>CM076673.1:10447820-11047820 GCA_038501925.1 Xenopus petersii | reverse complement strand
GGTTCAAATTCCCATACGAGAGGGGGGTTGTGGGTGCACTCCTAAGGCCATAAAAAAATATATAAATACAATAATCCCCTGTCTAAAAAAAAAAAAAAAAACAGGGTTTTTTGTTACAAAGTTATGATCATAAAATTGGTAAGCCGCCATACCACGTCAAGGTAAACCCCATACGGCGGTCCCTAACCTGTTTACCTGCGATCAAAATTTAAAACCTTGGTTTCAATCTGGACTAGATCCTCCCCCGCCACCTGCAAATGCGGCTTTTGAAGGGGAGACTGCCCAGACCAACGCCCATTTTGAAAAAAATGTGATTGTGAAGAGACTATAATGAAGGAAAAGTAAAGTTGTATATATAAGTGCACACTTGTGTGTGTATGTGTGTAAGTATAAGTACAGGTGTGAGTATAGATTTAGAGGGAGATGAAAAAAGAAAAGCGTTGGTCTGGGCAGTCTCCCCTTCAAAAGCCGCATATGCAGGTGGCGGGGGAGGATCTAGTCCAGATTGAAACCAAGGTTTTAAATTTTGATCGCAGGTAAACAGGTTAGGGACCGCCGTATGGGGTTTACCTTGACGTGGTATGGCGGCTTACCAATTTTATGATCATAACTTTGTAACAAAAAACCCTGTTTTACTTTTTTTAGACAGGGGATTATTGTATTTATATATTTTTTTTATGGCCTTAGGAGTGCACCCACAACCCCCCTCTCGTACTTCAAATTCCCATAGCAACCATGCATTGATTTGAATAAGAGACTGGAATATGAATAGGAGAGGCCTGAAAAGAAAGATGAGGAATAAAAAGTAACAAAAACAATACATTTGTAGCCTTACAGAGCATTTGTTTTTTTACATGGGGTCTGTGACCCCCCCATTTAAAAGCTGTCAGAAAAGTCAGTCAAAAAGAGTTAGAAGAAGAAGTATATCATTTAAAAATGATAAAAAAGAAAAAATTAAGGCCAACTGAAAAGTTCCTTAGAATCAGCCATTCTATAACATACTAAAAGTTAACAGTAACATCAAAAAATAAACATTTTTTAAAGGAATGACAATATAATGTACTGCTGCCCTGTACTAGTAATACTGGTGCATGTTCTTCAGAAATTCTACAATAGTTTGTTTAAATAAGCTGGGGCCAGCCATTCAAGCACAGGATACACAGTAGATAACAGATAAGTACTACTATAGTTTATATAAATTAGCTGCTGTGTAGCCATGGGGGCAGCCATGCAAGCACAGGATACACAGTAGATAACAGATAAGTACTACTATAGTTTATATAAACAAGCTGCTGTGTTGCCATGGGGGCAGCCATTCAAGCACAGGATACACAGTAGATAACAGATAAGTACTACTATAGTTTATATAAACAAGCTGCTGTGTAGCCATGGGGGCAGCCATTCAAGCACGGGATACACAGTAGATAACAGATAAGTACTACCTATAAGTACTTATTTGTCCCTCTTTTTACTTTCGAAATGTTGGGAAGTATGACTACAGAGTTTATCTGTTATCTGCTGTGAATCCTGTGCTTGAAAAAATCTTTATTTAAACAATCATCTCGAGCCTTACCTATTTGGTTTCCCTAAGGCTAGACAAGGAAGCACCTGCAGTGAGTAATGCTGTTCACTATACCTAGTCTGCCACACGCCTAATACTCTAGTTAAATCACTTACACTACTGAGTTATATTTTATAAAGTATGGCATCTAAAAGTGTGAATAAATATGAACGTAGATTTCCCACTGATTTCCTTTTTTATTTGCTTTTCTAAACAGAACTAAAGACTGCAAATATTTGTGCATCAAAATTAAAAAAAAAAAAAAAAAGTCTTAGAAATATGTTTGTTAGTTATTAGTGTTACCCAGTGTCATATGGGACGGTGTCTGGAAAAAACCCGGTGGGTCCTGCCAGAGCCAGGCCGGCCATGCGCCCTAGGCTAGGCTTGTAAAATAGGGCGCGCATGCTCGAATCTACGCACACATGCGCAAATGCACGTCATAAAGTAAATACAGACGGAGAGATTAGACTGGATCTGTTCCGGCCTTGGGTCCTGCTGATCCAAGCTCGGAGACCCTGCACTGCCCCCTGCCCCACAGAACAGGTATATACCTAGGGTTGCCACCTTTCCAGATTTATCATGGACAGCCGGTATTTGGAAATCTGGACATTGAAAATAATAATAATAATATTCTTTCTTTCAATCTTTCTTCTGACATGCCCATCAACGGCAGGTCAATATTGGGCTAATCTGATAGTCTGCCCCTTGGGGCAAACGATTGGATAACAACAACTAGCTGATACGGTTCTCTATCGTAGGGGAAAATCAAATCCATATCTGCCAGATTTTTGGCCACACATCGGTCGGGGAGGCCTGTTGGAAGGCACCATAGTTGCTTCAAATGAGGTCTTTCAGTTCACAATCGACAGTTTGTGGGTGGAGTCAGGGCCACCATCTGAAACCATCTAATTATTACTAGGAGCGTTTCTGGGCTCCGTCCACCCCCACCATAGGCCCCGCCCCTGACACCCACGCCCTCCCACCACAGGCCCAGCACACTTCCACACCACAGTAAAAAAGCCACACACAAGTTCTAAAAGCCCATTGGTGGCCAGGGTGCTCCGTACAAGTTAAAAAAAAAAAAACATTAGTGGTCAGGCCTCCCCCTATATGTTTTAAAAAAAACACAAAGAAAACATTGGTAACCAGAGTCTTCCGTACAAGTTAAAAAAAAATTATTGATGGTTAGGCCCCCTATAAGTTAAAAAAAAAAAACACATTGGTTCCAGGGCTTTTCTACCCATTCAAAAGAAACATTGGTGGTCAGTGCCCCCCACAAGTTAAAAAATAAATTGGTGGCCAGGGGTTTAAGATAAAAGAACATTGGTGTTCAGTGGAACTTTCCTTCAAAATCTTCCCCTTCAGCCAGGCCCCCCCTTAAACCCTGAAATCCCCGGTACAACTCTGCCCCCTCATGGCTGCTCTGGGTGAAGTTGCCCTTTAATGTGGACTTTCACTCTGGGCCTTATCTCAGAGACCGCTGATCTTTTTATTGCCTCTCTGTGATCTTTAATTTTATAACTTTACCTTTAGATCTGATGTCATTTGGGGGTGCGGCTTTGACCGACCTTGTGACGATTATGATGATGATTCAGAATTTCCATCAGTACATTTTTGACCCTGTACATTTCGAACCTTATGAATTCGGAACATTTTTGGCCTTGTCAATTTGGAACATATAAAGATCCATTCTGTAATCAGCCAACCGTCGGCGACGGATAAACTGATGCCCATTGACTTTAATGGGCACCGGCGTCAACTTTGATGCCAGCGCCCATTCTTACCCCGGCGTCAAAATCGCAGTTTTGAGAATTTTTGCGGGAAATTCACGAAATTCATGGCGAAGCAAAATGGGACAAATTCGCCCATCACTAATTAGAAGTCACGGAGGGGTTCTGTGACCACATAAAGGCACAAGGCTGCAGGCTGAGTTATACAGGGAACTCTGAGTATCACTCATGTATTATAAGGGATAATGTACCCCCTACTGTAAATGATAAGGATCTTAGAAGTCACTGAGGGGTTGTTCTGTGACCATATAAAGGCACAAGACTGCAGGCTGAGTTATACAGGGAACTCTGAGTATCACTCATGTATTATAAGGGATAATGTACCCCCTACTGTAAATGATAAGGATCTTAGAAGTCACTGAGGGGTTGTTCTGTGACCATATAAAGACACAAGGCTGCAGGCTGATTTATACAGGGAACTCTGAGTATCACTCATGTATTATAAGGGATAATGTACCCCCTACTGTAAATGATAAGGATCTTAGAAGTCACTGAGGGCTTGTTCTGTGGCCATATAAAGGCACAAGGCTGCAGGCTGAGTTATACAGGGAACTCTGAGTATCACTCATGTATTATAAGGGATAATGTACCCCCTACTGTAAATGATAAGGATATTAGAAGTCACTGAGGGGTTGTTCTGTGACCATATAAAGGCACAAGGCTGCAGGCTGAGTTATACAGGGAACTCTGAGTATCACTTATGTATTATAAGGGATAATGTACCCCCTACTGTAAATGATAAGGATCTTAGAAGTCACTGAGGGCTTGTTCTGTGGCCATATAAAGGCACAAGGCTGCAGGCTGAGTTATACAGGGAACTCTGAGTATCACTCATGTATTATAAGGGATAATGTACCCCCTACTGTAAATGATAAGGATATTAGAAGTCACTGAGGGGTTGTTCTGTGACCATATAAAGGCACAAGGCTGCAGGCTGAGTTATACAGGGAACTCTGAGTATCACTCATATATTATAAGGGACAATGTATGACAATATGAGAAGTCACTGAGCGGTTCTGTCTGTAATCAACCAAATATGCCTTGGTTTTTGCCAACAAACCCTCACGTATATATTGCTGTTTCTTGGCCACCGCTAGAAACGCGTGTGCAATAAGATCTTTGTGAAATTGGTGCAAGGCAACAAAATAATTCTCACAAACACACAAAGACAAGTAACTGAATGGTGGGGGAGTTGCTGAGTGATAATTGCTACATTGTTCCATGATTTCCACCAATGGAAGGATTAAGCTTTTCAGTTGAGGAACATGGTAGTAATTGTGCTCAAAAGAGCCTTTAGTATTGTCAATTGAAGGGAGACACACAATTCAGAGCACTGTGTCCAGGCTGATCCTATTCTCACATCAGACTTTCATTGCGATGGTGATTGAGCTGCACTGCCATTGGCCCTTAAAAGACATTGTTCCTAAAGGTGACTGACGTGTGTATTCCTTTAAAGCAGTCAATAGGTGAGATTGTGCTTGTGTACCTGGAGTTAAGTGTCATGCGAATAATTACTTTTGGCTCTATGGGACGCCAAGAACTTAAAATGGTGACCACTGATCCCTCACTCCATTATTAGTACATACAGTTGACTTATTACGCGCCACTTAGTATTTCTGCAGGCCAGCAACCACACAGGACTCTTTTACAGTTCCATAATGTTTAGCAAAATATAACACACCTTTATTAATTGGCTATTTATTTTACACAGCTCATTTTTCTGGTGTTCAATATTTTATACATTATGATAAATATGCCCCTAAGTGTAGATCACTGATCCCTAATAGTGGTTTAGTGGCGGACTGGGATGACAGGGGCCGACCAGAAGACCTTAGACCATGGGCCCACCAAAAATATTAGCACTCACTTATTCCTCCTCTCCTCACTCAAACTCTTTATTCTACTAGTCAGTCCACAAAGGGGCTACCAATAGTCAATCACAGCCCATATTTGGCCCCCCCCAGGAACACTTTGCATGCTTGTGTTGCTCCTCAGCTTTTTTGTACATTTGAATGTGGCTCAGGGGCAGGGCAGCCATCAGGGGGGGACAGGGGGGAGAGTTGTAAGGGGCCCCGAGGGTAAGGGGGGCCCTGGCCACACCACACTTACTTGATTAGCCAGGCCCCCATCTTTCTGAGAGCTGCTGACTTCGGGAAGGCATGGACATTTAAGGGGCCCTGGCCACCAATTTTCTTATAATGTGGGGGGGCCTGGCCACCAATTTTTTTTCTCATGTGGGGTCCTAGCCACCAATATTTTTTAACGGGAGGGCCCTGGCCACAAATGTTTTTTTATGGGGGGCCCTGACCACCGATATCTTTTTATTTTTTATTAACATGTGGGAACCCTAACCACCAATATTTTTTTTTGTTTTTTTACTGTGTGGTGGGGAGGACGGACCTGTAGGTGGGGCTTGCGGTGGGTGCAGCCCAGGGGGGGCCAGGAAATTTTGACGTACGGGGCCCTGCGATTTCTGATGGCGGTCCTGCTCAGGGGTAAAGAAAGTTTGGGGATCCCTGGTGGAGATCATATTTATGTATATTGGTGTGAGCTGCCTGTACCTAGACTTTGAGCAAACTGTCTTTCAAAATAACCGACTCCGGCACAAAACTGCATTTAGAAAGACATATTACTGGGAGGAGGATAATGAAGAGTCACGAGAATGTCAGCAACGATGCACGTTTTACTATGTTTAGAAAGTTTCTTATTTTGTAGACAAAATATATTTTTTTACATCTATTTTTTATATTCACAGTTACGTACGTATCAGAAAAATCACCCTAATTAGGGCTACTAGAGAAGTGGATGTGAATGTAGGGTAGAACATGGCTGGGTTGAAGCAGAATGGAAACCATGACAGTAGCATAGCTCCTAACTGTCCCGTTTGTAGCGGGACAGTACCAATTTTGACAACTCCCAGGTTTGTTACTGAAATGTCCCGACTTTCTCTTTGATCTCCTGCACTGAACATCCATAAAAAGATACAAAGTTTCTAAAACTTAATTCGCTTTTGGCAGAGAGCCCAGGATATGTGGCAGGTGCACTTAGATACATTTGTAACAATTTAAGATAAGCAAAGAAACAATTGTAACAGTTTAGGATAAGCAGGTCTTTTGGGGAAACTGTGACTTGCATGTGTTCAGTCTTTCATAACCTGCCAAATTTTGTAAAATGAACATGGTAATTGGGGGGTGTTGCTACAAAAATGGGTGCGGTCAAAAAAATTGCCGCACTCCACCCAGCAAATATTATTATCCCTCTTTTTATTTCCATAATGTTGGGGGTATGCCGTTACAATCTGTAGGTTGGTGCACAATGGATCACATTTACCAAGTCCTGAGCCAATCCAACAATTTCCCAAATCTCCCAATTATTTATTGCTGAACACTGAAGAGGAAAATCATATAATGAATCCCCGGCAAACACCATTAAAGTAGCACCAGGTTCTAATTGATTTTTTTTTTCCAGTGAGGACTGATTGAGGCGCAGGAGTTTATTTTGACTCAGCCTGTGGGGATTTCACTTTCCCATAAGCAAATTCCTGCCATGTTTAACCATTTCTGTGGCCCTTGAAGGTAGAAAATGACTCTCCCCCAGTTTCAATCAGTGTCAATCCTGTCATTTGTATTGGCTGCAGCTAAATCGGTGCCTGCGACTGATGTCATTTGGCAAAAAGAGAAAAACGTCGTAAATTCTGTGCTAATCTGGATTCCGATGAATGGACTCTCTTCATGTATTTGTGCCTGGCACAGGAATTGTAATACACATGGAGGAGCGCATCTTAGTCTAATGACATTAATAGTGATGGGCGAATTTATTCGTCAGGCGCAAATTCACAACGAATTCCAGCGATTCGCCGCCAGCGAATATATCTGCGAAACCGCCACGAAAATTCACAGACTCCAAAAAAAATTGGCCAACTTCCGTTTTTTTTTTGGACGTTGGCACAGTTTTACCAAAAACGGACGCCGGTGTTCAAAAAACTAGACACTGGCGCTGTTTCGCAATTTTTCGGTGAAACTAAATGCCCCAAATTCACCCATCACTAGACATTAATAGAGGTTACGTCTCGCTTTGCACTTACACTTAACAGTGATTCTGTAACCTCCACTGTTTTGTTGGGATTTGAGACTGTGATGTAGTTCCCGTCATAATATCCAAATTGTGTCCAATAGTGTTATAATTAATATATTGAGATAATATTAGATATGCTTGTGCCTTTATATGGTCACAGAACCCCTCAGTGACTTCTAATATCCTTATCATTTACAGTAGGGGGTACATTATCCCTTATAATACATGAGTGATACTCAGAGTTCCCTGTATAACTCAGCCTGCAGCCTTGTGTCTTAATATGGTCACAGGACAACCCCTCAGTGACTTCTAATATCCTTATCATTTACAGTAGGGGGTACATTATCCCTTATAATACATGAGTGATACTCAGAGTTCCCTGTATAACTCAGCCTGCAGCCTTGTGCCTTTATATGGTCACAGAACAACCCCTCAGTGACTTCTAATATCCTTATCATTTACAGCAGGGGGTACATTATCCCTTATAATACTGTACATGAGTGATACTCAGAGTCCCCTGTATAACTCAGCCTGCAGCCTTGTGCCTTTATATGGTCACAGAACAACCCCTCAGTGACTTCTAATATCCTTATCATTTACAGTAGGGGGTACATTATCCCTTATAATACATGAGTAATACTCAGAGTTCCCTGTATAACTCAGCCTGCAGCCTTGTGCCTTTATATGGTCGCAGAACAACCCCTCAGTGACTTCTAATATCCTTATCATTTACAGTAGGGGGTACATTATCCCTTATAATACATGAGTGATACTCAGAGTTCCCTGTATAACTCAGCCTGCAGCCTTGTGCCTTTATATGGTCACAGAACAACCCCTCAGTGACTTCTAATATCCTTATCATTTACAGCAGGGGGTACATTATCCCTTATAATACTGTACATGAGTGATACTCAGAGTCCCCTGTATAACTCAGCCTGCAGCCTTGTGCCTTTATATGGTCACAGAACAACCCCTCAGTGACTTCTAATATCCTTATCATTTACAGTAGGGGGTACATTATCCCTTATAATACATGAGTAATACTCAGAGTTCCCTGTATAACTCAGCCTGCAGCCTTGTGCCTTTTATATGGTCACAGAACAACCCCCCAGTGACTTCTTATATCCTTATCATTTACAGTAGGGGGTACATTATCCCTTATAATACATGATTATGTATAACTCAGCCCCCAGCCTTGTGCCTTTGTGGCTTCAGTATGTGCTGGGCCAGTGATTGTTGGATTCCCATGTGGAGAAATGACTGGGGCAGAGCATTTGTCCTGTTGTAGCTGAGGCTGGGGGTGCAGCTTGGGCTGGGAGGTGTAATTAAGGCCCATTCTTTAGGCCTGATTGTTTGGCTGATAAATGCCGCTCGCATACAGTTCAGCGTGTGCTGCATTACAGGAGTCAGCTGACCCAGCCAGTAACGAATCTTTAAAAAGAGGCAAAACAAATCTGTGTTTCACCTTCCCGACTTCAACCTTTTTTTTCCCCTCCATGAATTACAATTAGAATTTTTCATGGAGCCTGACGGGTGACTCCATTACAGCTTCTATAGCGAATGAACTGCTACATTCTCTCTTTCATACTTTTATAAAAGTCTTGTTCTTTTTCTTTCTTATAAAATAATAAAAATTAGGCTTTATGTAGCACTGAAATAGTCCCCAGCACTTAATAAACATTCTAACCAGTCTCTGGAGCTTACAGTCTAAGATCCCTATCAAATTCATACTGTGGAGCCAATTATCCTGCCTGTATGTTTTTGGGGTGTGGGAGGAAACCTTGGTTTCCCCTTCTTTCTATGCCTAATTTAAACTGCCACTAGAAGTGTTGCTGTGTCTCTTGTGTGCCCCCTAGCCAATTTAGGGACACTGTATTGTACAGTACAGTAACAGTAATCCAGTACTACAATTTGCTTCCCATGGTAGAGTCCTGCAATGGGTCTGGTACCAGTGGAACGCCTGCAAAGTGGTCGGGTTTCAGGCAAAAAGTCCCAGATTCGCTGGCCACCCGGCCCGTATTTTTACCCCTAAAAAAGGCCCTTGGCCCGCCCCCAATCCAATCAAGACTTACCTTTTTCACTGCCTTCTGCTCATCGCATGTTGTGACTCCATCCCCTTTGATGTCATAGCCCGCCCCTTTTGTTTCTGCCCCCACCACTGGCCCATCATGTGCCGTGGCTCCACCCCCTTTGATGTCACAGTCCGCCCCTTTTTTCCCGCCTCCACCACTGGCCGGTGAAAATTTTGTCAAAAGGTGGCAACCCTACATGTGGGCAGTCCGCGGGTAACTCAGCTGGGTACCTGACAAAGGTGCAACTTGATCCCTCCCACCCTCTCTTATGGTTCTGACAGTTTATTTTTTCTGGTGAAGATTTTGGCATCAGAGTGATGTCACTTCCTGTCCAAGATGATGTCACATCCGGGTTTTGCGTGTACCCCTTTGTCGGAAGATTATTTGGCCTATTGCGGGTTGGGTAGTGGATCAGCGGGTGGAAATTGTGGGTCTGGGTTGCAGGTCATGGGTATTGGTTAGATATGGATATCAGAAAATAGAACTGCGCAGGACTCTGTCCAATGGAATTCATACCTCCCAACTTACCTTTTTTTTTTTGATTTTGAGTCCCAAATTGTTACTGAAATGTCCCGACTTTCTCTTTGATCTCCTGCACTGAACAGCCAGAAAAATATACAAAGTTGAGTCTGGCAGCTCAGTAATTCAGGTGCAGACACTAACCTGCTACAATTTTGCAACATTTAGTTGATCCATTTCTCAGCAGCATCTCTGGAATATTAGCAACTATTGTATCAATTCTAACAGCTGCCTGTAATGAGACCCAGAGATTCTGCTCAGTAGGGGACAAAGGTAAGAAATGTATCAAATAAATGTATCAGTTTAGAACAGTTTACAGGGTCGGCGACCCCCCTCCCCAGAGCTGCTTTAGAAGTTTAAAAATGACACTTTACACTTCAATATTAGAAAAATGGTGACACATAGAAAATAGAAAGTAATTGGAAAAAGTCGTTATTTCTGGTGATCTATCTGAAACCAACTAGTTGTTTGAAGGTAAACAACCCCTTTAATGTTTATATGATTTACTAGTAGATATAAGGAATGAAGAATCGTTTATTCGGAACACCTTAGGTCCCGAGCATTGTGGATAACCGGTCCCATACCTTAACTGTTTTATTATTACAGAGAGAAAGGGAAATCATTTGTTAAAAATTTGGATTATTTGGATAAAATTGAGTCTAGGGGAGATGAGCTTACCATTTAACGGGTTTTACTTCCAATGAGCATTAATTATTTCTTAGTTTGGATCCAGTACAAGCTACTGTTTTATTATTACACAGAAAAAGGAAATCGTTTTTAAAAATTTTCTTTTTGGATAAATCGAAGTCTATGGGAGATGGGGTTTTCCACAATTCAGAGGTTTCTGGATAACATATCCCATACCTCTTATTACTTCCCCTATAATAAAGCCAGAGAGATCCCTTCTTGCTCTTGTTTTATTCTCGCCCTCCCGCTTGCCTTTTTACAGGCGAGTTCATGTCTGCAAACCAGAGGATCATTTGTGTTTAAAGCATTGGCTCCTCCCTCTGGCCTCTCCCACTTGCACAGACAGTCTGCATTTGTGTGAGTGTGTGTGTGAGTGAGTGTGTGAGTGTGTATACCCATGTATGTGTGCATGCGCCTCTATGTGTCTTACTTCTGGGAAAAATTGAAGTGGCGGCCATATGCTTAGGATTAATTTTCCATATCTCACTCATTTGTAGAGAGGCCGGACACACACCTCCATGGGAAGTTCTCACTTGCTAAACAAGGGTTTGCCTCTAGGTAATGTCCTGTTTTTTTTTTTTTTTTTTAACTCTTTCATTGATTTTTTTTTTTTTTAAATTTTCACTTTTGTATATTGGAGATTTTTATGTTGTTGTTATTGTTGGAATGAGACTGCGAGCTCAGTGTCAATCTGTGTGTGTTTATAATTGTCCCTTCCCCCCTCCTTCTGGCTTCATTTCTCCCTGGCTTTGTGTGTGTGTGTGTTGCGACTCAGTACAGCAGAGGGCATTTTTATTAGGGGTTTTTGCTGGAGAATAAAAGGTTATTTATAAAGAAGCGGGGCTATTCTACAGGCAACAGCGACGATATTCTCTGCACTGTGCCAAATAATTTACCCTTATGTTATTTCATTTATTGCTTATTATTTATCCCACATTGGAATGGATTGCATTCTCTTATAAAAATTTGGACCCTTTCATTTTTTTTGCTCATTTTAAATGCACCAGGAAGTTGTTGCTGTAAATGTATTTTTTTTTAAATATTTTTTTTTTCCTGTTACTCCTCTGCATTGGATTGGCTGCGGCACAAGTCAGCGGTGAACAGGTTAATCCTGGAGGGTTGTGGCGGCCGAGGGGTTAAAGCTGAGTTGCGACTTCTGCTGACACATGTTGGTTTCCAGCAAACAGGCTGAATTTTGCAGTCTGAAAAGGGAACTCGCTTTCTCCTCCCTACACCACCCATTTGGCAGTAGAAGCACATTTAGTTGAGATCATAATTCCGGCAACGAAAAAAAAATTATATATAAATATATATATCGTGTGTGGCTATGGCGTTTTTTTTTTTTTTTTTTAAAGAACTTTCCAAGAGAAGGGAAATAAAATCCATTCCATAAAGGAAAAATTACTTCTGGGATCAGCACAAAAAAAATAAAATAAAAAAAGCAGAAAAGAAATACCCACCGGCTGAAGTTAAATGTCGATTTCGGCGGAGAGGAATTACTTTTATTCCACCTGATGGTTTTTCAAATTTCTGCAGGTTTTTCTTTTTTTTTTTTTTCCTGGTTGCCGAGATTGTGATGGAGCAGGGAGCCCAGCGCAGCACTGTGAGCCCAGCATTCTGCAGTAAATAACATGGGCTGCCTGTGATATAGGAATCTACAAAGCTACGAAGCAAGAAAAGGACCTGCCTTTTGTCGCAGAAACAGTTAGGACTCAACGTTATCCATTTTGGGCCTTTTTTATTTGTTCCCCCGAATGCAAAAGGCAAATCTCCAGTGGCTTTGGAAAGATAACCTACATTTCGGGAAAGGAAATTGCCTCTAGTGCTGTTGGTAGGCGCTTAGAATGCACGCCTGGAACTTTCCTTTTCCTTTGGTGGCTGAAAAATGTAAGTTGTATCCTAATCCTTCCTTGGGAGAGGCGTATGTATTAACCGCGGCGTTGCCGGGGGCAGCGCAGACGGAGCAGTAAAGGAAACCACTAAATAATATGAATGTTGCACCCTTAGGGTTACAATTATGACGCTTCACTTCCTAGAACACTATTTATCCTGCTCAGTGTGTTGTTTCTGATATATAATGATTGACAGTGGTGACTGCTGGGAATTGTAGTCCAGTAACATCTGCAGGGCTGCATTTTTTAAAGAGATTCTGTCATGATTTTTATGATGTGGTTCTTATTCTGTTTACACTGCAAATAATTCACTCTATATTATAAATGTCATTCCTGAACCAGCAAGTGTATTCAGTTGTAATATTGTTGTGTAGGTGCATCTCGGGTCATTTTGCCTGGTCATGTGATTTCAGAAAGAGCCAGCACTTTAGGATGGAACTGCCTTCTGGCAGGCTGTTGTTTCTCCTACTCAATGTAACTGAATGTGTCTCAGTGGGACCTGGATTTTACTATTGAGTGCTGTTCTTAGATCTACCAGGCAGCTGTTATCTTGTGTTAGGGAGCTGCTATCTGGTTACCTTCCAATTGTTCTGTTGTTAGGCTGCTAGGGGGGAGGGAGGGGTTAATATCACTCCAACTTGCAGTACAGCAGTAAAGAGTGACTGAAGTTTATCAGAGCACAAGTCACATGACTGGGGGCAGATGGATGCTGACAATATGCCTAGCCCCATGTCAGATTTGAAAATTAAATATAAAAAAATCTGTTTGCTTGTTTTGAAAAAAATAAAATAAATTCCCATCACAGTAAAGTCTAAAATAGAATATGGCTAGAAATGCTGTATTTTGTATACTAAATATAAACATGAACTTACTGCACCACAAGCCTAATCAAACAAATGATTTATGATTTCATAGTTGGCCACATGGGGTCACCATCTTGTAACTTTTCTAAACATTTTTGCAAGACTAAGACTGTGCACATGCTCAGTGTGGTCTGGGTTGTTTAGGGATCATCATAAATGATCAAAACAGCACAAGTCAAATAATATCTGCCAGAAGCCGATACAACAAGACTGATTAATAATCAGAATATACAGACTGCACTGGGTCCTGTGTTGTCATGTAATCTAATGTGGATTTTATAGTTTTTGTATTGTTTAATACAAACTTTCTCCAACTCTGCAGAACCAGTGGCTGCAGCAAAATAATCCTCCAAATAAAATCCCAGTTTATCTGTTTAAATCTGGCTCCATGATCTTTGTCCCTGCAGCTGGAGTTGGAAACAGTAAAGGGGATGTAAAGGCAAAAATAAAATCCAATACAAATCTCTACACAGTCACCGACTGCTCTACAGGAAAACAAACAAAGCTGCTTGAGTTCTGCATGGCTGGGAAGTAAGGCGGGGGCTCCCCCTGCTGTTCATAAGTATGATTGTTTCCCTGCTCAGCAGTTAGGGACCGTCTGTCAATTCCTATCCACAGCAGTAAATGAAGGGAGAATTTCACTGCATACAGTCAGGTTTCTAATAAAAACGGTACACATTTCTTAATTAAAGTATATTGGAAATAGGTTTGTTTTTCGTTAAAGAAAGTAAAAATTAGATTTTACTTTTTTGCCTTTACATGCCCTTTAAAGCCTTTCCACAAATAATATAATTTTTTCTTTTTTTAAAATATTGGCCAGAAAAGCGGTGAAAAGATGTAAAGTTTGGTGTTCCTGAAAGACCTTTATGTATCTTATTTTTATTCTTTTTCTAACCTATTTGCTCAGTGAGCAGGACAATACCCGATGGGGCACATTTGCATATAAAGAGGTGCCTGCTACTTCTCATTGCATTGATTAGTGGCTTGTATTAAAAACAGGCTGAGTTATAAATGAATAAAAGATGGGTTCCTGGTGTAATAGCGGCGCTGATGAGGGGGGGGGGCTTTACAATAAAAAGTGGGCGTGTGATCTAGGAATGTGATATTTATCCACCCAGGAATTGTGTGTCTTGGATTAACTCTTACAGTTCAGTAACTGACACCCATTTATTTGCTATGGGATTTTCTGTTCTTGGGGTGGGGGTTGTTAATTCTGCAAAGGGTCAGGCCACACTGGAGAGATTTGGTCGCTTCGGGCGACTTCGGAAAACGAATCGCCGCGTGTGATTAGCGCCAGCATTTTTTCATTTTAGCCGGCGCAGAGTGAGGGAAGGCGTTTGGGGAGATTGGTCACCGCAAAAACAAGGCGATAAGTCACCAGGCGACCAAATCTCCCCAAAAACGAGGTGGTTAGTCGCTAGGCGACCAAATCTCACCAAAACGCCCAGTTTGGCCTGACCCTTAAGGCTCTGATACTTGAGCACTAGTAATTGGGTAATAACATAGAATTCAGTGTCCTTTTACTAGTATGCAAATGTAGCCTTACCCATATGTGTGATTTTAGACTAACAGATCCCCAAACTACTGGCCCATCCCCCACTATAGGGACCCAAGCAGCAAAGAATTAGAGTAAGATTTAGGGCTATTCCACACGGGGAGATAGCCACGCGTTTGCGGTCGCGGCGTCAAAGCGCCGCGACAGTCGCCGCGACCGGCGCAGGCGACAGTTTTGTATGGGCGCCTATGTAAAAACGCCTGTGCTAACCACACGAGGCGATGCGCTTTTCAACAGTCGCCTGAAAATGCCTCGCCAGGCTTTTTCAGGCGACTGTTGAAAAGCGCATCGCCTCGTGTGGTTAGCACAGGCGTTTTTACATAGGCGCCCATACAAAACTGTCGCCTGCGCCGGTCGCGGCGACTGTCGCGGCGCTTTGACGCCGCGACCGCAAACGCGTGGCTATCTCCCCGTGTGGACTAGCCCTTAGGGTGACCGCTCATATGATTTCCTACATATTCCTGAAAGCCCAGAGGTCAGTTAGGGTGACCCTTGGGGTGAGCATTTATTTGCAGCCCTGGGTATAGGAAGGGGTGGTCCACCTTTAGGGTACATTTTAGTATGTAATAGAATGGACAAATCTAAGCAATGTTTCATTTGGTCTTCATTATTTAATTTTTATATATATATATATATATATATATATATATATATATATATATATATATTTTTTTTTTTTTTTTTTTAATTATTTGTCTTTGTCTTCTTACTCTTTGCAGTTTTCAAAAGTGGGACCCCATCTAAATGCAAATGTTCCTTCTATTCAGGCCTCTCCTATTCATATTCCAGTCTCTTATTCAAATCAGTGCATGGTTGCTAGGGGAATTTGGACCCTAGCAACCAGATTGCTATACATTGCAAACTGGAGAGCTGCCGAATATAAAGCAAAATAATAATAAAAAGTGAAAACCAATTGCAAGTTATCTCAGAATATCACTCTCTACATCATACTTAAAGTTAAGTCAAAGGTGAACAACGCCTTTAAAATATATTGTATTTCTCGTGTCACTCTGAGACCAAGTGTCAAGAGATGTACATGAATTTAGGCAATGTACCCGCACATATATTAACCTGCAGTTGGTGTGTGGTGGGTACAAAGTTCCAGTACATGGGCTGAACCGTATTGTTGTTGTAACCTCTTTGATGTTCATAGACATATAGGGCCAAACTCACTAACCTCCAAAAATTCGCCAGCGAAGGCTTCACTCTCAGCGCAACACTTCCCCACGCGTAGATTCGCCAGGAAAACGCTAATTCACTGAAATCCAAAGTTGAGTCCAGGGAGTAGAATGCTGGCGAAATTGCGAAGTTACTGCGAAGTGGCGCGAGCGTTGCCTAATTTGCATACGGCGGGAAGTTAAAGTTGAATGGACGTATATGTTGCAGCAAATACATTACATTACACAAGCCCAGGAAACCGTAATAAAATAGAGTTGTTATATTGCCCTACACATGAGCCCAGTGTATAGTTTATGTGCCATATGTTAGGAAATGTAGGGGGTTATTACTTAGCTTGTCAATGCGGTCTTTCTCTACTGCATGATAAAAACAATTTGATTTTAGCTGACCACAAGCTAGCAGATGATTTGGCAGAATTTTTGGAACTCCCCTGTTTGATTTCAATTAACTCTTTATCTAAAAAATTTTGGAATATTTATGGTACAGACTCACATCCATTATCTAAATCGTCCATTAAATGGACTGAGTTTTTACAATGTCAAGTGTCTCCCTCAGATTTGGTGAAATCTATTAA
Source organism: Xenopus petersii (assembly GCA_038501925.1). NCBI lineage: Eukaryota > Metazoa > Chordata > Amphibia > Anura > Pipidae > Xenopus > Xenopus petersii. The sequence continues at coordinate 11,031,054 of CM076673.1, read as the reverse complement.
TACTTATAATAAATTAATTTTGGCAGAGAGTTGGAGAATACAACACTTTAAGCTTATTCATTTAGGATATGGGAAAATGTTTGCTAAAAGTACCTCTAATAGTCCTATATCATTTTGTCCTAAATGTGACGAGACTAATGTGTCAATTTTTCATTATTTATGGTCCTGTCCAAAAATTAACCTTTTTTGGAGGGAAGTTACTAATTTTTTGAATTCTAGACTGAAGATAAAAATTAAACTATCTCCGTGTATTGCTTTACTGCATCTAGATATTAATATGCTTTCTGCAAATCCTAAGTCAAATATTATCTCCCATGAGAGTAAATTATTGACTTCCTTTTTTCTAGCTGCTTCTAGGAAAGCTTTATTTAATTTCTGGTTACAAAAGGAACCCCCCTCATTATCGGACATCATCTCTTATATGAATCAGCTTACTTGGCAAGAAGCCTTAATAACTAAAACTAAAGGAAGTATTTCCAAAGATTCTTTTAGGCTGGTTTGGTCTCCTTATTTTGAAATCTGTAACTCCAATATTGGCGATCAAATAATGCGCTTTCTTCAATAGTTAGATGACCTATCTGACACTCCAGATGATAAATGGGCTTTTTCTTTTTTTTATTACTTGTGCATCCACTGGCTTAGTTAATTTTTAGTTCGTTTTTTGTTATTTTTCATGAATGATATAGTTTTGATACTATCATGCCATTGTCTCCTTTGCAACATATTTTCTTCATCTGCATAACATTTGTTGTCATTTTGATTTCATTTGTTTAATATGAAAATCAAATAAAATATTTTAAACAAGGAGATGTAGGGGGGAAGCCGGTTACCCCCCAAAAAAATTACGCTCTTTTTCAGCCTATCACCCTGAAAAAAGGAAAAGTCGCCAGCGTTTTTTGGGACTTTTCAACTACTTTTTGAGGAACTCCTATCTACTCTATTGCGCTTCGACTGGTCTGAGGTGGCGAAGGCAAGTCTGGCGCAAGAGGTAACGTTCAGTAAAATTCACATTTTAGTGAATTTGCGTAGTTACATCCATTTGCCAGAGCGCAAATTTGCCAGGTGTTAGGGAGCGAAGTACAGCGTATACTGGACCCTTCAAGGCACAGGTATGGGATCCTTTATCCGGAAATACGTTATTCAGAAAGCTCTGAATTACAGAAAGGCCGTCACCCATAGACTCCATTTTATCCAAGTAATCCAAATTTTTTTTAAATTTTCTCAGTAATAATAAAACAGTTGCTTGTACATGATCCCAACTAAGATATAATTAATCCTTATTGGAAGCAAAACCAGCCTATTGGGTTTATTTAATGTCTACATGGTTTTCTAGTGAACTTAAAGGAAAGTCTTCTTCAACTTAGAGGTGCCAAATGTTAGACACCCCCAAGTGATTGGTATTTACTTACCTGAAACCCTGGGCCGGTGCTCCTATCAGCATAAAACTGCACCGGCCGGGGTTATACCAGTGAGCACCACGGAGTGATCCTCTTCCGGCTTCTTCTTTCTTCAAATTTCCCGGGGCAGACGCATGCGCAGTGGAAAGAAAAAGCCGACTCTTTAGTTAAAGTTTGGCTTTTCACTCTAATGTGCATGCGCAGCCACGCGAAGAAAGAAGAAGCCGGAAGAAGATCGCTCCGTGGTGCTCACTGGTATAACCCCGGCCGGTGCAGTTTTATGCTGATAGGAGCACCGGCCCGGGGTTTCAGGTAAGTAAATACCAATCATTTGGGGGTGTCTAACATTTGGCACCCCCAAGTGCTAAAACGACTTTCCTTCTCCTTTAAGTTATAAAGATCCAAGTTACGGAAAGATCCATTAACCAGAAATATGCATTCTGGATAACAGGTCCCTTTATTTTTGAATGCCTTATTACCAGGTCCGGACTGAGAATTAAAATAGGCCCTGGCATTTCAGGTACACAGAGGCCCAATCAGCCCACACAGAGGCCCAAACAGCCCCCACCAGCCCACTAAATACTGACTTTCTATGGCACCTTATAGCAGCCCCTCTGGCATTTGCCAGAACCCACAGATTGCCAGTCCAGGCCTGCTTATTATCTTGATGGAGGAGATGCTACTCTGTAGGTCAATGGTTGTGCCATTTGAAGTGCTTTCCCCACTGTATTTATTGGTGATTCCTGACCTGACCATATCTGCTGGGTCAGCAGATATGGGGCAATAAAGCTTCTTGTGTTCCGTTGCCCTAAGGCTGGGGTGGCCAAGACGTCGATCACGGTCTACCAGTCGATAAAGTTCCTGGTAGACCATGGGAAAAAAATTGTGGCTCATAAAAGTCGCCCATAGACTTCAGTGTATTTCAGCGAATTGGGGTATTTATACATGGAATTGCCTCTGTGCCATTCTGCTATTAAGGTAGTTCTTAAGGTAGATCTCATGATGGTGGCAAGAGTAGTTTGCGAGTTGTCAAAGTCTGAGCACCCCTGCCCTAAGGTTTGTGGCACGAAATGGCTTTTCCATGTTCCATTCCCCCAGTTCGTCCCTATTCTAAATGCTGATTTTGATGTCGGTGAGGCTCGAACACCCAACTGCCACTAACCCCTTAATAAACTCCTTTTCTTCCCACTGCTCTTCATTCTTCTTCATGCTTTTAATTCCTAACAAACACCGCAACCACTCGTATGCTGCCAATCGTTTCCATATAAAAATAGGCAGGATTGATTTTGTTCATTTTTTTTAAAGTAATTTTTTAGCAGTTATTAACAGACAGTAATGTCAGTTCTTTCACCGTATGTGCAAAAGTATTGAGAGCTTCTTTTTTTGGTCCCTAAGGGCCCTGTTGTCTTGTGTTGATATGTTCAGGACACAATGCAATTGTTGCTTCTTAGACAGCCCTACGTCCTCCCAGGCCCGGATTTGTGGAAAGGCCATGTAGGCCTGGGCCTAGGGCGGCAGGATTTTAGGGGGGCGGCATGCTGCCCAATCACACCCACACTGGGCATGCGCTGGAGATACAATCATTTTTTAAATTTCCCGTGTGCCAATCCCCATTGCTCCTGTGCCCCTGGAGGGGATAGGGGCGACGACCGGTAGTGGGCCTAGGGGTGCCCCCTATGAAAATTCGGCCCTGCGTCCTCCTTTAGAGCAGTCAATAGTGTAGAGGTCGGCAAAATGACCTGCTTGGGAAAAGCTCTTTTTCTGGCCAGATGGGCTTTTGGCGTTTAGTTTTTGAAAGTTCAGCAGTTCTGTCTGGATTCCTCCCAACTGTGGTGTCCCAGTCATTTGAGTTCTTTCAGCCCCATAGCTTGGAGAACTAATAGATAAATGCCCAAGGGACCTGTTCTCTTATATTGTTACAATTACTTATTTGCTTATTCCCAAAATTGTTACAAAAGTATCTTATCTGCTGCAGTGTCTGTTCTCGGCTCTCTGCCAACAGCCAATTAAGTTAGAAACTTTGTTTATTTTTCTGGCTGTTCAGTGCAGAGAAAAATGGGACTTTCCAGTAGAAATGAGGGACCACGGGTTAAGCTGTTAAAAGAGGGACTGTCCCTCTAATAATGGGACAGTTGGGAGGTATGTGACTTCTTTGTCCATTGGTCCATGTTGAATTAGCCTGGGCTTTAATATAATCACAGACAAGGTGGCTACCAGGGTTCTAGTCAGATTTGCAGCAGTGTAAGTTCCTTTCACTGACCCCATCTTAAAGACAAATGCTCTGTAAAGCTACACATTTATTGTTACTGCTACTTTTTATTACTCACCTTTCTATTCAGGCCTCTCATAATCATATTCCAGTCTCTTAGTCAAATAAATGCATGGTTGCTAGGGCAATTTGGACCCTAGCAACCAGATTTCTGAAATTGCAAACTGGAGAGCTGCTGAATAAATAGCTCAAACCACACAAATAATAAAAATTAAAAACAATTCCAAATTGTCTTACAATCTCACTCTCTATATCATGCTAACAGTTAACTTTGACGCTGGCGCCCATTTCGACGCCAGAGAATTGTCGCCAAATCACTGTTTCACAAATTTTTCAGCAGGCAGGAATTCTCTGCAAATTTGTGCGTTTCGCCGCCGCCGCCGAATAAATTGGTTTATTTGCCGGCACCAGTTAATGGACACCCATTGACTTTAATGGGTCGCCCGCGTCAACTTTGAGGCCGGCACCCATTTTGATGCCCAAATAGGTACCTCTAGTGATCGCCAGGCGGGAATTTGTGGAGAATTTGTATGTTTCGTCAAAATCACAGTTTTGCGATTTATTTATTTATTTTTTTACGCCAGTTTTGCGAAATTCATGGCAAAGCGAAATGGGACAAATTTGTTCATCACTAGCTACCTCCATATGGTCACTAAATGAATACAAAGTGGCCATTGCAGAGCCCGCATGGCACATTTTATAGAGTCTAATAATATGTCAGACTTTGTGTTCTTGCATTCTTTTGCCCCTGCTGGAAGATCACACACAGAATTGCATAGGGATTTATTTCATACCTCCCGAACTGTCCTGTTTTTCGCAGGACAGTCCCGATTTTGACAGCTAAAACTACAGTCCTGGATTGTTACTAAAATGTCCCGACTATCTCCTTGATCTCCTGCACTGAACAGCCAGAAAAAGATACAAAGTTTCCAACTTAATTGGTTTTTGGCAGAGAGCCCAGAATACGTGCAGGTGAACTTAGATACTTTTGCAACAATTTAAGATGAGCAAAGGAACAATTGTAACTATTTAAGATAAGCAGGTCTCTTGGGGAAACTGATTTGCAGCTTATTTCTTAATTACACTATTTACACTGCAAATAATTCACTCTACAATATAACATGTGTACGAGTGTATTTTTTTCTAGTTATAATATTGTATATAGTTGTAATATTAGTGTGTAGGTGCATCTCAGGTCATTTTGCCTGGTCATATGATTTCAGAAAGAGCCAGCACTTTAGGATGGAACTGCTTTCTGGCAGGCTGTTGTTTCTCCTACTCAATGTAACTGAATGTGTCTCATTGGGACCTGGATTTTACTATTAAATGCTGCACTTATATCTACCAGGCAGCTGTTATCTTGTGTTAGGGAGCTGCTATCTGGTTACGTTCCCATTGTTCTGTTGTTAGGCTGCTGGGGGGAAATGGAGGGAGGGCGTGATAGCACTCAAACTTGCAGTACAGGAGTAAAGAGTGACTGACATTTATCAGAGCAGAAGTCACATGACTCAGGGAAGCTGGGAACCCCACAATATGTCTAGCCCCATGTCAGATTTCAAAATTGTTTTATATTTAATCTGTTTGCTCTTTTGAGAAACTGATTTCAGTGCAGAATTCTGCTGGAGCAGCACTATTAGCAGGTGTGATTTTGAAAAAACAGTTTTTCCCATGACAGTATCCTTTTAAAGGGCAATTCACCTTCATTAGCAAAACTGGAATATCCCATAAAAACCACAGAAATGTGTTCCGACTTTCATAACCTGCCAAATTTTATAAACTAAACGTGGTAATTAGGGGGTGTGGCCACAAAACAGGCCTGGTCAGAAAAATGGCACTGCGCCGCAAATCTTTTTGTCCCTCTTTCTATTTCCAAAAATGAAGGGAGGTATGTTATTTTGTGCCATGTTTGAGCCAGCCCCAGGGGCGTAACTATAGAGGAAGCAGACCCTGCGGCTGCAGGGGGGCCCAGGAGGTATATGGGCCCCACAAGGCCCTAATTCATATACAATTTCAATAAATATTGGAGAAACAAGTCAACCTCTAAACATTTTGGGGGCCTGAAAAATAATTTGCTGTGGGGCCCAGTAATATCTAGTTACGCCACTGGCCAGCCCCCATAGGACTTCATTAAGAACTAGGGCTCCTGATGTCCTTTAAATTGATTGATCGGGCTCTTCAGTAAAGTCTCACAGTTGTGAGTGTCTTCTTAAGATATACAGTTGTGTCTCAGCCCAGTAACGAAGCATTAATTGTGTACAAGACCTTTCCTTTAGGGTAGGGATGCACCGAATCCAGGATTCAGTTCGGGATTCTGCCTTTTTCATCAGGATTTGGATTCGGATGAATCCTTCTGCCCGGCTGATCCGTATAATAATTTGCATATGCAAATTATGGGCGGGAGGTAAACCGTGTGGATTTTTGTGGGATTGGTATTCTGACTAATTTCTCGCAAAGGATTCGGGGGTTCGGCCCGAATCCAAAATAGTGTATTTGTGCATCCCTATTTTAGGGCAGAGACACATGCTCAGATTTGGGGAGATTTAGTTGCTCGGTGATAAATCAGCTCTTCTTTGGGGCGACTAATCTCCCGAACTGCCTCCCGCCGGCTAGAATCTAAATCGCTGGAGGGTTTCCACTAGGAGCGCTTCGTTTTTTGAAGTCGCCCGAAGTTTCCTTGTGAGGCGACTTTTGAAAACAAAGCGCTCCAACTGCCATCCCGCTGGCGATTTACATTCTAGCCGGCGGGAGGCAGTTCGGGGAGATTAAAGAAGAGAAGGAGATTTGTCACTGGGCGACTAATCTCCCCAAATCTGATTGTGTGTCTCTGGACTGATAGTGGATCTATAATGTGGCTTTACCAGGTTTCTCCTCACCCATCCAGAACCTTTAATAGAACCTCAAGCAGCCGTGAATGTTCTGCTCCGCTATTGAATTTGTGATTTTCCTTTCTGCTTGGCCTTTGTAATTGCTTTTCTTTTCCTGGGTGAATTTGAAATGGATTTATTGATTTAGTTGTAAAGACATTGCATATTGCTGAAACGATGTTCCCCCGGAGGACTCACATCTTATCTTTGAGCGAAACGTTTGAAAGCATTTCTAACATTAGTAGTCAGGCCGAGATATGTCCTATAAAAATCCATTTAAGACTTTTTTAACATTCCCATTGTAACATTTGACAAGGATAGACTCCTTAAAGGTTCAGTTGCCTTTGCTGTGTTTTCAATGGAGTCACAATACATAGAATATCAGTATGACATTCCCTACTCATGTAAACAGTAAATGCAGAAGGAATGCCCTTTGGAAAAAAATCAATTATCCTTTGTACAGGTGCAGGACCTCTGTTATCCAGAATACTCGGGACCTGGGATTTTCTGGATAACAGATCTTTCCATAATTTAGATCTTCATTCCTTAGGTCTACTAGAAAATCATATAAACATCAAATAAACCCAATAGGCTGGTTTTGCCTCCAATAAGGATTAATAATATCTTAGTTGGGATCAAGTACAAGTTACTGTTTTATTATTACAGAGAAAAAGGAAATCGATTTTAAAAATTTGGATGATTTGAATAAAATGGAGTCTATGGAAGACGGCCTTTCCGCATTCTGAATAAGGGGTTTCCGGATAACGGATCCCATACCTGTACAGAGCTGGCAGTTTAAGAGGAAGTATAATACAGGTTTGGGATCCATTATCCAGAATCCTGTTATTCCGAAAGCTCTGAATTACTTAAAGGCCGTCTCCCATAGACTAAATTATAATCAAATAATCCAGATTTTTTTTCTGTAATAATAAAACAGTATCTTGAACTAAATCCAAATTAAGACATAATTAATCCTTATTGGAAGCAAAACCAGCCTATTGGGTTTATTTAATGTTTATATGATTTTCTAGTAGACTTAAGGTATGAAGATCCAAATTATGGAAATATCTGTTATCCGGAAACCCCCAGGTCCCGAGTATTCTGGATAACAGGTCCCATACCTGTATCTTAGTTGGGCAAGCAAAAGGCACTGTTTCATTACTGAGAAAAAGGAAATCATTTTTAAAAATTAGAATTATATAATTACAATGGAGGCTATGTGAGATAACCTTTCCATAATTCGGAGCTTTCTGGATAATGGGCTTCCAGATAACTGATCCCATTCGGAAATATGGGATCAAGGATCTAAGCAATGGCTTTGGTAAGGTCATCCTACATTAGAGACTAGTTATGGGCGAATAAATTGGCGGTGAATTTCTGCGTTTTGCAGCCGGCGAATAAATTCACTGATCTCCCGCGAAAATTTGGTGTCAAAAAATGAGTGGCTTGTGTCAAAATTGCCACGCGTCAACACTATTCAGACGCCCATTGACATTAATGTCACCGTCAAAATTGACGTGAGCGACTTTTTCAGACGGGCGCCAATTTCTCACGATTTTTTGAGAATTTTTCGCCGTTTCTCGGAATTTGTGGGAAATTCACAAATTTTTCGTCGAAACTGGAGAAATTCGCCCATCACTATTAGAGACCAACAATATCACCAACATTGACCTCTATACTGTACAACACTGTACAACTGTTGGGTGTATACATCAACAATATACTGATTATATAGTGTTATGACTAGAACTAAAAGGAAAGAGGATCCTGCTCAACAGAGCTTACAATCAAAAAAAAGAAGAGCACAAGACACGGGGCTGTGAGGTTATTTGTCATAGAAGTGTTGACATATTTCACAGGGCTTTACATAAGGATGCATAACTGGCATTGGGATGATGTCTATATAACAAGGGACCTGCCCCTAAGAGCTTGCACTCTTAAGCAGCTAGATGGCCCTGTGGGTGTAGCACTGAAATGTTACGAGTCACAGTAACTGGAGGCAATTTTTTTGAAGATCCAAATAACAGAAAAACCCAGGTCCTGAGCTTTCTGGATAACCGGTCCCATACCTGTAAATATCACTCCAATTACGAATGTTTACCCTTTACCACAGTATTTCATACAATGTGTTCAGTGTCGGACTGGCCCACCGGGATACCAGGAAAACTCCCGGTGGGCACAGGTGTCAGTGGACCCTCCTGCTTCTAAACATTTGGCCTATTTCATGGTCATTCGCTATTTCTATGAGAATAAAGAGGCTAAATAGATGGAATAATAGGTTATAGTATGTAAAGAAAAGAGACTAGGAGAATAGAGGTTGAGTAAGGAGAGGAAGAAAATAATAATTAGAGTGGGCCCCTGGTCTAAAGGGTCTTGGGTGGGCCCCAAAAATCGCAAAGCCCTGGGGTTATTGCATTACACAAAATTGCAGCTAGTCCATGCCTCGTCTATAACTGTTTGGTCCTACTGGGGTAGGATGAAGTACTGCTGATTTTAGGAACTGTTCATAGTCTTAACAGGCCATACACCTAAAGACCCTTACCCAATGCTGGAACTAATCCAATTCTGGGGCCCTGGGCTAGTGATTGAATGATTCTACATCAGTGTGTTGAGTTGGTCCTCTTCCAATGGTGTCTTCTAACCTGCCCCACAGATATATGGAAAGTTTGTAATCAGGAAAGACAGGCTGCATCCATGGGCTTGGCCAGAGTCGTTATCTTTCATTGTCCAGTTTATGGCCATATTTAGTTTGATTCTTCTGCTTCTAAGGCATGAGCTTCATCAGGGATCACAACAAACTGTACACTTGGCCCTGGTGCCTTTTGTTCTATTTATTGAGTGTTTACAAGTGCAGATCTAGTCAAGCATTGACACCTTATCCATGGATTAAGACCTGAATGTTCTAACAAGACTTTCCTTGTCTTTCGTGGCCGTTAAATCATTGCTTGTTGCCCACCAAAGACTGTTTGTGCATCATTTCTGTGAATACTTCATGCTTCAGTTCCTCTTCCTATACTGCAAGTCATTTGTGCTTCAATTCTTTCTTTCATACCGCTAGTACTTCATGCTTCAGGGCCTCCTTCTATCCAACAAATATTCATGCTTCTGGCCCTATTTCTATAGTGAAATATTTTATATTTTCATATCCCCCACTCTGCTGCTAGAACTTCGTGCTTCAGTTCTTCTGTACTGCAAGTACTTCATACTTTAGTTGCTCCTTTTATGAAGCAATTTATCTTCAGCAAGTACTTCATTTTTCTTTTATTAACTAATTTGCCACTGCTAGTACACCAAACTCCTAGTTTCACCATTTCTTCCTTCTTTTATACCAGTAGCCTTTTTGAGTTCAAACCCCCTTTGGGGTTCATTATTTGGTCATAGTTAGAAGAGCAACTAGATATCTTCTCCAGATGTAACCCAAGCTGGTCATCAGGGCCATCACTACCAAAATCCTGCATTCATTTAGAGCAGTGATCCTCAACAAGTGGCTCACGAGCAACACATTGCTCCCCAACCCCTTGGATGTTGCTCTCAGTGACCTCACAGCAGATGCTTATTTTTGAAGGCTTGGAGGCAAGTTCTAGTTTCATAAAAAACAATTTTACTGCCAAACAGAGCCTCGTAGGCTGCCAGTCCAAATAGGGGCTACCAATAGCCAATCACAACCCTTATTTGGCACCACCTAGGAAAATTTTTCATGCTTGTGTTGCTCCCCAACTCTTTTTACATCTGAAACTTGCTCACTGGTTGGGGACCCCTGATTTAGATGCACATTTATTAAGGGCCAATTTAGAATTCATGTGAGTTTTTTAAACTCCCTTAAATTTGAATGGAATCGAAATTCGACTGGCCAAAATGTATTATTAAAATCGAATTTTTAAAAAAACCCGAAAACTCAAGTCAAATTCGATTCAAATTTGATTCGAGTTTTTTCTCAGAAAAAACTCAAATGTCAGGAAGACCCAAATTGATCCCTGGACCTCTCCTATTGACTTAAACAGTAACAGGTTTTAGCTGGCAAATAGTCTAATTCAAATTCGAAGGGCCAGGGTATGATAAATCTCGAATTGAGTTTAAATAATTCCTTAGTCAAATTTGACAGTTTTGATCACAAAAAAAAAAGAAAATTCAAATTTTTTAGTTTAATTAATTCAGCCCTTAATAAATCTGCCCCTAGTCTCCTATGCTGTGGGTTTTTAATGCTGCTGTTACTTCCTTTCTACTAAAAGTACTTCCTGCTCTTATCCTGAACAGCTGTACTCGAAGTAAATAATGTTTCAGTTACTCCTATTTTGTAATGTAAGGCTGTCAAGCTTTTATTCCTTCACCTCGTACTCTTATTTGCCGTAACAATGTACACTGCTAGACTTGCAGCTAAGTATGTTGTGTGCAGGATTGGGCAATGTATTGTCCTTTTCTTCTCCTTTGATTGACAGCTCTAGTGAAAGGGCCTGATGATGAACAGATTATTAGGACAATTTGTTCAGTGTTCTTATTCATGGGATTACTGAAGTTAAATTGAGGTTGACCAGCAGTATATTCCTTAATTTGACTGATGGGCTCCTTCAGTTTTGCGGCCAGTAGCTCCTTCCCTGGCTCTGTTTTTGTTCTCTTGAGCTTTCTCTCCTGCTGGCTCCCATTGTTTCCAAGAGCTGACACCCTAGACACAGCGGAGTGCAGTCATCTGCCTTTATTTGTCCTCTATAATTCTTACTTGATACTTATGCTCCTAAACTGACTTAACTGAATTATTCCATGTATGGGGCCTCCAAAGGCCTATCAACAGTTCTTGGCAAAAAAAATTAAAAATGGGCCCAGTAAACCTTATCGGAGGAAACTGCAAATTTAAATGTGCAAACTAGGGTATGACTTTACATTTCTTTAAGGCGGTCAGATCTTTTTGTTGATCAGCGTTTTATGGTATTTTCAAATAGATTGATTCTGCACATCCGTATTACTACTGAAAAAGGTAACATCGATTATTTTAATTATCAACGTTAAACTACTGGTTGAGGCCTGATCATTGTCTGCAGTTGTTCAGCCAGTAGTAATTATAAGTGCATATTTGTTGTACTTGGGTATCAAAGTACAACCGTTTCTTCATAGTTGTTTTATATGATTTTTTTCATTTAGTTGTGTGAGCCTTTAAAAAAAAAAAAACTTCTAATGGCGGATTGACAAAAGCTTGCAAGTGAATTATGGTTCATTTCCATTAAATTTTAACTAATATTATATTGTTCTACCAGAGTAAGATGACATTAAAGGAGAAGGAAAGGCTGTATTTACTTGGGGGTGCCAAAAGTTAGGCACCCCCAAGTGGATATAGATTTATCTCATACTCCAGGCCACTATCAGGAGAAAACTGCACCAGATCGGGGGTTATTCCAGTGAGCACCACGGAGCTTCTTCTAACTATAGCCACCCCCAAGTAAATAGGCCTTTCCTTCTCCTTTAAGTTGGTAAGGGACATTATAAGCGAAGGGTGAAAATAGAGTTACCGTTTGCCAGTTGGGGAATTCCCATATCCCATAAATGCTACACAAATGAATACAGAGCTGTGGAAACAGAAACAGGTTTATCAGAACAAATTCAAGAGAGAGTCAAGAGTCAAGAGTGAGTTTATTGTCATTTCATCCATATACGTTTGTACAGGACACAGTGAAACAAAACAACGTTCCTCTAGGACCATGATGCGACACACAACATAGATGTACCGGACAACAGACAAAAAGTGCAAGTTCAAAAATATGCAACTCCTGCAAGACAGGACAGTATAGTGCAGGGACAGGACAAGACTGCGCACACTCAGCAGATGTAATATGTTAAGTAAATAATGCGAAACATCAGACATGATGGGTGTATCATTGTGATATGACAGTAGTAAGAACATGATAAAGATCATGATAAAGTGCAGATGTGCTCATAGAGAACAATTGTATCCAATGGCTATTCATCCATACAATGTCGTAGAGTGGCTGTGTAACGTTGTGGTATATAGTAAGGTCAGATGGAGTGTGTGTGAGAGAGATTTGTCCAGTACCTGAGTATTCAGGAGCCTTATGGCTTGGGGGAAGAAACTGTTACACAGTCTGGTAGTGAGGGCCCTAATGCTTCGGTACCTTTTTCCAGATGGTGTGAACAGTGAGTGTGAGGGGTGTGTTGGATCAGCCACAATGCTGGTGGCTTTACGGATGCAGCGAGTGGCTTAAATATCCGTGATGGAAGGAAGAGAGACACTTATGATCTTCTCTGCTGTCTTCACTATCCTCTGTAGGGTCTTGCGCTCCATGACAGTGCAGTTCCCAGCCCAGACAGTGATACAGCTGCTCAGGATGCTCTCGATAGTCCCTCTGTAGAAGGTTTGAGTATAGATGGTGGGAGATGAGATTTCCTCAGCTTGCGCAGGAAGTAGAGGCGCCGTTGGGCTTTCTTGGCTAAGTAGCTGGTGTTGTGGGACCAGGTGAGGTTCTCCGCCAGGTGGACACCAAGGAATTTGGTGCTTTTGACGATCTCCACATTAGAGCCATCGATGTACAGTGGCATGTGGTCTCTCCTAGTCTTCCTAAAGTCAACAACCATCTCCTTTGTTCTCTCTTGTAATCTTGGTCAGTTCTATTTTCCAGATGAGCTTCCCACTAAAAGGTTTGGACAGGACTGTGCAAGATGGGAGCATTCCATTTTATGGGATCTCACATTTGAGTCTCTGGTCATATTTTTATGCCACATCTGTGCACACCAGAGGTGCCAAATTACGCCCCTTCTGGATTTTGAAATTCTTCTGCTGTTGCTATTCTAGATATTCGTATTAACTGGTTGGACAGCAGATACATATCCATTTACAGCACTTCGAAATTCTTTAAAACCGCCTTTAATAGTTTGCAGTTATTTGCACAGCAACACGATGCAACGTTTCGAGTGGCACTCCACTCTTTGTCGAAATGTTGCATCATGTTGCTGTGCAAATAATTGCAAACTATTAAAGGCGGTTTTAAAGAATTTCGAAGTGCTGTCAATGGATATTTACCAGCTTATTATGGGGGAGCTGCTGTGAACAGGCTCCAAGATGTGCACTCAAAGTGAAGGGGATTAATGAAGGAAGTGTGGTACTAATTGGAATTGTTGGACAGCAGTTGCAACATTGTTTAATATATCTGTACTGGCCAAATGTAGGTTCTCAGAGTGGGAAGGTTTGAACAAAAAAGTTCAGAAAACCATTGGTACTTTATAGTATAGAATTGAGTTAAACATGCAGAAATGTTACTTCTTTTAGGAGAAGGAAAGGATAAAACTAAGTAAGCTTTATCAGAAAGGTCTATATAAATACACCAGTAAACCCTCAAAGTAATGCTGCTCTGAGTCCTCTGTCAAAAAAAAAAAACACCACATTTCTTTCCTTCTATTGTGTACTCATGGGCTTCTGTATCAGACTTCCTGTTTTCATCTTAAACCTCCAGGGCTTGGGCTTGAGCATGCTCAGTTTTCTTCTCCATCCCTCTCCCTTTTCCTCTCTTCCTCCTCCGCTCCCTGCTGTAATCTGAGCCCAGAGCTATGAATGAGCAGGGAGACTCAGGCAGGAAGTGATGTCACACCAAGCCAATATGGCAGCTGCTATTCGTTCACTATTGTGGCTAATCTATTGGCAATAAACTGCTTCGGAAGCTTCCCTTCTTCTTTAAGTGCCATAGATCATAGTATCCGCCGCTCTAGCAGTTCACCCTGGTACCCCGTGATTTTGCCCCCCAGGGATGATGCCATCGGGAAGTTGCTGAAGAGCGGAGCTGAGCCTTCTCTGCTGCTGGGAGGGATCCAGGGTCGGACTGGGCCGGCTCAGACCTGATCCTACACTTTCTCTCTTTTTGCCCTGCCCTGTCGTTAGTCCCAAAAAACGCTAGCGTCTTTTACTTTTTCAGGGTAATAGGCTGCAAAAGTCCGTACATATATTTTTGGGTACCCGGGCTCCCCAATACATTTACTAACATTTGGCACATAAACTATACACTGGGCACATGTGTAGGTCAATATAATAACTCTATTTTATTTTATGAAGGTTTCCCAGGCTTGTGTAGTGTAATCTATTTGCTGCTACATATACGTTCATTGTACTTTAAATTCCCGCCATATGCAAATTAGCCAGCACTAGTGCAACTTCGCATTGCTTGGCGCAGTAACGCTAGCGTAACTTCGCCAGCGTTCGGCGCCCTGGATGCAATTTTGGATTTTAGTGAATTAGCGTTGTCCTGGCGAATCTACGCCTGGCGAATTGTTGCAATGTGAGCGAAGCCGTCGCTGGCGAATTTCTGCAGGTTAGTGAATTTGCCCCATAGAGTTAATGCAGGGCTGAAATTCCCCTTAATAACAATCTACTGAATATTTAAAGGTCTTTTTTTCCCTGGTTATGCTTTTCCTAGACATGTAATTAATTGATACCACAAGGCACATGTTAATATGTTTGTGAAGATTCTCATTCATCCATGTATCACGGTATATCCGCAGAAATACGTCAAATCAACTGGATTTGTTGTCTTTTTTTCACCAGTCATCCAACTGGTTTTCTCAATTCAGAATAACTGTAGAATTGAGAAAACCAGTTGGATGTCCGGTGAAACATCTTCAAGGAAAAAACCCAGCAAGTCCAGTTGATTTGACTTATGTCTACAGATACACATGTTGATATATTCCTTTTATGCTGGTCTAACAGAGATTCCCCCACCTCCTTATCAACTGAAAGACATCTTGCACCGGCAGTGATGATGTTATTCATCCCTCGCAAAATGTGTCTGATACCAATTACAGATTATTTTGACCACTTTTGTTTTTATTTTTATGGTCCTATGGTTAGGACAATATTGTACCCTAACCTTTTAGTTTGTAAACCCTATTGCATTCTGTAATCCTTGTCTGTTATCCACCATTTATTCCCTGTTTGCTATAACTGCAGTAAAGCACTGTGTATCTTGACAGCGCTATATAAATTGATGATGATGATGATGATGATGATGACAATATAGTCCTCTAGACTGTAGGCGCATCCATTTCTTGACTCCTTGCTGGGGACCTTCACCTTCTTCCCTGGCATATTAAAAATACTCTTGAGGGACACGTTGCTTGTGATATTGTGAGGGATTATTTTGGAAATGCTGAAGCTGTGAAAGTTTTTGGAAGACTTACAGACAGGTTATTGAAGGGACTGTTTGATGTGTCGGATTTATAGTATGCATTCATTTTATTTTCCTTTCCAACAGCTCTGATAGTGTTGGGGTGGAGCAGTTAACCTTTAGGGAGAATTTGGGGGGAAATGACACAATACCTGCTGAATGCTAGGCGTTGGTTGGCAAGTGTGCCTGCACATAGGGAGACTTTTCCAGTGTGTTTATAACCGTAGGAGGCCCCAAAGCAAATGCGAGGTGGAGAAGCTTGGGACGTGTCTGCTATTTACTTTGGCAGATTTCCCAGCGTCTTAAAGGTTTTCATCTTTCCTGGAACGAAAGTGAACTGAGGACAGTGGCATGTCTTGCTAGGTTTCCCAAAAAAATAAAAAAATCAGTGTTAAGTGAGATTTATAGAACTGCGCTTTAGGATGTTAGAACGGCTCGGAAAAGCAGGTTATTCTTGGAGATAAATGTTTTCCCACAGGCAAAATATCAACAGAATAACGTTATGAAATAGGATTTATTTTCTGTATCCATAAAATATAGTCAGAGAAAGCCGTATTCGAATAAAAATGTTTAGGAAGGATGATTCTAGGTGTTACTCCCTGGCCATGGTCAGTTACAACCCAGTCTACTCCTTGTGAGTACTCCATTGTTGGTTGCCGAATGGCAGGTTGGGGGACCCCTCAGTCCATATAAAGAAGATTTCACCAAATATAGCAACACAGACTTAAAACACATGAGCTATAACACTACTTTTTGAGTTGAGCAGTTAGATGGGTCTCCTACATCATCATGGACGTTGATCTATATTATATCAGGTCCTCTTCTGCAAATACAGACATTGACAGTTCACTACTGCTTTGTTTAGGAAGCATCTCAAATAGAAAACACTAGTTCATATAAAGCAGATGTACCACAGGTATAGTCCAATAAGGCTTTATGGAAAATTCAGAATGCCTTTGGCACTCCAAGAGCCCCCGTTTAAAACAATGTTGACAATTCCCAAGATAAGCATTGAGAAAGTTATACCATTAGGCTTTTGTTCTAGTTTATTCTGCCCAGGAAACCTTAATTATTTGCTTAAATTTATACGTTTGAGTTTGATACCATGAGAAACCCTCAGCCGGAAACTCTGATATAATGTGTGCTTCTAAACATGTATTTAAAACCTTTAAAAAAGATTTTGGCAGCTTGTTATTCAGTCTAAAGGTGGCGTTTCCAAATAGTAAATAGTAAATCGCAACATCAAGGAAGAGGCCCAGGTGCAACGCCCTGAACCCTCAGCACAGACAAACCGAAAACTCTTTGGAGCAGGCACTCGATAAAGGCAATCTTCCACCAGGAAGTGAAATGGTTTATTTTGTCCACAGCCTTATGCGTTTCATGTCAATCTATGACTAATTGTTTGTAACATGAAATGCGTAAGGCTGTGGACACAATAAACCATTTCACTTTGATTCAACTGCCTGGTGGAAGATTGCCTGCTCCAAAAAAATTCCGTAATGCTTGTTATGCAACACTATGGGGCCGATTCACCAAGGGTCGAATATCGAGGGTTAATTAACCCTCGATATTCGACTGGGAATTAAAATCCTTCGACTTTGAATATCGCATATTATAGGAATAATCCTTCGATCGAACGATTAAATCCTTCGAAACGAACAATTCGAAGGATTTTAATCCAACGATCAAAGGATTATCCTTCGACCAAAAAAACTTAGGAAAGCCTATGGGGACCTTCCACATAGGCTAACATTGGGTTCGGTAGCTTTTAGATGGCGAACTAGGGGGTCGAAGTTTTTTCTTAAAGAGACAGTACTTCGACTATCGAATAGTCGAACGATTTTTAGTTTGAATCCTTCGATTCGAAGTCATAGTCGATGGTCGAAGTAGCCCAAAAAACACTTAGAAATTCAACGTTTTTTTACTTCGAATCCTTCACTCGAAGTTAGTGAATCGGCCCCTAAAATCTTTATAGTTTGTGGGGGAAGCTCTTTGTGTACCTTAGAAATGAAGGGTACCCAAATAGGTGTGCTTTCCACTTGGCCAGGCCCTGGATTTGTGGAGAGGACATCAAGGCCCAGGCCTAGGGCAACAGGATGCCCATCCAAACCCGCATTGGTTCAGAAACACTGGGTATACGCAGGAGATAAAATCTTTTTTTATATTTCCCATGCACCAATCCCCATTGCTCTGGTCCCGATGATGAAAATTTGAGCGAATATAAGGGAGGGGACTGCCAATGAGCAAATCAGAAGTGAAAAGATAAGCAAGACATACTCAAAAGAGAGCTACCAAATTTCCATGTTTTGGTAAAACAGTCTTGGGGAGACACTCAGGGCGTTGGCTTGGCATAATTAGATGCTTTGTGTCTTGATCAAGTTGTGTTCAGGAATGTCCTAATTTATGAGGTTGGTAAAATTTGGAGTTAATGGACTCTTTGAAAATGGGAGTTGAAATGCTTCTGTGTTTTTTTAATTAATGAATTCTATATGGTACAATAATCTTAAGAAAAACATGTTCATGACAGTCATTAAAATGTCACCGGTAATCGTAGTGTGGTGGCATTTGAAACATGAAAGCTCCCAGGAGAATTCAGTTAAGACCTTCTGACTGGCAGTTGGATAGGGAATGAGAGTAGAATTTACTGTATATATTCGTAGGTGTGTGTATATATATATATTTTCCAAGATCATCAAGCTGGTTTCTTAGGTATATCCAGTGGACGAAATAGAATTTTTTCCCCAAAAACTGTCCTATAGTTTTGCAGCCACTGGCATAGATCACTGAGTAAGAGGAGGCCTCCTTTCTGATTGTAATGAAGTTGTAACGTGGCCTCTGTCATGTGCCGTTAAGTTACAAAGGATCACGTGAGAGTACCCAATTGAATTGCATGGGAACCAGGCCCACCTGTAATCCTAGACTTAGGGGCAGATTTATCAACGGTCGAATTTCGAAGTTATGTGATTTTATTTTAATTTGAATGTACTCACAACTCGAATGGCAGGGTATTTATGAAAACACTCAAACGTCTAACATTCAATTGGATAATGACCGTAAAATTTGAATCGAATATGAATCGAGTTTTCCTCCCGAAAAAAAAGCCTTGAATGTCAAGAAGGCTATTAATATCTTCAAATGGTTCGACGGACCTCTGCCATTTTTCCAGAGTGGTGGTGTGATAAATCTTACATTCGAATTCAAAGTGAAATTCGAGTTGGTGATTTAACATTTGAATTTTGACCAAAAAAAAAAAAAAAATTGGGGAATTTGAATTTACCATTCGAACCTTAATAAATCTGCCTCTTAGTCTGTTATTAAATAAAGTATCGGTAACATTTTAAATATGCCCATCGATGTATAATATTTAGAATACATCTTTCTTATGGAAGGTGCCCAGTAGCCCTGGAAATGTATGTTTAAATCTAATCATTAGGGGTGCACCGAATCCAGGATTCGGTTGAATCCTTCTGTCCGGCTGAACCGAATCCTAATTTGCATATGCAAATTAGGGGCAGGGAGGGAAATCGTAGGACTTTTTGTCACAAAACAAAGAAGTAAAAAATGTTTTCCCCTTTCCACCCCTAATTTGCATATGTAAATTCGGATTCGGTTCGGTATTCAGGGTTTCAGCCGAAGGATTTGGAGGTTCAGCCGAATCCAAAATAGTGAATTCGGTGCATCCCTACTAATCATAATTTATTTAACTCTATGAGAAACCTATCATTGTACAGAGATCATTGGCAACCAACATTATGCCAAATAAAAATGGTACCAGATCCTCCTAAATTCTTCACCATTGATTTATCACCTTTTGTGTTGTGTTTGTGTGTCCATTTGTAATTTTGGCTACAGAATGGTTCTATCCCAGCCCATTTCAGAGTATTGGGTAATTATCTGTATAAAAGTTAACGCATACCTCCCAACATTTTGGAAGTAAAAAGAGGGACAAAAAATTTTTTCCCGCACGTAGCGCAGCAATTTTTTTGACTACACCCCTTTATGTGGCCACACCCCCTAATTACCATGTGTTTTTACAAAATTTGGCAGGTTATGAAAGTTTGAAAATATTTCTCCTTATCTAAACTGTGTTTTTGTGTCTCAAAATTGTTGCAAAGTATCTTATTTGACCTGTTAGCTGTTCTGGGCTCTTTGCTAAAAGCCAATTAAGTGAGAAACGTTGTTTCTTTTTCTGGCTGTTCAGTGCAGAGAAAAGAGGGACTTTCCAGTACAAATGAGGGACTGCGGGTTGAGCTGTCAAAAGAGGGACTGTCCCTCCGAAAAAGGGACAATTGGGAGGTATGGTTAACGGAGCCAAACTTCAATAACAACAACAATAAAAGAGTCTTCTGCCCATGTGGTTCCTATTTGTACTTTTTTCTCAGGCTTTGAGGCTTCCTGTTATTACAGTACGTCTATCCTTTTGGGCAGTCTTGGATTTGCATAGGAAAGGGATTTAGGTGGAATGAGACTTGTTATGAAACTGTATTTCAGGAAGCCCAGAACTGATCATGGGGTTGTACTGGAGTTTGTTTTGCAAATTTTAGACAAATCTTTTATTGAACATAGAGGCGTCATTTGGCTCAGGTTCTGTTGCTAACTTCTGTGTGTGAGTGTCTATACGTAATGACAGAAGAATTCACACTCCAATATCAATATATTCTTAAAAAAATCCTTTACTTTTTAAATTAAATAAAAACCTTTTCGGCATCTGCATGGGGCATTTTTTCAAGAGCCAGCAGATAACAGATAAGTACTACTATAGTTTATATAAACAAGCTGCTGTGTAGCCATGGGGGCAGCCATTCAAGCACAGGATACACAGTAGATAACAGATAAGTACTACTATAGTTTATATAAACAAGCTGCTGTGTAGCCATAGTGGCAGCCATTCAAGCACAGGATACACAGTAGATAACAGATAAGTACTACTATAGTTTATATAAACAAGCTGCTGTGTATCCATGGAGGCAGCCATGCAAGCACAGGATACACAGTAGATAACAGATAAGTACTACTATAGTTTATATAAACAAGCTGCTGTATAGCCATGGGGGCAGCCATTCAAGCACAGGATACACAGTAGATAACAGATAAGTACTACTATAGTTTATATAAACAAGCTGCTGTGTATCCATGGAGGCAGCCATGCAAGCACAGGATACACAGTAGATACCAGATAAGTACTACTATAGTTTATATAAACAAGCTGCTGTGTAGCCATGGGGGCAGCCATTCAAGCACAGGATACACAGTAGATAACAGATAAGTACTACTATAGTTTATATAAACAAGCTGCTGTATAGCCATGGGGGCAGCCATTCAAGCACAGGATACACAGTAGATAACAGATAAGTACTACTATAGTTTATATAAACAAGCTGCTGTGTATCCATGGAGGCAGCCATGCAAGCACAGGATACACAGTAGATACCAAATAAGTACTACTATAGTTTATATAAACAAGCTGCTGTGTAGCCATGGGGGCAGCCATTCAAGCACAGGATACACAGTAGATAACAGATAAGTACTACTATAGTTTATATAAACAAGCTGCTGTGTAGCCATGGGGGCAGCCATTCAAGCACATGATACACAGTAGATAACAGATAAGTACTACTATAGTTTATATAAACAAGCTGCTGTGTAGCCATAGTGGCAGCCATTCAAGCACATGATACACAGTAGATAACAGATAAGTACTACTATAGTTTATATAAAAAAGCTGCTGTGTAGCCATGGGGGCAGCCATTCAAGCACAGGACACACAGTGGATTCTGAATCCCATTGTATACTACAGAGCTTATCTGTTATCTACTGTGTATCCTGTGTTTGAATGGCTGCCCCCATGGCTACACAGCAGCTTGTTTATATAAACTATAGTAGTACTTATCTGTTATCTACTGTGTATCCTGTGCTTGAATGGCTGCCCCCATGGCTACACAGCAGCTTGTTTATATAAACTATAGTAGAGTTTCTGAAGCAAACACACCAGTTTTACTAGTGCAGGGAAACACTACATTATATTGTCATTCCTTTACAACACTTTATTGTTCTGGTGTTACTGTTCTTTTAAGATGGCCATTCTGTACATGTAAAGCTCTGCTTGTTGATATCAGACTAATCTGATCATTTGGCCTTTGGGACAAGCAATTAAATCACAATGCAGGACAAGCAGATGTTATTAATTAATGAACCAATGTGCTCGTTACCCAACAGGATTTTTAGACCTGCCCCATTTTCGGGCAGATGTGGGTCAGGGAGTCCCCATACACAGCCAATAAACTACCAACTGACAGTTTATGGAATATTTACAGTCTCTTTGGGATCCAGAGACCCCACGTGCCAAACTTCAGACTGTTCAGGTCTTGGTTTTT
The DNA here is from genome assembly GCA_038501925.1 of Xenopus petersii. NCBI lineage: Eukaryota > Metazoa > Chordata > Amphibia > Anura > Pipidae > Xenopus > Xenopus petersii. The sequence continues at coordinate 11,008,995 of CM076673.1, read as the reverse complement.
GTTGTTTTCCCTGGAGATTTAAAGTGAATTATTGCTCGCTCTGTAAAACTCCAATTAAAACGACAGTATCTAATTGATGAATAAATGCTGCTTGTGCAAATCGGATGCAAGAGTGCGGCCGCCATTTTCCCCGTGTTGTCATAGAGACACAGTTGTTTTTTATGCACTAATCCCTCATCGCATTCCCCATTCAAAGGCCGCATGAATATGAAAACAAATTTCCCTATCTCAGGCTTTATAATTAGTATTTATATCAGAAAACTGTAATTGACTCCCACTGAAATTTCTCAATGAATTTATCAGTCTCTGTTGCTGCTTTTCGGAAACTCATCTGTGTTCATATTTTTTTATGCCTCGTACTCATAATTGGCAGGGAGCTGAGCCTTTCATGTTTCATTGCAAATTCATTTTTTTTTTTTGGATCATATTATTTCTACTCTGTGGACAATTTCACTCATCGTAGATTTCTGATTATGTTTACTACATGTTGTCCATTTTGGCAAGATGGGAGCTGATAAGCAGAGACACCACTTACTATACCTACACCACTTACTATACCTACACCACTTACTATACCTACACCACTTACTATACCTACAGCACTTACTATACATACAGCACTTCCTATCCCTACACCACTTACTATCCCTACACCACTTACTATACCTACACCACTTACTATACCTACACCACTTACTATACATACAGCACTTACTATACATACAGCACTTACTATACCTACACCACTTACTATACCTACACCACTTACTATACCTATACCACTTACTATACCTGCAGCACTTACTATACATACAGCACCTACTATACCTACACCACTTACTATACCTACACCACTTACTATACATACAGCACTTACTATACATACTGCACCTACTATACCTACAGCACGTACTATACCTACAGCACGTACTATACCTACACAACTTACTATAGCTATACCACTTACTATACCTACAGCACTTACTATACATACACCACTTACTATACCTGCAGCACCTACTATACCTACAGCACTTACTATACCTGCAGCACTTACTATACCTACAGCACTTACTATACCTGCAGCACTTACTATACCTGCAGCACTTACTATACCTACACCACTTACTATACCTACAACACTGCACGTTGGAAAAGTCGCTCCCGTCAAAACCGTCACTCGTCAACACTATTCGGATGCCCATTGACTTTAACGCGCCATCAAAATTGATGCGGTGTCAAAATTAGAGTTTTGTCTAATTTTTCGGCTAAACGGGGGAAATTGGCCCATTACTAGTGGCCATCATTGCTTTTTTCTGCTCATTCAATCAGAATAAGAAGGAAAGAAGACTGCATTGGGCAACATGATGCATCTCCAGATGAAATTTCTTCGCATGCCCAATTGACTAACCAACTTGCTACATAGATATTATTTCGGATCATCCACACGTCATGCATTTGTAGGGTTTCCACCTTTCCTCTTGACTAACTCCGGACGGGAAGGTGGGGCCTGCCATAGAGGGGCGGGGCTATGTTGTCTGATTTGACCTGGATGGTCCTTCAAAAAATCGGGTTGTCCTGGTCCTATAACTTTATTTATTTCATGTGCTGCCGTTGGAAAAACAGATTTAACCTTTTAAAAGAATTAAAAGGTTAAGAGGGGAATATAATATTATTTGTTATCGTAAAAAAAACGTTTTGCAAAGATGCTTGCGTCCTTTAACGACCATGTTTGCGCCATTTTTGACTGCTTAAGACCTCGATTGCTTCCTCGCAAAGTTTGCAACCAGACTGCTTTTGCAAACGTTCGCAGTGTATGTATTAAAATTTCGCAAACCGTTTTTTGAGACAAAATATTTAACGCAACTCCAGAGCAGGTGTTAAAGGTTTGCAATGTGCAGTCAAGATTTGCAGTAACTAAAAGCCTAACAAAGAATACAGGTATGGGACCTGTTATCCAGAATTCTCTGGACCTGGAGTTTTCCAGATAACGGATCTTTCTGTAATTTGAATCTTCATCCCTTAAATTTGCTAGAAAATCATATAAACATGAAATAAACCCAATAGGCTGGTTTTGCTTCCAATAAGGATTAATTATATCTTAGTTGGGATCAAGTACAAGCGACTATTTTATTATTACACAGAAAAAGGAATTCTTTTTTAAAATCTGGATTATTTGATTAAAAAGGAGTCTATGGGATACAGGCTTTCTGGATATCGTTTCCAGATAATGGATCCCATACCTGTATTACATAGTGACAGACACATTTTTATTTGAAAAGTTTTGCTTTGCAATTTTTTTTTTACATTCCTTCATTAATCTTTTAATGGGTTTTCAGCGTTTGTGTTACTAGCTGGACGTCCCAGGGTTAAAAGGTGAGAGGGTTTAACCTATTAATAAGCCAATTAGTCTGGTTGTGTAGGAGGCTGATATCCTGGGCAAAGGTTAGTCTGGGAAAGTTAAACAAAGGGAAGTTGTGACTCAAGCCATCAAATTAGAGCAGGTATCCCCCCCCCCTCCCCAGAGTCTACAGAGAGAACAAGCAGACTCACAGACACACAGACTCACACAGACACACAGACACACAGACTCACAGACTCACAGACACACAGACTCACAGACACACAGACACACAGACACACAGACACACAGACTCACAGACACACAGACACACAGACACACAGACACACAGATGCCAAATAATTATGGCTTTGTGCAAAAGGAGTTGCGGCTATCGGCTACATTTCGGTTATCGGAGGCTGGTTTCAGGAAACCGAAGGCTACAATGGGTTCTGCAGGGACAATTCTCCTTTGTTGCAGTAGATCTGAAATGAAGGTTGGTGCCTGTGTAGGGAGGAAGCCATTGATGGACAGACAGGCTGTTCTTTGCTTATTCAAAGCCTTTGAGAAGTCGTATTATTATGAGAGCGGCAGAGATAAGGATAAAGAACTTCCTCTTCTCTCACATACAAGTTGGGTGTAGGAGCTTCTTCTATATCAGTTGGCTGTTTGCCCACTGCCTGCTTTGCTTCAATACCAGGCCTCCTCTATAGTTGCCTCCTCTATAGCTGCCTCCTCTATAGTTGCCTCCTCTATAGCTGCCTCCTCTATAGTTGCCTCCTGTATAGTTGCCTCCTCTATAGCTGCCTCCTGTATAGCTGCCTCCTGTATAGCTGACTCCTCTATAGCTGCCTCCTCTATAGTTGTCTCCTCTATAGCTGCCTCCTCTATAGTTGTCTCCTCTATAGCTGCCTCCTCTATAGTTGCCTCCTGTATAGTTGACTCTTCTATAGTTGACTCCTCTATAGCTGCCTCCTCTATAGCTGCCTCCTCTATAGCTGCCTCCTCTATAGCTGCCTCCTCTATAGTTGCCTCCTCTATAGCTGCCTCCTCTATAGCTGCCTCCTCTATAGTTGCCTTTTTTTATACATATGTCCGGCACCCTCAGAACAAATTTCATCTATATGATAGAATGGCCATCACTTTGATAACTAGAGCTCCATGAGTACTGTATATTGAGCTGAAATTGTCTTTTACACCAAGGGGCAGATTTATCAAGGGTCTAATTTTGAATTCATGAGTTTTTTTTAAAAACTCCCATAAACTCCAATGAACTCGAAATCCGACCAGATCAGAATTTATTTTAAAAAATTATATTTTCTGAATTAGGATTGACCCGAAAACTGGAATCGAATTTGAGTTTTAAAAACTCGATTCAAGTTTTTTCTCCAAAAAAAACTCGAATGTCAGGAAGGCTGCAAACGAATTCAAAAAACAATACAGGTATAGGATTGATTATCCAGAAACCCAGTATCCAGAAAGCTTCGAATTACGGAAAGGCTGTCTTCCATAGACTCCATTTTATCCAAATAATCCAACCCCCCGCCAAAAGTGATTTTCGCGTGGATTCGCTCAAGCGAATCAAAATCAAAACCTAATGTAAAATTGCTCCTCGGAGCAGTTTTGCAATTAATATTAATTGTTCTGTTTCCTTTCCTCTTGTGTAAGACTGCGGGAGACAAATCTCCCAGAAATACCTTTTCATTTGAAATAATATAAATCAATGGTGCTATGACCGACATATCACTAAGCCGTCTGAAATTGCCTCCGGAGGAAACTTCGGGCGACTTAGCGATATGTTGGTCATAGCACTGGTGATTTCAGTCATTTCAAATGGAGAGGCATTTTGTCGCTCATGGTTGCTCATAAATACAGGTATGGGATCTGTTATCCAGAAACCCATTATCTAGAAAGCTCCGAATTACTGAAAGGCTGTGTCCCATAGACTCCATATTATCGAAATAATTAAAATTTTTCAAAATGATTTCCTTTTTCTCCATAATAATAAAACAGTAGCTTGTACTTGATCCCAACTAAGATATAATTAATCCTTATTGGAAGCAAAACCAGCCTATTGGGTTTATTTAATTTTTACATGATTTTTTGACAGATTTAAGGTATGAAGATCCAAATTACAGAATGATCTGTTATCCAGAAAACCCCAGGTCCCGAGCATTCTGGATAACAGGTCCCATAACTGTAGTCACAAATCTCCCTGTCTGCCATTGCCCTAAACTGCAAAGATGCTCGGAAGAGCATTATATTGTGTGAGAGGGTGTATGTCCCCTTTAATATGTAACAGTCCCATGCACACCTGGAGATTCGGGGAGATTTAGTCTTTGGGGCGACTAATCTCCCCAAACTGTTTCCTCGTGGCTTCGATTTGATTTCCGAAGTCGCCTGAAGTTTCCTCACGAGTAAACTTCCGGCGACTATGGAAATCGAAGCACAGCAAGTTCATTGGCGCAGGCGTTTTTTCATTGAAACAGATGGAAGCCATGGGGAAGCAGTTTGGGGAGATTAGTCGCCCCAAAGAAGAGGCGATTATTCGCTGGGCAACTAAATCTCCCCGAATCTCCAGGTGTTCCCTTACCCTAAATAGTTCTGATTCTGAGTTGGGGCATCTAATAAAGTCGCTCGTGGAAAAACCGTTGCGCGTCAACAATATTCGGACGCCCATTGACTTTAATGCCGGCGTCAAAATTGGCGCGGGCATCAATATTTTTCTCCCATCACTAGTGGCGTCCCCTAAAAAAAAAAAGATTGTGTGTCCATTAATGACTCCATTGTGGTTTTGCAGAGTGATTTTTATTGGCATTAAACAGCACATTTTGGTGGGCCAGACTATGTCTAAAAGCTGCTGTAAATCTATTTCCTTGCTTTGCCTTTCCTTTGTATCTTGCTGTACAACAAGCCCAGACCTTTGGCCACATCATTTGCTTGTGGTTTGAGCAAAACTCCTGCACAGTAATTCTTTTGTGTGTCTTTTTTTTCCTTTTTATTGTGATTAAATGTAACCTGATCTGCTGGGCCAAGCCTTTGCCTGTTGTGTTTGGATAGGACTCTGTTGTTACTGGCTTAATCTCAGTCAACTATTCCTGCTTTTTTTTCCCCCCCCTCTTTCTCCATTTTTTTTCCTTTTTCCTGTTTTCCTTGCCTCTCCAATGAACTTGGCTTGCAGTTCAAATATCAAGCTGACTGGGGGCTCTTTCACTTTTTACGCGTGAAACGCTGCTGAATTGTACTGGAAAGCATAGAGGGGGGGGGGACTTTTTTAGTACAGTACAGCATTTTCCCCGTAAACCTTCATTCAGACGCTAAAATCTGATGGGAATTTGAAAAATTCCACTAAACCGAGTCTCTTGTATATGTGTCAGAATTGGTTAAAGGGGATTGTCCAACCCAAAAATGTTTTTTCATAATGGAAAAAGTAAGAAACTTTCCGATATACATTTGTGAAACATTTTTACAAATTTTGCTTTCAGTAGCAATTACATTAACAAATAACTTGAAAGACATTCAATGTTTTTAATACCATTGAAGGGATTTTGTGGTTGAAATCCCCTCTAAACAATGGAATTCTGCATATGAACCGATATCAAGCTAAACATTTGTAGTGGTATAGCACAGGCTAAGCAAACATACAGACGAATAAGCATCTTCACCCATTAGAAGATGGAACTTGCGGTGGATAGTCCCACCTCATTAAATTGGGTTCACTTCAGTAGAAGTCTCTAGGGATAATGAATAGCCTGTGTCCCTTTCCAGACTGTGGTCCCTACACTAGGCAGGTGTCACCTTGGAGTAATAACACCACATTGCTACTCCTTGGTGGAGCTAAAGGCTGCTCTTTATAAGCTGGCCTGTCTAACTCACAACTCAATAAATGTGCTATGGCAGAATACGCTTCCACTGCCTTTACCTCATTTACTGGGTCCCTACTCCCTTACTTCACTAAGGGGTTGGTTCCTTTAGGTCACAGACTTGGTACCAAACTCTTATACTCCATGTTCCCCAGCAGAATCCATTCCCATCAAAAGATGGAGTCCAAAGAGAGAGAACCATGTGCTCCCTCCTATGCTCCCTCCTATTAATAAACCTGGGAAAGGAAATGGTCACTAGATCTCTGGGCTAATTAGGGAAACGCCCCTCCCACAGAGCATAGGTGACAAAACTTAGCCAGGGCCCCTTGGGTCCCCTACTCCACAAAATTGAAGTAAAGCTAAAGCCAATAAATAAAACCACAGTGCACCATTTTCTATAAATCAGATGGTTATTAGTAGATTTTACCATGTAGGAGTAAGTCCGTTGATTCAGGGTCACTATCAGAAACAGGATTATTTCACTGGGTGCCATTCAGTTGTTCCTAATTGTACTGCCATGATGGAGGCTCTTTCCCTCGAGAAAACGGAGCATGTTGCGTATTTTCTGGTACCGTGAAAGGCACTTTTCAAATTAAGTGTATCAACTAAAAAAGAAGCATTCTTAGTGGAAGTGTTTCAAGTGAATAAACCAGAGTTATGTAATGGTAATAACAGGTAAGAGCCCGGGGAAAAGTTCAAGGCTTTGGCTTGGGTTCAAAACAATGGTAGGAAGAATGTTCCACGGAACCACAGACAAAGGCATGTGCATTCGGGAACCTAATAATCTTTGTATTTAAGCAAATCTCTCCATAGTTCAAGGCAAACAATTGCAAGGAAACTGAGTGTGTACGTCGGACTGTGCGAACCTTAAAAATGCACAAATTGTGAAGGGACTATATAAGGTGATTCACCATATGTTCAGTACTTTTTGGAGGATTCAGATCAATCCTTAGTATTCGTTGGAACCAAATCCAAACCTGGAATGTTGTTTGACAAATGGCAACGGTTTTTTATTCACAGATTTTTATGTTTCTATTCAGTTCATAACTCTGGTATATTCAGTAATCCAAAAAAAAAAAGTGTGTGTATATATTCCAGCCGGGAAGCGTTACATCAGTCCTCAGCTGTTATGACACACGTGAAGGGAAGAACTAGTAATACTTTTTGGTGCTGGAAACCCAGAGCTGGCTGGACCCTCGGTGGCAGATCCTGAAATGTTTTTAATGAAACTGATATTACTGGATGGCAGCTCAGGCTATTGACTTGTAGTCTAGTAACATTTATTTAGCAGATAGAATTGTATTATCCAGCAGTGGGGACCAGCGTGGCACAGCGCCAATGGACAACAGCCTAAGAGTAAGTGCCTATTTAGGCACAAAACGCGTTAGGCTAATGCAGTATCAGACTGGGATGCCAGGGGCCCACCAGAAAACCTTAGGCTGAGGGCTCACTTTCCAAACTTTTATACCTCCTCTCCTCACTCAAGCTCTTTATTCTCCTAGTCTCGTTTCTCTACATACTATACTCTATTCTTCCATTATTAAGCCTCTTTGTTCCCATAAAGAAATAGGAAATGACCATGAAAAAAGTCAAATGGTTAGACGCAAGAGGCCCACTGACCCCTGGGCCCACCAGGAGTTTTCCTGGTATCCGAGTGGGCCAGTCCAACACTGGGCTAATGCATGTCCTAATAAAGATTTTTTTTAATTTTACAACTACTTGGGCTTCTGCTTTACCAGTAGTGAGTCTCTTCCCATTTGAATTGTTCTTAAACTTCTTAAAACAATTATGGGCAGATTTACATAGGGTCGAATATCGAGGTTTAACCCTCGATATTCGTCTGCCGAAGGTAAATCCCGCAATTAGAGCGATCGAATGAAAAACCGTTCGATTGAACGATTAAATCCATCGATCGAACGATTTTTCTACGGCCAAAAAAAGCTTAGAAAGCCTATGGGGACCTTCCCCTTAGGCTAACATTGAGGTTTGGTAGGTTTTAGGTGGCGAAGTAGGGGGTCGAAGTTTTTTTTAAAGAGACAGTATTACCACTATCGAATGGTGGAATAGTCCGAAGATTTTTAGTTCGAAGTAGCCAAAAAAATCATTCGAAATTCAAAGTTTTTTTTTTATTCTATTACTTCACTCGAACTAAGTAAATGTGCCCCATAGTAACCGTTGGACTGGGGGTTTCCCTGGGATGGGGCCACTATATTATTTCTCTCTGTTTATTTAGGATTTTTGTTTAAGGAGCAGAGCCACACACCATTGTTTATTCACACTAGTTCTTGCCCTGTACATATCCAGGTTAAAAATACCAGTTGCTTTCCTTAATTATTGTCCGACATTGTCTACTTGTTGCTCCTTGGGTCCCTCAAGCTGTTTTCCATTGTCGTCCAGCTGGAGGGTTGCAGGTTGGGCATCTAATTTAGGCTCCCTTTTGCCCCTATTCATAAATGCCACGCTAACTGCATACTGTATTTAGGGATTTGTTTGATTGCATTTTTATTTAATTGCTTTTCTCTTTTGTCCCAGGCATTCGACCTCCAATTATGAACGGGCCCATGCACCCGCGCCCTTTAGTAGCACTGCTGGACGGCAGAGACTGCACCGTGGAGATGCCCATTCTGAAGGACGTGGCCACTGTGGCTTTCTGCGATGCACAGTCTACACAAGAAATCCATGAAAAGGTAACCACACACTAGCCGTCGTCCCCTGCCTATGAGCAGTAAACATGGGGCTAAAAGCTGGCAGGACATTTTGAGAATTCTCAATGAAACACAGCACCAGTTATTTTTCCGCAGTATCTGTAAATCATACTGGAAACCAATATGAAAAGCAATTGTACTGCAGAAGCACTCACATCATGGCACTCACATCACGGCACTCACATCACGGCACTCACATCATGGCACTCACATTACGGCACTCAAATCATGGCACTCACATCATGGCACTCACATCATGGCACTCACATCACGGCACTCACATCATGGCACTCACATCATGGCACTCACATCATGGCACTCACATCATGGCACTCACATCATGGCACTCACATCACGGCACTCACATCACGGCACTCACATCATGGCACTCACATTACGGCACTCAAATCATGGCACTCACATCATGGCACTCACATCATGGCACTCACATCATGGCACTCACATCACGGCACTCACATCATGGCACTCACATCATGGCACTCACATCATGGCACTCACATCATGGCACTCACATCACGGCACTCACATCACGGCACTTATATCATGGTCAAACACCCCCTCCCCCGGCCGCCATCCACTTCTGTAAGATCATTCTATAAAAATGGCATGTCAAATTGCCCTTTGATCTAAGAAGCACCTTATATACAATATTTCTATATTTATATGAAGAATTTTTTTTTTCTGTTATGATCATCATCATCAATTGACTTCCTGTTCAAAGAGATAAGTCTTACTGCGAGTTCACACATTAAATGTAACCACTTCCCTTCGCTTTCTTGTTATTATGCACAATCTGCTTTACAGATCTGATCACCGTTCTTCTAACTACTGTTTTGTTTATTTGAGCAAATATTTTACATAGGGTTTCAGAACTAAACCTGAGCGTTCATCCATGCGGTGGCCTCAATTTGGGTTGAATTGCTTGTCTGGCAAGCGGACTGACAAATGGATAATAAAAAGGGCCAATGCTGTACTTGGCCATGGGGATTTTGAATCCTGTCAAATTCCCAGCCAGGTGTCAGCCTGGCCATATTTATTTATAGGTTCCTGTGTAAATGAAATGTTTACATGACTGGTGTCCTTTTTGTTATTCCTTTGTCTAAGGAAGGCTTGGGAAGGCCTATTTAAGGTTGCAGTTTCAGCCGTGCCTCGGTTTCCATTGTCTGGCCACAGCCTTCCTTATAGGCACTTTAGCACTTCTGTACCATTATAATCCCCATTTAATAAGACAGCAAGCCGCAAACACTGCAGCGGGGTCTGTTTGAAGCTTTCCGAGATTTTGGGTCTTGGCCGCTATTTTGTAGAAAAAAAAATCACAGATTTTAATAAATAATTCCCTTCGGTCATTACATAACCTTCATTATTTCTTCTTGATTGATTTGCTTTGGACTGTGCAATTATGTAACCAGTATATACTACATTTAGATGCGTTTGTTTGAGCTTACCGCTGTGTACGGTGGGGCAAACACCCCAGATCTTCAGCAAGGGGATTAAACACCCGAAAACTTCAAAAGAGGTTGGCACAAACCTGGACCCACGAAATAGTAAAGCCGGAGTCAGATTGTAAAAGTGTTAAAAAGGCTTACATTTTATTTTCCACAATTAAGAACCAAGGCCTGACGCGTTTCGTTTATGACTTAGTCATAGGCTGGCCATGAACAATACATACAGAATTCGATCGTACAAATCGAACGAATAGTGCATTTCCAAAAAATACTTGATTTTTCAAAGTCCACCAATTGACTCCAAATGGGTTCTAGGAGACCCCCATATTCTAAAACAGCAATTCGGAAGGTTATAGATGGCAAATAGTCGGTCAATTTTTTTAAACAGACAGTACATAATAAATTTCGATATTTGAAATTTCACATTTTTTTCAAATTCATATTGAATTTGGACTATTCCCTAGTCGAAGTAAACAAAAAATTGCTTGAAATTTTTTTTTCATTCGAAAATTCACCTTGACCTTTGATAAATCTGCCCCTAAGTGTCCTTGGTAGAAATGAATTATGGAAAATAAAATTTAAGCCTTTTTAACCCTTTTACAATCTGACTCCGCCTTTACTACTTCGTGGGTCCAGGCTTTTGCCAGCCTCCTTTATTTGCTTTGGCCATACTTTTCTTTTTACTTTTAGGAACAATAATTGCCCCAGTATTCCGTGATCCCCTTTAATAAAGTGAAACAATGTCTTCCTCTAATAAAAAAACACTAATAGTAACAAGGTGCGTAACTGGTTCCAACCAATGTTTGGGTGACAGCTGATTCTGCAACTTTATTTTGGATTCCTTTAGAAAAAGTAGTTCTCTGCCGTGTAGAAATCTGTGATAAACATCTTAAATACAGAGAGGTGGGAAGACAAGGTACTGACTGTGGTATTTCTGTATTGAGATTGAGCGTTAATTAGATAATTACTAGATAACTGGGGCTTTCCGCTGTGTCGGTTAATTCGCTGGAAAGCTGAGGCCTCGGATGTTTCAGTTTGACTAAAAAAGTAAAAATCGACTTGTGATTCTGTAAAAACTCTGTATTTGTAGGACTGGCAGTTGCTTGGGCATGGTAAGGGCAGAGCATGAGATACACGAGCAGATTCAGGGAGATTAGTTGCCTGGCGAAAAAAATCTCCTCTTCTTTGGGGGCAACTAATCTCCTCAAACTGCCTTCCCGCCGGCTAGAATGAATGTTGCCTCACGAGGAAACTTTGGGTGATTTCGGAAAACAAATTGTTGTCCCCCACAACAGCAATTTCTTTAATTTTGAAATTATTCTAGTCACGTTTCTGCTTGTGTTTTTGTCTGTTAGCCTCTTTTTCTTCTTGTTGCTCAGCCAAAATTGAGTTTTCTGCCACACAACTACAAATGAGTAGCGGGGACATGCAGTTCTGATTTACATCGATAATGGGAGGCATCCACCATTTCTGCATTATTTGAAATAAGTAGGGATGTAGCGAACGTCGGAAAAAAAGTTCGCGAACATATTCGCGAACTTGCGCAAAAATGCGAGCGGTTCGCGAACGGTTCGCGAACCCCATAGACTTCAATGGGAAGGCGAACTTTAACATCTAAAAAAGACATTTCTGGCCAGAAAAATGATTTTAAAGTTGTTTAAAGGGTGCAACGACCTGGACAGTGGCATGCCAGAGGGGGATCAAGGGCAAAAATGTATCTGAAAAATCTGCCTGTGTGTGCTTGGAAGAGATAGTGTAGGGGGAGAGCTGTTAGTGATTTCAGGGACAGATGATAGTAAGTTTGCTGGCTAGTAATCTGCTTGATACTGCTCTGTATTGGAACAAAAAAATAAATAAAAGCAGTCCTTACAAGGACTACTGTTATTGCAGCAGTCAGCAGATGAGATCAGAAGCAGGACAGCTGCCCACTGCAGCTACATACAGAGCACTGCAGTAGAAGGTAGATTACTAGCCAGCAAAGCTACCCTAAAATGTCCCTCAAATCCCTGCAGACTTCTGTCCCTCCAATAACAGAGCAGTATCAAAACGATTACTAGCCAGCAAACTTTCAACTGTCCCTGAAATCACTAACAGGCAGCAGCTCTCTCCCTACACTATCTCTTCAGCACACACAGGCAGAGTGAAAAAACGCTGCAGGGCTTCGGTTTTTATAGGGAAGGGGAGTGGTCCAGGGGAGAGCTTCCTGATTGGCTGCCATGTACCTGCTGGTCTGGGGTGAGAGGGCAAAAAAAAGCGCCAACAATGGCGAACCCAAAATGGCGAACGTCGCGCGACGTTCGCGAACTTCCGGCGAGCGCGAACACCCGATGTTCGCGCGAACAAGTTCGCCGGCGAACAGTTCGCGCCATCTCTAGAAATAAGTAGGAGAAGTCTTATTTATCAAAGTCCACATTAATCTGTTTTATTAAAAAAAAGTCTGACTAAACTAAAATCCACGATTTGACCTTATTTATTATTTAAAAAATCAACGTTTTAAACGGATCGGGGACAACCACGAAAAATTTTAGCAAAAAGTTTTTTGAAAACCCTGATTTTTTTTCCTTGGATATTTGCCTGAAAAGTCTAAAATAAATTTTTGGGTTAATTTCAGCGTAGCCCTCAGAAAATTCCATATAGGATAGGGACCTCTCCCATTGACTTATATACAACATCGGTGGGACTGAGATGCCGGATTTTCAGATTCAGATTTTTCCATCTTCGGGGTATAATAAATCTTGAAAAGTATGACAAATATGAATTTTATAGTAATTTGTATGTTTTTCGCTTATTTGCCTTAATATGCAGCCGGCTATAGACCACCATTCCTCTTCTCTCAATCAGTGGCTTTGGGATGGGTGGGTGATTTTACAGTGAAAACGTTCGAATTGCTCGATTTTTTTCTGAAAACTTTAAAATTTCACGATTTTTCCGTAAACTTTCTGATTTCACGATTTTTCGCGAATTTTGCAGGAAATTTGTGAATTTTTCGGCAAAAGCGAAACGGGAGAGATTCGCCCATCACTAGTGGGTGACATTAGAGGAGGTTCATATTGGCAGTAGTTTGTTTCAGAACTCTGAAACCCAGACAGGAACTTTTCAACGGGACAGCCCATGTAATAACTGTACTGTCCACTTTGAAACTCTGTTTTTGGATTTTTTTTTTACAGTTGGGCTATGGGGCAGCTTGAGCCTCAGTGTACCAGGATATGTTTTGATTAGCATTCTGGTTACATATGGGAATACATGGGGAAGCAGTGAAAACAATTGGTTGTGCAGTTCTATTGCAACCTGGAGAGAGAGAATATCTAGTCTGAGGTCCTCTCCCCCAGTATACCTACAATCCACTGATATATATCTCATGGACTACATGAGGAGATAGCAGAGGAACTGGACAGTAGATGACCATCTTTAGACGTCTGTAGCCAGGAATGGCAGTTAAAAGTGTTTATTTGGAAAAGAATCTGAGAGCAGTGGGAAATATGTAAAGATAAACAGCAGGTTGGCTTTTTAGTTCTAACTAAAACCTTGGCCAAATGTGACAATAGATAAGCTGGAAGTAGATTTAAAGCACTGGTCACCTTGGTTAAACTGCATTTCTATTGTCCTCAGAGGATTGATTGATGGTGGTGTCAGCCATGGACAACTAAAGGTCGAGGGCATCTGTAGTTCAGCAGCAGATGGAGGCACAAAGCTCTTCTGTCCTGACTTATGGGAAACATCAGTAGTATATTTGCAAAGCCGATTGGCATTATGTTTTTTCCCCCTGGAACTAAAGCCAGAGATGTGTCTCCTCTTGTATCAGGACCACTCTCAGTGTAATAGTTGTGTGCTGCCAGATTGTGGAGCAAGATGTGTCTCCTCTTGTATCAGGACCACTCTCGGTGTAATAGTTGTGTGCTGCCAGATTGTGGAGCAAGATGTGACTCCTCCTGTATCAGGACCACTCTCTGTGTAATCGTTGTGTGTTGCCTGATTGTGGAGCAAGCCTCTTATATCAGGACCACTCTCGGTGTAATCGTTGTGTGCTGCCTGATTGTGGAGCAAGATGTGTCTCCTCTTGTATCAGGACCACTCTCGGTGTAATCTTTGTGTGCTGCCTGATTGTGGAGCAAGATGTGTCTCCTCTTGTATTAGGACCACTCTCGTTGTAAGTTGCCTGATTGTGGAGCAAGATGTGTCTCCTCTTGTATCAGGACCACGCTCGGTGTAATCTTTGTGTGCTGCCAGATTGTGGAGCAATATGTGTCTCCTCTTGTATCAGGACCACTCTCGGTGTAATCTTTGTGTGCTGCCAGATTGTGGAGCAAGATGTGTCTCCTCTTGTATCAGGACCACTCTCGGTGTAATCGTTGTGTGCTGCCAGATTGTGGAGCAAAGAGTGCTGCTGGGAGTCAAATTCCCCAACTTTTGTGGCTATAGGAAGGTTCATTGTTTAAATTTTTTGTACTCGCAAGACCTTCATGTCAATGTTGCCATTCATAGTGCACTAACATTTCCCTCTTAATCTCAATATTAAATCTTATTTCATCCAGTTCATTTCTACACCACTACCCTTCAGCCCACCCCTAATACTAACAACTAATACTCGTTATTTCCCCCCTTCCTCCTCTCAATGTCATCTTGCCACCTAGAATTTGGCATTAACCCAGTCTTTTCAGCTTTAACCCAATCCACACCCATCCCAATGCTATTTCCCACCAGCAGATTTAACCCAGTCCTCTTCATCACTTACTAGTCTACATTAACCTACTAAAATGTCTTACATTAGCATTATTACCTGCTTGTGATTTGAAATATTTTATTTGGTTTTCACAATAAACCATACAAATCAATATGATAACAAATAGTATGCAGAATTAGAAGATAAATACAATGACATATTATACAGAATGTATAACTTACAATGAAGTAATATGTAAAATAAAATAGAAACTAACAAGAACTAACTAAGCCAGTGGACGCATAGACATTCTTAAAGGAGAAGGAAAGGTTAAAACTAAGTAAGCCTTATCAGAAAGGTCCACCTAAATATACCAGTAAACCTTCAAAGTAATGCTGCTCTGAGTCCCCTGTCAAAAGAAACACTGCATTTCTTTCCTTCTATTGTGTACTCATGGGCTTTTGTATCAGACTTCCTGTTTTCAGTTTAAACCTCATTGCCCTGGGCAAGAGCATGCTCAGTTTGCTCCTCTTCCCCCTTCTCTACTGTAATCTGAGCCCAGAGCAGGGAGAGACTCAGGCAGGAAGTGATGTCACACCACGTTAATACTGCAGCTCCTATCCTAAACAAACAGAGTTTCTAGAGCTTTTTACTCCGGTATGGTAAAACATTCTACAGAATAAATATAGCATTCTATCTTGCACTATTGCAGCTAATCCATTGGCAATAAAATGCCTCTGTAGCTTTCCTTCTCCTTTAAAAGAAAAAGAAGAAAGAAAAAGCCCATTGTCTTGGGAATGTCAGATAACACCCCCCCCCCCCCCGGAACATTTTACAATTGAAGAAACTGAGATATTTGACTTCTGGTATTGGAGTCACAGAACTCAAAGTAAGGAGACCATCTAAGTCTAAATGATTCTTTGGAATTATTTCCTTTAGTTTTTACTAATAAAGCTTCCTGCCAACTAAGCTGGTTCATATAAGCCATTGTGTCTCATTTTGTAGCCAACAGTGAGTATGCAAGTTATAATGAAGCCAGTCCTCCGCTGCCAGAAGCCGTACGTCTTGTGATGCAAATATATAGAGTAGATAAGAGGAAAAGGCTTAAAATAAGATAAGTAAACCTCTTAAGCAGATCAACGTGTACAATTTTTGTTGGTTTTCTTTTTCCACATTGCTGTGCTTTAGTAGAATTAAAGTAAAATATAGGCTTCATTCTAAGGAAGCTTTTAAACAAGCCACGTTGAGATTGGTGGATGAACTGTAGAACCACGACTGGTACTTGCAGAAAAGGGCTGTTCTTGGTGGTGGTCGAAGCAGCTGATTGCAGATTACTGAGTACTCATGTCCTTGTGCCGTTAGAAAGCTTTCTGCACAGCAAGCTGAATAAAGAAAAGGACGACTTCTATTTTTATATCAGGGGGTAGCCTCGGTGAAGTGAGCAAGAAAATGGCTTCAACCTCAATACACAGTACCTGCTGCTTTCCCATCAGGGCAGTGAATGTCGGCCTATCTCCAATGGGTTTAATTTTGGAAGACCTTGCTGCTTGGAGCCGGGCCAGGACATGTTACTGCACGTCTGCTTTCAAAAGAGATCCATTAATTTGGCAGGAGTGGGAAACATAGTGTATCTAGAGGTGCCGAGACGCGTGAAAGTATGTAAATATAATTGCATTGATTCTCCCCTCTAGTCAGGCCAATTCTGCTGCCTTCCTTAAGCTCAGTGTGAAGCCGAACCAAAATGAATGTCAGTAGAGGCCCCCGGATTAGAATGAAACGTACCCCTACTGGAACGGGAGCGTTTGTCCTTGCGTATGTAGAAACATGCTAAAACTGTTAATTAAACAGAGAAAGGGAGGCAGAATTAAGGCGCCTACAATAGAATATTCTTGCTTTGCTGCATAATGCCCAACGTAAAACACAAAGACTCCAGCCAAAAGAAACTTAGAGAATGATGGGCATCTATCCTCTGCTTTATGGCTTTAATTAAGCACTCATTTGAATAAGAGACGTTCTTCCTAGCTGGGAAATGTTCTGCCCGCTTTCACATTATTAGTGTTTCTTTATACCAATCGTCAGTCATGGAACATTCTAGGTTCTCTGTCAGGCCACGGCTTGCGCCCTGGAGGCATTGTCTGCTTTGTGCAGATTGTATTTTATTGTAATCCAAGATGAAATGATGACAATTTGTTATACAGTGTGTCCAAAGGGCTCACAGGGAGCAGTCAGCGGCAGATGAGCATTTTTTTAATTAAGTGCTATTTCATTTAAACCAAGACGGAAAGAGATCTCCGGGCTCCAATGATCATTAAAAGGCAGAGGCACAGGAATTGTTTAAGGCCAGTTTGGGAAACCAATTGTGCTTTTTTAATTAAGATAAAAGGCAAAGGTACACACATTATTGGATTGTTTAAGTATTACATCCCTCCCAAGGCTAAACCTGAATATCATACTGCCCAAAATGAATCAGGCTGCTGTTGCACATTCTAGGCCAGAGCCAGCTTCATTGCCAAAAAGCAAGATTTATAGTCGGTTGTACGATCATACTGGATGAAGACAGGAATCACCAGGGCATTTTATGTCCGCTTGGCTGATCTCCACACACATTCACATGTGATCATCTCCCAACTTGATTTTCAAACTTGACTTGTTCATTTGTGTATATTCATTGGGGACTTAACTGACAGTTTTGAATTTGGAAAGAACCTTCAAACTGACTGATACAACCATCTGATGCTCTAGGAGAGTTGTTCTATCCACAGCCAGGATTTGGCTGTTCCACCCAAAGGCAGAATAAACGACACACAACTGAACAAGGACCTAAAGTTGGGAATGTCAAATCATGGGCTATTTTGGGTCACTTTGGCTGAAATTGTCCACTTTGGCTTGTGTAGTTGTGTTTCAATTTGGCACCCATGGTAGGATTTGTTCAGGTGTTGCAACACTCATTTCCGAAAGGCATTGACGTCAACAAATTGACCAATAGCTTTTTATTATTATGGGAAATCTGTCCAAACTGCCACCTACAGGGCCGACAGGTTAATGTCATGATCTCAATAATAACTGAGTTTATTGGATACGTTCATGAAGTTGTTTCTAGGCCCTTAACCAAACTGCTGCCTGTATGAGCCTTTTATACCAAATTGCATAATGAGATATTTTTGGGGTTACTTACAAAAAAGTGGGAGCGTGCATAGGAAAGGTGAGATGAAGAATGGGGGGGGCGGTGTAAGGTAAGGAAATTTTATGAAAGAAGGTTAATTTCTTCAATTTGTCTACCTTAAGATTATTGTGAGGATGCATTCTGCCCCTGCATTGCTATAGATGGGGATTGATAAACAATTCCACGGTGAGAAGTTCTAAGTCCAGTTGTGCTTGAAAATAATTGCCCTTTCAAACATCCACAGCTCTGATATCAAATCAAGATTAGATTCCGCCCCCCCACAACCACTTTCACTTGATATGGTTTACTGAAGACATATTCATCTCCCATGCATTATCCATGTGTGTGTAGGAATCCTAATGTGCATTTTCACTGCCTCGCTGTATTTAATGCTACGAGGAACAAAGTCAGATTTCATCCTTTCACTACAGATCACAGAGCATGTGAGGATAATGGGAAATCACAGTGCCGCTAATAATATCCTACAGGAGCCCATTGTATATGACGCTTGTTTGCAAATAACAACATGTCATCATCTTGTAGCCATTTACACCCAGTCAGTGCTGGAATTTAGGGCAGCGGGTGGCGCAGAACGAGAAGATCATTCTGCCATGATCAGCTTGACTCTTGGAAAGTGAAATTCCGCATGTTACATAACACAAGGTTCCCCACTGATTCCCCGTTGCTTAAATGTGCTCTTAGCATCTAAATGAACATCTCTTTATACCCCTCAGGGACAGAATGGATGAGAACTCACTGGGCATATTGGGTTTCCAAAGGGCAAGTAGCACCAGGGTGAAAGAACATAACATACAATTATTTTTATTAGTTACACTGTTGCTTCAAGCAAAGCTATCCCTATGTGTTCTGGCGAGTAAGTCTCAGAAAAGTGGCTAAGCACTAGGGATACACCAAATCCAGGGTTCTGCCAAATCCAAGACTTTTTCTGAAAAATTGTCACGAGTAAGAAGCATGCAGCTGGATCTCTTTGGGTGGCACCTGTTCCCAGGGGGTGGATGTGCTGGGTAGCCTGGAGCATTAAGTAGGAAACTCTGTGCCCTAAGAAAGTAAAAGGTCCATTTATGGAACCCTCTTAGGAGTGGTTAAATAGACAGGCTAGAGAGACGTCTGTCCCAGGCAGATTAAGAACATGGGATATGTGAGACATAGTTGCACTTAACAAGTGTTAGAGTTCAGTATAAAGGAATCTTCTCACAAGAACGTCTTAACAGGCTATCCATGAGAATAGAGGAGAGGCGCCTTCAGCAACATAAAGAATTCTTGGCTGTGATTTGATGGTTTTGGAACGTTTGTCCAGGGTCTGTCTGGGGGGGGGGTAATATTGCGGTCTGTCAGATTCCAATAATACCTCAAAAAATTTTAAGACATTTTGTGGTAGCAGAATTTCATTTACTTTCTCTTTATATTTAGGAGTCCGTGAATTTTTCATCCATTTACATTTTTTTTGTATTTTCTACCTTCCTTTGTTGTACTAACTCTCCAAAAGTTGTTGGGGTTTTTTTTTCCATCTTGATGAGTTTGATCAATTTCATCAGTTATTCTTAAAATAAATGTGCTGTGTTATTTCCTATTATTTAGATACAGGCCCTGTTTCAGTGGAGTTTACAATCTGAGGTCCCTTTAACATTTACACACAATAGGGACAATTTACCAGAAGCCAATGAACCAGCGTGCATGTATTATATTGTGATTATGGACAGAAACGGTAGTGCCCAAAGGAAACCCATGTAGACACAGAGAAAACATACAAAATCCCTGGAGATCAAGAGTCCCCAACCTTTTTTACCCATGAGCCACATTCATTTGTAAAAAGAGTTGGGGAGCAACACAAGCATGAAGAACGTCCCTAGGAGTTTAAAATAAGGGCTGTGATTGGCTAGTAGCTCCTATGTGGACTAGCAGCCTATAAGAGGCTCTGTTTGACAGTACATCTGGTTTTATGCAACTAAAACTTGTCTTCAAGCCAAGCGTTCAAAAATAATCACCTGCTTTGGGCAACTGGGAGCAACTACCAAAAGGGTTGGTGAGCAACATGTTGCTCACGAGCCACTGATTGGGGATCACTGCTGTAGAAAGTGCCCTGGTCCTCATAATAGTGGATCTTTGTCTGATTTGGAAGCCCTGTGCTAAAATCTATTGAAACAATTCCAATTAGACCGCACTTACTGAATTGGCCAGTGTATCATCGGGTGCGCGTCATGTGACCTGTTCATCAAGGCTCCACTATTACGTTACTTCTCTCCCAGTAGACAGCACTCCAGTTTCAATAAAACTGTCTTTATTGTATGTGGGACAGCAGCATGAAAATACGTTTCTAGTGGCATTCCACTCTGTGTCAAAAATCTATTGTACTGCTATTGAGTTTTAAACTTGTTTTCTCACCTTCCTCTGTCCTTCATTTCTGGCTCACAAGGCGGTGGACACAGTTCTCAATTCACTTCCAAATCCAGCAAAATCCTGCCTTTGGAGCTAATTTTATTGGTTTTTCCGAGGAATTTCTTAAACCACAAGGCCAGATAAGGGGGAAACCTCTGTTTGCTTTGTTTCAGTAAGCTTATTTTGAAAAGGACTGGGACATAGTTTAAAAAGAATGGGTTGTTTGCCAGGCAACTATACCTCCACTTGTAATCCCATAGACCCATAGAGTTGCATCAAGGTAGAACTCCTTCATATGATACATGTCTTGCAAGAAAATTCACCCATACGGCATCCTCAAGACATTCACACGTATACAGCTTATCCATTAGGTATTCTAATTAGATTGTGCAAGGAAAACCTCCTCAATCCAAAATGTCTCACATCTCTTTTGCAGGTACTAAATGAAGCGGTGGGGGCCCTGATGTATCATACAATCACATTAACCAGGGAAGATCTGGAGAAGTTTAAAGCTCTTCGAATAATTGTCCGAATCGGAAGTGGGTTTGACAACATAGATATCAAGTCTGCCGGAGATCTAGGTATGAACAGAAGGCAACATAAACATCAAAATGTCTATTTTCCACAGTTGAAAGTCCCTAGAATTAAAAATGATCATCCTACATGAGTACGGTCAGGGTTATACTGTATGTTGACAAAGACTCCTTATGTAGTTCTGTCTGACTGGTGGGAAACTATGCAAAGTTGCCTTCTGGATCTCCGTATGCTAGCCTCCATGACCAGATAGCCAGGTAGCATCAGTACCTCCCTGTCTGGTATATTCACAGTCTTTCATTTTTTTTAATGGTTAACAAAAATCAACATATTTAGAAATAAAAATCTGTCCTTAGGACAAAATTGTCATTGTATTCATATTTATATTGTGTGTTTCAGGTATTGCAGTATGTAATGTGCCAGCAGCCTCTGTGGAGGAGACAGCGGATTCGACTTTGTGCCACATATTAAATTTATACAGGAGAACAACGTGGCTGCATCAAGCATTACGAGAAGGAACTAGGGTGCAGAGCGTAGAGCAGATAAGAGAGGTGGCCTCTGGGGCAGCTCGTATCCGCGGGGAAACTTTAGGCATTATAGGACTGGGTAAGTTCTAAATACTCATCCCTATGTTGACAGCACGTGAGATAGACCAGTATGCACCCATATATCGCTATTAGGATTAGGATTGCTGCCCCCACCACCCATGTACTGCACTAAAGCCCATCGGTGGCCTAGAGGGAACTCTGAATCTAAGCAAGAGTGCCTGGGTTTGGCCTTGTCCTTTTGACATAAATCACTGTTAAACTTGTGTGTAATAAGTACCGTCCCCGTGTGAGAGAGTTCAGTTTACACCCAACATAATACTGATAAATGTATTGGTTTTATCTGAAACAGCACTGCATCCGAGCACAACCCCGCTGTGTGGCAAAAACCCACTTAGTTTCTTTTCCTTCTGAGAAGATGGCACCAGGCTTAACAGTCCCTTGTCAGAGTAAATGAAAACTGCACTTTATGGATATGTATCTTTATTTATAGTGAATTGGTTTTTTTTCGTGGCTGCTATGGCTCCGGACTAAAGGTGTAATTGTGGAGACTTAACCCTCAACTTTACCCTCAAACTGTTCTATTGATACAGATATCAGTTTGTTTGAACGTTTTTTACAGTCAAGTAGGGCCTAATTTATTTGGCTCACAGTCTGATTGGATGACGACAGGGTACCTTATTAAATACCTGTCATTGTTTGACTTGGTCAGGGCATTCTCTGTAGACAAAAATGATCTATTGATATCTAAATTCTATTTTGAATTCCAGGCTTGGAGGCAAGATTTGGTTGCATAAAAACCAGTACTGCCAAACAGAGACTCTTGTAGGCTACCAGTCCACATAGGGGCTACCAATAGCCAATCACAGCCCTTATTTAGCACCACCCAGGAACATTTTTCATGCGTGCGTTGCTCCCCAACTCATTTTACATCTGAATGTTGCTCACAGATGAAAAAGGTTGGGAACTCTTGGTCTAGGGCAGTGGTTGTCAGGCTTAGTTCAAAACCACACCCCTGCATAGAAGTCTGATCTTTGATCAGGGCTCCTTTAGCTCTTAGCATGCCTGGAATTCAAAAATAAGCTCCTGCTTTGAGGCCACTGGGAGCAACATCCAAGGGGTTGGACTGCAACATGTTGCACACGAGCTACTGGTTGGGGACCACTGGTCTAGAGGAACCAGCCAACTTGCTGAAGGACAGGTCTTTTTAGAAGGCACTAAAGGCCACTTTGATTCAGGCTGCTAAAGGGTTTCAAAACATAGACAGAGAGGCTTTACCTGTGGCAACTTCCCATCAAGCGATGCAACTTCACTTGTGAACTGTTCCATGAGCCAGAGAACCGGATCGGTGACAGACCAAGTCGGTAGCTTATTGGTCTGTGTTTGGAGCCATCCAATGGGCGTCCCTGATCGATATCTCGCTGAAAATCGGGCAGATACCTATTGGGCAGGGTAAAAAAATACTGATTGCGGCCGCATCTGTTCGTTGATGTGGTCCAACGATCTGACTGCCTGTATTGCCTCTAATCTGATCAGATTGTGGCAATGTGGGCATATCGGGGAGCGATCCGCTCATTTGGCGACATCGCCAAACGAGTGGATCTCTCTGTGTATGGCCGCCTTTACAGTGCATACAACAAGAGCCGCAAATATTACATTCCCTATTAGGGTTTTATCTATATACAGGTATGTGACCTGTTATCCAGAATGCTCAGGACATGGGGTTTTCCAGATAACGGAGCTTTCTTTAATTTGGATCTTCATACCTTTAAGTCTACTAGAGAATCATGTAAACATTAAATACACCCAATAGGCTGGTTTTGCCTCCAATAAGGATTAATTATTATTAGTTGGGATCAAGTACAAGCGACTGTTTTATTATTACAGAGAAATTAAAATTTGGGTTATTTGGATAAAATGGAGTCTATCTGGGAAGTGGCCTATCCGTAATTCTGAGTTTTCTGGATAATGGATATGCAGGTAACGAATCCCATACCCGTACTGTACATTATTCTTCTTCTCTATTAATAAGTGTTTCTACCAACTGTGCTGACAAAATGCTGTCCAGGTTCATACAAGCCAACACGCAGAATTAATTTCCTTCATTTCCAGGAATCATTTTGGCTGGCTGGTGCACCCCCCATTATTTGCTGTAAAAAGGCCATATCAGGTTAAGCATAAATTGCATGAATAATGGGAGTGTTTATGCTCTTCCCAGTAGTAAATTACACAGTGAGATTAGGCAGCGGGATTTGCTTTGAGGAACAGTAAAGCCGCTCCCTAGACCTTTCCAGGGAGAGATATTTCCTAGAAATCAAACGACAGGGGCTGTGAGAGGCTATAGGGAGCGGCTGGTAGTGAAACGCATCAGGATATTGTTCCTGTATTTCGGCTGCTGTACATTGTACATAAAGAGAGAGAATCTATTTCACAATCATAAACGGATTTCACGAGCCCCTTGTTATTTATTCATTTAAACCATAACTAATCCCATTGCTCCATTCACGTTTTAGGGTAGAAGGTACAATATCCTCTTTATAAGCAGCTGCCAAAAGCTTAAGGTCGGTAGTACAGGGATTTTGATTTATTTAGTTAATATGATTATCATCTTGGCATAGAAAGGAAAACGGCAAATATATATAGACGGGGAGGCACATTTATCGAGGGTCGAATTTCGAATTCGCCCAATCAAAATGTATGAATAAAATCAAATTTTCTCAGCTCGGACTAATTGAATCGACCCGGAAACTCAAATCTAATTCGATTCGAATTAGAAAAACTCGAATCGAAATAAAAAGGCTGCAAACATCACCAAATTGATCCCTGGGCCTCTCCCGATGAATTATACAACAATTCCGCAGGTTTAAAGTGACTTTGAGTTCTAAACGGGCCAGAGTATGATTAATCTTGAAATTCGAATTTAGTTTGGATAATTCGCAATTCAAATTTGAGAGTCTTGACCAAAAAAAAATGTGAAAAATCGAATTTTCACTTTAACACTTGAAAAATTTGCCCTGAGGGTTCTGGTTTCTGCCCTGTTTTTTTTACCCGATTCCATACACAAAGAAAGTAGGATTCTTTATTTGTGGTGCAACTGCCTGAATAGAAAGTTCTAACAAACTGTCACCTTGGAATGGGTTGTGTCAGTGCAGATGCTCCTGTGAGGTCCCACGTACAGAGGGTGGTTATTGAGCAAACGGTTTGGCACAGAAAATAGACAGCAGCAAACTCCAGGCAAAACTATAGGCAACACTGTATGGTTTTTATTTTTTAGACTTTCTGGGAGACTTTAATGTTAGCCCTATGCACTAGACCAGGGGTCCCCAACCTTTTTTACCTGTGAGCAACATTCAGATGTAAAAGGAATTGGGGATCAACACAAGCATGAAAAAAGTGCTGTGTTTGGACATTTGGTAGTCCTTACATTGACTGTCAGCCTACAGGAGGCTTATTTCGGTAGTGCACAAGTTTTTTTATGCAACCCAAACTTGGGTTGGCCACCTTTTCTGGAAAAAAATACCGGCCTTCCTATAGATTTATCTTTTTTGTGTATTAATAACATTGGGATCAACCACCATTTTTACCAGCCAGGCGGCAACCCTACCCACAAGCCAGTAAATAAAAAAATAAGCACCTGCTTTTAGGCCACAGGGAGCAACATCCAAGGGGTTGGAGAGCCACATGTTACTCACAAGCCACTGGTTGGGGATCACTGCACTAGACAAATGTGATAACCATCCCTCTTCCATGTTGGTGGTTGAAGGCCTGCCAAGCTGTGTGATTGGTTGATCTCTTCAGAAAACTAATAAAAAATAGGAAAAGGAACAACTTCACTGGCTAAGCACTATTTAATTTGAATTCATATATAACGGAGAACTGGTCAATTTACAATGCAGAAAATAATCTAAGGATTTGAACTTTACATTTTCTTATTTCTCTGCCAGTAACGTAGGCCCTACAGTGCTACGCAATATGTTGGCGCTATATAAATACATGTTAATAATAATAATAATAAATACATGTCAACAGCTGGCTTAAACCACCAAAATATCTTATTGTAACCATAAAATCTGTTCTGCTTGGTTGTTTTACAGGGCGGGTTGGTCAAGCGGTGGCGCTGCGAGCAAAAACCTTTGGTTTCAACGTTTTTTTCTACGACCCTTACCTCTCCGACGGCATGGAACGTGCGCTCGGCCTCCAGCGGGTCACCACCCTGCAAGACCTTCTCTTCCATAGCGACTGTGTAACCCTTCACTGCAGCTTAAATGAGCACAACCATCATCTTATCAACGACTTTACTATTAAACAGGTACCATCTTGTCATGTGCTTATTGGCCCAAGATACGTTGTTCTCTCATTCAATTCAAGTCATAAAACAGAAGTTTAACTACAGAGGAAGCAGCTGCCGCGGCTGTAGGAGCCCAGGGATATAGGAGGCCCCATAAGGTTATAATTAATGAGCAATTTCAACATATTCTGGTAAGGACAACCTCTGGATATGTTGGTGGCCCTAAAATTAATTTGCTGTGGGACCTAGTAACATTTAATTACACCACTGTCAACAAAGTTTGGGTTTTCCACCTATATAACTATTGCCAGGGGCACTCCGCCAATGAGGCGAGTTGAGCAACTCGCCTCAGGCGGCAGCGCCAAGGGAGCGGCAAATAGCCGCTCCTGTGCCTTTAAGAGACAAATTTCCGTTTTTTAAATAGGAAATTGGGCTTTACTAATTGCGAAAGAGCGCTATTGCGCTCTTCGCACTAGCGTTGCTGCCTCCCCCCCCGGAAGGGTAAGTGTGCGGGTGGGGGGCAGCATTACAGGAGCCGCCTCAGGTGGCTCTTTCCTGAGAAACGGTGTTGGCTATTGCAAGATAGAAATTGCTCTCAGTGGCCCCAGGAAAAAAACAAAAAAAGTTTTTGGACTCGGGTTAGGGAGCAAAGGCTGGCACAGCTGCAACTGACCCCATGCCTTAGTAAGGTTAGGGCAGCTTTGTGCACTTGGGGACAGATTTTTTCTCTGATATAAATTGCAGAGTTTAGCCAGACCCGAAATATATGTAAATAAGTAAAAAATTAAAGTAAACCTTTAAAATAAGTGAATGTAAAACTGATGAGGGGCTATTCTAAGCACTTTTGCAATTAACAGTCATTATTTTTATTTTTTTTGTAATTCCAAGATATTAAAGGATACATGTGCTGTTAATATGAATGAATTTTGTTACAACAGCACCACCTGCTGGTCAGTTTCCCACCAGTCTGACCAGCAAGTAGTCAAGGAAGTTGTCAGGAGAAAGAAAGAGGCTGCTCTGATGTTCTTCTGCTTAGGAATAAAATTAGAAACCTTTCTCAAGGAAAGCTCATTCTTTTTCAGACGCTTACCGATTGGATTGGGTGTTAAAGTTCACTGCTGCATCTGAACTCTTTAACACCCAACAGAAAAGAACTGAGCCCAACTGTTGAAAAGTCGAGTTGAATTGAATGTGATGAATGGGCACACTGTTAAAATCCAGAAGGCTTTGATCAATGTGCTCGTTCCTTAAAACAATTTCCTGACAGTTTTCCTTGTAGTCAGGAAAGTGTTAATAATTATAAGGCTTATTTCCCCCAGGGCGCGTTCTCCACCATTGTTTTTCTGTGGGCAGTTTATTGCCCAGGACTCGCAAGTTTGAGTTTGAATAAACCCTCTTTGTGTATTTTAACCCTTTCTGCGTGGGCTTTAACCGGTTTTCTGTCAACACAATAGAATTTCCGCTTCCAGCAGCAGCAGCTGGACTGTGTAATTGGAAGTCGTTGAGGGTTAAACACGTCATCCCTGAGAAAATAACTGTAGTTTTACCGGTAGGGCTTTTTAGGGCAGGTCTTGTATTGTATAAAGTTGCAGTGTATACAATGGGCCGGGTGGGGCTTTGTTTAAACAAGAGATAAAAGATGGCTGAAAACAGCAGAGCTCACACGCCGCTGGTACAAACCAGAGCTTTGCATTTTTTGACGTTACTGGGCCTTTAATAGTTTGTGAATACTTTGCATACCAACCAAAGGGGAAACGCTGACTCCTCTTTACAAATTCTAATTATAACTTTAACTCCTCTGCTAATGCTTATGGGAAAGTTAAGAATTACTTATATGCAAAAATATTATATAGTAAGTTAGCAAAGTCGGCACTATTTAAAGCCAAATGAATAAAATAAAGTGCTCTTTTGTTCCAAAATGCAATAAATTCGGCCAAAATAGAGCATTTCCCAGAGCTGCAATGGCTATTGGGCGCCCTCTAGTGTTTCTAACATGGCCAGCACCTTTGTACAAATACCCCAAATATTCAAGATCTTCTGGGAAAGTATTTCATGAACCTCCTATGAGACAAAGCGATATTCTTTTTTTTTTTTTTTTATAAATTCTTTATTTACGTGTTTTGTAAAATACAAAAAGTACAATGGCATGAGATTCCTGCAAAAAAGCAAAGTGATATTCTAGTGACAGTCTAAGACAATTTGCACTTGTATCTATTTTGTAAATCTTTGTGGTTTTGGAAATATTTTCAATATATTTTCAATATTTATGTTCAACAGCTGTTTGACAATTTAACTTTTGTTGACTTTGTTGCCAGGGCAGTCAATCCCCAGTAACTAGATAGCATTCCGGCTGGATAAAGGCAGAACCTAAGACAAATAATAAATGAAGACCAGCTACAAATTGTCTCTTCCTGCATCATATTAAAAGTTAATATTTAAGAATCCTTGATTTAGATTCAGCAGCATGTTTTAGTCGTCTGAAGACTGAAACACCATCCTGCCACTGTTTTTAGTTTATAGAGCAGAACATACTCCGTTAGAGCCTTCATTAAAGGCCCAAGGACAGTAAATGGATATTATTCCTTAGTCTCACCATAACTGTCCTTCAAGCTAAACTTTCAGGTGTATCTAGGAGAGCAAATGACCATTGTCCCTTTTTCTCACCAAGCTGAGCTTCCAGGAGTATTTAGGAGAGTAAATGGACATTATTCCTTAAGCTGGCCATACTGGGGCCGATATAAGCTGCCGATAGTCTATGGGGCCCTTCAATGAGCTTCCCAGATCTGTCCGAAAATCAGTCAGATGTTGATCGGCCAGGTTTAAAGATCTGATCAAGGACTGAATCAATTATTGGAGGTGGCCCTCTATCCCCTGTATTTTAAGGGTTGTAAGCCAATCGTTGGGTCCTAGGGCCTATGATCAGATCAGCCAGATATCTCTCACCTTAAGGGGGGCATATCAGGGAGAAACCTGCTTGTTTAGCGACCTCACCAAATGAGTAGATTTCTGCATGTACGGCCACCTTAAGTGTCACCATAACTGCCCTTCAAGTTGAGCTTTCAGGTATATCTAGGAGAGCAAATGGCCATTGTCCCTTATTCTAAAAATTGGATCAAGGACCGAATCAATTAGTCAAGGTGGCCCTCAATCGACCCTGTGTATTTTAAGGGTTGTGAGACAATTGTTGGGTCCTAGATGATCAGATCAGCCAGATATATCTCACCTTAAGCAGGGCATATCATGGAGAAACCTTTGGTGACCTCAGCAAATTATTCAATTTCTGCATGTATGGCCACCTTAAAGGAATTAGTTAGGCAAAAATGTAATGTATAAAGGCTGGAGTGACTGGATGTCTAACATAATAGCCAGAACACTACTTCCTGTTTTGCAGCTCTCTTGGTTTCCATTAGTTACCAGGCATTAACCAATCAGTGACTTGAGGGAGGGTCACATGGGAAATAACTGTTGCTTTTGAATCTGAGCTTAATACTGAGGATAAATTACAAACTCACTGAACAGATATGTACCATGTGGCCCCCCTTCAAGTCACTGACTAATTCAGAGTTAGAGAGCTGAAAAGCAGGAAGTAGTTTTCTGACTATTATGTTACACATCCAGTCACTCCAGCCTTTACATTTTTGGCTAATTAACTATATTAGAAACATTTTTTATTTTGCACATACTATCTATTTACCCTGTTTTTACTTGTACACTGAACTGTTCCTTTAAAGTCTCACTATAACTGGCCTTCAAGCTAAACTTTCAGGTGTATCTAGGAGAGCAAATGGCCATTGTCTCTTATTCTCACCCTAACTGTCCTTCAAGCTGAGCTTCCAGGAGTATTTAGGAGAGTAAATGGACATTATTCCTTAAGGTGGCCATACTGGGGCCAATAAAAGCTGGCAACAGACCAAATTGGTTAGTGTATGGGGCCCTCCCAACAAGCTTCCCAGATCAATATCTACCCAATCGGCGAGGTTTAAAAATCGGATCAAGGACCGCATCAGATTGTTGAGGTGGCCCTCGATCGACCCCCTGTATTTTCAGGGTTGTGATCCAATCAGCCAGATATCTCTCACCTTAATTCACCTTATTGGGGAGAGACCCGGTCGTTTGGTGACCTCAGATTTCTGCATGTATGACCAACTTAAGTCTCACTATAACTGACGTTCAAGGTGAGCTTTCAGGTGTATCTAGGAGAGCAAATGGACATTGTCCCTTATTCTAACCCTAACTGTCCTTCAAGCTGAGTTTTAAGGAGTATCTAGGTGAGTAAATGGACATCTAACAATAACTAGCCTTCAATCTGTGCTTTCTTTTAATGTCCCTAATTCTTCCCCTTACTGTTCTTCAAGTGAGCTTTCAGGTGTATCTAGGAGAGCAGATTGCAATTGTCCGAAATGTTAGTCTTTGCCACTGCTCCAAGCCAAGGATTTGCAACTGACAGTTAGTTGCCCTTCCAGGGAAGATTATACTTAAAGACACGGGAATGATTATCTTCTAAACTTAAGCATGTTCATGTTTAGCCACTTCATGTCATTGATTATTAAGTATTGGGCACACTTTGTAGAAAGAGCACTGTGCTGTGTGTGTGCCACTGACATACTAAATTGTGTTTGTACCCACAGATGAGGCAGGGCGCCTTCTTAGTGAATACAGCACGAGGGGGCTTGGTGGATGAGAAGGCGTTGGCACAAGCCTTAAAGGAGGGCAGGATACGAGGAGCGGCATTAGATGTACATGAGTCGGAACCTTTCAGGTACTGTACGTTGTATTGGCTTGATCATAGTGTGTCTGTAAGAGTGTTATATGGTTTCATAAGACTGGTCGTTCTTTTAGCTGATATCTAGGGATGGGCGAATTTGACCCATTTCGCTTGGCCCAAAATTCGCCACCGGCGAAATGTCGCAGACGCCCATTAAAGTCTATGGGCGTCAAAATGTTTTTTGCCGAACGACAAAATTGTTTTGACGCGCGTCTTTTTTTTTTTTTGACGCACGCCGCCATACAAGTCTATGGGCGTCATTTTTTCGGCGAAACGAGGCGAAAAAAAACACCCATCCCTACTGATATTGTCATCAAAGAAATGCCCCTTTTTTAATAATAAAAAAAATTAATTAATGATATATCTTTACAATAGTGGTTAAACTTTTATATAGTGACTAAAGAACCCCCTATTGTAAAATGTAAGGATATTACCGAGTCACCGAGGAGTTTCATGACCACATACGAGTGTTTTTATACAGGTCATGGAACTCCGAGGTTACTTCTAATATCCTCCTATTTTCCAACAAGCAGTACTTTATTTATTATAATATACTAATTTAAGTGAGTCATGTGACAATGACATCACTGAGCTCCGTTTATAACTGATGACATCACTGAGCGACATTTATGAGGATATAATTTACAGGATATTTGTGGCTTTTGTGTATTATATATTTATAACTACAATCGTGCTGACATCAGATAATAATCTCTGTGGCTCTTAAGGCTATACCCAGAATAACCCGGAATAAACTTTTTTTTCTGTTTAGCTTCACCCAGGGACCCCTGAAAGATGCACCAAACCTCATCTGTACACCCCATGCGTCTTGGTACAGCGAGCAAGCGTCCATAGAGATGCGGGAGGAGGCAGCGAGGGAAATCCGCAGAGCAATTACTGGTGGGTGATGATATGTGCTCATTTCTGTAGCCATTTTTGGGGTTGCAAGGTCTGAGCAGTGACCACAAGGGAGCAGTATAAAACTGCTGCAACGATAACAGAGCTGAGAAAATGGCTCTTCAGTCACATGAGCAGATTATATTTCCAAGAGCGCAAATAGTAACAGTCACTGATGGGTACACGCATACCAATAAGCAACTGCACATAAGATCTTCTGAATGTTTCATTTTGGAATGTCAGCAGTAATGATGAGTGAATCTGTCCTGTTTGCGCTTCGCTGAAAAATGAAAAAAAAAATTGTGAAATGCCAAAAATTTAGCGAAACGCATTGAAGCCAATGGGCGCAACAATTTTTCTTGCTCCAAATGCATTAAAGTCAGTGGGCGTTTTTTCTTATGGCGACTTTTTCCGCAAATTCATGGCTGGCGAATAAATTTGCTCATCACTAGTTAGCAGGTGTGCATTGAAGGAGAACTAACTAAACCTGTACTATCATCATGTTATTTTCGTTGTCACACAGGTCGCATTCCTGACAGCCTGAAAAACTGTGTTAATAAAGATCACTTAACTGCAGCAACCCATTGGGCCAGCATGGATCCTGGGGTTGTTCATCCAGAGCTCAATGGCGGTGCCTACAGGTAAACATAGCTTTTAGATGCATATAGACATTAGATTTATAGACAGGGAGCTCTGCATCTCCCTCACAAAATCATGGGTGAGTACCAAGGCAGCAGACCCCCACCAATCCCCTGTACCCCCAGCCCCATTGTGGCCGTGTGCTTCCTCAGTATATAGATGTTAGATACTGCTCTGCTGCAGAACTCAGAGGTGATATGGGTTATGGCTGCTGAGTTTTCAAGCACAGGCAGATCCTGCAGTAAATATTTGTAGCAATTGCAGATTTCTTTGGGTTACATCTGTATAACTGTCACCAGGAATAAAAAAAAACTGTAGTTTCCCAGCAACCCATAACGGCCAAGGAAAGGAGCTCAACTTTAGTGACAGCCCAAGAGCTGACGCTTTCATGATTGACACATTGCCTCTAAATCTGGTATCATGTCAGCAGGCATGTACTGAGACTGAGTGGAAACTTTGTGTGTGGTGAGGCTTTTCCCATGCTCTCACTTCAGCACAAAAGCTTTCATTATATGGACCCTGCCATTTAATTCTGCTCCTTAAAGGAGATGGAAAAGTTAAGAATAAAAGTTAGCTTTATCAGAAAGGTCTATATAAATACACCAGTAAACCCTCAAAGTAATGCTGCTCTGAGTCCTCTGTCAAAAGAAACAGCACATTTCTTTCATTCTATTGTGTACTCATGGGCTTCTGTATCAGACTTCCTGTTTTCAGCTTAAACCTCCAGGGCTTGGGCTTGAGCATGCTCAGTTTGCTCCTCTCCCCCTCCCTCCTCCCATCCCTGCTGTAATCTGAGCTCAGAGCTGTGAGTGAGCAGGGAGAGACTCAGGCAGGAAGTGATGTCACAAGAAGCTATTATGGCAGCTGCTATCCTAAACAAACAGAGAGCTTCTAGAGCTGTTTACTCCGGTATGGTAAAGCATTCTGCAGAATAAATACAGTGTTATAGTTTGCACTATTGTGTCTAATCTATTGGCAATAAAAATAATATTGGTCAAAAATAGAGAATGAGGAGAGCAGATACTGCTGTGATCAAAGTTTTAATGCCAGACTACATGATTAACAGGCAACATATGTTAGTCACACTTGAGAAAGGGCACGCAAGGCTTGAAACATGTTGAATGTTAATCATGTCGTCTGGCATTGAAACTTTGAGTGCTCTCCTCATTCTCTATTTTTTGAGGAATATCTTATCTTTTGGGAAGCGGTAAACCTAAGAGGATTTATGCATTCACACAGGTGAAAGGATTAAAAACAGAGCGTTAGAACAGTCCCCAAGATTACAAAAAATAACATTGGCTTTCCTTCTCCTTTAAAAGGCCATGCTATACAGGAAATGTTTATAGGAATGTAGACTCCAGTATCCGACCTCTGCATCACAGAGCGTATTCGCATTAGGTGCATCTAAACATCACTATCTGGCGGCTGCATCACTGAGCACATTCGTTTTACACTGGACATGGGCACAGCATCCAGGAGACAACATTTTTATGACTAGAGGGAATATATATATATATATATATATATATATATATATATATATATATATATATATATATATATACACATGAATACTCCTTGTATGCAGTAGAGCAGGAGTCCCCAAACTCTGTGAACTAGCAGCCTACAGGGGTCAGCAGTACAACAGTTTTTTTTGGAACAAAAACTTGCTTCCAAGCCTGGAATTGAAAAATAATCACCTGCTTTGAGGCCACTGGGAGCAACATCCAAGGGATTGGTGAGCGACGTGTTATTTATGAGCCACTGGTTGGGGATCACTGCAGTAGAGATTGGTACCACTATAATTTCTGACACCTAGATGGGTATATATCTGGATGTAAATGGGCAGAGATCCCTATTTATTGTCCAACATCAGTTCTGGGCTTCCATTAGCTCATTGAATGTTAAGGTGGCCATAGACGTAACAATTACGATCTTTCTTGGAAAAGATGTTTCCAAGAAAGATCGTTCGTTTCAATACACAGGTGTAGAGCTGAATTGTCAGATATACAGGTAGATATACGGGAAGAAACAATAGAATTCTGTATCTGACGAGTCAGCACTAACAATGGGCGATGTTTGGGTTCCTTCAAAGGCACCTGATCAAAATTTTCCGTCCAGCCAGATCGACGAGCCGACCGATATCCAAGTCTTCTGCCGATATCAGTCGGCTCTTTTTTCACCATACACGCAACGAATATCGGACGAAAATTCGTTTTGTACGATATTATCTGTGTGTCTATGGCCACCTTTACAGATATAAAAAAATAAAATCCAGGACCCTGCTATAGTCTCCGGGTTACCCATGACAGCCAATAAGTGTTCCCACAAAATGTCACGATCATTGTTCTTCTAGAATAGCAGATCTGAACCTCAAATACTACCCGAATGTGCCTTAGGTGCCCCCGCTCATAACACTGTGCCTGCTAGGGGGAGGGGCATCCCCATAGCTTGGACGTCTGTGGCTTAGAGGGGTTTCTATAAAACAGAAATGTTAGTTTCGAATGACCAACTCTGATTGCACCGATTGCTGGGGCCCCATAAATAGAACAAAGAGGAGCCTGTATGACTGGAGGGCACTGCTATTGCACCCTTGTTTGCTGAATTATTAAAAGACCTCCTAATGCCTACACTAAACTCACAGCCTTCTTTGGAACACAGAATTATTCCTCTAACATTGAGCCAGGTCCATAATACAGAATTCCTTATGGTTAAGTATGCACCGAATCCAGGATTCGGCCCTTTTCAACAGGATTCGGACTCAGCTGAATCCTTTTAACTGGCCGAACCAAATCCAAATCGGGGGATGAGGAGGGAAATCTTGTGACTTTTTGTCACAAAACAAGGAAGTAAAAATGTTTTCCCATTCCCACGCCTAATTTGCATAGGCAATTTAGGGTTTGGTTTTGGTTCAGTATCTTTCGCGAAGGATTCTGGGGTTTCGGCCGATCCAAAATAGTGGATTCGGTGCATCCCTACTATTGGTACAACTGGGTTGAGATGCAAACTGGCCATTTGGCCTCTTCAGATCAAGTCAGCATCTTATCTGCTCATGTATGGGGTCCATCGTCCAATGTGAACAACCAATCCAAAAAATCCTGTTGGATAACAAGCACAATAGCACATTAATGTGGCCCTCATTGAGCTCCATAGGCCCCACTTTATCATCCTACCATTGGCCCTACTTTCTATATAGTATTCACTTTATGATCAGCCCAATTTGGGCCACCACCAAAGTTTTCAAATCAGTCCCATAGTCCCTTGTTTGGGAACCTCTCCGAATTGGTAGATCTGATTTCTGTATACTGCCATCTTCATTTTGCTTTGTCTGGCAGACAAACCTCCCTGCAAAGAACTTTTGGGTAAAAAAAAAAGTCCCTGTATGGCTTCCCTTTTCCCCAATATACACTAGGTATACATTTCCCACACCTGATGGAAGGGGGTGATAGACGTCTCTCATATCCATGCTACATTATTTGTGCACACCAACGCTCAAGATTAGAAGAACCATTTGATGCCCTTATCTTCTCTCCTCAGTTATGACTTATCCCTGCCGTTATCCTGGGCCTTAAATGGGATTTAGTGCATCACGTGGGATAATGCTGCCCCCTCCCCATGTAGCTGCACCGAGAGATAAGAGCGGATTGATCACTTTCATGTTTAATATGCTAATAGACTTTCTGCAACATGAAACCGTTGTGCTGAGAGGAACCCGCACCCACTCGCATATTCACTCTCGTTTCCCATCAAAATGTCACTCTGGTGATACAGGTCCCCCACTATCTGCCGCCCATCTGGCTCCTCAGGCTTTTTGTTTCTGCAAAGTGACCTTTATTGCAAGATGAACAGGTAGATCTTTCCTTCTGTCCCAAATCTGCTCATTTGTTATGGCAACGTCCCCATTCAGTAAAGAGAAATGATTGTCATTGTTGTATCATGTCCCATAATATTAACATAGTAAGTAAGGTTGAGAAAAGATACACGTCCATCAAGTTCAACCTTTTGGTTTTTTTTTTTTTTAATCTGCCTAACTGCTAGTTGAAAAACCCATCTGAAGCCTCTCTAATTTGCCTCAGAGGTTGAAAAAATTCCTTCCTGACTCCAAAATGGCAATGGGACCAGTCCCTGGATCAACTTGTACTATGAGCTATCTCCCATATCCCTGTATTCCCTCACTTGCTAAACACCATCCAACCCCTTCTTATACCTATCTAATGTATCAGCCTGTACCACTGATTCAGGGAGACAATTCCACATCTTCACAGATCTCACTGTAACAAACCCCTTCCGAATATTTAGGCGGAACCTCTTTTCTTCTAATCGGAATGGGTGACCTTGTGTCAGCTGGAAAGACCTACTGGTAAATAAAACATTAGAGAGATTATTATATGATCCCCTTATATATTTATACATATTTATCATATCACCCCTTAAGCGCCTCTTCTCCAGAGTGAACATCCCTAATTTGGCCAGTCTTTCCTCATAGCTAAGATTTTCCCTTTACCGGCTTAGTTGCCCTTCTCTGTAACCTCTATAATACAATAATGTCCTGTTTGAGTGATGGAGACCAAAACTGTACGGCATATTCTAGATGGGGCCTTACAAGTGCTCTATACAGTGGAAGAATGACCCCCTCCTCCCTTGACTCTATGCCCCTTTTAATACAACTCAAGACCTTATTTGCCCTTGATGCTGCTGACTGGCATTGCTTGCTACAGCCAAGTTTATCATCTACAAGGACTCCAAGGTCCTTTTCCATAATGGATTTGCCTAGTGCAGTCCCATTAAGGGTAGAAGTGGATATTTTACATCCCAGGTGCATGACTTTACATTAATCAACATTGAATCTCATTTGCCCAGATTGCCAGTTTGTCAAGATCCTGTTGCAAGTGTCACATCCTGGATGGAATTAATTGGGCTGATAGTTTTGTGTCATCTGCAAACACTGATACATTACTTACAATACCCTCCCCTAAGTCATTAATGAACAAGTTAAATAAAAGTGGACCCAATACTGAGCCCTGGGGGACCCCACTAAGAACCTTACTCCAAGTAGAGAATGTCCCATTAACAACCACCCTCTGTACCCGATCCTGTAGCCAGTTTCTTATCCACGTGCAAATGACTTCATTAAGCCCAACAGACCTTAGTTTAGAAAGCAGTTGTTTGTGGGGCACAGTATCAAACGCTTTGGCAAAATCTAAATAGATCACATCTACTGCCCCCCCCCACTGTACAGAATCTTACTTACCTCATCATGAAAAGCAATCAAATTCGTCTGACATGACCTATCCTTCATAAAGCCATGCTGATTGCTGCTCATAATGTAATTCACTAGGACAAAATTTTGAATGTGATCCCTTAACAAGCCTTCAAATAATTTGCCCACCACAGATGTCAAGCTTACTGGCCTATAATTGCCAGGCTGAGATCGTAATGCCTTTTTAAATATTGGAATAACATCAGCTTTTCTCCAATCCATAGGCACCATACCAGATGACAGTGAATCTGAGAAAATCAGAAATAAGGGCTGGTCTAAAACTGAACGAAGCTCTCTTAGAACCCAGGGGTGTATGCCATCAGGCCCTGGAGCCTTGTTTACATTCATTTTTATTAAAGCTTTATGAATCATATCCTGAGTCAGCCACTGACTAGATTGAGCTGAGCCATCAGTGCAGCTATAAATTGAGCCTGGGAACTCAGACTCCTCTATTGTATACACTGAAAAAAAGAACAGATTTAGCACATTTGCCTTTTCTGTATCTGTTACAACCATACTGGTACCATTATTTAATGGAACAACACTCGATCACACTAGAAACTAGAAAACACAGTGGGGAGTTACACTCAGAGTAGGATAATGTGGGGAAATAATATGTTGTCATTCAGAGGCTCAGAGGTTGCACTTTGGGGAAGGAGTTTATTTCAAGGTATTGGCATCATGATCATCACCAGAAAACCTTAGACCCAAGTGTCTCCAACCTTTTTCACCCATGAGCAACATTCAGATGTAAAAAGAATTGGGGAGCAACACAAGCATGAATAATGTTCCTGGAGGTGCCAAATAAGTGCTGTGATTGGCTATTGGTAGCCCCTATGTGGACTGGCAGCCTACAGGAGGCTCTGTTTGGCCATAAATCTGTTTTTTATGTAATCAAAACTTGCCTCAAAAATAAATACCTGCTTTGAGGCCACTGGGAGCAACATCCAAGGGGTTGGAGAGCAACATGTTACTCACGAGCCACTGGTTGGAGATCACTGCTTAGACCATAGATCACCCTCTCCACATATTTTTCCTCCTCTCCTCACTTAACCTCTTAATACTCGGGGATCATTTATAAACACTGAGCAAATTTGCATCTGGGCAGTAGCCCATGGCAACCAATCAAATGTTTGCTTTCTTTGTTCAACCTGCAGCTGGTGAGAAAAGCCACTCACTGATTGGTTGCTATGGGTTACTGGCCAGATGCAAATTTGCCCACTGTTTATAAATGAGCCCTCTTCTCTTTACATACTATCATCTATTCTTATTTATTCCCATACAGAAATAGCAACTGACCATGAAATAGGCCAAATGGGTAAGAGAAGGAATTCCCACTGACACCGGGAGTTTTCCTGGAATCATTTAAGCTGAAGCAAATATGTAGTTAACAAGGTAGATCATTGGTGGTGTCAAACTGCACCATAGACAGGCGATAATGAAGATTTACTGAGGCTTAACCTCCATAATATGGCCAGTTTCTATATATTCATAAATAATGGAAACGCTGCTTTTATTAACCTCCCCAAACAAAAATGCCCCCTTTCAACCCCTTAATTGGGCCTTTCCCTTAAAGGAGAAGTAAAGCCTAACTAAAGAAGTAGCTATAAATGTTATACATTATGTTTTGTGCTCCTGTACCAGCCCAAGGCAACCACAGCCCTTTAGCAGTAAAGATCTGTGTCTCCAAAGATGCCCCAGTAGCTCCCCATCTTCTTTTCTGCTGATTCACTGCACATGCTCTGTGCTGCTGTCACTTACTGAGCTTAGGGACCCACTCACAATATACAGTACACATAGAATAGAAATGTCACAATATAAGGCTGATTAGTAATTAATACACATAATTACTACATGGCAGCACAGAAACCAGTGCAATTAGCATCAGAATTTAATAATCAGCAAACCTGTAGCATCAGCTTATATTACAGCCAGGGAAGCTCATTTTCTGCTGGATAATTAGTGACGAGCCCTAAGCTTAGCTTCTCAACAGCCAATCAGAGCCCACTGAGCATGTGAGTGTCACAGACACTTTCCAAGATGGTGACCCCCTGTGACAAGTTTGAAGTCCTGGATCATTGCTGCTATTGACAAGCTGAAACTTTAGGCTGGTGCAATAAGTTCACTATATAAAATATGCCATTTTAAACCATATTCATTTGTAAGGATTAGTTCTCCTTTAAGAAAAATCCATCATAGCACTGGAACATACCATTACAGCGCTGGGTGTGCTGGCCTGGAGCAGTGGCAGGGGGCCAAGCAAAAAAGCGGGTTTGGATAAATTTGGGGATAAATGCCTCTTTGCTCTCATGGGAGCACAATTGCAGCATCATTATAGTGATATTAAAGGTGGGGGATTGAAACATTTGCTGCCCTACATCTTTTTAGAACTATGGCTGAATGACTGATACACCAATGGTTCCCCATGTCTGTAACCTTGTTATGAATTAAAGGAGAAAGAAAGGCTTGGTGCTAACATTTGGCACCCCAAGTGATTAAATTGACTTTCCTGAAACCCCAGCAGAAAACGCACCGGCCCGGGGTTATACCAGTGAGCACCACGGAGTGATCATCTTTTAACTAAAAAGTCGGCTTTTTCTTTCCACTGCGCATGCGTCTGCCCCGGGAAAGTATCTCCTCCAGAGCAGAACCAGCAGTGCAATACTTAGTCAGAGAATGTTGCTGTATTTATGCATTATCTGCAGTCATTTCACATTAAATCTATTTAGTAGCGTTGCACGTACCTCGCGCTGGATCAAAGTTACTTCCATGCTCAGTTAATGAATGTACCTGTTTGTTCTCCTTGCAGATACCCCCAGGGGGTAGTAAGTGTGGCTCCAGCTGGCATCCCAGCAGCAGCAGTAGAAGGAATAGTACCAACTGCTATGCCTTTATCACATGGGCACCCAGCTGTTGTGCACCCACCTCATGCTCCTTCTCCCGGCCAAACCGTCAAACCAGAGGCTGACAGAGACCACCCAAGCGACCAGTTGTAGCCCTCAGGAAAGCCACGAGCATTCCACCGGCATCTAAGCATTCAACCTCACAGAAGACGGGAAGAAGAATCTGAGAGGAAAAAATCTGGATTTTGGTTAAAGAAGCAAACCTTCTGAACTTACAAGTTGACCTTTTATTGTTTTTAGGGACTGGTCCAAATATACAACATACAACGGGGGAGACAAACAAGAGAATTTGGGACCTTTCCCCCCCACCCCTCCATTTAAAATTGTAGTTTGTTCCTGTCCAGTGGAATAACTTCACTGTTCTGTGTCCAATGGGTCCTTCGTTGCTCAAGAAAAGTCAGTAGTTAATTATATCATGAATGTACTTGTTTGTGTACAGTTCTTGCAACAAAAAAGGGGTTTGTTCACTTGGCCATCAACTGGGAGGAACACGAGAGAGAGAGAGAGGCATTCGGCAAACCACTTTGATGGTTTTAAAAAAGTTTTAAAAAAATATATTATTTTCTTTTATATGTATGCCCAATAAAGCAGTCAGTTGGCAGACTTCTCAGGACAATATGTGATCCCACTTTTTCTTTGGAAGCCACACAGTGCATTGTTTTTCTACCTGCTTGTCTTGTACATTTCTTTTTTTTTTTTTTTTTTTTTCAATGATTTAGTAAAAACCGGAAAATATTTTTTTGGGAGGGGGAGTTCATTTCCCTTATTATTTTGGCATGGATACCCCTCTTATCAGATAACTGTGGCAAGAACAATATTAAGGAAAAACAGGAATTTCGTAAGGAAAAAAATAAATAAAGCGCCAGTGTTTCTGGTTGCAAAAAGTATATATTGATGGTGGTATGTGGGAAATTCCGACTACTGAAAGTAGTTCCGTTTCATTGCCTACATGAATTCCTTCCCGGTAATGTGGTAGGCTAGCAATATTTTTATTTCCTTTTTTTTTTTTTTTTTTGTCCGTTTGTTTTTTGGGTTAAGATCATGTTTGTGAGTTGTAACCATTTGTATGACTTATTATTTTAAGAAATAAAATCCCAGAAAAATACACATTGCTCTTAGTCATTTGTGTGTCTGCATTTGAAGTGCAATTTTTAGCGCGGATCACTAGGGATGGGCGAATTTTTTCGCCTAGTTTCGCCGAAAAAATGACGCCCATAGACTTGTATGGAGTTGTGCGTCAAAATAAAGAGACGCGAGACAAAAAAGAAATTTCGCCGCGCGACAAAATTTTTTTGACGCCCATAGACTTTTATGGGCGTCGGCATCATTTCGCCGGCGGCGAATTTTTGCCGAAACGAAACAGGTCAAATTCGCCCATCCCTATGGATCACTATTACTACTAAGGAACACCCTAGGCACCCTAACAAGGGCCAGGCTCCCCCTTAGCAACAATCCAGGTTACATAGTAACATTTTTTCTTGAAAACTTTCGAATTTCATGATTTTTTATTGAAAACGTTTGAATTTCACAATTTTTTTCGTGAAAATGTTAGAATTTCAAGATTTTTCAGGGGGAACTTTTCGATTACACGATTTTTCGAGATTTTTTCACCGTTTCTCGAATTTTGCAGGAAATTTGTGAATTTTTTCAACGAAGCGAAACAGGAGAAATTCGCTAAAACCTGATAGTGAATCTAAAAATTCTGTTCAGCAGAGCATTTTGTCTTGTACATTGAAAAAAAATATTGTTTGCCCCACCAGAGGCGCTGGCTAATACATCCTGATTCCTGAATTCCCATAGTAGTGATGTGCGGGCCGGCCCTAAACCCGTAGGGTGGCAAGCAGGTCCGGGTTGAGCTCTTCTCCTGCTCTCCCTGCCCACGACCTTGCACTGCTGGCTTCCAATTCCTAAATTTATAGACTCACCCTCGTTCCTTTTGGGACATAACTGCTGGGCAGATGCGACACTATAAATAGAGCGGGAATGCCGGACCAGGGTCTGGTGCGGTTCGAGAATTTCTCGACCTGCAGACCACTATCCCATAATATTCATTATAAGCTCATTCACATCACTGGAAGCTCTGTCCTAACACGGGGCATTCAACGATCCTACGTCACATGCATGGACATAAGGAATGAGCTGGGAGACTTGCTCATTATGCCCCTACCTGGGCTATTTTTGGGGGGACAAAAAACATTTTTCAATGATAGGTGTCCTTTAGTGCAATATATCCATATGAACCAGTAATTCGCTTTAAGGCAGGGATCCCCAACCTTTTATACCCATGAACCACATTCAAATGTAAAAAGAGCTGGGGAGCAACACAAGCATGAAAAAAGTCCCTGTGGTGCCAAATAAGGGCTGTGATTGGTTATTTGATATCCTCTATGTGGACTGGCAGCTTACCGGAGACTCTGTTTGGCAGGACACCTGGTTTTTATTCAGCTAAAACTTGTCTACAAGCCAAGAATTAAAAAAAATCATCTGCTTTGAGGCCACTGAGAGCAACATCCAACGGGTTGGTGAGCAACATGTTGCTCATGAGCCACTGGTTGGGGATCACTGCTTTTAAGAAGTTTATGTAGCATAGGCAAGTGCTGAAGGATTGGCATTCTGGATGATCCGAGAGTGGGAGGGAGCCCCATTGTTGATGCCACATAAAGCCAGAGAGTAGAACTGTGCTTAGTATCGGGGGTAACCTACTAGCTATGCACCAGATCCATCACAAAAGATGTGGTTAAAAAGTAAACCAAATTTGCATTTTCAAATTTGAGTTCAACAAAAAATGTGTCATGTTTCCTGTTTTCAGGGTTCATCCAAACTGAATCACAACCAATAAGATTCAACCAAATCCTCCAAAAAATGTTGGAATACAGTAAAACATAAACTGAATGTCTTTAGGTGCATCCCTAATACCTACACTAAAGTCATTTTGTGGTGTCTCTCTGTACAAGCTAGATATAACTTGGGTGGTTATTATTGCAGGGTCCAACTCCATATCAACCCTTATATGCTAAAGTGCACCTGCTATTGGCTTCAGTTTTGGCTTCTTTCGTGGCTTCAGGTCTTCGCAGCTTCAGGATTTCAACTTCGGGTCATTTTTGAGGCTTTGGGTCTTTTTGCGGCTTCGGCTCCGTTCGTGGCTTTGATTCTTCAGCTCTTTAGTTCTTTGGGACTTCAGGTCTTCGGGAATTCGGCTCTTTGGGACTTTGGCTCTTCATTTTTTCGGGACTTTGGGTTTTTCGGACTTCGGCTCTTCAGAACTTTTGGCTCTTCATTTCTTCAGGACTTCGGTTTTTCAGTTCTTCTGGACTTCGGATCTTCGAGACTTTGGCGATGTACCCCCTGTGCCTCCTGATGGTGGCCCTGACTGGGTTACTTATAGAATCCTTAAAGGGATACTGTCATGGAAAAATTTTTTTTCCCAAAATGAATCTGTTAATAGTGCTGCTCCAGCAGAATTCTGCACTGAAATCCATTTCTCAAAAGAGCAAAAAGATTTTTTTATATTCAATTTTGAAATCTGACATGGGGCTAGACATATTGTCAATTTCCCAGCTGCCCTAAGTCATGTGACTTGTGCTCTGATTAACTTCAGCCACTCTTTACTGCTGTACTGCAAGTTGAAGTGATATCACCCCCTCCCTTTACCCCCCCAGCAGCCAAACAAAAGAACAATGGGAAGGTAACCAGATAGCAGCTCCCTAACACAAGATAACAGCTGCCTGGTAGATCTAAGAACAACAATCAATAGTAAAAACCCATGTCCCACTGAGACACATTCAGTTACATTGAGAAGGAAAAACAGCAGCCTGCCA
Organism: Xenopus petersii; assembly: GCA_038501925.1. Taxonomy (NCBI): domain Eukaryota; kingdom Metazoa; phylum Chordata; class Amphibia; order Anura; family Pipidae; genus Xenopus; species Xenopus petersii. The sequence continues at coordinate 10,964,751 of CM076673.1, read as the reverse complement.
GAAAGCATTTCCCTCCTAAAGTGCAGGCACAAGTCACATGACCAGGGGCAGCTGGGAAATTGACAAAATGTCTAGCCCCATGTCAGATTTCAAAATTGAATATAAAAAATCTGTTTGCTCTTTTGAGAAATGGATTTCAGTGCAGAATTCTGCTGGGGCAGCACTATTAACTGATGCATTTTTAAAAAAAATCTTTTCCCATGACAGTATCCCTTTAAAATCACGTGACTTTTCCGCACACACACAATGACATAAGCGTGAAGCATGGTTGTTTTACCATTCCTGCACCTGATTTGTGTATTCGGCTGAAATTTTCATGAAGGATTCAGGAACTATCCCAAAATAGTGGATTTGATGCATCCCTACTTACTGGTGCATTTATTGGCCCTGCCTATGCATCAACTATAAAAATGGGATCCCCAAGGATCTGCACAAAGAGCCACTTGATTTTGTTTTTCTTGGCATTTGTATCAGCCTAATGGAAATGTAATGGGGCTGAAGAATAACTATTTTCCTTTTGCTTTACCATAGCTTCTATGGTCAGTGTCGGATCCCTATAACAGTAATGATCCAGGCCTTCAAATTCCCAAACATCTCATGCTTGTAAGGCATCTTCTAAGTGTCTGTGGCTCTGCACATGCTCAGTGGGCTCTGGCCAGTGGATGAGAAGCTGAGCTTCTCCAAGCAGCATAGTCAAGTTTATTGCTTTAGAAGCTGAGTGCCTAGTTGACATAGTACAACAAAGGTAACAATAACAATGAAGGAATAGTAGAACATTAAACAAGCCTAAAATATAACGTAATAAAGACGAACGCAATTCTATGAAATCCTGCCGACAAGATCACTTTCAAGAGGTGGATCATCTTCAAGTTAACTTTTAGTATGTTATAGAACGGCCTATTCCTAGCAACTAACTGGTCTTTATTATTTATTTCTTATAGTTTTTTTTTTTTAATTATTTACCTTCCTCTTCTGTCAAATGGGGGTCACTGACCCCTGACAGCCAAAAAAAATGATTGCTCTATCAGGCTACAATTGTATTCTTGTTGTTCCTCATCTTTCTATTCAGTCCCTCTTCTATTCACATTGCAGGCTCTTGTTCAAACCACTGCCAGGTTGCCAGGGCAAATAATACCCTAGCAACCAGATATCTGCTGAAATACTAATCTGGAGAGCTGCTGAAGAGAAAGCTAAATAACTGAAAAAACCCACAAAAAAAAGGAAGACCAATTGCAAATAATCTAAGAATAACACTTTCTATATCATACTAATAGTTCATGTAAAGGTGAACAACCCCTTTAAGAGAAAGGAGAGCTACATGGCATCTTCCTGTATCCAATAACAACAATAAAAGAAGATATGTTTGTTTATCATATATAAATACAGGTCTTGGCATGGGATTCTAGTTTCCCTTGAGGACAGACCTGTCCCTTTGTGTCAGTCCCGTTTAATTTCTATCGTCGGCATTAGTTCTTCAAAACCGTATCGCCAATAACGAGGAGAATAATGGCTGCTGTTATATCACTGTGTCATATTGTATTTGCTGATGCTTATATGAAACCCTGGCAATGTTTACAAGCAAGCGAGTGTTGTATAAGTTCCGAGCAGATGGTATTTACTCTATAGCTCTGCAGTCACACAGATTAGTGCCAGTTATGGCTTGGAGGGGGGGAGATAAAAAAAAACAGCAAAAAAAACATAATATTAATGAATAAATAGGAATATGAACATTTAATTATGCTTGTTTTGCCCTGACAATGGTCATGACCAGCTGATTATAGGAAACGTTGCTGTGTTCAACACCTACTAAGAGATTTGTGAAATGTTCTTGCCAAAACTATGGCAGACCCAAAAGAACTAAAGCCTAACTAAAGAAGTAGCTAGAAATGTTGTACATTATGTTTTGTGCTTCTGTACCAGCCCAAGGCAACCACAGCCCTTTAGCAGTAAAGATCTGTGTCTCCAAAGATGCCCCAGTAGCTCCCCATCTTCTTTTCTGCTGATTCACTGCACATGCTCTGTGCTGCTGTCACTTACTGAGCTTAGGGAGCCACTCACAATATACAGTACACATAGAATAGAAATATCACAATATAAGGCTGATTAGTAATTAATACACATAATTACTACATGGCAGCACAGAAACCAGTGCAATTAGCATTAGAATTTAATAATCAGCAAACCTGTAGCATCAGCTTCTATGACCAGGGTTGGACTGGGGTGTGTAACACCCATTGGGACTACTAACCCAGGGGCCCCCACACCCCCTCTCAGGCTCCTGATGCTTGTCTGCTCACCCATCACCAGGCCCAGATTTGTGGCAAGGCCATAAAGTCCTGGGCCTAATGCGGCAGAATTTCAGGGGCGACATTCATTAGTTAATAGCACTGGAGAGACTCGCGTCAGTCTCCAATGCTGTTCCGGAATATTAAGACACGTTCACGCACAGGAAGCGGACGGCACCTGACAGGGGGAAGGGGAGGGGACAGTGCGGTGCTGGACAGGGGGTAGGGGAGGGGACAGCACCAGTAGGGGAGGGGCTTGATGATCAGAGCTGTCCCAGGGGCGGCCAGTTTGTAAAACCGGACCTGCCCACCACTAGCTCCTGCCAACCTTATACTTTATTTTTCACAATTGGGGGAAAAGGTAGCAGGGGAGGACCAGATCACATTTTGATTGTTAAAGGGAGGACCTGATTGGGTCTGGATCAGGTGAGGGCTGGATCACATCTAGACTGGGGAAGAGAGGGATGGATGCGTCTGGATCATGAAGGCAGCAGGTGAGGGACAGGGGAGGGCAGGATCAGATGTTGGTCGGCAGGTCCCACAAAAGCTGGGGCCCACTAGGTTTTTTTCCTATGTCCCACCAGCCCAGTCTGACCTGATATAAGACAGACAAATTGTTATATAAAGTCAAAGTCTTCACAAACGATTTTGCCATCTATATAGAAAAGAGCCAACATCACCACATTCACTCCAGCACAGATGTCAGGTAACCTATACTATCTGTAGACTCTTTACTTTGGGGTTTCCATACGTTGCTGACAATTCTAAACATTTGCTGATGTTCTTAGGTTATTCTTAATTTATATTACGGAATCTATAGCACAAGGCTGGGACAGGATCCTACAATTTGTTGACTTTTGTCAGCTTATAAAATGAGTTGAAGATGGAGAAGGGTTAGGGATGTGGTCCGGCTTTGGTCCAGTCTAGAACATGTTTCAAACTCTTCTTCTATTAACGGACCCACCCAACCCATGTTTCTGGCTCAGATACTGAGTGTCAGCTTTTGTGACCTGGTGTATCCTTTGAGCCTTGACTGTGCTTTTCACCATTGTTTCTGGCCTTGGGATTCAGCTTCACACCGGCCCCTTCTCTGTGCTTTGAATTGTCTCTTGTTTATGACCAGGGCTGCTCTTGACTTACTACTGTTCTGCCTGTCTCTATTCTGTGCTACAAATAGACCTTCTGAGTCATTGGAACCAGAAAGTAGGCCTCTCCCCATGCTCCTCTCCCACAGAAGACTGAGAGGAACCGGTGAAGGGGGCTAAAAGAGCCAAAATAGTACAGGTATGGGATCCGTTATCTGGAATTACTGAAGCTTCTCCCATAGACTCCATTCTCCCATAGATTTCCATTTTATAATAATAAAACAGTCGCTTGTACTTGATTTCAACTAAGATATAATTAATCCTTATTGGAAGCAAAACCAGCCTATTGGGTTTATTTAATGATTACATAATTTTTTTTAGTAGATTTAAGGTATGAAAATCCAAGCAGGTCCCATACCTTAAATTTTTTCTAGTTTTCAGGATATCAGCTGTTTTTACTCCACTTATGTAATGAATGTGAAATAAGTCAGTATCAACTCTATGGGGTATATTTATCAAAGAGTGAAGTTAGAGATCACCACAGTCCGCTAGAGTGAAATTCCGCCACTTTCCATTCATTTCTATGGGATATTTAAAGGCGTATTTATCAATGGGTCAATTTATATGTGGGCTTTCAGCCTTTATTCTACATCCACATACATCTATAACATCTATTGCAATTAAGGTTTAATATCAATGTAGTCTCTCTTGCATGTTAAGATTTGGGGGTTTTTTTCCCAACAAAGGGCAAATAATAAACCTGTAAATTGTAATTGTTAGATGATTATACTGCACTAGTGAAAAATAAAAGTACTATTAATAAATGTTCACGTTTGTAAACGAGGTCTATTTCTCAGCAATTTTGTTTTGTAACGTTCTTTGGGATGTTTATGAGGTCACATCTTTATGTCCTTCCCCTCATTAAAATCAGACCATGAAAAAACTCTTGTTTCCAGCAGGTGGGGCTGTGGCCTTGCACTCCAACCTGATCACCACCAGGAATGAAAATCTCCAGCTGCACTGCCTGTTACCCATATATTTTATATAATTTAATATCAGATATATTTCTGATACATATTTATAGTTACTCATTAGGCAGATTTGCACCTGAGCAGTAACCTGTGGCAGCCAATGAAATGCATTGTTTAACCTGTAACTGTCAGGCTTACCGGCTGGGACCCACAAGCGTCTCACACAACACAAATCCTACCTGAAGGTTGAAGAGGAGGTCTGTGAGTGGAGAGAAGCCAGTGAGGCTATAAGTCATGGGCAGAGCGAAGTACCAGGGGTGAGACAGAAGACGGGGTCAACAGATCCGGGGCAAGGGCAGGCAGCTAGGGCTCAAAGTCAGGTCACAAGCAGGAGGTCTAGAGGGGCAGCAAAGGTTCATAGTCAAACTGGCAGAGCCGGTAACAGTAGCAAATCACAACAGACGGAAGTTTAGGCTCAGGTTCAACCCTTGATAACAAGGCACCTGTCATTTCCTTAAACAGTGTAAATTTTGGCGCTGAATTGTGATGTGTGCTTCAAAACTTCACACGTGTTTGCACCAAATACACGTTCACGTCAAAACATATGAGACACGTCTGCGCACATACGGGAACCAACGCATCGGACCCAGGTAAGTGTCCTTACAGTATCTGGCTGAAAAAAAAAGCCAATCACTGATTGTTGGTTGCTAAGGGAAACTGCCCATAGGCTAATTTGCTCAATGTTTATAGACGAGCCCAATTTATGACAGACCTTGATCACACATATCAAATGTAGCAACTATTACTACCCAGTTGTCCCTCAAGGCCTAGACTATTAACATAATCCTAAACAATGTCCATAACACAGGGCACCATAACACTGAAGGGTATAACAATTTTACAGAGAGCCACATAGTTACTGTACATGCTAAGAACACCAGTGGACATCTTGGATGGTAGGAGGACCTAGGAGGAACCTGGTCTTGGTGCCCAAACTGGACTGAAGGGCACAAGAGGTTTGTTCCTGCCTTGGTCCAGTCTAGAATGTGTTTAAAACCCCTTTAAAACCCCTATTAATGGACTCGCTCAGCCCATGTTCCTGGCTTAGTTACTGAGAGTTTCAGCTCCTGGGACCTGGTGTATTCTACGTTTCTTGACCGTAGCACAACTATTACCACCCAGCGTGAGACAGTCTTCCCTCAAGTCCTCATAATAAATCCTATTAGATTATTACTTTCATTCTAAGCAATGTCCACAATACTGGGTCACCATAAAAATGAGGGGTATAAAATGAAGCACAGAGTTACATGCTGAGAACACCAGAAGACATCTTGGATGGAAGGAGTACCTAGAAGGAGCCTGTTCTTGGTGCCCAAATTGGAGGGTCACCAGAGGTCATAAAGGACTCCCAGCAAGAACTCCCAGGGAGAGATACCGTTCAGGAGAGCAGGGAGTCCACAGCTTCTGCTGTGGAGGGTTTCAGTACTAAAGTCCCCGAATGTGTGCCAGTCCAAGAGATCATCCTTTGAGTAGGCTACCATTGGGAAGATATTGGCTATGTGGTATGTGGAGTATATGTCTCCTGTGTGAGGTCTTGTGTGTCTTCCTGCCATGTAGAAGCAACTGCCCTTTGTCAAGCTGGGGTATATTGGGGGAAGGTAGTGCTACATGGGGTTCTAGATCTTGGAAGTGACTTTGGGTTGAACTGTAGTGATGAGCGAATTAGCGAAACTGCACCGGCGTCTCGTTTTTTGACGCCGGCATCCGTTTTTTTACGCTGACGCCCGTTTTTTTGACGTCAACGCCCGTTTTTAATGCCGACTCCCGAATTTTCACAGCCGTTTCGCGAATTTATTCGGCGAATAAATTTGCCCATCACTATTGAACTGTGCCTCTACTTGTCCCACTTGGAGAAAAACTGTGGCACTGGCACACTGACAAGGTTTATCATGCTTTGTAAATCAGCGGAGAGAAACATCACCGGTCATGTTGCCCATAGCAACCAATCAGATCTTTTGTTTTCTAACTGTTGAAATCTAATTGCTGGTCTAATTCTGATTGGTTGCTATGGGCAATTTCTCCACTGATTTCCACAGCATGATAAACAGGCTCTACTTTAGTGACACTGATTATAGGTAAATTGCCCAAATTAGTTTTTCATGATTCTATCTTTTCTTTTGTTCCATTTATCTTTGGGAAGAAGATGCAGAGGTTCAGTCTCTTAAAAGCTCAGACAGTTAAATCCAATGAAATCCAAAACCACCCAGTGCCCGAGATCTCATCTTTATGCCGCATTTGCTCTGCTATTTTTTTGGCACGTTCTGCCTTTGATATTGTGCCTCTGAGACTCTCAACTCATAACAATAAAGATATTTTCACTTTGTGAACCCAAATCCGACATGCACAAATGACACGTACGAGCTCCACAAAACAAACTCATATATTTGGATATATACGGCCACCATTCATCGGAAGCACAGTACAATTAAAATGATTGCATGTTCCTAAATATCCAGCAACATAAAGCCAACCCAGAAAAGCCTCCTGAAAATGATAAAGCTTCTTGGAGCCTTTCCACTTGCCATTCAGGCTGTGAAACATGAGGTTATTAATAATGGATGTAATTATAACGTTTCTCTAGGTTTCTCTAATTACAAAACAATTTCACATTGCACCAACAATACATTAGAGAGAGAACCCTTCATATCCCTTCACCGGCTCCTTTAATCAATATGCTGCCAGCAGAAGGTTAATATCTTCTCTCCTAGATTTAATTATGTCACTATCTCATTGGCACGAAACGCAAGATAACTTGTCACGCAGCTTATAAGGTAAGGGCCGCTATTCATTATCTTTTCTCATTTCCAACACAAGCCATTTATTTTTTTATCTCTGGGCAAGGAAATATATGTAGAGCGTATAAGGCGGCCGTTATGGCCAATTCCACTGCCGAGAAACATAATGTAGTTAAGGGTTCAGAAAGGCACGGCTTGGCTGTTTTATGGCAGGCTGAATTATTCCTAAAAATAATGTAAACACCTTCAGGAATAAAAAAGAGTGTTAAACTATATTTAAACCATTCTTAGTGTCACTCTAGTAAAACCGACCCCTTTGTGCAGTGCCCTTGTGACTGAGATGACTTTGGAAGGGGTGGTAGTTATTTGGTGATGGGTGCCCTAGGGATCCTTACAAAGATACTCACTATGGGATGAGCTAAAACACTGGAAGAGCATCACACAGTCCAGTGTGCATATGAGTCTATAGATAACATGAGAGTTTAGGGTATAACATAGGTGCTGAAGCTGACCCCTGGTGGGGCAAAAAGGGCCTTGTGAGGCTCAGTGAAAATCCCTGTCAACATATGTTTGCCAACCAATGTTTTGTTAGTCCTAAGAGGAAATTGAGGAAGGATTAACTTGTAAATATATGAGTTAATTATATGTAGGGGCCCTGAGATTTAGGTATGGTTTACTCAGGCAGTTTGACCACCTAAAGTTGTCCTGGGGGTTCTTAAAGGGATACTGTCATGGCTAAAACATTTTTCAAAACGCATCAGTTAATAGTGCTGCTCCTGCTGACTTGTGCACTGAAATCCGTTTCTCAAAAGAGCAAACTGATTTTTTTTATATTCAATTTTGAAATCTGACATTGGGCTAGACATATTGTCAATTTCCCAGCTGCTCCTAGTCATATGACTTGTGCTCTGATAAAATTCAGTCACTCTTTACTGCTGTACTGCTGCTGGAGCAGCACTATTAACGGATGCGTTTTAGAATAAAATAAGTTTTCCCATGACAGTATCCCTTTAAATTAACCCAGACAGGTATGTCCCTTTTCCTGGGTCCGTCATAGTTCAAGGTTTGCCCACCAGGTGGCAGAATGTAAAAGTATAAAGGAGTATAGCCCCATGTGCTCAAGGTCTTTCCTGGGAACTCGTCTTTCTGGGAGATTGTTACAGGCCCAGGGTTACATTGTTGAAGACTTAGAAAGGTTATTTAGCGGTAGTAAGTTTTATCATAATTGCTCTTGGGAAGGAAGGCTCAGGGAAATTATTGAGAAACTTCTGCCTTAACAAGGAGAAATACTGGGGTTAGGACCCCTTGGTATATGCAGAGCCACCATCAGGGGGGCACAGGGGGTACAAGTGTACCGGGCCCAGGCCTGAAGGGGAGAGCTGTGCCACCTCTCCTGAAGTCCCGAAAAGCCAAAGTGCCGAACAGCTGAAGTCCCAAAGCTGTGAAAAGACCAGAGCCGAAGGAAGTCCCGAAGCGACGAATGAGCCTGAAGTCACAAAAACAGCCAAAGTTTAAGTCCTGAAGCGGTGATAAGAAAATGAACCAATCTCACAAATTAACTGATAGTACTAACAGCTTTCTACTGATAAAGTTGCCTTTATTACTACGTAAAATCCTCAGTGTTGTGGAAGAGAGACTTTGCTGAACATGATTCTGCTCAGAGTCCTCCCCGGCCAGTCTCGTGGGTTTCTAATAGACCGGTCTCTATTAAAACAAAGTTTATGAGAACCTGTAAATTGTGCACAAGTTGTTGGCGGCTTCCAGTAAATGACAAACCTGTCTCAGCTCTGAGGATTTACCGTTGTCCTCACTCTGTAAAATTCTAGAACTGCCTGGAAAGAACTCATAAAATGTCAGGGAAGAATGAAAATGGAGCTGGAAAGATATGCGCAAGTACAAAGATAGAAATGTTTTATTGCTCAGCACCTCACGTTTGCATTGGCTGGGCCAGATCACGCAAGGAATGTGGTTTTCCAGGAGAATCCAAGGCATTGTTATTGTTGTCAAAACCAACATTTTATGTACAAGGGCAACAAATTTCCAGCTATGTAATGTTCCTTCCTAGAGTAGGGGACTGATTCCGTTGCATCTGGCTCTTTACTTGCCCTGATAGGAACCAGCATCTCTACTCTGGAATGAGGTCGGTTTCCTGGGAACCTTTGATCAGAAGTGCCCTGATAAAATGTTTAACAGATCAATTATTTTGGGACGAGCAGTGACGTCTATGCAAAGGAATCCTGGGGGCAAGCGATAAATCCCATCTCCGCAGTTTGAACCCATTGACTTTAAAGGATGGAGCTTTGTGTATCTGTTTTTAATAGCAAAGGCTACTGCATGTTTCAGAGACCTCCCCGACAGGGTTAATGAGCATTCTACTAGAGGAAGCAACAGAGGGAGTAGTATCTGGGCCAGGTTTAGGTAGAAGGGTGAGTAGCATAATAATACAGTATGCGCCACTTAAATATCTATTTGAGTGGGTTTTTTATAAAGTTGTGGCATGTAAAAGATCATCCAGTTGTCCTTTGTCCATGAAGCTTTGATGAGCCTATACACAAAGGAATTTTTGTCAGCAGTATACTGAGATTTTCCTTCATTTGTTCGCTACTCCTTTCTTGCAATCTAAAAAGAGGAGCATAAAAATGCGCACTTCCAAGCACCAATCATCTGACAAGCTAGGGTACCCCAACTTGCAGGCAGTTGCCCTAAAAGTGAATGGAGGTTAATTAACTAACAAACTGGGGTTCCCCAAGTTGCAGGCAGTCGCCATAAAAGAGAATGGGTTGGTTTTGAGCATTTTGTCCCAGCTCTTCCAAGTTCAAAATCCCCATCACAGGGTTGGACTGGGCTACCAGGGCACCAGGGGAAAACCCAAAGGGCCCTGATCCTGTTGTGACCACCATTCCAGGCACATGGGCAGGCAATGCAGTTTGAACAAGGTCGAAATGAGTTGGGTGATTATCAGGGGCAGTAATCATCGATGGTGGTGGAGTGGCATACCAGGGTGGTGGGCCCTAAGTTCCCAGTCCAACATGAACAATGCATTTTTGTTTATGAATCTGGATTGGGATATGTTAAATGAAAGCTTACATGAAATAAGAAGTGATACCACCACTTTAGTAACAGTCCTCCTGAATTTAAAACTGGGCTCTGTTCTTTCTTTTTAATTGGATAATTTGAAATGATGCTCATCTTCTGGACAAGGTTGACCAAAGCAATGGTCATTCTTTTTATTTGCTCCATCATCTTCTTCTCGTCCTTCTTATCTCTTTTATCCTACTTTTCATGCTCTCTCATCTTTTAAAGCCTTTTATGTTCCCAATAATGGCATGTTTTTAAAGAATGCCAAAATATTTTAGCAAAGGAACTAATATTTACTGATGCTCACAAATCTACAAAAAAATCTTTTAAAGTCACAAAAGTAATTTGGGTTCCGGACAAAAGTCTGATACCCGGTTGCATAAAGGAGAAGTAAAAGGTTATAATTAAGTACGTTTTATCAGAAAGGTCTATATAAATAACCAGTAAACCCTCAAAGTAATGCTGAGTCCTCTGTCAAAAGAAACACCACATTTCTTTCCTTCTATTGTGTACTCATGGGCTTCTGTATCAGACTTCCTGTTTTCAGCTTAAACCTCCAGGGCTAGGGCTTGAGCATGCTCAGTTTGCTCCTCTCTCCCTCTTCATTTTCCCCTTCTTGCTGTAATTTGATCCCAGAGCTATGAGTGAGCAGGGATCGACTCAGGCAGGAAGTTATGTCACACCAAGCTAATATGGCAGCTGCTATCCTAAACAAATAGAGAGTTTCTAGAGCTGTTTGGTATGGTAAAGCATTCTACAGAATAAATATAGTGTTATAGCTTGCACTATGGTGGCTAATCTATTGGCAATGAACTTTCCTTCTCGTTTAAAAACATTAAGGCTGCTGTATACCTTTTGCAAGAAATTTGTGTGACATTCCATCACAATCTTTCAACACCAGCAGTCAATATTCCAGTTTTAAAAGAGAAATTTATTATCTGAAAGATGAGAAGGGGATCAAAAAAAGGAGACAGAGAGAGAACTTTCGCAATATATTTGGATGTTCCTTGTAAAGGACGTAAATTGAACTTGAGATGTTATGACAGAACAGGCCTGGCAATGTGAGAATTGAGTAATAGTCATTATCACAGCAGATGCTTTTTGTTCTATTAAGTTTTAATTGACGAAAAAATATAACAACGACTTGGGGTTCTGCAACTGTGTCAAGTGAGATGGATGGAGATAATTACAGGAAATAAAACTAAACAAATAAGCCTATCAAGTTCATACAAAACATTACAAACAAGAGCATCCAAGCAGTCCAGCTGTAAATCCAACCTCATGGAGAGAAATCAGATTCTTTCCTTAGCCCACAATTATAGTTGGATATCTAAAAGTTCATCAATACATCATGTGTGAGCAGCAAGAGGTGTCTAGTTATATTAACCAAACAGGTAATTCCCTCTCCTTCCAAAAGCTTGTTATTGATACTGGGGTGATTAGTCAAAGTAAAGAGGTAAAGAGTTTTTTTGTCTAAATCAAGTCTGAAGCCTCAGAGAAGGAAAAATTCCTTCCTGACTCCAAGACCAATCCCTGGATCATAGTAATACCTGTATAGTAACATAGTAAGTCAGGTTGAAAAAAGACACACGTCCATCAAGTTCAACCTTTTAACTCTATTTTATTTTAACCTGCCTAACTGCCAGTTGATCCAGAGGAAGGCAAAACAGCCCATTTGAAGCCTCTCCAATTTGCCTCAGAGGGGGAAAAATTCCTTCCTGACTCCAAAATACAATGAGACCAGTCCCTGTATCAACTTGTACTATGAGCTATGTCCCATATCCCTGTATTCCCTCACTTGCTAAACACCATCCAACCCCTTCTTATACCTATCTAATGTATCAGCCTGTACCACTGATTCACTTCCCAGCTCTCCCTGTAACACCCCTTTCCCTCCTCTAATCTCATTGGCTCCCTCCTGTCTGCTGGGAGGAGCTACTGGTGAATAAAGCATCCGACCCTTCCTTATACCTATCTAATGTATCAGCCTGTACTACTGATTCAGGGAGACAATTCCACATCTTCACAGCTCTCACTGTAACAAACCCCTTCCCAATATTTAGCTTGAACCTCCTATAATAAAGCATTAGAGAGATTATTATATGATCCCCTTATATATTTATACATAGTCATCATATCACCCCTTAAGCACCCCTTGTCTAGCGTGAACATCCCCAATTTGGCCAGTCTTTCCTTGTTAGGGTTTCCAACGCGGAACCTTTTGACGGTGAGCTTGCGCACCCGTATGAAAGGCCGAGATTACAACAGCACCTGTGTGGTGCCGAAGCTGAGAGCAGTGAGCGGGTGTACGCACCGCAGCGCAGAGTCACTTAGCGGAGCTGAGATAGCGGGTCACGGGTTGGAAGGGAAACTGAAGCCGAGTCGGCGCCGGACCGAGGTAAAACACGGGGATCAAGGATACCGAAGCGTCTAAGCCAAAAGGAGATACCGAAAGCGGGGTCAAATGTAGCCGAGTCTGATACACAATTGAATCTCAAGTAGCAACTTGTGTGCTCGTTTTAACCAATTGTACTGGCAACTGGCCAGCGTGAACACAAATCCGACATAAAGAGAAAGGTAAAACAGAACCCTGTGGCTTGTCATTTTGATGAGGCAGGACACTCAGTTTCCCAGTTACGGTTCCAAATTTTACAACAGATTCCTAGACCTAGGAGAGGTGGTGATAGGGTAAAACAATTATTAAGGTGTGAAGCAAACTGGATCAAAAAACTTGGAACCCTTACACCTGGTGGTCTAAATAAGGAATATGAACTGTATCCTCTGTTATAAATTTACTATAAATTTACTATAAATTTACTATTCTTGATAAAAAATCTTTTGATAAAAAACTATTTTTGATACGAATATGGCATTTTTATGGATTTTAAGTGTTTTAATATGACACATCACTTTGCTTATTTCCTAGTGACTACTAGATATCATTGAAGCAACAAAAGCTAAGTTGGCTAATATGCTACAAATAGATATAATGTAATTGTAACTAAATTGTGTACTGAAGGATGTAACAATTGATATTTATGTAACATTATGATACGTTGTAACCACTAGGTGGCATTGTTAATGTGGCTATTTAAGGAAGTGCAATTATGCAGTTTTTAACTTTGTCAGCTTGAAAAAGGACCAGGTGGTCCGAAACGTTGCTGTGCCCGATGAATATTTTGAAATAAAGGCTTTTTATGCTATATGGGAGTGCTGCTATCTATTTTGGAAAAAACTGGCCAGCGTAAGCAAGGCTATTTAAGGCCTCCCACTGCTGCTGATTGGCCAGTTGTGATTGCCACTTAACTCCCGCACTGCTGGAGAGTCTTTCCTAACATCATCCCCCCTCTTAGGAGCGTCCTCTGGACGCTGCTCGTCCTGTCTTATCTGGATGTAAAATAGGAAATTCTGCAATGAGACGGTCAGCATGAATATTTTTAACCGGTTCCCAAGATCTTCCTTCCCAATGAATCAGGTATTGCAGCTGACCCCGAAAGATTCTTGAGTTTAAAATGGCTGAAACTATAAATTCCTCCTGGTCTCCCATCACCAGGGGAGAGGGAGGTAAGGCAACCTCAGAATGAAAGCGAGTTCATCTACAAGGTTTCAAAAGAGAGACATGGAAGACTGGATGTATCTTGAATGTGGGTGGTAACTCAAGACGGTATGCTACTGGGTTAATTCGTGCTAAAATTCGAAAGGGTCCTAGAAATTTGGGCCCCAACTTAGTTGACGGAATCTTCAGACGCATATTCTTTGAAGACAACCACACCACATCTCCAACTGCAAATGTTGGTTCTAGAGATCTCCTCTGTTGTCCGCGAATCTCTTTGCTTGTTCCTGCATGACTTTCAAATCTTGAGTGAGTCTGCCTTGTAATTGATGCAGCTTTTCGATTCTGTCTGTAACAGTGGGCAGAGACGATCTACCTGGAATCTGCGGAAGAATTGCTGGATGATACCCATTGTTTGCATAAAACGGGGAATGTCTTGTGGAGGAATGGACCGAATTGTTGTAGGCAAATTCTGCTGTATGTAGGTACATGTACCAGTCGTCCTGCAACAACGTGACAAAACACTGCAGATATTGCTCGAGGATCTGATTCGCTCTCTCTGTCTGACCATTTGACTGGGGATGGTAAGCTGATGATAGAGAGACTTGAATATTCAAAATTTTGCAAAATTCTTGCCAAAATCTGGAGGTGAACTGAGTTCCTCTATCAGAAATGACTGAATCGGGAGCGCCATGCAACTTGAAAACCTCTCGCATCACCAATTCGGCCGTAAAAGACGCTGACGGGACCTCTTTAATGGGTATAAAATGTGCCATTTTCGTCAACCTGTCGATAACTACCAAAATGGTGTCAAACCCCTTTGATGGAGGAAGCTGGACAATAAAGTCTAGCGCGATGGATCCCCATGGCCGATTAGGCACCGGTAAGGGTAACAAGAGGCCTGCGGGTGACTTCCTCGAAGTCTTGTTCCTTGCACAGATTGCACAAGACACAACATAGTCATAAATGTCGCAATGCATCTTAGGCCACCAAAAGTATCTGTAAGCTAGGTCCTTTGTCTTTCTGATTCCCTGATGACCCGCCAACATTGAGTCGTGAATAAGAGAAATAATCCTTTCTCTACGATCTGAAGGAACAAACATACGGTTCCCATAAAAATAAAAATTATCACGACAAACCACTAGACCTGAATTAGCAAGGCATAGTGTTTCGGGGTCCTTAGACTGTGAGTCCTTGATTTGATTCCAAAGATTCACATGTATTTGAGACAGAAAGAAACATTTCTTCTCTAAAATAGGGATTTCAGATTTCAGAAAATCTGACTCTGTGGAAGTAGTCCTAGAAAGGGAATCTGCTTTCCCATTACGTGACGCAGGGCGGTATGTAACTGTAAAATTAAATCGAGAAAAGAACAAGGACCAACGGGCTTGTCTGGCATTTAATCTCTTTGCTGTCTTCAAAAATTCCAGATTCCTGTGATCCGTGAATACAAGAGTTGGATTAGTAGTTCCCTCTAAGAAATGTCTCCATTCCTCAAATGCTACCTTGATAGCAAGGAGCTCCTTATTGCCGATATCGTAGTGCTTCTCTGCCGTGGTTAATTTTCGAGAAAGAAAGGCACAGGGATGCAGAATATCCCCTTGGCCATGACGTTGAGATAGTACTGCTCCAATTGCCCGTCAGAAGCATCCGTCTCTACAATAAATGGCTTTGATAGGTCCGGATGAACCAATATTGGTGCTGATGTAAATCTTTTCTTAAGTTCATCAAAAGCTCCTTGAGCTGCCGAGGACCAGGAGAATGGAGTGCCTTTCCATGTAAGTTGAGTAATGGGTGAGGTTATGGTTGCGAAATTCTTGATAAATCTCCTATAAAAGTTAGCTAATCCAATGAATCGCTGAACTTCCTTGACATTAGTAGGAACAGGCCATTGGAGCACTGCGGAAACCTTACTCTCATCCATCTTAACCCCTTCCGGGGAGATCTCAAATCCCAGGAATTTGACGCGTGTGATTTCAAATTCACATTTGTCTATCTTTGCGTAGAGATGATGGGTTCTTAATCTGGTAAGAATCTCTATTACATGCTTCCTGTGTTGCTGAAGGTTATCAGAGAAAAGTAAGATATCATCGAGATAAACAATAACGTAGTGATCTAGAAGATCTCGAAAAATATCATTGACAAAAAATTGAAACGTGGCGGGGGCATTGCATAGCCCAAATGGCATGACCAGATACTCATAATGACCGTATCTGGTCCGGAAAGCCGTTTTCCACTCATCCCCCTGTCAAATTCTCACCAGGTTGTATGCTCCTCTAAGGTCGAGTTTGGTAAAGATCTTGGCAGACCCTAGCCGATCCAGAAGCTGTGAGACTAAGGGGATGGGGTACCTGTTCTTTACTGTGATAAGGTTCAGCTCACGGTAATCTATGCAGGGCCTTAAGGATCCATCCTTCTTCTTAACAAAGAAAATGGGGGCCCCTGCAGGGGATGTGGAGGGTCGTATGAACCCCTTCTCTAGATTCTCTTGTAGGTAAGCCTTTAATACGTTGAGTTCCGGCTCTGATAAATTATAAATCCGACCAAAGGGAATCTTAGATCCTGATAATAAATCAATGGGGCAATCATATGCCCTATGAGGGGGTAACTTATCCGCCTCTTTCTTATCAAAAACATCAGAAAACTCGCTATATTGTACCGGAAGAGTCATATGAAGTCTTGTAACTGATGGTCTATCCGACTTTGCTGAACCCTCAGGAAGAAAAGCACTCGAAATCTGAGTACTCTTCCTAGGAGGATCGAAGGCCACTGTGCCTTCCCTCCAATTAATCATTGGGTTTTGTTTTAATAACCAAGGATAACCAAGGATGACTTCAAAAGACAAATTAGGTACAATATCTAACGAAATTAATTCAGAATGGGACTGTCCAATACATAAGGTGACATCTGGAATATGGTGTGTAATTGGACCTGAACGAAGGAAAGATCCATCCACCACCTCAATTGCTAATGGAGTATTTTTTGGGATTCCACTCGATCCCAATCTGGTAACCATCTCACATGAAACAAAATTCCCTCCAGCGCCAGAATCCACCAAGGCAGTCCCATATACGATCTCACTTCCCACCTGTAAGGAAATAGATAAGAGGAGACAGTTGCAGAAATCAATCCTTTGGGCAGCCAAGGAAACAGACAGTAATTCCTTGCCCTTACTTTCTAGCGACTTCTCCCCTTGCCTCCTCATGCCCTTGCGATCCTTTTTGGGGCATATGACTGAAAAATGACCTTGGCCCCCACAATAGAGACACAAGTTATTTGCTCTACGTCTCTCCTTCTCTTGTGGTGACAGGGGACCTTGAATAAAACCCAACTGCATGGGTTCCACCTCTGAACTGGAATTACTGGAGAGTACCGTAGAAACACTTGGTGTAATAACCCCCCGAGGCAGATGACCCTGGCGTTCTCGCTGTCTCTCCGACAGCCGTTTATCGATTTTAATACATAGGGCAATAAACTCTTCAAGACCCTCAGGTGAATCAACCCTTGCCAATTCATCCTTCATGGGCTCTGACAAGCCTTTCCTAAAATGAAACCGCTGGGCTGCCTCATTCCAAGAGGTGTCTGCGACATATCTACGAAAAACGGCAGCATACTCAGCTACCGAACCAGCCCCCTGTACCAGTCTCTGCAGGGAGCTCTCAGCAGTAGCGGTACGATTGGGATCATCAAAGATGACCCCCATAGCCTTCAGGAAAGAAGGGATTGAACTGCCTGGGCCATAATTGACATCTGCTGCGAGATTGACACCAATGCGTGCTCTGAACCGTCAGGCTCCATTTTGGGCCAGTACAAACTGTTAGGGTTTCCAACGCGGAACCTTTTGACGGTGAGCTTGCGCACCCGTATGAAAGGCCGAGATTACAACAACACCTGTGTGGTGCCGAAGCTGAGAGCAGTGAGCGGGTGTACGCGCCGCAGCGCAGAGTCACTTAGCGGAGCTGAGATAGCGGGTCACGGGTTGGAAGGGAAACTGAAGCCGGTTCGGCGCCGGACCGAGGTAAAACACGGGGATCAAGGATACCGAAGTGTCTAAGCCAAAAGGAGATACCGAAAGCGGGGTCAAATGTAGCCGAGTCTGATACACAATTGAAACTTTGAATCGCAAGTAGCAACTTGTGTGCTCGTTTTAACCAATTGTACTGGCAACTGGCCAGCGTAAGCAA
Organism: Xenopus petersii; assembly: GCA_038501925.1. Lineage (NCBI taxonomy): Eukaryota > Metazoa > Chordata > Amphibia > Anura > Pipidae > Xenopus > Xenopus petersii. The sequence goes on along the minus strand of CM076673.1, from coordinate 10,946,800 downwards.
GGCTATTTAAGGCCTCCCACTGCTGCTGATTGGCCAGTTGTGATTGCCACTTAACTCCCGCACTGCTGGAGAGTCTTTCCTAACATTCCTCATAGCTAAGATTTTCCTTTTACCGGCTTAGTTGCCCTTCTCTGTACCCTCTCTAATACAATAATGTCCTGTTTGAGTGATGGAGACCAAAACTGTACGGCATATTCTTGATGGGGCCTTACCAGTGCTCTATACAGTGGGACCCCCTCCTCCCGTGACTCTATGCCCCATTTAATACAGCTCAAGACCTTATTTGCCCTTGATGCTGCTGACTGGCATTGCTTGCTACAGACACGTTTATCATCTACAAGGACTCCAAGGTCCTTTTCCATTATGGGTTTGCCTAGTGCAGTCCCATTAAGGGTATAAGTGGATATTGTTACGTCCCAGGTGCATGACTTTACATTTATCAATATTGAATCTCATTTGCCACTTAGCTGCCCAGATTGACAGTTTGTCAAGATCCTGTTGCAAGTGTCACATCCTGGATGGTATTAATTGGGCTGGAGAGTTTTGTGTCATCTACAAACACTGATACATTACTTACAGAGCTGGGCAATTTTTAAATGCTTTTTCAAATGCTCTTTGTTATCAGTTCCAGAGTCCTGTTCACAATGAAAATGTTTCAATATGATCCCATTATTAGAGATAAGGAACAGCTTGCCAGTCCAGGAAACGACTCCACGTGATCCGGGAAAAATAAGAGATCTGGTATTGGATGCTGCAGCTGAGAATGCAAAAAAGCCAACATATCCCAAGTGCAAGAAATAATTGACAAACAAACAATTAGCAAGGAACACGAGAACTGGTGGTTGGGGGAAGTAAGTTCCAAGGAATGAAATTTGGAAAACGATAAGAGAAACAGAACCCAACCAGAGCTCCTAGACTCCCAACAGTCCTTCCAATAAACAAAATAAAACATTCACTCCAGCTCTGATGACTATGGGATAGAGGAACAGAACAAATGATAGTAACTAGTGTAGTATTGTTTGTTCTTAATTTGTACTTTATCCTGATATGTGCAAAATTAAACATAAAATTGTGTTCAATGTGGAAGAAGGGTTCCCATCAGCCAACAATTAGCGCCAATTGTAATTGGTGTATATGTTAATTAAAAGTAGTGGCTCTAACCAGGGCCGCCATTAGAACTCAAGGAACCCCATACAATAAAATTTTCTGGGCCCCGCCAACCCCAGCCCCCATCCCAGATCTTGACCACCCCACACAGACATCAGCGCTAAAAATGGTAAAACCATAGATGGTCAGGGCCCCTTTATAAGTTAAAAAAAAACTATGGTGCCAGGGCCCCCCATAAAATTTATTTTTAACAATTGGTGGTCAGGGCCCCCCTACAAGTTTAAAAAAAAACATTGGCATCAAGGCCCCCCATAAAAGTTTTTTTATTTTTAAAGTTTAGCGTCAGGGCCCCCCATAAAAGTTTCTTAAAAATCTTTGGTGGTGAGGACTCCCTATAAGTAAGAAAAAAACATTGACGCCAGGGCCCCACATAAAATTTTTTTTAAAAAAAAAAAACATTGGCGCCAGGGGCCCCCCCCTTACAAGTTAAAAAGAAACATTAGAGCCCCAGAGAATCTTTTTTTAATTTAAAAAACATTGGTGGCAGGGGCCTATAGAATATTAAAATAATACATTGGTGGCTAGAGATTTAATTAAATAAAAAAACACACATTGGTGTTCAGTAGAATTGAACACGTGGCTTCAGGACTTCCATTTTGGCTCCTTTCATGACTTTGGGTCTTATCGCGGCTTCTGGACTTCAAGTTTGGCTCTTCGGCTGTTCAGGACTATGGCAGATGTGGCCCTGCAGTCAAGGTTATTTCTAAGGTGCAGCACCGAAAATTCGCCATTTCAGACCTGTCTAGGTTGTATATAAGGCAATGGGAGAGGTCCCAATCTGATTTGGAAGTTTATTTGGTCTACGATGGAATAAGCCCGAAATTTGACTATTTCTGGCTTTTTGGTCAAAAATTTGAATTAATGGCTTTTCAGGAAAAAGCCCCAAAAAATCGAGCGATTCGGGAAAAAAATTCTGAAACAATTGTGCAATTTGGGTTTTTGCTAGATTTTATTGAGTTTTTCCCTGATCCGATTAAATCAAGCTTTTTTTATAATAAATAAGGTCAAAACTAGGATTATAGTTTGGTCTGATTTTTTAATTAAATAATCAGAAAAATTCAGATTTTGATAAATAATCCTCCTAGAATATTATAATGGACAAAAGATGGTGTCTGGGAACTCCTGCTGCACTGCTCGCCATTTTTAGATCAGGTTTTTGAAAGGGGCCCTTTTTTACACAATAGACTGTGCGAGGAGGGAGAGATTAGAAGGGCTGAAGAAGGGTAGTTAAGGGGGGCCCTTGTACCTAAGGGGGTTTAGTTCTCCATTAATGTTTTTATAGTTTCTCCGCAGGGCTCAGAGCCGGGTTGGCCTGTATTATCTGGTATCCTATGTAATACATTGTTTAGGGTAGTTTAATACTGTTACCGTATATACTCGTGTATAAGCCGACCCGTGTATAAGCCGAGGTACCTAATTTACCTAAGAAAACTGGAAAAATGTATTGACTCTTGTATAAGCCTAGGGGCCCCATGTCAGATTTCAAAATGTGAATGTGACCCGGCCGCAACAATTGGGGGACACTGGGCAGGTACCTGTTACTGTCTGTGACTGACTGTGTCGCCGCCCGGATTTCATGTTTGCTTCCCTCTGCCACCCCTATTTCATGTTTGCTTCCCTCTGCCACTTCCCCCCCCTGCCCTCCCCATCTGTCGCTCTCCCCACCCCGGCCCTCACGTCTGCTGCTCTTCCCTCTGTCACAGTAAAACGTGACCCGGCCCCAGCAGGACTGTCTGTGACTGACTGTGTCGCCGCCCGGAGCAGGTCCAGGAGCTCCGGGCGGCACGTCCTTCCCTGCACGAGCTCCTGGACCTGCTCCGGGCGGCGACACAGTCAGTCACAGACAGTCCTGCTGGGGCCGCGGAAGGAGGTATGACCCGCGTATAAGCCGAGTTTGAGTTTTTCAGCACATTTTGGGTGCTGAAAAACTCGGCTTATACGCGAGTATATAAGGTATTCTTTTAGATAAGATTGCTTTTCAGCTTCCATTATTTGCCCCAAGTAAGGGCCAGAACTAGGAATAGGCAGAAGTGGCAGCTACCTTGGGCGCAATGATAGGGTGCGCTGGGAAGATACTGCTAAAATTGTCTTCTGCCTACCCCTAGTTTGTGTTCGCACCCCAGTCTTACTCCCCACACTCCCCTCTGTCACTCTTCCCTCCCTCCTGTCATCCTCCCCTTCAACCCTCCCTCCCCTCTATCACTCTCCCTCCTATCACCCTCTCCTCCATCGCTCTCCCCTCCCTTCTGCCACCCTCCCCTCCATCACTCTCCCTCCTTTCACTCTCTCCTCCATCGCTCTCTCCCCTCCTGTCCTGTACTGTCCTGTCACCCTCACCCCTCCCTCCCCTCAATCCCTCCTGTCACCCTCCTCTTCATCCCTCCCCCTCCCTTCACTCCATTACTCTCCCTTCTGTCACCCTCCCTTCCATCGCTCTCCCATCCATCATGTCACCCTCCCCTTCATTGCTCTCCCCAACCTCCTGTCACCCTCCCCTCCATCCCTCACCCCAACATCACTCTCCCTCCTGTTACCCTCCCCTCCCTCCTCTGACCCTCCCCTCCATCTCGTCACTCTCCCCTCCCTCCTATGACCCTGCCCTCTTTCCTGCACCCTCCATCACTCTCCCTCCTGTCACCCTCCCCTCCCTCCTGTCACCATCCCTTCCATCCTGTCACTCTCCCCTCCATCCTGTCACCCTCCCCTCCCTCTTGTCACCCTGCCCTCCATCCCTCACCCCTCCCTCCCCTCCATCACTTTCCATACTGTCCCCCTCCCCTCCATCACTCTCCCTCCTGTCACTCTCCCCTCCATCACTCTCCCCTACCTCCTGTCACCCTCCCCTCCATCCCTTATCCCTCCCTCCCATCCATCACTTTCCCTCCTGTCACACTCCCCTCCATCCCTCATCCCTCCCTCCCATCCATCACTTTCCCTCCTGTCACACTCCCCTCCATCCTGTCACCCTCCCCTTTGTTGCAGTCAGTGTGCACATGTGAGTGGGGTTTGGGGGCGTTGTACCTGGCCAGGTTGCCTATGGCTTCTGGCCCGGCCCGGCCCTGCCCTGCCCTAAGTTTGTTTTTCATTCTAAGCTTCCCATTTTTTTCCCCACTCAAAGCTATCAAATAGCAATATAGAACCAACGAAGATGTACTTTTATGGAGAAGTGAAATGTCACCTGCTGTAATAGTATAAGCTATAGATAAATTGGCATTACGTTGAGAGCCTCCTAGATTTCCTTTCCTCTTCATCAATCGTTAAGGTAAAATGTTCTGATGAAATACAGTATAGTTTGGACTTTACTGAGGATAAAAGGAATGTTATGTTCCTATGACAGAGATCACTATTCATCACCATTTGGTCATCGAAGTAAAAGTTTCACAAGAGTCTTCTGCGCTATAAGACCCCTTCATTCACCTTATTCATTATTTGCCATGAAAGAGCAATAAACACAGATCTGCCTACATCAAAATCTAAATTGACCGGCAAAAATAAACCCACTGGGCTGTCAAGAAGGATTGATTATTGTTTTGATACAATGTCAACTGCTGTAATAGCATCTGTCTGGTACACTAAGGCAGAAATTCAATATTAAATGTTGTAGTTTGATTTTGGAATCTTTTTAACTGCAAGGGCAAGCAATCCTATTGCATCATTTCTTGGAAAATCCGCAGTTGTGTCAAGAAGCACTTGGCTCTGGTTTCAATCCTCTCCTAGAAGCTACAGTCATCAATATGATCACTTTGGGTATAAATTGCCACATGTACATATTAAAGAAAAGGCAAACCTTAAGATGGCTGCTCTTATGCCATTGCCCAAGATGATGATGCCAACTGGTTCATATGGCCAATGAATATGACTTTGGGTCTGCTTCCTCTGTAGTTAGGCCACCGAAACCAAGTCCTCTGCACCAAGTTCGTGGGTTGCACAAAAGCTTTAAAATGTGTCTATCCAGACATTCTGTATTTGTATACAATGCAACACTTTGCTTCTTTTTTGCCCATTGTTGTGCTTGTATAGGACTTGCATTGGACATGGTAAAGGCTCTTGGCCATGGCCATACCCCAACAGGTGCAAATACAAAATAAGTAGGTGTTCATAATATTTATTCTGTAGGATGCAGTTACATTTTTACATATTGTTTTACTTTGACTACAAAGGCTTCAAATTTCCCTGAGATGTCTGAGGCAAAGAGTTCTCCATCATGTATTGACTAACATCAGACCTCATATATTTCCTAAATGCTACCTTATTAATGAAAAAACTCAAATCTCAAGAGCTGAATTTTTTCTCAAAAACAGACAGATTTTTGACTGATACTTTGGGGCAGATTCACTAACCAGTGAAAATTCGACAGAGTCCGCTTCGCACCCAGCGCAACACTTGCCAGGTGCAAATGTGATCAGACAACATAAGCATTTCAAAGTGAAGATGTGCTACCGAAAATTCGCTAGTGATCTTGCGATCAGGTCAATTTGCATAGGGCGTGAAATTTAAAGCTGTATGGACTTCTTTATTCTCAATGTTGGTTCAAATACTTTTCCCCTGTTAAACCACGTGTCTAGAGAACCATATTAAAGACAACAGAGTTATGCCCTACACCTGAGCCCACTGTAAAGTTAATGTTCCATATGTTGGAAAATGTATGGGGGAGGCTGGTTACAAAAAAAAAATTTTTAGGACTTTTGCAGCCTATCACTCTGAAAAAAGGAAAATTGCCCAGCATTTTTTGAACTTTAATGCATTTAGCCACTTTGCCCTTTAGTAAATCTGCCCTTTGACTTCTGCAGAAGTTTGCTTTAGACTTGAGACACCAATCTTTAAAATAATTTTAAAATGTAGAATTACATGGTAGAAGAAACAAAGATACCGGCACACAAGGCTTGCTTGCAGGGAAACCCTTGCATTAATTCAAAAGTTCGGAAGTGCAATGTTTCTGGGACACGCCCCTTTCTCAAGGCAACGTTTCGGGGCGTGTCCCGAGGCTTCCGGTATCCTTCTACTCATGGGTCATGAGAACCTTTTGCAGAGAGGAGACAGCGTGCACCTGTGACTTCAAACAGTGATTGGTGTGAGTGTGGCTCTTTATCTTTGAATTGTATCTTCTACTCATGGCATGGGTCAGTTTCTTCTACAACTATCTCTATTCAGAAGGAGAACCTAAGGAAACAATATTTGTCAGTGGGTGAGAGAACAACCCATGTCCCAACCAGAAGATGGACAATATTTCACTTTACCCTGGTCAACTCCATGTCAGCTATGTATGGGTTAGCTCCTCGCCTTTGACCCCAAACAGAAGACCTTTTCCTATCAAAAAGGTGTCTTCAAGCACATTGCCTTTAGAATGTACAGTATAGGTGTCAACTTTTCAAAGTTTCTGAGATTTTTTTGATAACATTTACTTGTATTACTGTCCCTGTAGGTTAAGCTTAGGTACATCCCATACATAGCTGACATGGAGATGGTCAAAGTAAAAGGGGACATTTCTTAATAATTACCCCAATTTTCCTTTTCAAGCCATTCTCCATATCAATAACTTTTTCTCACCCTATTCTCTGTCATAAAGGAACGTTGCAGCTTGGTACGCCTGTGTAAGGGAGTGGGAACGGTTTAAAGTTTTTGATAGGGGAGAGTCTTCTGTCTGGAGTAAAAGAATAGGAGCTAACGCATACATAGCTGACATGGAGAATTCTCAGGAAAGGAAAATCATGGTCAAGTATGATGTCATTTTCCTTTATCTGAAAAATTTTAGAAAGATCTTCTTTCATTATACTGTGTCCCTAAACATATATAAGGTTATTTTCCTCAATACCCGACAATTTCCGAAAGAGGTTCCAGGTATCACTCGTTGTGCTATTGTTCTAAGGAAGTTCTCAATGTGGGCAAACAGTGTCTCCCCTTCTCTAGCCCTGACCACAGCTTTACTTAAAGTGATACTGACACTAAAAAATGAATTGTAGCATATGAATGTACATTAAATGTTACCTATAGGTCATGTTGATCATTTTTTGCTGAGAGGTTTGTTTTTGTATTTAATTGTTAGTTGAAGTTCCTAAGCCTGACTCTCTGACACTCTGACTTTGCCAACCTGACTGTCCCATCTCAGCCTCTTAGTTAGTTTCTAATGCTAACGGACTCCTGCTGCACAAATATGGCAGCCCCCTCATACAGGAACATGGAGGATCAGACAGGTAATGTAAAAGCATCATGCAAATACTTTATGGCAAAGTTAGAAGTAGCTTGCAAAGCCAATATTATAATAGATGTAAAAAAAAGGTTTAATTTCAGGTGTCAGTATTTCTTTAAGAAGACACAACATGGCTTTACCAATGCCTAGCTTAGCTACTGCTCCTTGGTTTTAAAGCAACAAAAGATCATGGAAAACAGTGACAGTCTAACTCAGTGATCCCCAACCAGTGCTTGTGATTATCATGTTACTCTCCGACCCCTTGGATGTTGCTCCCAGTGGCCTCAAGGCAGGTGCCTATTTTTGAATTTGAGGCTTGGTGGCACATTTTGGTTGAATAAAAACCAGGTGCACTGCCAAACAGATCCTCCTGTAGGCTGTCAGTCCACATAGGGGCTACCAAATAGCCAATCACAACCATATTTGGCACCACCAGGGACCTTTTAATGCTTGTGTTGCTCCCCAACTCCTTTTACATTTTAATGTGGCTCATGGGTAAAAAAAAAAAATTTGGGACCTTTGGTCTAACTAAACTAAACTTGCATCATTATGTGCTTACAGGAGTGCATCTGGCTGACAACTGCCTCAAACACACATGTTAAAGTCCAGACAAGACTTGTTTTGTACAGGCTTTCTGCCGATTGCTTTAATTAAAAATTATCCATGTTTTTGGCAGGAGATGGGAGTTAATTACATAACCCACCATACTTAATCCTCCCTCCTTTCCAGTATAATGCATCTATTTGTAAACTTGAGACAACAAATGGGGTTAGGGCGAGTCTCCACTACGATTGAATCCAAATTCAATTAAAAAATAAAAAATTAAGGACTATCTGATGTAGAAATTTGTGAGAAATTTGTGTAGTGAAAAAAAAAGAAAAAAAAGCTGAAAAGCACATCAAAATCATTTGACATCATTACGAGCAGTGATGTCATCAGATCATAAGAGTCAAAATGTTGGGGAAAATATATGGTCAACTTGTTCGGAATAAAAGGAAAATTAGGCCAAATGTGCAAGTGAGGATTCTTGGGAAGGATTTCCCTGGTAAAGGTCAAGGAAACTGGCAGAGGAACAGAAACAAAATGTAGTGATGATGTTCCCTCTGGCAAACAATAGGAAAAACCTACAACCTGTTTTAATTTCCTCAACAGACATGTCTTTCAAACACTGAATGTTCCAACGGAAATGGAGCGTTTTGCAAGCACTTTATAAGGTCAGCACAGCAGTCAAATGCAATTTCTCTGCCAATGACCTGCCGAACAGGGTTGCCAATCCTGGAATCTGCTGCACTAGGGGGTAACAAAGGAAGAGCCAGAGAACATGGATTATGCGAATGAGGTTAATATGATGAGCAGAGGTGTCTATTCTGTCCAGGGATTTCTCATGGGCACAATGTCTTTGACTATGAACAACAATTGCTGGAATATCTTGGTTCCTGGGCACAAAAAGGGGTCATTGAAGATAGAAATGTATTTGCAACTTGGTAGCCACTAGGATACAAATTGAAATGTTAGATTGTTGTGTAACTTCAAACAAGGTTTGTAAGCAGTCAGAATGGAATTCTTCTTAAAAAAAAAAGCACATGGGCGAATAGCCAAGATCTTACAGGACATGATATAACATCTGGCTCTTGGATGACTGGGAGATTATTATTATTATTATCATCACATTATTATGTAACAGTCCCTGCCAGTCTGCAATTCTCAGGCAAGTTTGCTAAGGGGCAGGCACCAGACTATACAATCTCTCCCACTATAGTAAAGCCTCTACATTTTTTCCTGGACACTTAGGGGCAGATTTATCAAAGGTCATATTTCGAATTTATGTGAAATATGAATATACTCACAACTCGAATGGGAGGTTATATAAGAAAAAGATCGAACGTCTAAAACTCGAACTAATATTACCGAACCGAAAACGTGAATCGAATTCGAATCAAATTAGACTAAACTCTTACCTATTTTTTTTTTCCGAAAAGAACTCGAATGTCAGGAAGGCAAAAAACATCTTCAAATGGGTCACTGGACCTCTACCATGTGGAACCTATTGTAGGGCAAAGTCAGCAGTGCTCCAGTGTCTTTTATAGGCCTCCTTTGGCGGCAAAAACGGACGCAGGGACGTCATGACATGGCGTCTTCACACTGGGGTTTCAACGCTGGTGTCCAATCCGATGCTGACGCTTCAGCGCTGACGACCAATCCGACGCCGGCGTAGCGTCTGATGCTGGCGTGATGTCACAGAGCTGCACCCAGGAGGAACCGAATGGGAGATGCCGCCATCTTGGGACGCCAGATAAGTCTTCCTTACAAATAACAGGCGCATGTTTCTGATGTTTGATATAATTCATGGTAATGTATTTTCATACACTGAGCCGTACTGCTCAATAATTTTATATTAAACGCCTCATTTTGTCTGCAATTGTGTTTCCAGGAAACTATAGTTGAATGATTATTATCACGATCTACTTGTATTTATTTGGATTTGCTGCCCTTTACATTAAAATATAACAAATAGGGGCCTGGTTATAGTTTAACAAACAAGGGTTACAGACTAAAAAAAGGGATCAGAGGGTCTTGTGCAAGAACTTAGAATCCAAAAGGGTGAGAAACAGTTGAGATATAAGGATTAGGGATGCACTGAATCCAGGATTCGGTTTGGGTTTCGGCCAGGATTCTGCCTTTTTCAGTAGGATTCGGATTCGGCCCAATCTTTTTGCCAGGCCGAACCGAATCCTAATCCTACTTTGCATATGCAAATTAGGGGTGGGGAGGGAAATCGTGTGACTTTTTGTCGCAAAACAAAGAAGTAAAATATTTTTCCCCTACCCATCCCTAATTTGCATATGCAAATTAGGGTTTGGATTCGGTTCGGTATTCGGCCGAATCTTTCACAAAGGATTCGGGGGTTTGGCCGAATCCAAAATAGTGCATCCCTAATAAGGATGTCGAAAACAATTGTTTATTCTTTATTATAAGTTGACTTTTGAACAATCAGGGTGCATTGAATATGCTTCTACAAAAAGTTGGGGCTCTAAGGAGAGTTTGAAGGTTTGGAGGGCAGGGGGACACTGACAGGTGAAGTTCCAAAGAATCTTGAGAGAAGTCTGACAGTTGGAAATGGCACAACTTTTTTGGGGATTGATTACCCTTTTTTACCCCTCCCTACTATCAAGTACAAGCTACAGTTTTATTATTACAAAGAAAAAGGAAATTATTTTTAAAAACTGGGAATATTTGATTATGAAAGAGTCAAGGGGGTGCTGCAATTAGGAGCTTTCTTTATAATGGGTTTCAGGACAGCGGAACCCATACCTGTATATTAAAAAACCTGCAAGGAGTAAGTTGCAGTAGTCAAGGTGGAGAATAATAGGAGACTGAGAAAGTGTTTTAGTTATACGGGCAATGTGGCTCAGATAAAAATATCAGGGTTTTGCAAGAGTTTGGATGTGGTATATAAAAGACAGATCTCAATTTAGAATAATTCCCAAGTATTGCACCTCTGTGATTGATTGAAAGGGGATTTTGTTGACTATGGATGAGACTGAGGTATAGAGGGAAATGGTGGTTGGGGATATTTTCAGGTGGAGCTGTGACATCCAGGAGGATAGAGCAGAAATGAAGTCTGTAATTTGGGAAAGGACAGGATAGAGCTCAGGTCTGTTTATCATCAGCATAAAGGTGGGATTGACTGAATACATTTCCCTATAATAATGGCACAGAGTGAAAATAGGCAAAGGGCATAAGTCAGAGCCTTGAGAAACTCCAGCAGAGAGAAGGAATGAGGTGGCGCTAAAGAAAGCTAGACAATCCCACATCTCCATGTTAGTTTAGAGTATGACTAGACATTTTAAACAATAAGGTGGATTTCTTTAGTATCAGGGCTGTGTAAACGAGGCCTTTGATTTATCAATACATTACTGATGCAAATTTAAGTAGTCGCCTCATTTTCCTAAATCCATGGCTTTAAAACCTTGAGTAGTTGCAGCCTAATCACAAGGACAGGGGAATAAATGAATAGTTGCTATTTCTAACCTTTGCCAATGCATTTACCTTACTTTTCCATCCTCCTCCTTTTCCTGCAGTGTAAAGTCTTCATAAATTTGCACCATATTTAATATTTCCACTGTTCACTCATAGATATTCACATCTTTCCTGGGAACGGGAACTTTCATACTTAACCTTTTGGCTCACATAAAAATTAAGTCTGTTTTTTCAATCCTTGTATAAAAAGTGTGTCTGGAAATGAAATTATCGGTAGCGCACATTGAAGCGGCAGCTCTGAGCCAACAGAATAGATTCTTCTTGTAATGCGCATTCGTTTCATGTCAATTCAGGTACAGGTATGGGACCTGTTATCCAGAATGCTCGGGAACTGGGTCTTTCCGGAAAATGGATCTTTCCCTAACCTGGATCTTCATACCTTAGCTCTACTAGAAAATCAATTAAACATTAAATAAACCCAATAGGCTGGTTTTGCTTCCAATAAGGATTAATTATATTTTAGTTTGGATCAAGTACAAGCTACTGATTTACAGAGAAAAAAAGGAATCATCTTAAAAAAATGTAATTATTTGCATAAAATGGAGTCCATTTCCGGAATTTGGAAATTTCTGGATAACAGGTTTCTGGATATTTGGAGACAGGTATTCAGCATAAGGCATTTTATTATAAATAAATAATAATATAAAAATAATGACAGAAGCCCAAGAGAGTGCCTGTCTCGGTCTACATCGAGTCAATGGAAAAGTAATATTTATCTGATTAAAGGGGTGGCTCACCTTTATATTTTATTATGTTATAGATTGGGTAATTCTAAGGAACGTTTCAATTGGTTGTCATTATTTATTTATTTTTTATAGGTTTTTAATTATTCGCCTTCTTCTGACAAGTAACAATAACAAATAAATGTGTAGCCTTACAGAGAATTTCTTTTTAGATGGGGTCAGTGACCCCCATTTGAAAGCTGGAAAGAGTCAGAAGAAAAAGGCAAATAGTTAAAAAAAAACTATAAATAATGTAGACCAATTGAAAAGTTGCTTTGAACTGGCCATTCTAGAACATACCAAAAGCTAACTTAAAAGGGTTGTTCACATTTGAGTTAATTTTCATTATGATATAGAGAGGGATATTCTGAGACAATTTGCAATTGGTTTTTATTTTTCATTATTTAAGGATTTAGCGTTATTTAGCTTTTTATTCAGCAGCTCTCCAGTTTGCATTATAAACAATCTGGTAGCTGGGGTCCAACTTACCCTAGCAACCATGCATTGATTTGAATAAGAGACAGGAATATGAATAGGAGAGGGCCTTACTAGAAAGATAAGCAATAAAAAGTAGCAATGATAATAAGTGTGTAGCCTTACGGATCATTTGCTTTTAGATGGGGTCAGCCATGCCCATTTGAAAGCTGGAAAAAGGCAAATAAATATAAAACTATAAAAAAAAATAATGAAAACCAATAGAAAAGTTTCTTAGAATTGGCCATTCTATTACATACTAAAAGTTTACTTAAAGGTGAACCACCCCTTCAATTGGCTCATGTGATCTAACATCCTGAATCCTAGAATCCCAGGGGCGGCCCTTATTTTTTAAATTGGCAATTTTCTATTTATAATTACCCAATGGCACATACAGGTATGGGATCCGCTATTCGGGAACCCATTATCCAGAAAGCTACGAATTACAGAAAGGTTGTCTCCCATAGACTCCATTATACTCAAATAATCCAAATTTTAAAAAAGGATTTCTGTGTAATAATAAAACCGTAGCTTGTACTTGATCCCAACTAAGATATAATTAATCCTTATTGGAGGCAAAACCAGCCTATTGGGTTTATTTAATGTTTATATGATTTTCTAGCAGACTAAATGTATGAAGATCCAAATTACGGAAAGATCCATTATGCAGAAAAAGGTCCCTTACCTGTACTACTAAAAAAAATATATTATTATTATGAAAATGGTTTATTTACATGAAGCAGGGTTTTACATATGTATGTACAATATATTTATATACAGACCTACATTGTTGGGGGGGTATAGTTTTCCTTTAATAGGGAGAAGTGATACGTATGACACTGCATGTTTATTGCCTTTTCTAAAATGACAGCTGGTTTCCTATTGATTCACTTTATTCATTTCTTAAATTATGTGATATTACTTGTGCACCAAACTTTTTGTTTGTTTGTAAAGATAAAAACGGCCATAAAGAAATCAGTTTAGGATACAAGAGCTACGTCTTGTTGATAATAGAGGACTCACAACTTTACTTTTAATATTTTCACTTTTATGCACAAAAAAATGTACTGGGGAGTAGGCACCATCATGTACAGAAGGAACAACCTGTTATGCAGGTCGGGATCCGTTATCTGGTTATCCACAAAGCGCCGAATTATGGAAAGATTGTTCCCCATAGACTCCATTATAATCAAATAATCCAAATTTTTATAATGATTTCCCTTTTTCTGTGTAATAATAAAACAGTAACTTGTACTTAATCCCAACTAAGATATAATTAATCCTTATTGGAAGCAAAACCAGCCTATTGGGTTTATTTAATGTTTACATGGTTTTCTAGTAAACTTAAGGTAAGAAAAACCAAATAATAACACAAAAACCAAATTACAACACAAAAAGATCAAATTACAAAAAGATCCATTATCGAGAAACCCCCAGGTCCGGAGCATTCTGGATAACAGGTCTCATACCTGTATTAGGACTCACACGCCCCAAACCCCTGCCTGGCAACAGGTTGGGCCCTCCCAGTCCATTCCAATACCCACCCAAAACCCACCTCTGACTCATTCTAACCCTGCCCCTAGTAAAAGGGGGCTATTAGAAAATGCTTTAGAAGATACAGTAAGGTTGTAGCTCACGGCAATCACAGAACCTAAATAAATAACTTCTATTATGACTACAGTAATTGGGCTATGTAATATACGGCACTATACTTGCCCAGGGGCAATAACCAATAGCAACCAAACTAGTTTAATAGTCACTAAACAAAAGCATCTTATTGGTTGCCATGAGTTACTGCTTGTGGGTAAACTTAGTGCCTTATATTACATCTGGGAATAAAAGTACTGGACAGTAATTCACTGGCCTGTCCCCACATTTCAACAGTTAATAAAGAGCATCTGTCTTGAATCTCCCTGTTGAAAAGCCTCAGCAAGATGAGCCCAGCGCCAGAATGGCGACTGAACCACTAATCTATTAGAGGCATAAAAAAGGATAGCCTAAATATTCTACTAACTTCGCTCCATCAGATCAACTTCAAAGGGATGAGACTATTCTCACAATAGCCTCACCAACTTATAACATTAGAGGAAGAAGAACAAAGGCTGACAGATATCTAGGGAATCACCAAGAACCAGTGGAATTCCAAGCTTCAATAACAAGTAGGAATTACTTATCTATATACTTATAACAACTTTACAGAAAGTGCCTTAGCATCTGTATGGGACTGATAAATGTATTCCATATTTATATTGCATTACCCTAAAGTTTGGCCACTTAAGGCCCCCCTGGTTATACAGGAGCTAGCCTCCACTTCCTGGGTCAAAGCATGACCCCTAATTATCCCAGGTTTAGTCCCTAGGTGGCATTGTGTTACAATATAAAAACCTGAGCACACGTGTGCCAAGGGTCCATTTTGTGAGTCCCCTTACCTGAGCAGGCAGAAAGGTTGAGGTGGAACCTAGACAGGTCAGGTCTACTAAGGATAGACTATCTCATTTTCATAGATCACTCTAGGAGTAACAGATAGTCAGACTATTTAGCCAAGACGCTGAGGCTCCACCGAGGAGAGTGAGTGGGATTATGATCTCGGGTGACAATTGCCCAGAAGTATTGACTAATCGTTAGTGTTTGCTCCGTTTAAGGAAAAGGCTAAAAGCTGTATGTACCTTAGTAGACACTTTTTATGCTATTATTCCTGCTGGGACTTATACTGACCAAGGGTACTTGTGTGTATACAATTAGACATCAGAGAAGAAGGACGGCACTCCGATATGTGGAATATACATTTATTCCAAATTCATACAAGGATCCAACGCCCTACGCGTTTTGGGAATCACTCCCTTAATCATAGGCATACTTGTGTGTATATGCCTATCTACTGCTGTTCATGTTCCTGCTTATATCTGTTTGAACTCCTACGTGGATTATCTTGTCCTTTAATAAATCTGTTCTATGGTTAAGCGTTCAAGAACCAATGGTGCCCAATTATTGACTGTTATAGTTGTACCACATCCTGTCTCCACACCATTGCTACGACTCACCCCTGAAGAATATAGGTCTCATCCAGAGCACATTTTGGGCTACAGCTACAAGTCTAGAGCAACAGGGCCACTCAATGTACTATAAGATTACACATCTATTAATGCATCATGCCCACCTCCAAATGGTCAAATCCCACTATTTTTAAAGCATTTTGGTCCACACTCCTTGAGGTCTACAAAACCCTAAGCCCATTTCCAGATAATGAATAAGCATGACACCAGTGAATAGTGAACACAGTAGTAGATACATCTGGATATTGCCATTTCTGGCACCCTCCAGTCATCCTAATGAGAGGGAGCGCTGGACTGCAATGCTCTCCGACCACAAAATAGCACAACTATAAGTCCTAATGGTTCCCGATCCAATGCCTCGTTGATAAAGGATTATTATATAACAATGCACCAAATATACATATAACATTTATCCTTTATTGGGACTAAATCACAGAATCCTTAAGCAGCTTCTTTTATCCACTTGGCATTGGAACAGGAAACTACAGAACTGCATTTTAAAACACTTTTAAAACACTTTTGGAACAGTAAAGGAGAGGATTAGTGGTTTTAAAAAAAGTATTTGTTCAACACAAAAATCAGATGTGCTATTAAGTAAAAAAATCACATTTTTCTATATTTTTTTTACAAAGTGAAGCCACAGGAAAATAAATATTGCACAAAATAAAAGCAGAATGATGGTTACTAAGCAGGTGTAATTTGTTTAAAATTTCATAAACAAAGCAGTTTTGGCGGTTTTAATTTCTGGTGGAATTCATGGGACTATCAAGTAGGCTAGAAATGAAGTTCTGTGTTGCAAGCAGTTGGTTACAGGAGAATGATTGGGAAAGTGCTGGTAATTGTACTAAATCTGCCTAAAAAAACACCCGAATCTATTTGGTTTGATGAAGAAAAAAAAAACAAGAAGACATCTGCAAACAATCACATAGAGAATTTCTAAAACCAACAACAAATAAAGGAGCTTATGTAATAGAAAAGAAAACGTAAAGGTGGTGGGATGGGTGGATCAATATTTGCAGTATTGCATTTAGTAGCAGATGCATTTTTGCTGCATTGCATGAGGCATGAGATCACTGAAGAAACCCTGTCCAAGAAACTTCATACAATAAGTTAACTCTTCTCGTTTACAAATTGTATTGTTGGTAACTGTGCCACTAGTTTGTCCATATTGTAGCAGTGGAGTCTACAACTTGTAATCTTGTGTGAATATCTCCTCATTAAGATGAGTTACTTGGCAAGCCCCCAAAAAGAAGGAAGTGATCCCGCTTTTAGATGACCCAGATACTGTGCAATAGTAGATAAGATGCACAGTAGAGTGTATGGCTGGCATGGCTTGTAGTCTTTTCCGATGTATTAGTATTTATAATGTAACAATTTCATGTGTGACTATGTGCCATGTATTACATTATATAAAGCATTACATTGGTCTATAATGGTGCCATTCTGCGTATAGTTTCTATCGCATTTCCACCTTAAGATGTGGAATTGTCTCTCTGAATCAGTGGTACAGGCTGATACATTAGATAGGTATAAGAAGGGGTTGGATGGTGTTTAGCAAGTGAGGGAATACAGGGATATGGGAGATAGCTCATAGTACAAGTTGATCCAGGGACTAGTCCGATTGCCATTTTGGAGTCAGGAAGGAATTTTTCCCCCTCTGAGGCAAATTGGTGAGGCTTCAGATGGGGTTTTTGCCTTCCTCTGGATCAACTAGTAGTTAGGCAGGTTGTATAGACTTAGAACAATGCTTTCCAACTTCTGTGGTACCAAGGGCAGGAATTTTTCTGATCTACATGGCGGAGGGCCAATAATGGAAGCCAGTGTTAGCCACTCCCTGGTTTAGTCCACGCCAACTTTAAACCACGCCCATGTTACCACAAGACCAAGTCCACATTAATAACACACCAAAAAACCAAATGGTTGGTGCTCACTGCAGGGATATCACTTATATGTGAAAACAAGTCATATTAAGACATACCATTAAATCCATATACCACCTCCTCCCTTGTAGATAACACAGCACTCCTAGCACATGGTTAAACACCTTAGGGGCCCCTAACAACAATTTTCAAATGCTAATAAACCCCTAGAACAAATACCAGGCTTATGTTCCACATGCAGAGCAGGGCACACACAGGGAGCATAGGGAAGGCAGAGTATGGCACACACTGGCAGAATATGGTACACCCAAGGACAAAAGGGCAGGCAGAGTTTGGCACAGCCAAGGAGCATGGGGCAGACAGAGTATGGCACACACAGGGAGGATAGGGCAGGCACAGTATGGCACACACAGGGAGCATAGGGCATACAGAGTATGACAAACACAGGGAGGATAGGGCAGGCAGAGTATGGCACACACAGGGAGCATAGGGCAGACAGAGTATGGCACACACAGGGAGCATAAGGCAGGCAGAGTATGGCACACACAGGGAGCATAGGGCATACAGAGTATGACAAAAACAGGGAGCATAGGGCAGGCAGAGTATGGCACACACAGGGAGCATAAGGCAGGCAGAGTATGGCACACACAGGGAGCATAGGGCATACAGAGTATGACAAAAACAGGGAGCATAGGGCAGGCAGAGTATGGCACACACAGGGAACATAGCACAGGCAGAGTATGGCACACACAGGGAACATAGCACAGGCAGAGTATGGCACACAAAGGGAGTATAGGACAGGCAGAGTGTGGCACACACAGGGAGCATTGAGCAGACAGAGTATGACACACACGACACACACAGGGAGCATAGGGAAGGCAGAACAGAGCAGGAGACAGGGAAACCTATCAGGGCCACTCTAAAATGTACTACATACAGATGCAGCCACTTTGGTTTATGTGTTTGACACAGAATAACTAAACACAGATATCCCATTTATCCCACTTAACACAGAAAATTGCGTCACAGCATCCCAACTGGTCTTGTGAACAATGGTGCTTTGGAATGCTAATGAAAAGGTTAAATGCATTAAATGAGTTAAGGTGACTTTAGATAACACAGTTTCTTCAATTAATCCCGTCATGACGCATTTAACACACACATCCAAGTGGCTTCATCTGTACAGTGACACAGTGCTGGTGCCCCATTAGCATTTTGAATAAGGTGTGAACAGGTGAACAATGTGGGCAGTTTCAGTCTGGGTCTCAGGTATGAACAGTACAGGGGGATCACAGCTGTGAACAATACAGGGGATTAAAGTCTGAATTTGAGGTTTAAACAATGCAGGGGTAAATTAATCTCTGTACTGATACATTTTAAATCTTACACATAGTAACAGACACAGCAGACAGACTTTCATGTGGAGGGCCACACAAGGAGGCATGCAGCCACCAGTTGGACAACCTTAACTAAAAAGGTTGAACTTTATGGACGTGTGTCTTTTTTCAACTTAACTTAGTATGTTACTATGTGATTATGATGCATTATTGACCAATATACCACATACAATACAATACCAATGTACAATACATAGCATTCAGTGAAATTTCACGTATTAAATATTTATACAGTGTGGAAATAGTACAAATACTCATTAATCCTGACTTTTTATAAGCAATCTGAAAGAAAATGCAATGCATACATTTACATAAATGAACACGGCACGTACTGTACAGCCTTATAATGAAGCCTGGACAGAAACAAAGCATATGAAATGTTACCCTATAAACTGTTGAGAAGCAGAGGCAAGCCAAGAAAAATATCATCTCAGTACAGGACAGCCTGACATTTATGTTTGCTGATATCTCTGCTCAGCGTTAACATTTTTAAAACCTTGTGCATTCCATGTTTTAAAGGTAAATCATGATCCAAAACATTTGGTTGTGTCAGTTTCATTACTGCAGCAGTTGTTGCAAATGGGTTCATTAATTGGGAAGGCTGCACATCAGGCTGGGTATAAAAAAAAGTCCATGTTTGAAACTGGGTATATTAGAAGGCCCTCCAAAGATTGCTCATGTATACGTACAGTATGGGTGGTATTGGCACACCCTTAATCTAAGTAGAGGTAGGGACAGAGAAACCAACCATTTTCGTTTGTAAAACACATGCACAGAAATCTCAGTAGAGTGCTGTGCCTGCGCCTGCCCTAACTAAAGAGGATGCCCATAAAAAAAGAAGAACATTTAGGGGGCCTCAAACAGTATCCAGAGCCGGTATGAAAAATATCACCAGCCCAAGGTGACAGGCAAGCAACTGGAATCACAGGGGGTGTCTAACAACTTTTCATCTTCTGTGGTTTTATATTTTTTTGTTCTTTAAAAGGACACTGTCATCATTTTTATGGTGTAGTTTTTATTTCTAAATTACATTGTTAATAATAATAATTTACTCTACCATATACATTTTTTTCCCTGAACCAACAAATATATATATATTGTTTTAGTTGTAACATTGGTGCCTGGTCATGTGCTTTCAGAAAGAGCCAGCACTTTAGGATGGAACTGCTTTCTGGCAGGCTGTTGTTTCTCCTACTCAATGTAACTGAATTTGTCTCAGTAGGACCTGGATTTTACTATTGAGTGCTGTTCTTAGATCTACCAGGCAGCTGTTATCTTCTGTTAGGGAGCTGTTATCTGGTTACCTTCCCATTGTTCTTTTGTTTGGCTGCTGGGGGAAGGGAGGGGGGTTGACATCACTTCAACTTGGGGTAAAGAGTGACCAAAGTTTATCAGAGAACAAGTCACATGACTGGGGGGCCCCTGGGAAACGAACAATATGTCTAGCCCCATGTCAGATTTCAAAATAAATATTTAAAAAAAACTGTTTGCTCTTTTGAAAAACTGATTTCAGTGCAGATTTCTGCTGGATCAGCACTATTAACTAATGCTTTTTGTAAATAACATGTTTTCCTGTGACTTTATGCCTTTAAGTTAGGTAGACAATTCTAGTCTCTTTAGAACGCTAAAGCCTCACTCATTCATTCAGGAAATTTGTAGACGTCTCATGATTGAAGACCTTATGGTAAAATAACCGAAGGGTTTCTTCAGCTGTAGACAAAGTTTACTATTCTGGATTAGCCTATACTTGAGTGCGTTTAAAATCCATACAGACTTCTATGATGCCACAAACAAGGAGACTTGCGTTTTTTTCAAATTTTCAGGTCATTCTTCCTGTGTATCTTTTAACCCTGGACTAAATTTAATATTCTTCGCTCACTCCACAATCCATTGGTACAATACAGTACATTGCTTTTTCCCAAAATTTCAGTTGTAACATATTACAATCAGACTGTAATACAAGAAGCTAACATTTTAATTCAATCAACCCAAACCAAGCAGACTTCTCCTTATAAAATACAGTAATAACAAATTTGCTAATAGTTGCAAATGTCCACTAGTTCCACCAGTCCTTCTTTTCCACCATATTGTTAAATTCAATGCATTAAAATTCTATCTAATACAATAATGTCCTGTTTGAGTGATGGAGACCAAAACTGTACGGCATATTCTAGATGGGGCCTTACAAGTGCTCTATACAGTGGAAGAATGACCCCTCCTCCCTTGACTCTATGCCCCATTTAATACAGCTCAAGACCTTATTTGCCCTTGATGCTGCTGACTGGCATTGCTTGCTACAGACAAGTTTATCATCTACAAGGACTTCAAGGTCCTTTTCCATAATGGATTTGCCTAGTGCAGTCCCATTAAGGGTATAAGTGGATATTTTTACATCCCAGGTGCAGGACTTTACATTTATCAACATTGAATTTCATTTGCCACTTAGCTGCCCAGATTGCCAGTTTGTCAAGATCCTGTTGCAAGTGTCACATCCTGGATGGAATTAATTGGGCTGGAGAGTGTTGTGTCATCTGCAAACACTGATACATTACTTACAATAAGTTGTCATTTAGTTAAAACTACTGAAGACTTGTTGGACCCAGAAACTCCTATAACCCAAGGCTCCATGACTGGTATGCTACGTCCTGATCCAATAATGCTTGGAGGGAGGCACCAGGTACATACCAAGGAGGTGCTCCATCATATAAAACTTTCATTTGTTCACTGACTGCGATCTGATATGTGGTCCAACAAAAATTCTCCCCGAGCTGCCATACATATCCCAAGGGGTCGAGAACAGTATAACATTGTGTTTGAATACAACATAGCACAGATATGAGTCATTAGTACCAACGTAAACTGATAAAAGTGACGACTCAGTGCGTGGATTTTGATTAAGGCTTGGGGAGGCTAAGCCTCCCCAGACCCCCCTGATACATTTAAAAAATTATGTTTAAAAAACACCTTTGTGAGCCGTGCAACACTGCTCATTCTTCAGTGCGCTAAGCAGTGCGTTCAGTGAAGGAGAAGCCTAGGCAAAGAAGCCAGGCTAAGTCAAGCCATTGCCCAGACAGTAGTTGCTGAGTGTCTGGTATGTGTCACAATTTGAAAACTATATATTTTGTGGTTCGTTCACTGCTGGGCCAGACTAAAAAAGAAAGGTGGTAGTGAAGCTGTAGGGGCTGAGGTTAAAACAGGTGGCCAGGGCCATTGACCTATAATAATCTGAGTGCAGACTAGGGAAAAGACAAAATAAGAAGGGCAATAATAAAAAACATATAATATTATTGAGCATAAACTTTTCTGGAACTCACAAAAGAGATATATAATCATATATGTGTGATTAGCCAAACTACACATTAATTAACCATTTAGTTAGTAGTTTATTTTGTGAGGTTTGAATCCCCTTCAACAACTAAGTTAGGGTTGAGCATTTTTGGAACATTATTTTTCTATTTTTAGTTGTTTCTGCAATATTTGCATTTTGACTGATAATACCATAAAGCCAACAACTGCATAGGGTTAACTGCATAACAGTAGTACATAGAAACTGCACAGGTAGTTGGGGCTGAAACACTCAAAGAGAGCTTCACAGAGAACTGCTATTAACACTTACAACTACATTAAAGGGTTTGTCCACCTTTAAATTATCTTTTGGTATGATGCAGAGAGTGATATTCGGAGACAATTTGCAACGGTTTTAATTTTTTATTATTTGGTTGCTAGGGTCCAAATTCCCCTAGCAACCATGCATTGATTTGACTAAAAGACTGGAATATGAATAGGAGAAGCCTGAAAGAAAGATGAGTAATAAAAAGTAGCAGTGAAAATGCATTTGTAGCCTTACAGAGCATTTGTTTTGTAGATGGGGTCAGTGACCCCCATTTGAAAGCTGGAAGGGGTTAGAAGAAGAAGGCAAATAACTCAAAAACTATAAAAAAGAAAAAATCAAGGCCAATTGAAAAGTTGCTTCGAACAGGCCATTTTATAACATACTAAAAATTATTGTACCCCTTCAACTACTAAAATCTCAGAAGCTCAAAAAAAAGAAATACAAAAATGCTCAGAAAACCACTTACAGCAATTTGACATTTTTTTGGGGGGGGGGGATTAGGAAGTCAGCTCATGTATGGCCACCTTCAGCCTCCCCAAACAAAAAAATCACCCTCCGCCTATGCCTCAGTGATTTCTCAATACAGAACACATAGATTAGCAATATGACCCGTTATCCAGAAGGCTCAGAATTAAGGGAAGCTATCTCCCATAGATCTATAAATTAGATTGGATTAGATTAGATCCATTCATCAAATAAGTTAATTTTTTAAAAATGATTTCCTTTTTTCACTGTAATAATAAAACAGTAATTTGTACTTGATCCCAACTAAGATATAATTAATCCTTATTGGAGCAAGGACACTACTATTGGATTTAATTCATGTCTATATGATATTTTAGTTCACCGATGGTATGGAGATCCAAATTACAGAAAACCCCAGGTCCCAAAACATTCTGGATAACCGTTCTCATACCTGTTCATAATAAATGGCCTATACACCTCATCAGCTGCTCTTTCTCTGCCCTGCTACTCTGCCAATCCCCAAACTGGCTTCCCCCAACATTCACTCAACTCACACCCCCTTTACTTTCAACATCTTCTTATCTTCAATGAGTACTAGAAAGATAAGTTTATGTACAAGCATACATGAGTTCATTAGAGCTGCACCCCTTTTCTGGAATTTCCTTCCATATCCTGACTTTCTCCCAACATCTAAACTCTTAAAACTTATTTCTTTGGATACATTTACCCTCATCTAGTCCTCGTGTAGCTCCTTCAGCATACGCTACATGCAAGTGCAATACTCAACTCAGAATGGAAGATGAACGGTAAAGGGCCTGAATATAAGCAATAGAATAGCATTAAAATAAAAATCTCACACTCAGTATGCTTTTGGCTGCCAAGATCAACAACCGTGCAAAGTTATTCATGAGGAATAGGGATGTAGCGAACGTCGGAAAAAAAGTTCGCGAACATATTCGCGAACTTGCGCAAAAATGCGAGCGGTTCGCGAACGGTTCGCGAACCCCATAGACTTCAATGGGAAGGCGAACTTTAACATCTAAAAAAGACATTTCTGGCCAGAAAAATGATTTTAAAGTTGTTTAAAGGGTGCAACGACCTGGACAGTGGCATGCCAGAGGGGGATCAAGGGCAAAAATGTATCTGAAAAATCTGCCTGTGTGTGCTTGGAAGAGATAGTGTAGGGGGAGAGCTGTTAGTGATTTCAGGGACAGATGATAGTAAGTTTGCTGGCTAGTAATCTGCTTGATACTGCTCTGTATTGGAACAAAAAAATAAATAAAAGCAGTCCTTACAAGGACTACTGTTATTGCAGCAGTCAGCAGATGAGATCAGAAGCAGGACAGCTGCCCACTGCAGCTACATACAGAGCACTGCAGTAGAAGGTAGATTACTAGCCAGCAAAGCTACCTAAGCTTAAATGTCCCTCAAACCCCTGCAGACTTCTGTCCCTCCAATAACAGAGCAGTATCAAAACGATTACTAGCCAGCAAACTTTCAACTGTCCCTGAAATCACTAACAGGCAGCAGCTCTCTCCCTACACTATCTCTTCAGCACACACAGGCAGAGTGAAAAAAACGCTGCAGGGCTTCGGTTTTTATAGGGAAGGGGAGTGGTCCAGGGGAGAGCTTCCTGATTGGCTGCCATGTACCTGCTGGTCTGGGGTGAGAGGGCAAAAAAAAGCGCCAACAATGGCGAACCCAAAATGGCGAACGTCGCGTGACGTTCGCGAACTTCCGGCGAGCGCGAACACCCGATGTTCGCGCGAACAAGTTCGCCGGCGAACAGTTCGCGCCATCTCTAATGAGGAAACCATAACATCTAATAAAATAAGACCACTTGAAACCATGCTTGGAAAAGATCCATCTGTAATATACTACAAGCATGTTAACAGTGAACATCCCCTTTAATAAACACCAGAAACAAGTTTTAAAGTAAATAAAATGCCTAATTGATGAGTCAGATGAGTCAGGTCAGATCAGTCAGGTCAGATTTTAATTAAAAATAAAGACACCGACAAGCTAATCTATAATATAGTAACATAGTAACAAAGTAAGTTAGGTTGAAAAAAGATACAAGTCCATCAAGTTCAACCTTTCAACTTTTTTTACCCTGTCTAACTGCCAGTTGATCCAGAGGAAAGCAAAAAAAAACATTTGAAGCCTCTCCAATTTGCCTCAGAGGGGGAAAATTTCCTTCCTGACTCCAAAATGACAATGGGACCAGTCCCTGGATCAACTTGTACTATGAGCTATCTCCCATATCCCTGTATTCCCTCACTTGCTAAACACCATCCAACCCCTTCTTATACCTATCTAATGTATCAGCCTGTACAACTGATTCACTTCCCAGCTCTCCCTGTAACACCCCTTTCCCTCCTCTAATCTCATTGGCTCCCTCCTGTCTGCTGGGAGGAGCTACTGGTGAATAAAGCATCCGACCCTTCCTTGTACCTATCTAATGTATCAGCCTGTACCACTGATTCAGGGAGAGAATTCCAAGATGATCAAATTTAGTAAAACATTCTCACTTCATCTTAACATATATATATATATTATATATTATATATATATTCGATCAAAAAAAAACTTAGAAAAGTGCTGTGGAAGGATAACATTGCACTTCGGTAGCTTTAATTTGGCGAAGTATGAAGTAAGAGACAGTACTTCGATTATCGAATGGTCGAATAGTCAAACGATTTTTACTTCGAATCGTTCTAATCAAAGTCGAAGTTGAAGGTCCTAGTAACCTATTCGATGGTCGAAGTACCCAAAAAATTACTTCGAAATTCAAACTTTTTTAAATTCGAAAATTCACTCGAGCTTAGTAAATCTGCCCCTAAATGTTTTTCATCCCATAAGAATATGACAAAATTATATACTGTATATAAAACACCTAAGGAGTTATTTGTCAAGATCCAACATTTTCTAAATTTTTTCTGAAAACCACTCTTTTCTTGTGTGAAAAAGGCAAAAAATAAATAAATCAGAATCCTATTTTTTTTCAGATTGACACGCAAACATCTTTTGGATTATCATCTGAAAACCAATAAAGCTTCGGATTATTACGAAACCCAGCTCAGATCAGGATATCAACGGGACATCTGCCATGACTTCTACATGAACTCGGCAGGTCTGAGTTGGTTACTTTTTTTCAAACTTTTCACACCATTGGATTTTAATAAATCTCTAAAAATATTGAGTTATCTACAAAATACAAAAAAAATATTTTTTCCCTTTAAAAGTCTGACCAGAAAAAATCTGACTTTAATAAATAACCCTCCAAATATCATCATTTTTGGACCCTAGTCTCACAGATCCAGAAACCTACAACAGTGTTTTTTCATGTATTTATGGTAATGTATGTTCTGTTGAGCGGAAAGGAGAATGGTAGTAGCGCAAGGCTATAGAGGTAGTAGAGATATGGACCTATTACAGGAGCACAGTAACAAGACTGAAGACACTGCAAGAGATGCCTTCATCTAACAGTGTTTTTTGTTTGGCCTTTGACCGTATATATATTTTTTTTGCATTTTCAAAAATTTTCATCATTGATTATATAATACTCAAAAAGCACAGTGGAAATGGGACAGTGTTCTGACTGCTTAGTTCTAAATACACCACTTGAAAAAAGCCTCATATGAATAGAAAGAATCCACCTCTTGCATATTAACATTACAAATAAATCCAATTTAGGGGCATATTTATCAAGGGTCGAATTTTGAATTGCAAAAACTTCGAAATTCGAATTCAAAAAGACCAACCGAAATTAAGTCGAAGTTTTTTTTGGGTCGAATAGGTCCATTTTCGATTGAATAGGTCTGTAAATTCGAATCATACAAATCGAAGGAATATCGCATTTCAGTAGTCCAGAGTTTTAAAGCCATATGACTTTAAGGGGGTTATTTATTAAAGTGTGAATGCTAAAAACTCAAAATATTTGTTTTTTTTTTTTACTATAAAATCCGAATTTATAGTGGACAAAAAATCGAATTTCTTAAGATTTATTATACCCCGAAGATGGAAAAAGTCAGAATTCGAAAATCCAGCATCTCAGACCTGCCGAGGTTGTATATAAGTCAATGGTACAGGTCCCTATCCTATTTGAACGTTTCTGTGGTCTGCGCTGAAATTAGCCCAAAAATCTGACTGTATTGGACTTTTCAAGCAAAAATCTGAAAAATTCCGGCTTTTCGGAGTGTATCGGAAAAAAAATCGTGGTCCAATCGTGGATTCTAGTTCAGACTTTATTAATACTAAATACTGATACTAAGAGGCCGATTCACTATGGGTCGAATATCGAGGGTTAATTAACCCTCGATATTCGACTGTGAACTAAAATCGTACGACTTCGAATATCGAAGTCGAACGATTTTGAGCAAATCCTGCGATCGATCGATCGAAGATTTTTCGTTCGATCGAACGATTAAATCCTTCTAATCGAACGATTCGAACGATTTTAATCCAACGATCGAAGGAAAATCCTTCGATCAAAAAATCACAGGCAAGCCTATGGGGACCTTCCCCATAGGCTAACATTGACTTCGGTAGCTTTTAGCTGCCGAAGTAGGGGGTCGAAGTTTTTTTTAAAGGGACAGTACTTCGACTATCGAATGGTCGAATAGTCGAACGATTTTTAGTTCGAATCCTTCGATTCGAAGTCGAAGGTCGTAGTCGAAGGTCGAAGTAGCCCATTCGATGGTCGAAGTAGCCCAAAAAAAACTTCGAAATTTGAAGTTTTTTTTATTATAACCCTTCACCTGAATTTTGTGAATCGGCCCCTAAGTGTTCCAGTTGAGTATAGTGGTTAAACCAAATCAAAATACTGGAAAAGATCTTGGGTTTGGCCAAATCCTGCACCAAATCCTGCATTTGGTAAATCCCTAATAAGTCTCAATACAGGCTGCAAATGTTGGACAACAGGTCCTTCACTATTGTGCGCACAGTGTTTCTGTTTATTTGAGACAAATTGGGATAAAACTGCTGGATTTGGCCAACATTTGGGACTGATGACTTGTGCAATTCTGTAACAGTTGATCTTATAAAGTCACAAGAGTAAAATATAAACCATGTTTCCTTTGTAATTATAGTCCGTACATTTGTGATAGTGTTTTACCGTTATTATTTCAATAGAAACTTTATATTTTATTAGTAATCTCACGTATACATTTTAAAATCATTCAATAACACTTATCTTAAATGATCTGAAAAGATTTATTAGCCTGGGTTTCAAATACTTTCCACTGGAAAAATACAACACATAAATGCAGATTTTGAAAATGCCGCGGTGTCATTTATATAGGCCAAGTATGTGGAGCAGTTTATCAGCCTGTTAGCTTGCCTTAACTAGAACCTATTCTTAGCTTACATCTGGCTGTTATTTTTATTGGGATTCAAACACATACAGCAGATGCCATGTTAATATTTCAAAGGCATGGACTGAAGAAAGTGATTCTCCATTTCAGCCAACCAGATGCCCTTGGATTTTATTTGATAAATGACTAATGGCAAGGTTAAACCACAAGCCATATACTGCATGTAAATATATATATATATATATTTATTTTTAACCAAATCACAGTTTATACTGCATGTTATTGAAAGGATACACTGATCCTATACAGTATATGTTTATTACGTATAGTGACTCCATACATTATTACTTGGGGGCAGCTGAACAGTTTCAAAGCAAGTCAACTCTCAAGTCAACTCAATTTTTAGCAGAAGAGTATACGGAACAATGTGATTGATAGTAATCCCTTAATCTATACTCCTTACCAGTTTACTGGTCTCATTCAGAGGTATAATTGCTAAAGGCAAGGTGCAGTGCATGTTATGTAGTCCATAACTGGACATAAAGTACAGTTACTAATGAATGTTAGTGATATGTAAGGCAGTACTTGTTGTGTTCTGTATCCCAAACCCAGAACAAACCCCAAGGTCCTGATCAGGGCTCACTTTTATGCCTATAACCGCCGCCTTTCGCTTCAGGAGGAGCCCTCCACTTCTCGGATGCCAATCAGGTCTTAATGTGAGAGGACCCATGAGAGAGTTCTGGGCAGGCAAGGGAACCGTACGTTTGCAACAGGAATGGAGAACAAGGAGCGTGGTCAAGGGACAAGCCAAGTCAATACCAAACAGGCAGCACAGTGCACAATCTGAAGACGAGAGTGGAATCGAGACAGGTCAATACACAAGTATCACAGTTTCAAAACTGGATCCAAGAGAATAGTCAATACACCGGGAAAGGTCAGACTATTGGAATGAGTGAAATAAAACTGACCCATTGTGCGTTTCAGGTCTCCCATTAGCTTTTTCTACTGGTGCTCCGCAAAGAGGAGAGGTCTGCTACTGAATCCCAAGAAAAATAAAGTGCGTGTCTCCATCTGAATTCGTGCAAGACTTGCTATGGGACAAAAGTAACAGGAACTTATATTTACTATATCAGACTGACAGAGGCAGGCACTAGGAAAATATCCTGCTCCCTAATTCCTTTTCTTTGAGGAGTCACTCCCCACAATGTCCCATTTATCCAGAGGGGGGTTATTTATCAAACTCCGAATTGATCTCACTAGTTTCTGAAATATACATGGGTTATTCCCCCTTATTTATCAACACATTTTCCCGAAAATTTCCAAGAAAAAGCTTGAAAAAATTTGAAAACTGTCCAAAAATTCGAATCGTATGATTTTTCTGGATTTTCGTTTTTTTCCGATTTTTGCCCGAAAACCACAAAATCTTTGGATTATTGCACGAAACCCAGTGCAGAACAGGATATCTTCGGGGCTTCTCCCATTGACTTATATACAACCTTGGCAGGTCTGAGATGCCGGATTTTCAGTTTCTGAATTTTTTTCCAACTTCGGGGTATCTTAAATCCTGAAAAATCTGAGTTTTTTTTTTCACTAATAATTTGGATTTCTATATTAAAAAAATCTCAGATTTTTTCGGGTTTTTGGCATTCGGACTTAAATAACCCCTTTAGTTTCTGGACTTATTTTCTTTTTCAGTGTAACAAGACGATGCATTGTACAGTACTTTACAACAGCTAGTCTAGCACAAATCCACTTTTTTCTATGGAAATGGAACCCAAGAATGTAGGACAGTGATCCCCAACCAGTGGTTCATGAGCAACATGATGCTCTCCGACCCCTTGGATGTTGCTCCTCGTGGCCTAAAAGCAGGTGCTTATTTTTTAATTACTGGCTTGTAGGCAAGTATTGGTTCCATAAAAAAACAGGTGTAATACCAAAATGAGCCTCCTGTAGGCTCACAGTCCATATAGGGGCTACCAAATGGCCAATCACAGCCCTTATTCAGCACCCCAGGAACATATTTCATGCTTGTATTGCTCCCCAATTCCTTTTACATCTGAATGTTGCTCACTTGTACAAAAGTTTGGGGACCCCTGATGTAGGATCTACATTGCCAGGATTTTATTATCTACTTTGCTGTTAGTCTGAACAGTGCTCAAAATACAGAAAGGTTCTTTCCCGGAAACCTCTGGATTCCATACCTGTATAAATAATAAATGCTATTTAACTAGAAAATATAAATGGTGAGCTGATGGAGAAGAACAGAATGTCTGAATTGAGTCATTTGCATGCAGAAGATTTGTCAGCAATGGAATCAAGAGGAATGCATCAGTGCTTTAAAAACATCATCTCAAGCCAATTTAGGTTATTGTTGACAGGGTTCAAAGGGATAAACAGATTGTGAAGCATTGCGTGCTTGGAAAAAATGAGAAAGCAGCTTAAAAGAAGAAACACTTGTAAAAGTAAATAAGTAGATATTGCTTCAATCAAGCACTGGAATCATCACATTACTTGGCCTCAATTTTCTGCCCCTTTTACCATGGCAAATGTTTACCAGAAGTTTCAAACTTTTCCAAGAAAAAAACAAAAACGTTTTTCTTGTACCGTCCACTCGCTACAAAATTCAAGGAAGCAGAATCAGGATTTATTTAACAGCCCCCTGCTGTAATTTATAAGGATTTAGAAGTCACTAAGGAGTCCTGTGTTCATATAAAAGTGCAAGGTCACAGGTCTTGTGCCCAATTCCCCTCCATGAAACTTTACAATCACATTGTCCCCTCCTCAATCCTTGTGTGTGTATACGACCATTGACCTGCACAATATATACCTCCACATTCCAATATGCCACTCAGCACAGAAATGTTTGAGGGCAGCAGAAGAATGTGGACACTCTGTCTGGCACTTGCAGTTTACAGCACTGCTGTTCAGCATTGGCATGGCTCTTTGAGTCTTTCCAGAACTTAGGAATGTGGTAGCTGCTTGTCTTCATCAAGAAGGTACCAGCGGCACCATAGATAACATCTTTAGAAAATGCTGTGCCTTTATCAATATTTAAGTTGAATTATCAACTGATGTAGAAGTCAGCTCCTGTCAACTCATATTATTAGGTCACTTACCTGAGAAGGACTCCGTCAAAACCACCAAATTATTTATCAGATGGCGAATAAATCTTATAAACTCCAGCTAGGATCCCCAATTCTTTCCTAAAGATTGGCACATTCGACTAGCAATAGCATCAAGAAAGGTTTGGACAGCCCTTTTGAATCATCTAGAATTAGAGGTTGTCAGGTTAACTCTTATGTTATTTTAGACTCTGCTTGAGAGGACATCAGATCCACGTGTACAATGTAGTGGTAGCTTTCTGTTTAAACAAACAGTATGGGATCAGGGTCAAGGCATGCTAAGAGATGCTTAAAAAACTCCTATGCAAGAAGGATCCCCTTGCTCTTTCAGAAGTAAAAAAATACTGGCACAATTATTCGCCAAAGTCAGTCTGTGGCTTAAGATAAAGGGCAAGGTGGCAGAATTTTATGTGAGTGTTGTTCCTACTATTTACTGACATAGTTACATGGTGATGTTTAGCCAAACTAAAGAGGCTGACAACTTCCTGATCGTCGCTATTTCCCTGAATTCTAAATTTGTTATATTTTCCTAACCAGGTGATCAGGAGACTCACGTGTCAGTTATTGTAATTTCACAAACAAAATCACCTTATTGTGAAGTCAGATTTTGAAAAAGGTCTCTCCACCGTCTATTTGAATCCTTGACCAACAAAGCATCTTATGACTTAAATCTAGGGATGCACCGAATCTACTATTTTGGATTCAGCCGAACCCCCGAATGAATGATTTGCATATGCAAATAAGGGATGGGAAGGGGAAACATTTTTTTACTTCCTTGTAATTAGGATTTGGTTCGGCCAGGCAGAAGGATCCGAATCCTGCTAAAAAGGTTTGAATCCTGGCCGAATCCCGAACCGAATTCTGGATTCAGTGCATCCCTACCTAAATCTGAACTGATTAGTGTATGTCACAAGGAGCAACTACATATGTTAATGAAAATGCCACACTATTTCTTCTAAATTACCATTAGGCTGCAATTGTGAGGTTATTCTGCCCTCATCGTCCATAAAACCACTAGTAAGTGACATGCTTTATGTCAGTTACATATTTTTAACTATCTTAACTCTGAAGACTCTTTCAGAATAGAAGAGGACCTCTTTGTCCTGTTTACTGGCCTGAGGAAGGGTAAAGAAAGTTCCAAGTTGTCAATTTCAAGATGGCTTAGGCAACTTATAACTTTATAAGTTATTCTACCTTCATCGTCCATAAAACCACTAGTAAGTGGCATGCTTTAAATGTCAGTCGCATGTTTATAGCCTATCTTAACGCTGAAGACTCAGCGTTAAGAAGCAAAGTTCCAAGTTCTTGATTTCAAAATGGCTCAGGCAACTTATAACTTTTACTAACGAAGATGTAGATCGGTTGGCTGCTATGGGTAACTGCACTGGTGCACACATTTTTATTGAACACACACATATATTGAAGACACTCAGTGTCGGACTGGGATGCCAGGGGCCCACCAGAAAACCTTTGACCGTGGGCCCACCAGAAAACCTTAGACCATATGGACCCACTTTCCAAACTATTATTCCTCCTCTCCTATTCTCCTAGTTTTTTATATCTACTTTCTATAGTCTTCCATTATTAAGCATTTTTCTCCATAAAGAAATAGGGAATGACCATGAGATAGGCTAAATGGTTAGAAGCAAGAGGCCCACTGACACCTGGGCCCACCAAGAGTTTTCTTGGTATCCTGGTGGGCCAGTCCGACACTGAAAACACTACAGAAAGAACATTACATCTCTTCTATGATTTTATATTCATTGCATTCGATTTTTCAGTAATGATGTCCTAATAAAGAATCTTAATAAAGAACCGGCAATTATTTATTCTCACCAATATCTTTTGTGAGAATGTAAATTAGGAGAAGTATAAAATGTATTTGTTTTTCTGTTTTACTGAAACAAGTTGAATTTGAGTTCTCCTTACATGACCTAAGGGTTATGATCCTTTTTTCTAGTATTGGTAAATATGACAAAGCCTCTATGGAAACAATGCTCAAACTCATTCAAGTAATACCTCTTCTACTTGGTTCATGTCCACAGTTTTTTTTGTTTTTGTTTTTTTGCTAAATAACACTTTCAGATTTTCCAGCACTGAAAAGATGTTTTTAGGACCTAGCTGTTGATCGGCAATGTTGAATCAGAATGTCTAAGATTTAGAGACGTAATAGAGAAATATTGTTTTTTTCAAATAGTACAGGTCTATTATTGTTCTAATAAAATGAATACCCTACAAATAAATAAAACAGTACAGATTTATTATCCAGAATGACCTGGGTTCCAGAAAATGATTCTTTATGTAATTAAATACCTGAAGATGGTTATTTATTAAAGTCCGGATTCTAAAAACTTGAAAAAAGTTCAAGTTTCTTTACTATAAAATCCAAATTTTTAGTGGAAAAAAAACGGATTTTTTTGAGATTTATTATACCCGAGGCTGCAAAAAGTCAGAATCCTAAAATCCACCATCTGACCTGCCAAGGTTGTCAATGGGAGAGGTCCCTATCCTATTTGAAATTTTCTGTGGTCTGTGCTGGAATTAGCCAGAAAATCCAACTATTTCTGGCTTTTCAGGCAAATATCCAAAAACTTGGGCTTATTGATCCTATCAGGGATCAGAACTGCACCCGGGGACATGGTTCCATGTGGTGTGGACATGCCCCAAATTGACTCGCTATTGGACTGACATTTTCTCCTTTATCTCTAAAGTTTTGGTTCTCCCTATACTGCCTCAGCCCAGTTTAGCATTGCTTGGGTACACGGGTGGTGACGTGGACTCAGTTGGCTGTCGGACTTTGCTCCAGCTGCTAATGTTCTATGCTAGGAAAATGATTGTTCTTCGATGGAATAAGAAGGAAGCACCCAAGTTGGAGGACTGGAAGCAGGCCCAGACTGGCAATCTGTGGGTTCTGGCAAATGCCAGAGGGGCTGCTATAAGGTCCCATTGAAAGTCAGTATTTAGTGAGCTGGTGGGGCTGTTTGGGCCTCTGTGTGGGCTGAGTGGGCCTCTGTGTACCTGAAATGCCAGGGCCTAATTTAATTCTCAGTCCAGACCTGACTGGAAGGACCTTGTTAATAAAGCCCTCCCTTACTATAAAGCAGTATATATGTCTAGAGGATGCACTGACAAATTTATAGCTATATGGATGCTATGGGTTTTGAACTCTGACACTAATAGCTCACACCCTACTTAGCTCTCTCTTCTCATTCCTTTCTTCTTTCCTTTATTGTTTTCTATTGATTATGTATGATTTTTTTTCATTTCTTTTCTGGAACACTATGGGGCCGATTCACTAAATTCGGGTGAAGGGTTAGAATAAAAAAAACTTTGCATTTCGAAGTTTTTTTGGGCTACTTCGACCATCGAATGGGCTACTTCGACCTTCGACTACGACCTTCGACTTCGAATCGAACGATTCGAACTAAAAATCGTTCGACTATTCGACCATTCGATAGTCGAAGTACTGTCCCTTTAAAAAAAACTTCGACCCCCTACTTCGGCAGATAAAACCTACCGAAGTCAATGTTAGCCTATGGGGAAGGTCCCCATAGGCTTGCTAAGCTTTTTTTGATCGAAGGATTTTCCTTCGATCGTTGGATTAAAATCCTTCGAATCGTTCGATTCGAAGGATTTAATCGTTCGATCGAACGAAAAATCCTTCGATCGTTCGATCGAACGTTTAGCGCTAAATCCTTCGACTTCGAATATCGAAGTCGAAGGATTTCAATTCGAGGGTCGAATTTCGAAGTATTTTTAACTTCGAAATTCGACCCTTAGTGAATCTGCCCCTGAGTGTTCTGTTTTCTTTTGTGTGACAAAAACCAATAAAAAAAAAAAAAAAAAAAAAAACTTACCAGATAACCCGTTATAGGATGATGGCGATTACCAGATGGAGCTTCTGGGGGAGCCATAAGCCACTTCTGATGTCAGACCCCAGCAATTACTTCAACTCACATATACTTGCTGTTAAAACAGTATAATTATTATAATTATTTAGAACACATTTTAGCTTTGGAAAATTGAACCAATAATATAACAACTATTTTTTTTTAAATAAAAAAGTCCAACCAAACTAGACTCTATTTAAGCTCTGTTTAATCGGATAAGGATAAAACTCTATAAAATTGAGCAAAAACCCAAATTGTATGAGTTTTTTCCCAAAATCTTTCGAATTTTTGCCCAAAATCATCAGATTTTTTGGCTAATTCCAGTGCAGACCACAGAAACTCCCAAATAGTATAGGGACCTCTTCCATTGACTTAAATACAACCTTGACAAGTCTGAGATGGTGGCTTTTTGGATTCAGAATTTTTGCAGCCTCAGGGTATAATAAATATCAAAATTTTTAGCATTTGGACTTTAATAAATAACTTCCTAAGTCTTAAATTCCTTGGGGGGAGAGGCGTCAGTTTTTCAGTGATCACTATCCTGGATCCCCAGACCAGCATTCTGTTCTACTCAGGGATCTCCTACACTAAGGGAGCAGATTTATCAAGGGTCGAATTTCGAAGTAATGGGAGTTTTTTTGAACTTCTATACCTTTGAAATTCGAATAGAAAAAGACCAACAGAAATTTATTTTAAAAAATCTAAGTTTTTTTCTGCGGGTGCATAGGCTGTATTCGAATGATTCAAATCTAAGTCAGATCGTATTCGATCGAATTCGATTCAAAGTATTTAAAAAAAAAAGCATTAATTTTTGAAAGTCCACCAATTGACTCCAAATAGGTTCTAGGAGGTCCCCCATAGGCTAAAACAGCAATTTGGCAGGTTTTAGATGGTGAATGGTGGAAAATGGAAGTTTAAAAATCGAAGTTTAAAAGAGACAGTACATGATAAAGTTCAACATTCAAATTTTTTCAAATTATATTCGAAATTGGATTATTTCCTAATCGAAGAACACATAAATAGCTCGAAATTAGATTTTTTTTACTGCAAATTTTTACTTAGACCCTTGATAAATCTACCTACCCCTAGATGAAGGTGTGAACATGCACAGCACCGAAACTGACCAAAAATTCTGCATCAGACTTGTGCCAACCCAGGGCAGCATAGTGGATCCCTGGTAAAGGATAAAATACTGTAGTCACTGTACACTTGTGCATAAGCCGGTGTGTTTCATTAACAAGTAGGGATGTAGCGAACCGCCGACAATGTGTTCGCGAACGCCGTTCGCGAACACCGCCAAAAAATGCGAACAGTTCGCGAACAGTTTGCAAACTTCGAACATCTGAAAATCGTTTGATTCGAACGATCGAAGGATTTTAATCGTTCGATCGAACGATTTCCGTTCGAATCGAACGATCGAAGCCATTGGATCGAATGATTTCATTCAATCCAATGGCTTCGATCGTTCGATTCGAACGAAAATCGTTCGATTTTAGCGATCGAATGGTCGAATGGTCGAACGATTTTGACGCGAACGCCTATTGGCGAACGTCGCGCGACGTTCGCGAACTTGCGGCGGACGCGAACAGTCGAAGTTCGCGCAAACTAGTTCGCCGGCGAACAGTTCGCTACATCCCTATTAACAAGAGTAGGGCCAGCACAGGTCCCAGGGAAGACATCAGAGTCATTGAGTTGTACCTAATAATTTGGCACCCACCCGGTGAATTTGAGCTTCATTGTCCTTTAAGAAGGTTTAATGGGTGAAGTGCAACCTACGAAAAGTTCATTCTAGGGAGTTAATTCTACACTAAACCCTTACACACCATTTGGACCGGCCGACAAAAAAACACTTAACTGAAATTTTGTCTTCCTATTGAATGAGATGTATTTTGCCAAAATTTTGCGGTTTCTCTCATTTTCTTCCAAAATGAAACAGTATTGCTCATCACCAGTTAATTCCTTTGCAGCATATTAACTGCTGGGTTTCTCACCTCTTTGTCACAAGAGCTTGCTCTAATCCTGCTGTAGGAAACTTGTGTTTTCAATAGCTGCTTGGAATATGTGATCCATGAAGAGACTAAACACCACAGTAAATGTAATAAATGTGTGTTTTAATTACAGGCTGGTCTGGTTTCCATGTCCATCAGATGAGGCAGCAGCCAGATAATGTGCTCATAGCATTTACACTCCACCCACAGGGTTCATTACAGTATTGAACTGACCCACCAGGATACCAGGAAAACTCCCGGTGAGTCCAGGGGGCCCATTTACTTAGTTCGAGTGAAGGAATAGAGGAAAAATAGTTCGAATTTCGAATGGTCGAATATGGCTACTTTGACCATCGAATGGGCTACTTCGACCTTCGACTATGACCTTCGACTTCGAATGGAATGATTCAAACTAAAAATCGTTCGACTATTCGACCATTCGATGGTCGAAGTACTGTCTCTTAAAAAATTTCTTCGACCCCCTAGTTCGTCACCTATAACCTACTGAGGCCAATGTTAGCCTATGGGGAAGGTCCCCATAGGCTTCCTAACAATTTCCTGATCGAAGGAAAATCCTTCAATCGATCGTTCGATCGTAGGAATATCACTAAAAATAATAAAAATAAGAGATTTTTATTGCAACAAGTGGGTTATTTTACTCAGAGTGCCACCTGATCTAATTGCTGATTGGCCTGTTTTGTTATTACAGAGAAAAAGGAAATTCTAAATTTTTTAAAATTTGGATTATTTTGGGAAAAAATGAAGTCTATGGGAGACAGCCTTTCCGTAATTTGGATAACAAGCTTCCGGATAACGGAACCCATACCTGTATAGATGTTTGCTAAGCCATAGTTTGCCTTTAGAAATCTTGACATACAGTAAATTGTAAGTTAGTAAAAGCATTAGACCTTTATCATTTTAATATTTGGGATAAAATTTGGCTATTATGTATTTTACTGAAAATGGGATCCATTGACTTGTTTTCTGGTACAGGCATAGACTTTATATATCTGTGAAACCCCTTATGCAGAAAGCTCAAAAAATGACAATAATGTCCTATTAAAAATGTTCTTCATTTAAGACCTTTGAATTTCATTTGGCTTTGGCTTGGAATTTGGTCAAATACCTGCACTTTTTGAAAGATTGGGATTTGGATGAATCCAAAGTCTTGAACCAAATTAAATCCACACCTTTAAATGACTCCTATATTTTCCTCCATCAGAGGTGCAGGCTAATAGGACCTTATGAATTCATCATGGGAAGCTGATCCTAAGTCACAGGAGTGCCCCAACATGGCAGCATATGGCTCTTAGAGACATTTTCTGGCAAAAATAGTATTGTTTCCCCCAACTAAAGGTCTCACCACTGGTGGGGAAAAACATTTTGCTATGCGCCTTTAAAGGAGAAGAAAAGGCTTGGTGCAATTGGGGTGTCAATTGTTAGGCACCCCCAAGGGATTGTATTGACTTATCTGAAACCCCGGTTTGGTGTTCCTATCAGCAGAAAACTGCACCGGCACAGGGTTATACCAGAGAGCACCACGGAGCGATCTTCTTCCGTCTTCTTCTTTCTTCAAATTTCCCGGGGCAGACGGGTGCACAGTGCGGATTTGTATTTATGTGCCATATTTGATTGTGTTGGGAGTCTGATTTAAGACTAGGAATATAACATTTTATGGATAAATGGACCATAAAATTAAGTCCGGCTGCTGACCCAATTCCAGGAGACCTGGAGACGTGACCCTGGGAAGTAACATAAGAATCCCTTTTCCATTGTAGAGTCAGAGGCAGGAATCTGTATCGCTCTCAGGGGTTGCAGAGAATTCAGCAGCTGCAATAATATCCAGTTCTTTTTTAAGGGTTTTGAAACTTTGCAACATTCCTGGGGGCTACAAATACGAGCGGCCGAGGAAAAGTAAATATACAACATACATTTTCTCTCCATATCTGAGCAGAGAAGACTAAATCCCTTCTGTGTTTGAGCTGAAATTAAAACGCTGAAACCCAATCCCTCGTCAACCTTGCAGACCGTCATCCATTTATTCGAATCTAATTTCACAATTAACAGAAACAAATCATTTCACTGAGCAAATGTTTTGCACTGTGCCTTTAAGGGAAAATGTTTTACAAGTTTAGGAACAAAGGGGAGGGGGTGCAGTGTAGCTGTTAGAAAACTCTAATTCCCTATGTCAGCATTATAAGATTTTGTTTTATTACTGGAACCTAGTTCAGCTGGCACACAGACGCCTCTAATTGTTTCTCCAAAAATCCAAGAAAGAAAAAAAAAAAAGGGTTGTTTCATACTGACTTAATCCGCAAGGTCTTAAAGTTACAATCATTGTTGGACGAAGTGGTCCCTCTCAAGGCATAAATAGAACGTTCCTCCTTTACTCTTCACCAGAACAGCTGAGCTGCCAGTAAATGCAGGTGCTCCCAGCCTCGCTCTCTGCTGCTGCAAAGCAAATTGTAAGTATTAATGCGCAATGTCTCTAACTAAACCAATGTTAACGACTTACAGTCAGCAGTGTGTGCTGAATACTTATCTACAGAAATATCCCAGAGGTTACTTATGCCTTGTATTAGTCTTTAGATTTGATTTGCTGAATGTAAACTGAATATTATTGTTGTATTTTAGCGAGGAGCTAAAAACAAACCTTTCAAATGAGTGGAGTTTATTTACTGTATGGGACATGATATTATTTATGAGGCACAGTTCTTTAATAATACAGTAGGAGGTCAGTTCTTA
The DNA here is from genome assembly GCA_038501925.1 of Xenopus petersii. Taxonomy (NCBI): domain Eukaryota; kingdom Metazoa; phylum Chordata; class Amphibia; order Anura; family Pipidae; genus Xenopus; species Xenopus petersii. The sequence continues at coordinate 10,906,741 of CM076673.1, read as the reverse complement.
TGTGTAGTTATCAGTGTGTTTTGAGTTCTTAAAGGCTCTTACAGGGAAATGTAATAAAAGTCGCAAAGAGCAAAACAATTCGCACCAATAAGACTAAAAATCCACATCTCGCAATGTAATATTGTTCCTTAAACTGTTATTGCATTGGGAATTTTAATTGCGCATTGCGAATTTTAATTGCGCACTCATAAGAAGAGCTTGAAGGTGTCGTAATCTTTTGGAGCAAACATAACGACTTTTTCAGTAAGAAGTTTTATTACATTGACTGCGCATTGGAGCAAACTATAAAATTTGCAAACGGTCTTTCACTGTCGGAAGTGGTCGCTAAACAGTTTTCGGGCTCGCAAAAGCTAAATTAAATTCGCACAAAGCAAAATTTGTTCGCGCAAAGGCATAACTCTTCACATTGCGAATAGTTATTATTATTATATTAGCGATTTTTATTACATTCCCCCGTTAGTCTGCGTTGTCATCCGACAGTCGGATAAATGTAGTTCTTACCTGTGATTTCTCCTTCACTACCTGTATCCTCAGGACATCCGACAAGTCGCATGCGTTTTGTCGCATGGCAACGTGTCGGCTAGAGCCGCAGCGTGGAGTTCCTCCCTTATACACACCCATTTTCTCCTGTGCTCCCCTGCATTGCGCTTTCTTTCGTTCAGCCGCAGGAGAGCGCAGGAGTAGACGCATTCAATTATTTTGAAGGGAGCTATACTCCGCATGTTGCATTTCACCTGCGTTCGGCGCATACATACAGCCCCCTTAAAGGGATACTGTCATGGGAAAAACATTTTTTTTCAAAATGAATCAGTTAATAGTGCTGCTTCAGCAGAATTCTGCACTGAAATCCATTTCTCAAAAGAGCAAACAGATTTTTTTATATTCAATTTTGAAATCGGACATGGGGCTAGACATTTTGTCAATTTCCCAGCTGCCCCAAGTCATGTGACTTGTGCTCTGATAAACTTCAATTACTCTTTACTGCTGTACTGCAAGTTGGAGTGATATCACCCCCCTCCCTTTTCCCCCCAGCAGCCAAACAAAAGAACAATGGGAAGGTAACCAGATAACAGCTCCCTAACACAAGATAACAGCTGCCTGGTAGATCTAAGAACAACACTCAATAGTAAAAACCCATGTCCCACTGAGACTCCTTCAGTTACATTGAGAAGGAAAAACAGCAGCCTGCCAGAAAGCATTTCTCTCCTAAAGTGCAGGCACAAGTCACATGACTGGGGGCAGCTGGGAAATTGACAAAATGTCTAGCCCCATGTCAGATTTCAAAATTGAATATAAAAAAATCTGTTTGCTCTTTTGAGAAATGGATTTCAGTGCAGAATTCTGCTGGAGTAGCACTATTAACTGATTCATTTTGATAAAAAAATTTTTTCCCATGACAGTATCCCTTTAACAATAATTGACTGCGTCTACTCTTGCGCTCTCCTGCAGCTGAACAGAAGAAGGCGCAACGCAGGGGAGCTCAGGAGAAAACGACCGCATGCAAGAGCCCTAATAGTCACAATTGAAATCTACTATTATAATATGTATAAAGGTGGTTATTTTGTTTCATGTGATTTATATGCAGAAAACGAAAAACATGTTTCTGGTCTACAAACATTGCACTGTTGTCCTGGCCATGCTATCGACGTTGGAGTTTTCCAGCTGCCTTCCCTTGAGCGAAGATTCTATTTGTACTGCGGAGGAACTTGCTAAGTATAGCATCGTCTTCACAGGGAAGTGGAGCCAGGCTTCATTCCCTAAGCAATATCCCCTTTACAGGCCTCCAGCTCAGTGGTCATCCTTGCTAGGTAAGCCAATGTTACATTCAGAATTTTAAAAAAAATGAACATTTCTTAAAGGGCAACTGTTGCCAAAATATATTATCCCCAGCCAAAGGTGTGGGCTAATAGAGGTTGGGGGTAACAGTTTTTTTTTTTTTAAAAAACAAATTACCCTCCACCAGCGCAAGGCCACCTACACTGGGAGGGAGCTCCTGGTTCAAGCAGCCATGTTGGGGCATAATGAGTGAATGCTGCGCCATGCATGTGATGTCAGAATTGCGTTTCGCGCATGCACTCGGACTGACGCAGTCTTTAATCAAGCCAAAGGCTTCATAAAAGACTAACAGCAGTCTGAAACATTGCGGGCTTGATAAAAGACCAATGGCGGTCTGAAACGTTGCCGATTGTTTGGGTCAGAACCCATGTCTCAATAAAGGCGTTTTAAAGAAAAGAAACCCGTGAATGGTGCTGTCTATGATTCCTAATTCATTGAACAAGTTGGAGGTGGAAACTGTTGGACTTGCACCAGTGAATTGGAAGGGATAGGTGCTGACTTAATACCTTGTTGGATTATATATTTTGCCAACAGGTGCCCTTTAAAACCTAATTAAGGTTCAAATGGTGGATATTATTACAGTCAAGCAGAAAAAGCTCAGGACGAATGTATGAGATCTTTGCCTGTAAAGTATAAATGGCATTTTGGAATCCAAGAGTGAGTTTGCAGTTTAAGTAGACAAGTACCCTAGTTATCTGTGCAACCACTATTCAGCCTTACTTTTAAACACTGCTGCCTCCAGTGAATTAGATTTATTTCAGATTTAATGTACATGCCAGAGCTGAAAGACTAAAGCATTAGAGTGGGGCGTTTTGAACAGTGAAAAAGTTGTCTATCACTGCCGCCGCCAATATGTGAGTAAGTTCATGTAACACATTGTCATTTGCTGCCTTTTAGTATGTGCCGAGTAAGGGGTCAGTAGCATCAGAAGTAGGGATGCACCGAATCCACTATTTTGGATTCGGCCGAACCCCGAATCCTTTGTGAAAGATTCGGCCGAATACCGAACCGAATGTGAACCCTAATTTGCATATGCAAATTAGGGGTGGGAAGGGGGAAAAAATTTACTTCCTTGTTTTGTGACGAAAAGTCATGTGATTTCCCTCCCCAATTTGCATATGCAAATTAGGATTCGGATTCGGTTCGGCCGGGCAGAAGGATTCGGCCGAATCCGAATCCTGCTGAAAAAGGCAGAATCTTGGCCGAATCCTGAACCGAATCCTGGATTCGGTGCATCCCTAATCAGAAGACAATTTGCATTGTATAGATTAGAGCAGGCATGTCCAAAGTCAGGCCCGGGGGCCAAATGTGGCCCGTTTTCAAATTTACCCTTGGCCTCCATCATGAAATTAATAATAATAATGCAGCCCGCCAGCACAGTGCAATCAGGAATCGTGTAGCCGTAGCAGTAATATTTGGGCACATTAGTGAAATGATCTATACTGCTGCCTGTGAGCTGAAGGTTTTGGCAATAGACACTTACTGGCACGTAGAGACGCGCTGTTTTCACATACTTCTTTAGGGCTGAAGGTGCAATAGACGTACTGACGTTGCCTTTACAGTAAACTAAAGACGTATGCGAGAGCAGCGCATCACTATGTGCCAGTACTTGTCTATTACTAACACCTTCAGCTCACAGGCAGCAGTATAGACCAAGTGGCAGATATTACTGCTACGGCTACGCGATTCTTTGTTTAAATGAGTTAAATGATGTGAATGGTTCAAAGAATGTCAGGCTGAATGGTCGGCCCCCACACATTTTCACCTCACCAAATCTGGCCCTCGTTGCAAAAAGTTTGGCCACCCCTGGATTATAGGGTTAATTGATTGTGTCCCTGACACAAGTGTAATTGCACAAAAAAGAGCTAAATTGTGCAAATTAAGGCCTTTGCACAGATCACTTGCACCAGGGTCCATACTCCAAGGGGCAGATTTACTAAGCTCGAGGGAATAATTTGAATTGAAAAGATAGTCGAAGTATTGTCTCTTTAAAAAAATACTTCGACTTCATACTTCACCACTTTAAACCTACCAAGGTTCAATGTTAGCCTATCGGGACCTTCCCCAGCACTTTTCTTGGATTTCGAAGGATTTTTACCTCGAGGGTCGAATTTGAGGGGTTTTTAACCCTCGAAATTCGACCCTTGATAAATCTGCCCCCAAGTGTCGGCTGAGCTATTCACCTTGATGCAATGTGCCAGGTTTAATGGTGCCCTGTACTTAAAGGGGAAGTATTGCAAAAATGAAAATATAATATAAGCTTTGTCATACTGAAATAAAAAAACTTTCTAAATACTATCATTCTGCATCAGTTCTGAAATAATCACGTTTATCTTGACTATCCCTCTCTCAGCATCTGTTTCTCTTCATTCTGTCTTCATGCAGCAGTTGGGTGTCAGATATTCATTGACAGTTAGATCCAATATATCTTATAGGGGGGCTTCCTTTCCTAGCAGATGTATTAGAGCTCACTCAAATAACTGATTCCAGTACAAACAAAATCTAACAAATTAACCGCCTTTTACACAAATTCTGCATGTAGAGAGACATGCATGGGGCATATTTATCAAGGGTCGAATATTGAATTGAAAAAACTTCGAAATTCGAATTCAAAAAGACTAATCGAAATTAAGTCGAAGGTTTTTTTGGGTGAAATAGGTCAGTTTTTGATCGAATAGGTCCGTATTCGGCCGAATTCGAATAGTTTGAATCGAAAGAATAGCGCATTCGATTGAATTCCCAATTTTTTTTTCAAAATCCACCAATTGACTCCAAATAGGTTCTAGGAGGTCCCCCATAGGCTAAAACAGCAATTTGGCAGGGTTTAGATGGTGAATGTCAAAGTCAAATTTTTAAAGGGACAGTTCATGATAAATATTTAAAATAATTTTTTTCAAATTCGAATCGAATTTGGACTATTCCCTAGTAGAAGCACACAATAAATAGATTGAAATTTGGATTTTTTTCATTCGAAAATTCACCTCAACCTTTGATAAATCTGCCCCATGATGTCTGGTGAGTTTAATAGAATGAGCTCTTATACATCTTCTAGGCAAAATGAGCCCCCCTATAAGATATATTGGATCTAACTGTCAATGAATATCTGACACCCAACTGCTGCATGAAGAGAAACAGACCTGTCAAGACCATGTAGAAGTCAATGACCGGTATTGAGGGGTCAAATCCTTAAAAATTGCGGATTTGGGTTTTTTTAGGATCTGAACGAGACTATTCCCGCACAAGAATTCTTTGGGAAAAATTTAATTTAATTTAGAAGTGGCTTTCCAAAAATAGTGAGATAAATTTGGATTTTAATAAATAACCCCCTGAGTGTTTGAATGACAGGCACTTGTGCCACCCTCCAACTGCTCCCTTTGAAGGCAGTGCTGTTGAATGTAGGTATTGCTGTATTCAGAGCATCATGCACCAAAAACTTCAGCTTTGTGTTCTCATATTATGAAATATATCTGTTTTTCCAGCATCAGCACTTGCTATTTTTCAAAGCAGGAACAGTCAAATTGTAAATGATAAAGACTTTCATCCAGTCTTTGACCACTGTTTTAGTCTAGGCCAGTGTCGGACTGGCCCGGCGGGACACCGGGAAAAAACCCGGTGGGCCCCGACCCCTCGTGGGCCAGACCCCCTCTAAATATAAAAATTTTGGAGAAAAAAAAGTTTTCACCGATGCGCATCGCCACTCGCGCATGCGCATGAGAGGCGCCGCTTGCACATGCGCACGAGAGGCGCCGCTCGCGCATGCGCACGAGAAGCGCCACTTCGAGCGGCCGAACTCGGTGCGGCGCAGTAGGGGGACGGGGGGCCCTGGACCAGAAGTCCCGGTGGGCCCCGGGCCCCCCAGTCCGACCCTGGTCTAGGCAGTCATTACATCCCAGAATAGCTGGCCACAAGTTTAAGGGCATTAGAAAGCTACAGTACGACTAGGGCAGCAAGTGCATTCATAGGAAGATACAGTGATCATAATCAAGTTATAATTACAATGTAAATGTAATATTTTAACCACTCCTCCGTTTTACCTTTGCAAGTACAGGTATGGGATCTGTGATCCAGAATGCCTGGGACATGGGTCTTCCCGGATAATGGATCTTTCTGTAATTTGGATCTTCGTACCTTAAGGGGCAAATTTATAAAGGGTCAAAGTGACAATTCAAATTTAGAGTTATTTTTGTGGAATTCGACTAGGGAATAGTTAAAATTCGATTCCGGTATTTAAAAAAAAAAAATTGAATTAGATTTTCGAAATGTATCATGTACCGGCCCTTCGACTATTCGCCACCTTAAACCTGCCGCATTGCTGTTTTAGCCTATGGGGAATGTTTGGATTTGTTTGCAGCCTTCCTGAAAATCAAGTTTTTTTTTGGAGAATCAGATTCGAGTTTGCAGTCCAGTTTGAAAAATTTTGAATTCTTAGAAAAATTTTGGTTAGTCGATTTCAATTTAATTTCCGGTTCATTGGAGTTTAGGGGAGTTTTGACAAAGGGCCCAGCAGAGGCCCGAAACGTTGCCGCTTTGTTTTGTGAGCTGAATAAAACACCGATCACTGAATCAACCGCATCAGTTGTGCCACAGGTCTCTTGTTTTACTATGAACTCTAAATTTGACCCTGGATAAATCTGCCCCTAAGTCTACTATAAAATCACCCCATCAACTCAATAGGTTGGTTTTGCTTCCAATAAGGATTAATTATATCTTAGTTGGGATCAAGTACAAGCGACTGTTTTATTATTACACAGAAAAAGAAATTTAGATTATTTGGAGAAAATGGGAGATGGCCTTTCCATAATTTGGAGCTTTCTGGATAATGGGTTTCTGGAAATGGATCCATACCTGTACAAGTGGTATCTGATAAATGGAAATATCCCTTGTGGACTGGTCCCTGTTCTTTGGTGAGATCACTAAGCAGGTAGACCTTTTATTGATGCAGCCACCCAAAGTGGTGGGGAAAGCACCTGGACAACAATAGGGTCATAGTAGATGTCTACATCCACAGTCAATAGTTCTGATCTTTACTAGTAATGGGTGAATTTCGTCTCGTTTTTTACGCTGCCGTCCGTTTTTGACGCCGGTTTCACAAATTTATTTGCCTGCGGTGAATCGCGGGAATTCGCCGCGAATTTGCGTCTGTCGAATGAATTCGCAAATCAGTAGTCTTTACAAGACCAAGCCCCAGTGACAGAAGTGATGCATATATGCATGGCCCGCTCATACAAAATATGAGGCTCTCCGGTTTTTGAATCCACTAACATGTCAAAGTGTCTTTAAAGGAGAACTAAACCCTAAAAAGGATATGAGATCCCTTATCTGGAAACCCGTTATCCAGAAAGCTTCAAATTACGGAAAGGCCGTCTACCATAGACTCTACTTTATCCAAACAATCCACATTTTTAAAAAATAATTTCCTTTTTCTCGGTAATAATAAAATAGTAACGTGTACTTGATCCCAACTAAGATATAATTAATCCTTATTGGAAGCAAAACCAGCCTATTGGGTTCATTTTATGTTTACATGATTTTCTAGTAGATTGAAAGTATGAAGATCCAAATTACAGAAAGATCCGTTATCTGGAAAACCCAAGGTTCCACGCATTATATTATATATATATATATATATATATATATATTTTTTTTTTTTTTTAATATTTACATTCTTCTAGTACCATTGAGACATTATGGTGTTCTACATTATGGAAAGATCTCTTAGCCATTGTAGGTAAAGGCAAACTAAAGCATCTGTGTTTTTACATCCATATAAACTCACTCAAGTTCATTTAAGCTTTAGACGGATTATACAATATCACCTTTGACACAATGAGGCCTTGCTGGGCTTTTCTTCAAGCGTATTAGTGGAAAGTTCCAAAATCCAACTGCTCCTCAGCACCTGACCCTTTCACAGCCCCTAAAAGAAAGAGAAGACAGCAGAGTGGTGAATATAATGCCTCTCTATTGATTATTTTACTATAGCAGAGTTGTCCTGTGAGTTCTCAAGACCTGGAATATAAATCATGTCAGTCAGCTATTCCGGGCTTGAATTCTTGGAGTGTAAGAGCTACAGTAGCAGCTTGTCCTGTACGTCATCATCATCATCATTTATTTATATGTGATTTCTTCACAGCTTGAATTTTCAGGACATGGCATGAGATAAAGGCTAAAAAACAAAATGTTTCTTATTTAAATAATTTTTCCAACTGAATGCTAGAAAACGTTTGGTATGGCATTCTTGACTAATTTAATCATCTCAGTAAGAACCACTGTGTGCAATACACTTACTATCAATGGCTGGAAATGGTCATTGGCAAATACTGACGGTGAATGACGGCCGTTACTTGTGAAGCCAAACCAAACATGTCTGAGTTATAACTACTTCTCACTGCCCATGTCTGCCAATGCTTTTTCCCTTTCAATGACAGGTTATTCATGACATTATTTTTTCCTTGAAAGCGGCGGCATTTATATTTGCAAGAGCCATTTAAAGGAGAACTAAACCCTTAAAAAGAATATGGTTAAAAATGGCATATTTTATACAGTGAACTTATTGCACGAGGCTAAAGTTTGAGCTTGTCAATAGCAGCAATGATCCAGGACTTCAAACTTGTCACAGGGGGTCACCATCTTGGAAAGTGTCTGTGACACTCACATGCTCAGTGGGCTCTGATTGGCTGTTGAGAAGCTAAGCTTAGGGCTCGTCACTAATTATCCAGCAGAAAATGAGCTTCCCTGGCTGTAATATAAGCTGATGCTACAGGTTTGCTGATTATTAAATTCTGATGCTAATTGCACTGGTTTCTGTGCTGCCATGTAGTAATTATGTGTATTAATTACTAATCAGCCTTATATTGTGACATTTCTATTCTATGTGTACTGTATATTGTGAGTGGGTCCCTAAGCTCAGTAAGTGACAGCAGCACAGAGCATGTGCAGTGAATCAGCAGAAAAGAAGATGGGGAGCTACTGGGGCATCTTTGGAACACCCACCCTTCATGAAGGGTGGGTGTTCCCCCCCGAAAAGTTGAATGTTTGGTGGCTGAATAAAAGGGGATACTCCCCGACTGCATTAACCAGTGTGTGTGCAGATCCATTTTCTATACACATTTGTTGCCCCCATGGCTACACAGCAGCTTGTTTCATTAACTATAGTAGTACTTATCTGTTATCTACTGTGTATCCTGTGCTTGAATGGCTGTCCCCATGGCTACACAGCAGCTTGTTTATATAAACTATAGTAGTACTTATCTGTTATCTACTGTGTATCCTGTGCTTGAATAGCTGCCCCCATGGCTACACAGCAGCTTATTTATATAAACTATAGTAGTACTTATCTGTTATCTACTGTGTATCCTGTGCTTGAATGGCTGCCCCCATGGCTACACAGCAGCTTGTTTATATAAACTATAGTAGTACTTACCTGTTATCTACTGTGTATCCTGTGCTTGAATGGCTGCCCCCATGGCTACACAGCAGCTTGTTTATATAAACTATAGTAGTACTTATCTGTTATCTACTGTGTATCCTGTGCTTGAATGGCTGCCCCCATGGCTACACAGCAGCTTGTTTATATAAACTATAGTAGTACTTATCTGTTATCTACTTTGTATCCTGTGCTTGAATGGCTGCCCCTATGGCTACACAGCAGCTTGTTTATATGAACTATAGTAGTACTTATCTATTATACAGGCTTGGATTTGCATACCAACATTTAGAAACAGAAAGAGGGACAAAAAGATTTGGCGCGTGTAGCGTGGCAATTTTTTTGGCCATGCCCATTTTTTGGCCACACCCCCTAATTACCATGTTAATTGTACATAGTTTGGTGCTTGGGCGGGTGTCGGAAGCTAGGACCCTGTGCATACCTCCCAACATTCAGGAAATAGAAAGAGGGTCAAAAAAAGATATGCTACTCGAAAAAATTTTTGACTGCGCCCATTTTTGTGGCCACACCCCCTGATTACCATGTTCATGGCAGGTTATGAAAGTTTGAACATGTCTGTGGTTTTTATGTGTTATTACGGTTTTGCTAATGAAGGTGAATTGCCCTTTAAGCTGCAATTCACAGTTTTCGCAAGAAAAAGTATGCCTGTGGCCTAGGGGTGCCCAAGACCGAAATCCGGACCTGTACATATTACAGGTATGGGACCTGTTATCCAGAATGCTCGGGATCTGGGGTTTTCCGGATAACAGCTCTTTCCGTAGTTTGGATCTTCATTACTTAAGTCTACTAGAAAATCATGTAGGTTTTGCTTCCAATAAGGATTAATTATATCTTACTTTGGATCAATTACAAGCTACTGTTTTATTATTACAGAGAAAAAGGAAATCGTTTTTAAAAATTTTGATTATTTATATAAAATGGGGTCTATGGGAGAAGGCCTTTCCGTAATTCGGAGCTTTCTGGATAACGGGTTTCCGGATAAGGGATCCTATACCTGTACAAGGGTACAATTCATTGCCTGAATAAATCATGCAAGTCTTCATTTATTTTTAGGTTAAAAAGAAACAGAAGGGCGTGTGGCCATATTTATTCCAATATTCATACTTGTGCTGATACGTTTATCCAACAGGAGTCACTCACAGCTCCGACTACCACATGTGGAAAAAACTGGAGCCCGTCAGCAATGGAGTGAGGGACTTTGCAGAAAAAGGTGAAGCGTGGCCACTAATGAAAGAAATAGAAGCAGCTGGGGAAAAAATTCAAAGTGTGCACGGAATCTTTTCTACAGGTTCAATGTCTAGTGGCACAGGGCAGGCCTCTACTGAGTTTGAGGCACATTCAAGGCACCCCTTTGTAAGTACCCTAAAATATTCCTACCCTTGTATCTTTGTGTTATACATAAAATGATATAATTTCGTTACTCCTAAAAGATGGATCATTGAAAAAAATAAATAAATACTGTTTGGGGCAGATTTATTAAGGGTCAAATTGAAAATTCAAATTCAAACGTTTGAATTTTTTTATGGTCAAAACTGTCAAATTTGACTAGGGAATTATCCAAACTCGATTCATGTTTTTTTTTGTTTTTTTTTAAATAATCGAATTAGATTTTCAAGATTTAACATACTCTGACTCTTTAAGAATTTGAATTTGACTATTCGCCCCCTAAAACCTGCCAAATTACTGCATAAGTCAATGGGCAAGGGGTCTGCATTACACTGCGAGCATAAAGGAATAGTTCAGTGTGAAAATAAAAACTGGGTAAATAGATAGGCTGTGCAAAATAAAAAATGTTTCTAATATAGTTAGTTAGCCAAAAATGTAATATATAAAGGCTGGAGTGAACAGATGTCTAATAAAACAGCCAGAATCCAACTTCCTGCTTTTCAGCTCTATAACTCTGAGTTAGTCAGCGACTTGAAGGGGGGCCACATGGTACATTTCTGTTCAGTGAGTTTGTAATTGATCCTCAGCATTCAGCTCAGATTCAAAAGCAACAGATATGACCCATGTGGCCCCCCCTCAAGTCTCTGATTGGTCACTGCCTGGTAACCAGGGTAACCAGTCAGTGTAAACCAAGAGAGCTGAAAAGCAGGAAGCAGTTATCTGACTGACATAATATACATCAAATCACTCCAGCCTTTATACATTACATTTTTGGCTAACTAACTATATTAGAAACATTTCTTATTTTGCACAGCCTGTCTATTTACACAGTTTTTATTTTTACACTGAACAATTCCTATAAGGCTACTTCTCATTACAAGATCTGTGAAATCCGGCATGTTTGTGTTAAAAAAATATAATTATATTTGAAAGTTGAGTTAGGGGCAGATTTACTAAATTTGAGTGAAGGGTTCGAATTAAAAAAACTTCGAATTTCGAAGTGTTTTTTGGGCTACTTCGACCATCGAATGGGCTACTTTGACCTTCGACTACGACTATTCGAACATTCGATAGTCGAAGTACTGTCTCTTTAAAAAAAAATTCGACCCCCTAGTTCGGCAGCTAAAAGCTACCGAACTCAATGTTAGCCTATGGGGAAGGTCCCCATAGGCTTGCCCAAGTTTTTTTGATCGAAGGATATTCATTCGATCGTTGGATTAAAATCCTTCGAAACGTTCGATTCGAAGGATTTAATCGTTCGATCAAATGAAAAATCGATCGCATTTTCAGCGTTAAATCCTTCGACTTCGATATTCAAAGTCGAAGGATTTCAATTCCTAGTCGAATATCGAGGGTTAATTAACCCTCGATATTCGACCCTTAGTGAATCGGCCCCTTAGTATTTGTTTATGCACCTCTTCTACATAAGCCCCACTAGGTGCTACTGCAATCAGTAAGTCTAAATAAAGAGGTCCATCATAAATCCAACATTACAGTCACCACTACGTGACCTTCTTCAGGGTCAAGAGAACAAGAGATTTGATAATGAAAGCAAACACCTTCCATGTCTTCCCCGTTCATCTCTGAGTATGAAGTACATTTAAACCCTTCACCTCTCAAACAATTGCATGAAAATGGTCCGGTATGCAACTACACACGTTTGTAGCAATTTGAATAGGGCGGGTACATATAGGTCATATATATGCAGGCCTGGACTGAGAATTAAAATAGGCCCTGGCATTTCAGGTACACAGAGGCCCAATAAACCCACATAGAGGCCCAAACAGGCCCCACCAGTGCACTAAATACTGACTGTCTATGGGACCTTATAGCAGCCCCTCTGGCATTTGCCAGAACATTAGAGATGTTGGTGCAAATGCTTGAAGTGGCCACTTATTATTACACATGTCCAAGGAAGCAAAATAAAGACAAAAGAGATTCTCTAATGTCCTAGACATGAGCCCACCCTAAAACTAATGTGGCATGCCCCTCAAATGTCACAGTTACAACTTTTAAACACAATACCACTTTAAAATATGAAAAAAGTGGTTTGTCTTTTTTTATGACTTATCAGCACACAGGATATGATGTCACCGACATAATATTGAGGGGGATGTGGCTTCTAGTGATGGGCGAATTTATTCGCCAGGCGCAAATTTGCGGCCAATCTGCGTGATTCGCCACCAGCGAATAAATTCGCGAAACACCTGCGAAAATTCGCGGGCGTCAAAATTTTTTTTACGAAAAACGGACCCCGGCGTCAAAAACGTGTTCCGGCATCGAAAAAACGGGTGCCGGCGTCAAAAATGGGCGCCGGCATCAGAAACGAGACGCCGGCGCTGTTTAGCGAATTTTTCACCATTTTGCGAAATTCGCTAATTTTTCGGCGAAGCGAAACGGCACAAATTCGCCCATCACTAGTGGCTTCACCTTATCAGTTTGCCAGGTCTAAGGTGGTGAAGGAGACTCTGGCGAAAGGGGTAACGTAGTGGAAAATTCACACTTTAGTGAGTTTGTGGAGAAACAATTGTTCGCCTGAGTGAAATTTTGTCTGGTGAAAAGGCATGAAACTTAGTTAGCACTGTGCTATGTGGTTAGCAAATTGTCCTCTACGCCTGTTAGTAAATTGGTGATGTCCTTGCGGCTTGTCCTTCTGGCAAATTTTCCCCTTGACAGCCACTTTGCCCTTCTGAATGCAAAGGGTGGATCTGATACTAACTACTTAAAGGGATACTGTCATGGGAAAAAATCTTTTTTCAAAATGAATCAGTTAATAGTGTTGTTCCAGCAGAATTCTGCGCTGAAATCCATTTCTCAAAAGAGCAAACAGATTTTTTTTTATATTTAATTTTAAAATCTGACATGGGGCTAGACATTTTGTCAATTTCCCAGCTGCCCCAAGTCATGTGACGTGTGCATGCACTTCAGGAGAGAAATGCTTTCTGGCAGGCTGCTGTTTTTCCTTCTCAATGTAACTGAATGTGTCTCATGGGTAGGGATGTAGCGAACTGTTCTGCTGCGAACTAGTTCGCACGAACTTCGACCGTTCGCGTCCGCCGAATGTTCGAGAACGTTTGGGAACGTTCGCATTTTGAGTTCGATTCGAATAAAAATCATTCGACCATTCGATTCCTTCGACCGCTAAAAATCGAACGATTTCCATTCGTTCGAACGATTGTAAGCATTCGATCGAATGATTTTCATTCAATCGAACGCTAAAAATCGTTCTAATCGAACGATCAAACGATTTTAAAACGTTCGATCGAATGATTTTTCATTCGTTCGAATGCTTAAAACGTTCGATCGTTCGATTCGAATGAACCTTCGATCGAATGATTAAAATCCTTCGATCGTTCGAATCGAACGATTTTAGCGGGTGTTCGAAGTTCGCGAACTGTCCGCGAACGTTCGCATTTTTTGCCGGTGTTCGCGAACACCAAATCGGCAGTTCGCTACATCCCTACTCATGGGTTTTTACTATTGAGTGTTGTTCTTAGATCTATCAGGCAGCTGTTATCTTGTGTTAGGGAGCTGTTATCTGGTTACCTTCTCATTGTTCTGTTGTTAGGCTGCTGGGGGGGGGGGGGAAAGGGAGGGGTGATATCACTCCAACTTGCAGTACAGCAGTAAAGAGTGATTGAAGTTTATCAGAGCACAAATCACATGACTTGGGGCAGCTGGGAAATTGACAATATGTCTAGCCCCATGTCAGATTTCAAAATTGAATATAAAAAAATCTGTTTGCTCTTTTGAGAAATGGATTTCAGTGCAGAATTCTGCTGGAGCAGCACTATTAACTGATTCATTTAAAAAAAAAAAAAAAAAATTCCCATGACGGTATCCCTTTAATACATGTTTATATATATATATATATATATATATATATATATGGTAGTCTGTAGTCAGAAGGCTTTACTCAAATGCATCCCCGTCTCTGATATAATTGCATAGACTGAATATATGTCTTTTTTTTTAACAGCATCTCTTTTCTTTTACATGGTTACTGGTTACTTTTAGGTCTCCTTCATGGTGAGAATTGTGCCAAGCCCTGATTGGTTTGTTGGCGTTGACACTTTAAACCTTTGTGAAGGGAAGCACTGGAAACAAACCGCTACGCTGGAACTTCATCCATATGATGCCGGAACAGATAGTGGATTTACATTTTCATCACCAAATTTTGCTACAATACCACAGGGCACTGTCACTGAGGTTTGTTTCCTAGTATTCATATCAAGTTTGAGATATGAGAAGAGAAGGGCCATAGAAATCAAACATAATACATTTAAGGGGTTATTTATCAAAGTACGAATTTATCTCAATATTTTCTGCTACAAACTCCGATCAAATCCGCTCTGGTTTTTAACGCTTATTTATTATTAAATTTTCCTGAAAATTTGCTTTGTGGGAAAAAAAATCAGATTTTTACTAATTTTTCGGACTATTTCATCTGATTTTTTCTTAATTTTCACCCAAAAACTTCGGGGTATTGCACATCAAAAAATCATTGGGACTTCTTCCATTGATTTATATGCAGCCTCGACAGGTCTGAAATGCTGGATTTTCAGATTCAGACTTTTCCATCCTCTGGGTTTAATAAATTCCGAAAAACGTGTTTTTTTTTTAAAAGTCAGATTTTATAAAAAAAAAAAAAAGATAAATCACGAATTTTTCGTTATTTTTGCATTCAGAGTTTTATAACTAACCCCCTTATAGTTGTACAGGTATGGTACCAGTTATCCGGAAACCCGTTATAAAGAATGCTCCGAATTACAGAAAGGTTTTCTCCCATAGACTCCATTTTATCCAAATAATCCAAATTTTTAAAAATGATTTCCTTTTACTCTGTAATTATAAACCAGTAGCTTGTACTTGATCCAAACCAAGATATAATTAGTCCTTATTGGAAGCAAAACTAGCCTATTGGGTTTATTTAATGTTTAAATGATTTTCTATTAGACTTAAGGTATGAAGATCCAAGTTATTGAAAGATCCGTTATCCAAAAAAACTCAGGTCCCAAGCATTCTGGATAACAGGTCCCATACCTGTACTTCTATTAAGCACTAAATTTGGGGTTTAATTGAAATAGAGATTTGGAGATGTTCCTCCTGTCCAACTGCTCTGATCAATTGGGAGTTTTCCAGAAGGATAGTTTTCGGGTTTGAGAATAATGCACATGACATTTCTATTTAAAGGCATCTAATATTGAAGGACTCTTCATTTCAACAGGTTACAGCTTCATCGCCAAGTCATCCCGCAAACTCATTTTATTATCCCAGACTAAAGAACCTGCCGTCCATCGCCAAAGTTGTGTTCACTAAAGTGAAAGGAAGGCTTTCATCATTTCTCGATATCGTTTCCAATGTCACTACAACGGGAAATGAAATCGATGAACATATCTCAGGTAAACTGCACAGCATTTATCCAACAGGTAATGTCATCGACTGTAAAAAACGACTGTTTAACGATAAAGGAAAATTACATTTGTATTTTACAACAGCAATTCTAAGCTACATTACCATAGGATAACAAACACTTAAAGCGATCCTGTTGCAGGAAAACACATTTTGTTTCCCAAACGCATCAGTTAATAGTGCTGCTCTGACAGAATTCTGCACTGAAATCATTTTTTTTAAAAGAGAAACTGATTTTTTTTAGAAATATTGAATTTTGACATGGGACTAGACATATTGTCAGTTTCCCATGTGCCCTCAGTCACGTGACTTGTGCTCTTCAGTCATTCTTTACTGATACTGCCTATACTGGCTCCCAATAATGTATAACACATAAATACACTATGAAAAAACCGTGCCATGTACCATTAGCCTCAATTAGCTTGTATAGTATAGATATACAGTATACAAACAGTATGCACTTGTAAACAATGGCACACTGACTTCTATGAACACTAACTCCAGGGCATAAATACATTATGCAATGAAGGTGAGAAGTAGTGGCACCCAAAATACATAAATACAATGAAAAATAGTGGGTACTTCAGCCCCATATGAAATAAATACACTGAGAGGCAGTGGGAATTCTAGGCCTAAATACATTATATACAATGAGAGGCAATTATTTCACATCCCAGACTCCTTTACCCTTCCGAAAAACAGGTCTGTGAAAGGCTGGAAAAGATTTGAGCATTGCAGAGATCACAATGAAGTCAGAAATCTTTTGCATTACTAAAAGCGCTCTGATCTAGTAGTAGACATGACAATAGTACCCAAGCAGGAAAAAAACCTGCTTTGCTATTGCACGACTTTGGTCGTATTGAAGTGCAATGGGATGGGGAGAAAACAAGAGATTTTGTATTGTGAAGCACTGGCTTCTTCTCAAAGCTCAGAATCAATCACAATGCAAAATGCTGCCTCCACACCAATATTACAGTTAAAATCAAATACAGTTGTTGGTTCAAGAATGAAATTTTAAATGGTAGAGTAAATTATTTGCAATATACCCTGTACAGTAAACAGTGTCATTTAGACATAAAAAGTGAGCCATAAAAATCCATTTAAATAGTTACAGAATAAAAATCTTTTCAAAAATTGACAAGATGCAGATGAGTTTCTTGATGATTTTGATTCACTTACTTTTGGTGGAATATCAAGTTTCTTCAGCAATTTGACTTGTTATTTTGATCTTTACCGTGAATTATCTGCTACTGTTTTTTGCTCACATGAGTCTGTTTTAATATATTTGCATAGATGTTAGAGCTTTACTCATGGAACTCTTACCCACCATTAATCTGTTAGCATTCACTAGTTTATTACATCTATTAGCTACAGTTTAGATAAGTTAGCTATATTAATGGATTAAATTAAAATGTTCCAATGATAACAATAAACAAAGGAAGGTTCATTACATGAATTCCCTGGACAAGGTGTCAAGGATTGAGTAGGGGGCGCTTTGGAGGCAGAGGATGTAGGTTGAGTCCTTAAAGCAGGGGCTGTAAAGCTGGACATGGAGAGTAAAGACAGGCTCAGGATGAAGAGGGCAATGTGTCAGAACAGGGCAAAGCAGACATAGAACAGGAGCAGACAGGACACAGCAGGCGTAGAACAGGAGCAGACAGGACAGGACGGAGCAGGCATAGAACAGGATCAGACTGACAGGACAAGGACATAGTGGGTGTAGAACAAGAGCAGACTGGACAGGACAAGGACAGATCAGGTGTAGAACAGGAGCAGACTGGACAGGACAAGGACGGAGTGGGTGTAGAACAAGAGCAGACTGGACAGGACAGAGTGGGTGTAGAACAGGAGCAGACTGGACAGGACAAGGACAGAGCGGGGGTAGAACAAGAGCAGACTGACAGGACAAGGACGGAGTGGGTTTAGAACAGGAGCAGACTGGACAGGACAAGGATATAGTGGGTGTAGAACAAGAGCAGACTGACAGGACAAGGACGGAGTGGGTGTAGAACAGGAGCAGACTGGACAGGACAAGGACATAGTGGGTGTAGAACAAGAGCAGACTCGACAGGACAAGTACAGAGCGGGTGTAGAACAGGAACAGACTGGACAGGACAAGGACAGAGCGGGTGGAGAACAGGAGCAGACTGGACAGGACAAGTACAGAGCGGGTGTAGAACAGGAGCAGACTGGACAGGACAAGGACAGAGCGGGTGTAGAATAGGAGCAGACAGGACAGGACAAGGACAGAGTGGGTGTAGAACAAGAGCAGACTGGACAGGACAGGACGGAGCGGGCGCAGAACAGGCGCAGACTGGACAGAAAGGAACGGGCGTAGAGCAGGAACAGGACTGGAGCAGGAACAGGAATGGATCAGGAACAGGACTGGAGACAGAGCAAGATACAGACTAGGCAGGGAAGGTAAGGCAGAACAAGACATGGATAAAGGGAAAAGGCAAGAGCAGGAACCCTGCTAGGAGAAATACCACAGTGCTTAATGTTCTGGCACTGTCAGCCCTTATTGGCTGATCCCAACCAACGGTAGTTAGGGCGAGCAGTCAGTAACCAGGAGGTCTCAGGATCAAACCCCAGCAGAGCCTGACACAAGGGGTGCAACATATGGCATTTGGTAAGTGTATAACACAGATGCACTTCTATCCTTACACTTCTGTGCCACTACAGAAATTATGAATCTTATCCATTCAGCCTAATGGAAAAAAAAAGTGTAATTAGCTGTCAGTAATTAGGCAACCTGGGTTTAAAGATGGTTATACACAGCCAGGTACGAGTTCACCAAATGAGCGGATCTGTGCCCAATTTGGCCACCCGCATGCTGGGCCAAATCTGGCCATGGGGTTATACTGTAAAATTGCTTAGAACGACATTTTCTTTCATTAGGCAACATTATATTTTTGAGTTTAAACCCCTTTTTCTTCAGAAACACAGTAGATTTAACCTTAGTTAATGTGCTTACCGACATGCAATTTATTCTTGGTTCTCAGAATAAACCTGCAAAAGAAGAAATAAAATTATTTCAAACAAAACATTATTTCGCAATGAATTGATGTGGCTTTATAGTAACTAATTTTTATCCTGTTTATTTTTCAGAAACACCACTGGACTGCGAGGTCTCTGTATGGTCATCCTGGGGTCTCTGTAGAGGCAGCTGTGGGAATGCTGGAGTGAAAAGTAGAACAAGATACATTCGTCTGAAACCTGCTAACAATGGAACTGCATGCCCGACCCTCAATGAAGATAAAGAATGTGAACCAGAAAACTGTGTATAGAACAAACAAATGACTGGGCTAGATAACTTATTTTAAGGGATGCACCGAATCCCTGATTTGGTTTGGGATTCGCGCAGGATTAAGCCTTTTTCAGCAGGATTTGGATTCGGCCGAATACTTCTGCCTGACCATACTGAATCCTAATTTACATATGCAAAATAGGGACAGGAAGGGAAATCGAGTGATTTTTTGTCACAAAACAAGGAAGTAAAAATATTTTTTCCCTTCCCACCCCTAATTTGCATAGGCAAATTAGGATTTGGTTCGGTGTTCGGCCGAATCTTTCGCGAAGGATTCAGGGGTTCTGCCAAATCCAAAATAGTGGATTCGGTGCATCCTTACTTATTTTAGAAGTATGGTACAATTACTTATTGTAAATAACAGTTTAGGACAATATATGAGATATTTTATCTAAACTGACAGTTTGGATAAATATTCACTTAGAAAATGAATTTATCCTCAGGTCGGTGCAATGTGGTCAGTTTTGATTCCAAATTCCAAGTTTTATTTTGTATTCCTTTGTGGGACAAGTAACATTTTTTTTACACTTTACACCTATGTTGAACGTTTTAGTGCAAAATAAGTCATTTTATTACAATGCTGTGTTTGTATAAACATATTCATGCTCACAATATTGGCCAAATGTTCAAAATAAAGATTTTAAGGTTTTCCAAAATGAAGCTCCGAGTATATGGTCATTCAAAGAACATATGCATAACATATTCACAATAGATATCAAATGAAAATGTACTTGTCATAGCCATCTATAAACCTTCACAAATCACTCTGTTAATACAATTTATGTATCCATGTCTGGTAGTACTGTTATTGCTTACAGGTACAGGTTTGGGATCCATTATCCGGAAACTGTTATACAAAAAGCTCCGAATTGCGGGAAGGCCACCTCCCATAGAGTCCATCTTATCCAAATAATAAAAAATTTTAAAATCCCAACTGAGATATAATTAATCCTTATTGGAGGCAAAACCAGCCTATTGGGTTTATTTAATGTCTACATGATTTTCTAGTAGACTTAAAGGGGAAGTAAACTTTAAAATAGAATAAGGCTAAAAATGTTGTATTTTGTATACTAAACATAAACATGAACTTACTGCACCACAAGCCTAATCAAACAAATAATTTATGCTTTCAAAGTTGGCCACAGGGGGTCACGATCTTGTAACTTTGTTAAACGTCTTTGCAATACCAAGACTGTGCACATGCTCAGTGTGGTCTGACCTGTTTAGGGATCGTCATAAATTATCAAAACAGCACAAGTCTAATAATATCTGCCAGAAGCCGATACAGCAAGACTGATTAATAATCAGAATATACAGACTGCACTGGGTCCTGTGTTGTCATGTAATCTAATGTGGATTTTATAGTTTTTGTATTGTTTAATACAAACTTTCTCCAACTCTGCAAAACCAGTGGCTGCAGCAAAATAATCCTCCAAATAGAATCCCAGTTTATCTGTTTAAATCTGGCTCCATGATCTTTGTCCCTGCAGCTGGAGTTGGAAACAGTAAAGGGGATGTAAAGGCAAAAATAAAATCCAATACAAATCTCTACACAGTCGCCGACTGCTCTACAGGGAAACAAACAAAGCTGCTTGAGTTCTGCATGGCTGGGAAGTAAGGCGGGGGCTCCCCCTGCTGTTCATAAGTATGATTGTTTCCCTGCTCAGCAGTTAGGGACCGTCTGACAATTCCTATCCACAGCAGTAAATGAAGGGAGAATTTCACTGCATACAGTCAGGATTCTTATAAAAACTGTAGACATTTTTTAATAAAAGAATATTGGAGATAGGTTTCTTTTTCATTAAAGAAAGTAAAAATGGGATCTAATTTTTTTGCCTTTAAATGCCCTTTAATGTATGAAGATTCAAATCATATCAAATCACAGTTATTCAGAAAACCCCAGGTCCAGAGCATTCTGGATAAAAGGTCCCCAACCTGTATCTTCTGTCTCCACAACTGTGATATGGGAGGTACAGTAGGGCCGTTTGCAGCTAACTTTCCCAATATTAGTTTGTGTGGGCTTAAAACTTCAGGCTGAGCATTAAAGTATAATCTGGCTTTGCTTAGGCCCTTCGGTTGTCTTTTCCCTAAAATGGGAGCCAAAAAAGGTGACTGAGGGAATCAGGATTGCAGGTAAATAGGCCAAGAAACACCCTTGAGTAGCGATGGGCAAATTTCTCCCATTTCCCTGAAAAACAAGCAAAACGTGAATTTAGATTCCGGTGCCAAATTTTTTTTGACGCCAGCGACAATTCGGAAGCCGGCAACAATTTGACGCACATTAAGTCAATGGGCGCCTTTAATTGTCAAAAAAAATTTTGAAGCCAATTTTGAAAATTTATTCGGCTGCGGTGAAATGGGGAATAAATTCACCCATCACTAACCTTAACAACTCTAAGCTATATGTTCTCTCCTGTGCAACAATGTACTGCTTAGATCTTCTAAATATAAGGTGGCCATAGACGCACAGATATTATTTTACAAAACGAATTTTCATGATATTTGATGCGTGTATGGTGGGGGATGAGACGACTGATATCTGCAAAAGACTTGGATATCGGTCTGCTCCTCGATCGGCCAAGGAAAAATTGGATCGGACGCCTTTGTTGAGAAGGGCAAAACCACATTAAATTTTCATTGCTTTAAAACAAATTTATTTTTTTGATGTTACTGTTCCTTTAAAGGGCAATTCACCTTCAGAAACAATTGTAACAATTTAAGATAAGTGGGTCTCTTGGGGAAACTGGGACTTGCCACTTAAAGGGCCTTCATTAGCAAAACTGTAATAACACATAAAAACCACAAGAATGTGTTCAAACTTTCATAACTTGAAATAATTTTTTCTCTATTTCTATTTCCAGAATGTTGGGAGGTCTGCTGTATTACTCATTCTAAAATGCACACCTTACCCTGCTTCTGTGTAATAATTTTTAACCTTGTTTTAATTTGAATAATATTGCAAAACAAATGGCATGCCATCTTTTTATAATTGGGGGTAATAGAAAGTTATATAATTCAAGTTGTATCTCCCTTTAAAAAGAGTTCCCTTTTAGCAAGGAGGGGGTAAAGGTACTTGTGTAAATAAGAGGGAGATGATTATATATGATTTGACTTTTTGATGAAGCCTGCATTGAAGTAATGGATACATTAATATTGGTGTCATCCATTTAGTATGATGCACATGCTGAAACTAGAATTCATTACCATTTTGCTGATACGAGTTTAATAAAAAGGTGGAGAACAATGGCACAAATAGTGTCTGCAAAGTGAGGGGAGGCTGGCAAAGAAAGGAGAGCAATTGTGATTGGTGGATTGTAAGTGGATATCACTTAAATGGACAGAAACTTGTGTACATTGATGAATGAAATAAAAAAGGCTGTTGCATCCAGGGCCCCCATCAGAAATCGCGGGGCCCGAACAACAAAATTTTCTGGGCCCCTTGGTCCCCGTCCACTCCAGCCCTCAAGCTCCACCCCAGATACTGCCCACCCTACAGTAAAAAGGCCACACAGGCAGCACTAAAAACAGTAAACCCCCAATACACGTGTTATAAAAAGCCATTGGTGGTCAGGGTCCCACATAAAAGCTTTTAAAAAAACATTGGTGGTCAGGGCCCACCTATAAGTTAAAAAAAAACATTGGTGCCAGGGCCCCCCATAAAAGATTTAAAAAAAACCACTGGTGGTTAGGGCCCCCTTACAAAAAAAATCAATGGTGGCCAGACACCCCCCATAAATTAAAAAAAACATTGGTGCCATGGCCCCCCCATAAAAGTTTTAAAATAAATATTGGTGACCAGGGCTCCCCTTACAATTTAAAAAGAAACATTGGTTGTCAGGGTCTCTTAGAATATTTAAATAAAATATTATTCTGATATCAAATATCCACATAAATCCTCAGTAAAAATGTGAATAGTTTTGAAATACCCAATATTATGCTTCCCAGAGCAAAGAACTCAATAATTTGTTCCATCTAAAATAACTGGCCAATTCCTGATAATGATAATAGACTGGATGTCTGACATAATAGCAAGAACACTACTTCCTGCTTTTCAGCTCTCTTGGTTTCCACTGATTGGTTACCAGGCAGTAACCAATCAATTGCAAACTCACTGAACAGTTATGTCCCATTGATGCCTGGGGAGATATATTGGGGTTATAGGCATTAGGAGCAAAACAACAGTCTAAATAATGTATTTGCGATGCTAGATGATAGAGTCGAAAGTAGGGAAGTCAAGGCCCCCTTCTGTTAGTGGGCAGAAAGCTTTGCCCAAGTTACCCTAGGCGGTTTTTTGCTTCTAATAAAAAAAATTAGAAATTGGTAAGCACATTGGAAGTTACAAGTAAAAAGCCTAAGAACTAAATCACTTGTGCACATTTTAAATCTTTTCTAATACAAACTGCAGCAACAAAACACCTTAATGTGCCAACAAGCAAGTTCTGTGGAAAGCATATGGGTGACTTTCCCTCATAATTAGATACGGGAGTTATTAAAATCCGAATGCTAAAAAGTCAAGGTTTTTTTTTTTACTATAAAATACGAGGTTGTATATACTTTAAGTCAATGGGAGAGGTCCCTATACTGTTTGGAAGTTTCTTTGGTCAATCCGGAATTAGCCTTATAATCCGACTATTTCAGGCATTTCGGGTAAAAATCTAAAAAATTCGGTAAAAAGCCAGAAAAAAAATTGAGCAATATTGGAAAAAAATCTGGAAAAAAATGTACGGTTCGGGTTTTCGCATGATTTTATCGTAGGTTTTCCCCGATTTAATGAATTCATGCTTTTTTTAATCATAAATAAGATCAAATCATTGATTCTAGTTTGGTCTGACTTTTTTATTTTAAAACATCAGATATATTCGGATTTTAATAAGTAACCCCCTAATTGTATTTTTAAGTATCACAATAGCCTCGGATATAATGCTTGCCCAAGAAATCATCCAAGCCCCTCTTAAAGGAATTAATAGAATCTATGCTCGCAACATTGTCCGGCAGTGCATTCCCCAACCTCACTGTGAAGGACACCTACTCTTTTCTTTTCTTCTAATCTGAAGAAGTGCCTCTGGTCAGATGATCCATTTTATGGAAAAATAGATCTCCAGCTATCCTGCTATTACATATTACTTAATACATTATTCACAATAGTTGTCACTAATTAGGCCTAGTTCATTAGGTGCAACGTGGCTTATCCTGAGTGATAACACCTGTTGCTGCATCTGGCACCAAAAGGCTGCTTTATAGATAAGGCAAGGTAGGTATTAAATAGCAATCTTTTAATAGGGCTGAACTCCACGGCGCAACGTCTTCCGATTGGATGCGCTGAGAGGAAGCCCATGCGACAAGACGGATGCGCCGAATATAATGTAACAACTGTCGGATGAAGACTCAATGATCAGTTTGTAGGTGCGATATTTCTATTACTTACATTGTATTCGGCGCATCTGTCTTCTGTTCCTCAGCCCATCGGATCAGAAGAAGTCGTGTTGTGAAGTTCAAACCATAGACTTTGGAGAAATTCAAGGCATTTTTTAAAACCCCTTATTAAAAAAAAACCCTACCCCCCTACCCTACATAGAACCCCTCCCTTCTCCGCACCAGCCCCGAACTTTTTACTTACCCCTCAGTGCAGATTCACAGCATCGGAGTTCATGGGCTCCATCTTCTTCGGTCTTCTTCTGTTGCTTCTGCAATTTTCGTGACTTTCGGCACATGTGCAGTTGACAAGAACCCGAAGACTGCTCCAACTGCGCATGCGCCGATACGGAACTTACTTTCCAATGAAGACCGAAGAGAAGAAGATGGCTGACATGAACTCAGATGCCGTAAATCTGCACCAAGGGGGTAAGTAAAAAGTTAGGGGCATTTGCCAGGGGTAGCAGCTAGGCTGGGGGGGAGAGGGAAGGGTTGTATGTAGGGTAGGGTTTTTTTAATAAGGAGTTTACTTCTCCTTTAAAGTTCTGGGGACATCTGGAGCATCCCAAGAAGAGTCTATATTTTCGTACACTAATACCATTAGTTAAATGCAGTGTTGGCCTGGCCCACCGGGATACCAGGAAAAGTCCCGGTGGGCCCTTGTGCTGCTAATCATTTGGCTTATTTCATGGTCATTTTCTTTTTCTATGAGAAAAAGAGGCTAAATAGATGAATCATCAATTATAGTATGTAAAGAAAAGAGACTAGAAGAATAGAGGTTGAGTGAGGAGAGAAAGAATAATAGTACAGGTATAGGATCCCTTATACGGAAACTCGATATCCAGAAAGCTCCGAATTACGGAATGGCTGTCTCCCATAGACTTCATTTTATCCAAATAATCAAAATTTTTAAAAATGATTTCCTTTTTCTCTGTAATAATAAAACAGTACCTTGTAATCGATCCCAACTAAGATATAATTAATCCTTATTGGAAGCAAAACCAGCCAATTGGGTTTATTTAATGTTTAAATGAATTTCTAATAGACATAAGGCATGAAGACCCAAATTACAGAAAGATCTGTTATCCGGAAAACCCCAGGTCCTGAGCATTCTGGATAACAGGTCCCATACCTGTACTTAGAGTGGGCCCCTGGTCTAAGGTTTGTTGGTGGGTCCCTGGTGTAAGGCTTTTGGGTGGGCCCCAGGTTTCCCAGTCTGACACTGGTTAAATGTGAAATACAGACACCTATCTAAGCATTCCATGAGCAATAATCAAGCCTTTTTTTATCACCCCACACTGTCACAGACTTTACTGTAAAGAGGACTTACACTGCAGTTTCAAACTAAGGTTTTATTATCTATGACAATTTTTTAGCATGAGCATAACACTACAGGTATGGAATCCGTTATCTGGAAACCTGTTATCCAGAAAGTTCCATTATTATCTCCTGTAAACTCCATTTTATCCAAATAATCCAAATTTTAAAAAAGTAATTTCCTTTTTCTGTGTAATAATAAAACAGTAACTTGTACTTGATCCCAACTTAGATATAATTAATCCTTATTGGAGCAAAACCAGCCTATTGGGGTTATTTAATGTTTATATGATTTTCTAGTAGACTTAAGGTACGAAAAACCAAATTACGAAAACATTGGTTATCAGAAAAACCCCAAGCCCCCAACATTCTGTATAACATAACAGGTCCCTTACCTGTACAAACCTTGTAAAATTGTACCTCGTTATTAAGGCCGTTACAAGATACAAAAATGGGATATTAAAGAACACGACTTCCTACCGTCTGCGCCTGGACTAGGAATGGTTGTGACAATTACAGCACCAAATGGAGAGGTAAGTTATATTTTTGCTACATGGTGTTAAAAATCGGTACAGAAAGAAAAAACGGAAACAATGCACGGCCATGACTGGTTTAAATTTTACAGCAATATTTAAGCCAAATGTTATCGCTCTGAAATCTTGAAATAGGGTGAGGGTTAGTGGGAGAATTTCTCCCATTTTGCTTCACTGAAAAATTCGCAAAAACAGCTTGAATGACTGCCCCCATGGCTACACAGCAGCTTGTTTATATAAACTATAGTAGTACTTATCTGTTATCTACTGTGTATCCTGTGCTTGAATGTCTGCCCCATGGCTACACAGCAGCTTGTTTATATAAACTATAGTAGTACTTATCTGTTATCTACTGTGTATCCTGTGCTTGAATGGCTGCCCCCATGGCTACACAGCAGCTTGTTTATATAAACTATAGTAGTACTTATCTGTTATCTACTGCGTATCCTGTGCTTGAATGGCTGCCCCCATGGCTACACAGCAGCTTGTTTATATAAACTATAGTAGTACTTATCTGTTATCTACTGTGTATCCTGTGCTTGAATGGCTGCCCCCATGGCTACACAGCAGCTTGTTTATATAAACTATAGTAGTACTTATCTGTTATCTACTGTGTATCCTGTGCTTGAATGTCTGCCCCATGGCTACACAGCAGCTTGTTTATATAAACTATAGTAGTACTTATCTGTTATCTACTGTGTATCCTGTGCTTGAATGGCTGCCCCCATGGCTACACAGCAGCATGTTTATATAAACTATAGTAGTACTTATCTGTTATCTACTGTGTAGCCTGTGCTTGAATGGCTGCTCCCATGGCTACACAGCAGCTTGTTTATATGAACTATAGTAGTACTTATCTGTTATCTACTGTGTATCCTGTACTTGAATGGCTGCCCCCATGGCATGGCATGCGCAGTAGAATGAAATAGCGACTTTTTAGTTAAAGTTCGGCTTTTAGCTCTACTGCACATGCGCAGCCGTGTGAAGAAAGAAGAAGCCGGAAGAGGATCGCTCCGTGGTGCTCACTGGTATAACCCCGGGCCGGTGCAGTTTTCTGCTGATAGGAGCACCGGCCCGGGGTTTCAGGTAAGTAAATACAATCCCTTGGGGTGCCTAACATTTGGCATCCCCAAGTGCACCAATCCTTTCCTTCTTCTTTAAGGTATGGGAGGATCCAAATTATGGAAAGAACCAGTGTCGGACTGAGACACTGGGGACCCACCAAAAAACCTTAGACCAGGGGCCCACTTTCAGCACTATTATTCTTCCTCTTCACTCAACCTCTGTACTCCTAGGGGCAGATGTATTAAGGGTCGAATGTCGAGGGTTAATTAACCCTCGATATTCGACTGGGGAATTAAAATCCTTCGACTTCGAATATCGAAGTCAAAGGATTTTGCGCAATTCGTTCGATCGAACGATCAAAGGAATAATCAAAGGTTTCGAAGGATTTTAATCCATCTATCGAAGGATTATCCTTCGACCAAGAAAAGATAGCCGAGCCTATGGGGACCTTCCCTATAGGCTAACATTGACTTCGGTAGCTTTTAGGTGGCGAACTAGGGGGCCCATTCGATGGTCGAAGTAGCCATAAAAACACTTCGAAATTCGAAGTTTTTTTTCTTCTATTCCTTCACTCGAACTTAGTGAATGGGCCCCTCAGTCTCTATTCTTTACATACTATGATCTATTATTCCATCTATTTAGCCTTTCTGATCTCATAGAAATAGGGAATGGCCATGAAATAGGACAAATGTTTAGCAGCATAAGAGCCCACTGATACCTGGGCCCACCGGGAGTTTTCCTGGTATCCCGGTGGGCCAGTCCGGCACTGGAAAGAACCCTTATTCTGAAAACCCCTGGTCCTGAGCATTCTGGACTACAAGTGCCATACCTGTATACTGATTATATTGGTTCTGTGCTGCCCAGGGTCAGACTGGAGTTCCAAACTTCCGGAGTGCCCTCACATGCATGCAAGGATGCCGGCACACCGCACATTTTTTTTTTTTTTTAGGGAGCTGGCAGATTGGGGGAGCAGTTCTGGGCCGGCAGGGGCCCATAAAGCTTTTTCCTGGTGTCCAGCCAACCCAGTCCAGACCCTGATGCTGCCGGAACTGCACATCTGACTTAGGACATGGATCATTTAGGTGTCATTCTAAGGGGCTGATTCACTAAGGGTCGAATATCGAGGGTTAATTAACCCTCGATATTCGACTGGGAATTAAAATCCTTCGACTTCGAATATCGAAGTCGAAGGATTTAGGGCAGATAGTACGATCGAACGATCGAAGTATTATTCCTACGATCGAACGATTCGAAGGATTTTAATCCAACGATCGAAGGAATATCCGTCGATCAAAAAAAGTTAGGAAAGCCTATGGGGACCTTCCCCATAGGCTAACATTGACTTGTATGTAACTTGTATGTAACTATCGCCCATGCTTCAGTACAATTAATGCCAACATTTTTTCATTGCACGTCATATTGCTATAGGTGGAATAACAGTGTTGATCATGTTTTGCTTTCCCGAGTTATTGCTGTCAAAGTTATACGGGCCAGATGGGAAATTCACTTTCACTTCTCATTCTCCCGGAGAGCACACAATCTGCATGCAGTCCAATTCAAAAAACCTTATAGCTTTTGTTTCAAATAAATTGGCAAGTAAACTTTCATAAACCATGTATTCGTCAAGCCATCATCTTTTCATAGCTAAGCGAAAACCACAAATGGTTATTTTCAATTATTTTTTTTTTCTTCATATTCTCAATGCATTTATGATTGGTGCAATCATACAGTATGTTCTAATGCATTCCATTGATTGCTTCTACAGTATAAAACCAAGCTAGGACAATACATTAAGCAATGGCATTTTGGGTAGATGTTAAGATTATACAAAACTAAAGAAAACGGAATATCCTAGTTTTATTCTTATAATTCTGATTGCATTCCGTTTAAACCGTCACACAAGTGGATTTATATCGGTTACTGCAGCGGGAACATTTCATTTAATTAAAACTATACCAAGAAATTCTTGGGACCTTCTGGAAATGTAATTTACCTGGCACAGGCCTAGTACTTAGAAGTAAACAATAATTATCTTGGAAATGAAAATGTAATATGTCATGAGAAAAGCACGGAAATACCGAAGATATTGTTTTTGGCAGACTGTTTATAGGAAACCTGGTCACTGACGACACTAATAATAATGACAGTCCCACACAGCTCATAAAAAATATTTAAAAAATGGGTTTGTCCATTTTGTGTGCCAACATAATAATGTTTAAATGCACCCACTTGTGAGTGTACAATACAAATTAAAGGGGTTGTTCACCTTTATCTTAAGTTTTAGGGGCAGATTTACTAAAAGGCCAAGTGACTAACGCTAGCGACGATTCGCCAGCGTTACCGCCCGCAGGGCGCAGATGTCACTTTGCTACCGAAAGAGATAAACGCTAGCGGTGATTCGCACTCTATTGCCAGGCTACTTGCGGATTTTACTGAACGTTTTGCATTGGATGCAAAGCCTTTGCTTCAGAATTTTCGCCACATAGTAAATTTATCCCTTAGTATAATGTCGAGTGAGACAATTTTCATTTGGTTTTAATTTTTTATTATTTGTGGTTTTGAGTTATTTAGCTTTTTTATTCAGCAGCTCTCTGGTTTGCCAATTCTGCAGTCAGGTTGCTAGGGTCCAAACAACCCAAGCAACCATGCACTGATTTGAATAAGAGACTGGAATATTTATAGGAGAGGACCTGGATAGCAAGATAAGCGATAAAAAGTAGCAATAACAATAAGGGGCATATTTATCAAGGATCGAATTTAGAATTGAAAAAACCTTGAAATTCTAATTCAAAAAGACCAACCGCAATTAAGTTAAAGTTTTTTTGGTCGAATAGCTCAGTTTTCGATCGAATAAGTCCGTATTCGGCCGAATTCGAATCGTACGAATTGAAGGAATAGTGCATTCAATTGAATTCGATTCAAAGTTTTTCCCCAAAAAAACTTTGATTTTTCAAAGTCCACCAATGGGTTCTAGGAGGTCCCCCATAGGCTAAAACAACGGCAGATTTTAGATGGCGAATGGTCGAAGTGGAATTTTTAAAGAGCGAGCACATGATAAATTTCGATATTCAAATTTTTGATTTTTTTTTTTAATTTGGACTATTCCCTAGTCGAAGTACACAAAAAATAGCTCGAAATTCGAATTTTTGTCATTCAAAAATTCACCTCGACCTTTGATAAATCTGCCCCTAAGTGTGTAGCCTTACAAAGCATTTGTTTTTAGATGGGGTCAGTCTTGTGATGTGCGCATCGGGCATTTCCCGACTCGCACCCGGCAGCCGTCCTCCCAGCACCCGCGCCCGCCCGACAATGATCAGGTATCAGGCCGGCCCAAACATCACTAACAGTGACCCCAGTTTAAAAGCTGGAAAGGGTCAGAAGAAAAAGGCAAGACATTTTTGAGTTTTTAGCATAACCCCTTCGAAAATGCAGAATGGAAAGTGAAATCAATGGCCTGTCCCGCCTCTCTGCCTAAGGTAATATATGATTGACAGCTGAGAGTTTTAAATGAGTTTATAAGATGTATGGATGTTTTCATTAAAAAACCAATTTGAGTTTCATGTTTCATTTTAAGAGGACTTTAATTTTTTTTGTCTGGGTGCCAGGTCCCCTAGTGGGCATTAAAAATGGATCTCACTTGTCATTAGCAATTAAGAAGTAAAGAAGAAGTGAAAGATTAACCCTAAATATTGTCCATTAGGATCAACAGGGTCACAACCCATGTTCAATGGCATCTCTTTTGGGGAACAAATAAATCAGAACAGTTAACTGAGACGCTTGTTCTACTATAATGGGGATTTGGCAATCTGAGGGATTTCAAGTCTTCTAAATCATGCGATTTGTTCTGCAGATATTCATGATTACAAGGTTTTGTTTTCAGCGTATTCACTTTGATGTACAAGCAGGAGAAAACCCACTCGATTTTCATATGATAAATGCAAAAGACAAGGTGTTCATATGGCCTTGAACACCTTAGAGGAGAAATAAACCATATCATCAAACAACAGGAATATCAAAGGGTAAGTAATATCCAAAAGCAGTCTAAATATTGCCTTTTATATCATGTGCATGTAATCAAACAATGGACGTATTAATATATTTACCTAGTAGTGTATGTGGGCTAAAATCCACCCCATGTGGACAGCGACACGCAGATGCCATTGCTGTCACTGCTGCAGACATTAGTAGAATTCCGGCTGTACGGATATGGGATCCGTTATCCGGAAACCCGTTATCCAGAATGCTCCGCATTCTGGAAAGACCGTCTCCCATAGACTTTATTTTATCCAACTAATCCAAACTTTTAAAAATAATTTCCTTTTTTCTGTAATAATAAAACAGTAGCTTGTACTTGATCCAAACTAAAATTATAATTAATCCTTATTGGAAGCAAATGATACTTGCCAGATCACGGACAGCTCCTTTTCACTTACTGCCAGGCTCGGACTGGGCCGGCGGGGCACCGGGAAAAAACCCGGTGGGCCCCCGACCGGGCCCAGGTTTTCACCCACATGTGGCTATGAATTCAGCAACCTACGATAAAGGGGGTCTGTGCTTGTGCATGCGCACAAATATGGCTCCATGCGCACAAACGCAGGACCGCAAGCAGAAGCACCAGACGCCGGCACTGCAGGGGGGCCCTGGGGCCCCCCAGTCCGACACTGTTTACTGCTGTTCTAATCATTTATGCACATGTGCTTTCCATCACTATACCCCTGGGCCAATCAGGGCAAAAAAATGTGTATCTGCTGAGCCCTTGTATGGCCACCCTTGGCTATACCATTATTTTATGAAGGAACTGTGTTTATAATCCTGTTACAAGAAGCCAGAGAAATACTAATAAATAAATCTCACAGTAATAAATCTCACATTCGAATTCAAATTTTTAAATTCGAATTTGTGAGTTTTGACCCAAATTTTTTTTTTAGAAAATTCAAATTCGAACTTACAATTCGAACCCGCGCCCGCTCGACAATGATGTCACAAAGGGGGCAGGGCGAGAGGAGCGTGTCTATAAAAGTTCAACCCGGACCTCAGAAGCCGGCATTTGGAAGGTCGGGGGCGGGGAGAGCAGTCAGAAGAGCTCAACCCACACCTGCCCATGACCCAGAAAGGGGGTGCGAGGTCGGCCCAAACCCACCTGACCCCCGGGTATCAGGCCGGCCCACACATCACTAACAGTGACCCCAGTTTAAAAGCTGGAAAGAGTCAGAAGAAAAAGGCAAGACATTTTTGAGTTTTTAGCTGCTGAGCCCTTGTATGGCCACCCTTGGCTATACCATTATATTATGAAGGAACTGTGTTTATAATCCTGTTACAAGAAGCCAGAGAAATACTGTAAGTCTGTATAGATATCCCCTGCACGAAGCACAATTCTCCTGGAAAACATTAGAACCACAATAAACTATTTAAGGTTTATGAAAGAATATCTCTTACGTATGCTACACCAGGGGAGGGCAAACACTTCTACACAAGAGGGTTATTTATCAAAGGTCGAATTTTAGAGTAATGTGAATTTTTTTAAACTCTAATAAATTTGATTTTATTCACAATTCGAGCGGTAAAAAATCGGTCTAAAATTCGATCAAATAGTCCTGACCCAAAAACTGAAATCAAATTTGAATTGAGTTTTTCGAACTCTGCTTTTCTGTTTTTTAGACTCCCATTGGAGTCTATGGGGCTTCATTTTCGAAGGTGAAAATTTGGCTCATCACTACTATTAACTAGGGATGCACCGAATCCAGGATTCGGTTCGGGATTCAGCCAAGATTCAGGCCTTTATTAGCAGGATTCGGCCGAATCCTTCTGCCCAGCCGAACCGAATCCGGATCCTAATTTGCATATGCAAATTAGGGGCAGGGAGGGACATTGCATGACTTTTTGTTACAAAACAAGGAAGTAATAAATGTTTTCACATTCCCACCCCTAATTAGCATATGCAAATTAGGGTTCGGATTCCGTTCGGTATTCGGCCGAATCTTTTGCGAAGGATTCGGGGGTTTGGCCGAATCCAAAATAGTGGATTCTGTGCCTCCCTACTATTAACAGCTTCAAATAGTTCACGGGACCTCTGCCATTGACTTCTACGCGAACTCAGCAGGTTTTAGGTGGCGAATATTCGAATTAGAACTGTTTCCAGGGTCGAGATGTAATAAATCTCACATTCGAATTCAAATTTTTAAATTCGAATTTGTGAGTTTTGACCCAAATTTTTTTTTAGAAAATTCAAATTTGAACTTACAATTCGAACCTTAGTAAATCTGCCCCCTAGTGATGGCCTCTGAAGGTAATAAATAGTGCTGAAGGAATGGTATAACTTCCCAACTACTACAGACTACAATGCTGTCAGAAGCACCTTATATATACAAATCAAAGTTCATTTAAACCAGTGGATGATTCTTAGGAATCACAGTAACAGGGCCGGAACTAGGGGGTAGGCAGAAGAGGCACGTGCCTAGGGCACAAAGGTGAATGGGGCCAGGGTCGGACTAGGAAAAAATCTGATGGGCCCCCGCCGGGCCAGACCCCCTCTCCCGATATTGGGATTCCACAAAAAGAACATTTTCAGCTCCGTCTGTGGATGCGCGCTGAGGTGCATAACAGAAGGGGCGGCAATGGACCCTGGAAAGCAGTCCCGGTGGGCCCCGGGCCCCCCAGTCTGACCTTGAATGGGGCATCGGGCATGTACCTCTTTCATCTGTTTACCCCTAGTAGGGACTGCTCTCCAAACACTGAATTACGTGTCAGCGCTCTCTAACGCTCTGTGTGCGCACATATGACTCAAGCTGGACGGGACTAGGTGGCCTAGGGGCGTGATGGGCTTGGCCGCTCCCTGCACAGCAATAACTTTGCCTGTGATATTTTGCTATTTAATTTATGCTACAATATATGATGATGTTTATTATTTACACAGGAGAGAGAGGAGAATTACAGACTAAAGAGCGAAGAAACGAACAATAATGTGTTGTGGTGGGCTATTATACAAACTGCGATCTAACATCTGTTGGTATATGGCAAATCAAACACTTTAAGGATTTTCTGATTGCCAAAAAGGTTGTATGAAACGGTCTTAAAAAAAAACTCAACAAAATGTCAATAGGATATAATACTATGAACATGACATTGTGTTTTAATGTCAAAATTAGAATATTTAGAGCAAATTTATATTTGGAACACCAGTTTATGTTTATGTTCTGATGATTCATAAATTTTTTCACTCTCTGAACCACATTTTACAAATAAAAATCTAAATGATATAAATATAAATTGAGCTCACACTGAAAATAAATATTGCATTAAAGGAAAACTAAACCCCTCAAACAATGTAGGTCTCTATAAAAAGATATTGCATAAACCCTGTTTTATGTAAATAAACCATTTTCATAATAATATACTTTCTTTGTAGTATGTGCCATTGGGTAATCATAAATAGAAAATTGCCATTTTAAAAAATAAGGGCCGCCCCCTGCGATCGTATGATTCACTGTGTACACAAACATACCAAACAATACTTTTTAGGTCACATGAGCCAATGAACAGACAGAGTTGTGTCTTTTGCTCCCACACTTCTTCCGGTTACAGTTAGAGCTGCAGTATTTCTGGTCAGGTGATCTCTTTCTGTTACAGTTAGAGCTGCAGTATTTCTGGTCAGGTGATCTCTTCCTGTTACAGTTAGAGCTGCAATATTTCTGGTCAGGTGATCTCTGAGGCAGCACACAGACCATCACGAAATGGTGGTTCAAGGCAAGAGATGTAAAAGGACAATATTTACTTAAATATTTATACCAGTTTGGTAAGATTTAATATGCCTCTTAATTTTATATAAACTATCTGTTGCTTAAGTATTCATTTTGGGGGTATAGTTTTCCTTTAATTATTTTACCATATTTGCAGTTGAAATTAACAATAAAACAGTACTTTGTACTTGATGGTAACAACGTTGCATGAGTCTATATTGGTGACAAAACAATCCTGTTGGTTTTATTTAATGTTTGAATTTTTTTTAGAAGAGTATGGAGATTCATATGGAAAACCCCAGGTCCCAAGCATTCCGTATAATAGATCCTCTATTTGTACTTTAAAGGAGACACGCGCGCATGGTGGGTGGGGCTTACTGGCCAGGTTGCCTAGGGCGCCCGGCCCGGCCTGGCCCGGCCCTGTATCAGTGTCTCTTTTAAAACTGGGACGCAAATCTCCTAAGCGTGTTCCAGGATTCAGCAGCAGAAGAAACATTCCCGGTGCCAATAATAGCTTAACTGTAATTATTTGTGAACATTTTGTAAACATCTCTTAAAATACAACATAAAATATCACAATATTTCACAATAATCCAATATATATACAGCAGTTTTAAAGCCGCTGCTAAGCAGTCGCAAAGTGGTGTCATTCCAGGATCTGTGTCAATATCGTCAAACGAAATAAGAATAGTATCAAAATCTTACAGACAATAATAGAATCCCCACATATGAAAACAATCGCCACATACTGTATAAAAACAATCATATATACCTTGAGGATTAAGAGTCTTATGTCACATTTGTGAGCTGAGCAACCGAGGGAGCAAATCCTTTATCTAGTCTGTTAAAAAACAAAACAGGTTAAATGAGTAATAGGGGCAAACTTACTCCCCCACACTTTGTGCAACTTCGCTAACATTAATTCGCAGCGAATACGCTTATTTATCAAAATGCAACATTTCGTTGCTGCAAAAGAACGCTAGCGTACTTTCGCCAGTGAAAATTCGTCAGCGTAGACATATCTAAAAATTTTTCGCTAGCGTTACTTTCTTCCTAGTGAAACTTCTTTAACACACTTGCACTTACATCAATCTAAATATGGCGAGTACATATAGGTCATATATCTGTCTTTATTAGTGATTGTTGGTGAAATTGCTGGAAGTGGCCACTTATTATTACAAATGTCCAAGGTATCAAAATAAATACAAAAGAGATCCTCGATTGTCCTAGACATGTGCCCACCCTAAAACAAATGTGGCATGACCTTCAAATGGTTAAAAAAAAATGTACAAAACTATATATTTAACAGTTACAATTTTTAAACTTAATCCCAAATTAAAATATGAAAAAAACGCCAGCGTTTTGTCTTTTTTTTTACTAAATTTTCAGCATACAGGATATGATGTCACTGACATAAGATTGTTGAGGATGTAGCTTCACCTTCTCAATTCGCCAGGTATAACCAGGCGAAACACTCTGCCAAAAAGGGTAACATATTGGAAAGTTCGTACGTCATGAAACTTCATTAGCGCTGAGCTCTTTTGTTAGTGAATTGTCCCCTATGCCTTTTAGTAAATTGGCGGATTGTCTTTTTGGTGAATTTTCACTAGCGACGGCCATTTCGCCTTTTAGTAAATTTGCCCCATTACATTGTAACTGTATTACAGTCTCCAAATGAAATATCCATTCTCTTCTAAGCAGGAGTGTCTCTCGATCTACTCCTCCACCAGATGTGGTTATTTGATCAATACCCATTAAGTGTAATGATGCCACATTGTGCTTATCTTTACCAATCTGAATTACACTCTTATGTCTGAGGAATCTCTGTCTTTTAGTCTCTGTATCGTTTTGCCTATGTAGTACAGCCCACATTGGCAAATAATAACATCATGTGTGGACTGGCACGTAACCCTATGTTTGATCCCAAAACCCTGTAAAGTACGTGGGTGTAGAATGTTGTCCCTTGAATCATACTATTGCTAACTATCATCTATATAATTAATTCAGAAAATCATACTATCTCCTGACATTCTCCACCTATGATGATAACATCAGCCTGAATATTATGCCAGTGTTTCTATTGGTGATGGGCTGCAGTAAGTCTTCAAGTTCATGTGATTCTGACGTGATACGCTAG
Organism: Xenopus petersii; assembly: GCA_038501925.1. Lineage (NCBI taxonomy): Eukaryota > Metazoa > Chordata > Amphibia > Anura > Pipidae > Xenopus > Xenopus petersii. The sequence goes on along the minus strand of CM076673.1, from coordinate 10,869,156 downwards.
ATATTTGTGAATATGGCAAAGCTCTAGTGATGGTCGATGAAAACAACTGGTGTGCCGTAGAAACATCTTCAATGATTACTCAGCAAGTCCAGTTGTTTTAGATTTACCTATACCGGATATACCATGACCTGGATGAATTAAAATCTTCATAGTCAAAATGGTGTGTAGTAGGGTATTCCGGTCAGTCAGTTTGTGGCAGATGTTATAAATTTTCCTGCCTCATATCTGCCTTCAACACTTCAACAACTGTATGTACTAAGCTAACTTTTACAAGCAGGAAAACTATGTTTTCCAATATTTTTTCTGCACATATATATATTCTCAGGTCACTCATTGTTGCATTTTAATTGTTACAACAGAACCATTAAGGCACGTTACTTCCAAAAATCCACCGCCTAATTTGATTTCGATAACATTCCGCACACCTACCAAGCCTCTTGATCACGCTAAAAAAATGTAAACTCTGTGAATGAATTAATTTCGAGAGTCGTCAACCAGGTTTACTGAGCTGCTACTGGGAGTCTTATACCATTTGAAAACAAAAATAGTTTCCTGAAGGTGAACTACTATTTGTAAAATCAGCTTTAAAAAAGGAATACTGTATCTTAGATTTACAGTTATATTCAATATGGAGAATTTCAATTTTAGCACGAAAATATTGGCATCCCATAGACCATATTCTGGCTGATTTGTTATGATGCATTTGTTTTATATTAGAATGTTAAAAGTAATACTTAAAGGATTGTGACACAGATTTTACACATGGCCATACATTTACGCAAATGTTTTACTGTGGTGAATAAGTTTAGTTGGACTTCTGAGGTCCTCTAGTGAGGGTTTTGAGAGCTACAAGACATGATGTTTAAAGCATTCGGAAAACATAAAGTATTTGGATGTCTCATGCTCCCATGGGAGTGTGTGAGGGGGCCCATGGGGGTGTGGGGGCCCCTGGGACGGCAGCCCCGGTGGGCCCTGCACCCACCAGTCCGACCTTGTATACACATGGCACTGCCTAAATACCAAAAATTAGATTTTAACTCTCACATAATGCATAATGCAGGGCCAGAACAAGGGTAGGTAGAAGAGGCAGCTGCTTAGGGCACAATAATAGGGGGTGCTGGGCAACTACCTCTAAAATTATCTTCTGCCTTCCCCTAGTCCTAGTCCTACTTTTTTCCCCTCCCCTCTCAGTCAGAATAAAAAAGGACTCCACCTCAGACCTGCAGGGTTCCTGTAGAAGTCGATGGGAGATGTCCCGTAGATATCCTGATCTGCAGAGTCTTTTCCCACACAAGAAATTTTCAGGAAATGTAATGATAAATAAGGGGGTTATAATCCATGCGGATTTGGTTGGAGTCATTTTCAGAACATTCAGAGAAATTTTCGGATTTATATAAATACAGTAACACCCTCAGTCTCTCAGAGGCTCCCTCTGCTCCTTGTAGTGTCAGGCAGCAACTCCAACCCTTCTGGGAGATTCTTCCACAGACAAGTAGCCTTTCTGCTGTGTCCTTGCCCTTCAATTCCATATAGGGTTGCCATCTGTCTGGTTTTGACATGGACAGCCCGGTAATTTGAAGGACTGCCCGGGTCAAAACTGCCTGCCAGGTTTTCCCAATTAGGAAAACCAGGCAGGATTCTCTAAGATTGACACGGCGATCAGCCAATCGCAGCATCATAGCCCCACCCCCAAAATTACAGTCCATCCCCTCCCTACATGTCCGGAACCCATCCCCTCCACGTCACAGTCCTGCCCCCTGCCCGATCTCCACTGGACTAAGGGGTGGCAACCCCAATCGCATGCCCCTCAACATCATTTCCCCACCCCCTGATGTGTCACTGCCCCCATCAGCTGGTTAAAATACTTTCAAAAGTTGGCAACCTACTGGTGTTGCATCCATGAATTCCAGTACACTGAGTTTGTAATGCATTAATGGTTACCCGTGCCATATTCCCAGGGATTGCAGTGTTCAGTAGTTAGTTCTGGCTCTGCTTTTGGGTAGAAATGGGCCAGTAACTAAGCTGAGGTGACTGAGCCTAAAGGCGCTGGAACCTGGGGCTCTAACCCATAACCCATACCTCACAACTGTACCATTTTGACAGCTCAACCTGCAGTCCCGGCTTGTTACTGAAATGTTCCGATTTTCTCTTTGATCTCCTGCACTAAACAGCCAGAAAAAAGATATAACATTTCTAACTTAATTGGCTTTTGCCAAAAAGCCCAGAACAGCCACCAGGTGCAAAAGATACTTTTGTAACAATTTTGATATAAGCAAATAAGTAATTGTAACAATGAAGATAAAAATGTCTTAAAGTTCAATGCACCTTAACTAGCAAAACTGTAATAACTGAAAAAAACACAGAAATGTGTTCAAACTTTCATAACCTGCCAAATTATGTAAAATTAACATTTATGTGGCCACAAAAAATGGGTGTGGTCCAACTCTTTTTGTCCCTCTTTCTATTTCCAAAATGTTGGGAGGTATGCTCTAACTTACTCTGATCAGAGACAGGGCCTGACTTAATGGACAACAGCTACAGCGAGGGCCTATTGGAACAGGACTTGAAAGGGCTTAAAACTGGCAGCCTGGTTTTCCGAATTAGGAAAACCGGACAGAATTCCCTGAGATTAACACAGCAATCGGCAAATTGCTGATTGCCACTTCATAGCCCCGCCCCTCACATCACAGCCCTGCCCCCAGTGCTCTGGTGCGCCTCCTCTCGGTAGAGCGGTGCAGGCGGCGGGTGCTGTGACCGCGCAGCCTAGTGGCGACCCCCGCTGAGATCCGGCCCTGCCTACCCGAGGGGCCTAAATTGCAACGTGAGTGAAGTCCTTCCCTGACTGACACACTTAGTGGAATCTGCAGCTTTTCCTGTACTTTACCCTCACAGGGGATCTCTGTCTCCCTTCTGCTGCCACTTCTGTGCCTGCTCTCTCCTTGCCTTCATTTCCTCTTTCCCAGCATCCCTCACACAGTCACATGACATCAGCCTTGCTGTTTCCTGATTGCCTAACACTGCCATCTCCAGTCCGTAACCCACTTCTGCACTTCTCGCTCTGGTGCTAACGCCTCACAGGTCCCTTAGCTGAAAGCGCATGAGAAGAAAAGTGGGAATGTGACAAGATGTCGGGGCTGGCGGTGCTGTGCAACGTTTGCTTCCACAAGGCCGACGTCGGTGAAAGTCCCCGTTTTATATTGACCAGTTGTGGACATGTTCTTTGTGAGCAGTGTCTCCAGAAAGGTACAAATCCTGCTTCCATGTGTTTTAACCTGTCAGTAGGTGGGACCAGCGGGAGAGTGTGCGCCGGGTCTAATACAAAATGGCGGCTCTAAAAATAAAACAGGCAGTCATGGTAGAACAAAAGTGAATTGTTTGCAAATATGAGTTTCACTACAACTCTGATGCTCCACAGAACCATAATAAACGGAACTCTTTTTCTTTAGTCACTTTACATCTGTGGTAAAACCCGAGCCTCCCAAATAGTTGTGTTATGTGGGACCACCAGTCAAATTATACAGACACCAGAATGGGTATCACAGGGCAAGTTGGGCACAGGGTCCAGGGGCACTAGCCCTCAACTTTTTTCAGACTCCAGTGAATTAATCATACCTCCCAACTGTCCCGTTTTTAGAGGGACAGTCCCTCTTTTGACAGCTCAAACCGCAGTCCCTCGTTTGTACTGGAAAGTCCAGATTTTCTCTGCACCGAACAGCCAGAAAAAGAAACAATGTTCCTAAATTAATTGGCTTTTGGCCAAGAACAGCCACAGTAGCAGATAAGATACTTTTGTAACATTTTCGAGATAAGCAAATAAGTAATTGTAACAATATAAGATAAGAGGCCCCTTGGGAGAAGTTAGACTCACAGCTTAAAGGGCAATTCATAATAACTGAAAACATGTTCAAACTTTCATAACCTGCCAAAATGTGTAAAATGAATGTGGTAATTACGGGGTGTGGCCACACAAATGGGTGTGGCCAAAACAATTCGGGAGGTATGCAGTGATCTCTTCTCATTTCAAGGTTATGTCACTTCCTATAATTCACATACAAGTGAATGTTAATCCCAAAAACTGAAGAAGCCCAAACTCTCCTGAAGATTAGCTCACATAACAGACAATGTTGGCCAGTCTGTGGAAGAGGTGTGGCCAGGGTATAATGGGGTGTGGTTCCAAAAAAAAGGGCCTGCCACGTTGATATTCATGCTCTTTGTTTCTCATGCCTCTGTTTATTCATAATAATATCAGAAATATAAAATAAAACACAATGTTAGTTAAAAGGCTATTCATACGGAGCTGTCAAGGCCGAGGGATCATAGTTAAATAGGTCCTCCTCCAAAACATCATTGACACTTTTTCCAGCCCAAAAAACACACTAGTTTTCTATCTCTTCTACTATTAACTTTGTTTTAAAGGGGTGGTTCACCTTTAAGTTAACTTTTAGTATGCTATAGAATTGCATATTCTAAGAAACTTTTTCATTGGTCTGTATTATTTTTTTTTTTTCGAATTATTTCGCTTCTTCTTCTGACTCTTTTCATCTTTCAAATGGGGGGGTCGCTGACCCCATCTAAAACAACAAATGCTCTTTAAGGCTACAAATCATTGCTGCTTTTTATTACTCATCTTTCTATTCAAACCCTTTCCTATTACATATTCAAGTCTCTTATTCAAACCAATGCATGGTTGCTAGGGCAGTTTGGACCCTAGCAACCAGATTGCTGAAATGGCAAACTGGAGAGCTGCTGAATAAAATCCTAAATAATCCAAAACCACAAATAATAAGAAATGAAAACTAATTGCATTTTGTCTCAGAATATCACTCTCTACTTTATACTAAAAAGATAACTCAAAGGTGACCAACCTCTTCAAGTATATTGTTACCAATATTGTTACCAGTCTGCTTCCTCTCTAGTTACGGTTTAAGGAGTTGTTCACCTTTAAATTAAATTTTAGTATGACGTAGAGAGTGATATTCTTGGTATGACGTCGAGAGTGATATTCTTGGTTTTCATTTTTTTATTAATTGTGGTTTTTGAGTTATTTAGCTTTTTATTCAGCAGCTCTCCAGTTTGCAATTTTCAGCAATCTGATTGCAAGGGTTCAATTTACCCTAGCAACCATGCACTGATTTGAATACGAGACTGGAATATGAATAGGATAGGTCTTGAATAAGTAATACAAAAGTAGCCATAACAATAAATGTCTAGCCTTAGAGTATTTGTTTTTAGATGGGGTCGGTGACCCTCATTTGAATGTTGGAAAGAGTCAGAAGAAGAAGGCAAATAATGGAAATACGATAAAAAAAATAATAATGAAGGACAACTAAAAAGTTTCTAGGGAATGGACATTCTATAACATATTAAAAGGTACCTCAAAGGTGAACCACCCCTGATAATATAAAAATTATAGAGCAAAATAGATGGAAAATTCCCTCAACAAAATTGTATACTGAGTTTTTAGCATTTTCTTGCTTTTCGTCAGGATACCAGACACCTATTAATTGCTGGGGTAAAGTGGCAGATGGAGGGAAGAGGAGGGAGGGGACAGAGGGGAGAGCGACGGAAGGGAGGGGTGAGTAACGGAGGGGAGGAAGGGGAGATTGACGGAGAGAAGGGAGGGGTGAATGATGGAGGGGAGAGGAGGGAGGGGACAGTGATGGAGGGGAGAGCGACAGAGGGTAGAGCAACGGAGGGAGAGGTGAGCCTCTGCCTTTTACCTACCACTAGTTCCGGCCCTGCTTTAGACCGTTTCAGCAGGTTATCTGCCAGTGTATGGGGTTTCCAAGGATTCTCCCCACTCAATCTCTGGCCAAGATATTGATTGTAGAGGTTTGATTTTTCTGGCGATTGAGGACCGCATTGGCTAGTTACTGCAGTCCTACAACCCGTCTGTGCCCATTCTCTTCATTGTAATCCGATCATTCAGTCCTAGGTCCTAGGGTTGATATCAATTGCCCTGTTATTAGTGTAATGTATTAGTGACTGGATGTGTAACATAATAGCCAGAACACTACTTCCTGCTTTTTACCTCTCTAACTCTGAGTTAGTCAGAGACTATAAGGGAGCCCACATGGGACATAACTGGTCAGTGAGTTTGTAATTGATCCTCAGCATTCAGCTCAGATTCAAAACCAACAGTTATGTCCCATGTGACCCTCCCTAAAGTCACTGATTATTTACTGCCTGGTAACCAATCAGCGGAAACCAAGAGAGCTGAAAAGCAGGAAGTAGTGTTCTGGCTATTATGTGACACAGCCTATTTATTTACCCAGTTTTTATTTTAATACTGAACAATTCTTTTAAGAGTTACAGCAACAAGGCATTGGTGCTTTCAATGGGACCTTTCAATAAATACATTTAAATAATGGTCCTTGTGTTTTCAGTGATACAAATGTATATTTCATCATTATGTTATTTTTCCAGAGCTACAAGACCATACATTGAAGCAAATTCACTAACCTCTGGAAATTCACCAGTGATGGCTTCGCTCACATTGCCACACTTCGCCAGGCGAAAATTCGCCAGAACAGCGCTAATTCACTAAAATGCGATGTTGCGTCCAGGGCGTAGAACGATGGTGACATTTCGCTAGTGTTAATTTGGCAAGCAAAGCAAAGTTGCGCTAGCATTGGCTAATTTGCATACGGTGGGAAGTTACATTTCAATGGACTTATATGTTGCAGCAAATTAGGAATGCACCGAATTCAGGATTCGGTTCGGGATTCGGCCAGGATTCGGGCCGAACCGAATCCTAAACCTAATTTGCATATGCAAATTAGGGGCGGAGGGAAATTTTGTGACTTTTTGTCATAAAAAAAGGAAGTAAAAAAATTTTTATTTTTGCAAATTAGGATTCGGATTCAGTTCGGTATTCGGCCGAATCTTTCACAAAGGATTCGGGGGTTTGGCCCCTACAGCATCCCTACAGCAAATACATTACACTACACAAGCCCAGGGAACCTTAATAAAATAAAGTTCTTATGTTGTCCTACACATGAGCCCAGTGTATAGTTTATGTGCCATATGTTAGGAAATGTAGGGGGAAGCTGGTTACCCTTAAAAAAAAATTATGAACTTTTGCAGCCTATCACCCTGAAAAACTGAAGAGTCGCCAGCGTTTTTTGGAACTTTATTGCACTTCGCCTGGTCTGAGGTGGTGAAGGCAAGTCTGGCGCAAGAGGTAACGTTCAGTAATCTGCATCTTAGTGAATTTGCGTAGTTACATTACATCCAATCGCCAGAGCGAAAATTCGCCTGGCGTTAGAGTGTGAAGTAGCGCTAGAGTCTATCTCTATATGTAGGGGGGCCCTAAAATTTATTTGCTGTGGGGCCCAGTAACATCCCGTTACACCACTGGGCATTGTTCTGTGTCAGCCAGAGAAACATGAGCAGAGCATGTAAGTAACGAGAGAGAAAGTGAAATGTGTTATTATTACTAACTTACAGTATTTCACACACAATTGGGTTACATCTTACTATTATTGCTAAAAATCAAAGGCTGCTTTGTGAACTAATGTGCCTTTCATTAAAGGTAAGAAAGAAGAATGTACAGTGTGTAGAACGTCTTGCCGTGTGATATTTCTTTCAAATCAGGTATTTGCTTTATCAAGTATTTTACATTGCCTTTGATTTACTGCCCATTTGTACAAATATTTCACTTAACTAAATACTTTTATTTTAACTGTTTGTATCTTATCTGCTCCTACACAAGTACAGACATTTCAGCGTTTTATATCATATTTTGGAGGGTTGATTAAAAACACAAAAGCGAGGGGTCTGACATATCTGGAATATACTTTTTCAATTTTTTTTGAAAAACATTAACATTATTATATTTTGTATATTGCCTAGTAGTGATTTTGAGCACGACCCTCTCTAATTCTAACTTTTTGTATTAGGTATTGGTGTTTTTTGTTTGTTTTCCTGTATATTTTGAGGCACATTATTCCAGGGTCGAATTTAAAACTCCCATAAACTACCATGAACTTGAAATGAGGCCAATCGACATTTATTAAAAAAAATTGAACTTTTGCAGCCTATCACCCTGAAAAATTTTCTAAACTCAGGTGAATAGGATCAACCCGAAAACTTGAATTGAATTTCAATTGAATTTTGTTCAAGTTTTAATACGAAATTCGAGTTTTTCTCCGAATAAAATTTGAATTTGGCAGATTTTAGGTGGTGAATAGTCGAATTTGAGTTCTTAAAGGGCCAGAGTATGATAAAGTTTTGGCAAAAACAATTCGAATTTCGACCCTTGATATTTTCACCCATTTATTGTAGAGGTATGGGACTTGTTATCTAGAATGCTTTGGACCTGGGGTTTTCCAGATAACTGATTTTTCCATAATTTGGATCTTCATACCTTAAGTCTACTAGAAAATCAGTAAACATTAAATAAACCCAATAGGCTGGTTTTGCTTCCAATAAGGATTAATTATGTCTTAGTTGGGGTCAAGTACAAGTACAAGTGCTGTTTTATTACTACAGAGAATGATATAGTGAATAATAATAATAATAATAATCTTCTGGATTTGATAAAAAAGGAATGTACTTAGTCCATAATTTTTATATTTGGATAAATTCCAAAGCCTGGATTTTATTGCATTCCTACGATAAAATCATTGAACCCAAACTCTAATTTGAGCATGAGGAATAAAACTGCATAGTATGAACAAAAATGTGTTGCCTTCCAATCTCGTGTGCCTTAAAATTGCATGACATTAAGGTCCTGGATTTGTTCGGCTGCATACAACGGATTTAGCTGATTCTTGCAAAAAAAAAAAATCCTGAATTTATTCCAACCATATACCCATTTATTTATCCTTCTTTATTGAAGATAATTACATAAATAAATCAAACATGACTAGAAAAGACGAAATTATAAAGAGCAATGGCACCTCATTGTTTTGCAATATATAATTGGACAAATTAAAAAGGGGTTACGAATCTAACAAATAGCATTCTTTTGAAACACAGACATTTAGGGGCACATTTACCTAGGGTCGAATATCGAGGGTTAATTAACCCTCGATATTCGACCTTGGAAGTAAAATCCTTCGACTTCGAATATTGAATCGATCGATCGATCGAAGGAATAATTGAACGATTTAATCCTTCGAATCGAATGATTCGAAGGATTTTAATCCATCGATCGAAGGATATTCAGAAAATTGTTAGGAAGCCTATGGGGACCTTCCCCATAGGCTAACATTGGCCTCGGTAGGTTTTAGGTGGCAAACTAGGGGGTCGAAGAATTTTTTAAAGAGACAGTACTTCGACTATGGAATGGTCGAATAGTCGAAAGATTTTTATTTCAAATCGTTAGATTCGAAGTCGAAAGTCGTAGTCGAAGGTCGAAGTAGCCCATTCGATGGTCAAAGTAGCCATATTCCACCATTCGAAATTCAAACTATTTTTCCTCTATTCCTTCACTTGAACTAAGTAAATGGGCCCCTTGGTCCAAGGTACAAGGTTGTTCATAGGCAGCAACAGACCAGGTTCAACATTTCTTTTTTATATTTGATATTCAATAATCTGCCTTCTCCCATAGACTCAATTTTATCCAAAAAATCCAGATTTTTAAAAATCTTTTTCTGTGTAATAATAAAACAGTTGCTTGTACTTGATCCCAACTAAGATATAATTAATCCTTATTGGAAGCAAAAGCAGCCTGTTGGGGTTATTTAATGATAACTAGATTTTCTAGTAGATTTAAGGTTAGGGATGTAGCGAACTGTTCGCCGGCGAACTAGTTCGCGCGAACTTCGACTGTTCGCGTCCGCCGCAAGTTCGCGAACATCGCGCGACGTTCGCCAATAGGCGTTCGCGTCAAAATCATTCGACCATTCGATCGCTAAAATCGAACGATTTTCGTTCGAATCGAACGATCGAAGCCATTGGATTGAATGAAATAATTCGATCCAATGGCTTCGATCGTTCGATTCGAACGAAAATCGTTCGATCGAACGATTAAAATCCTTCGATCGTTCGAATCAAACGATTTTCGGATGTTCGAAGTTCGCGAACTGTTCGCATTTTTTGCCGGTGTTCGCGAACGGCGTTCGCGAACACATACACGGCGGTTCGCTACATCCCTATTTAAGGTATGAAGTTGCAAATTACGGAAAGAGCCATTACCCGGAAACCACTAGGGGGCACATTTACCTAGGGTCGAATATCGAGGGTTAATTAACCCTCGATATTCAACCGTCGAAGTAAAATCCTTCGACTTCGAATATTGAAGTCGAAGGATTTAGCGCTATTCCTACGATCGAACAATCGAAGGGTTAATTAACCCTCGATATTCGACCTTGGAAGTAAAATCCTTCGACTTCGAATATTGAATCGATCGATCGATCGAAGGAATAATTGAACGATTTAATCCTTCGAATCGAATGATTCGAAGGATTTTAATCCATCGATCGAAGGATATTCAGAAAATTGTTAGGAAGCCTATGGGGACCTTCCCCATAGGCTAACATTGGCCTCGGTAGGTTTTAGGTGGCAAACTAGGGGGTCGAAGAATTTTTTAAAGAGACAGTACTTCGACTATGGAATGGTCGAATAGTCGAAAGATTTTTATTTCAAATCGTTAGATTCGAAGTCGAAAGTCGTAGTCGAAGGTCGAAGTAGCCCATTCGATGGTCAAAGTAGCCATATTCCACCATTCGAAATTCAAACTATTTTTCCTCTATTCCTTCACTTGAACTAAGTAAATGGGCCCCTTGGTCCAAGGTACAAGGTTGTTCATAGGCAGCAACAGACCAGGTTCAACATTTCTTTTTTATATTTGATATTCAATAATCTGCCTTCTCCCATAGACTCAATTTTATCCAAAAAATCCAGATTTTTAAAAATCTTTTTCTGTGTAATAATAAAACAGTTGCTTGTACTTGATCCCAACTAAGATATAATTAATCCTTATTGGAAGCAAAAGCAGCCTGTTGGGGTTATTTAATGATAACTAGATTTTCTAGTAGATTTAAGGTTAGGGATGTAGCGAACTGTTCGCCGGCGAACTAGTTCGCGCGAACTTCGACTGTTCGCGTCCGCCGCAAGTTCGCGAACATCGCGCGACGTTCGCCAATAGGCGTTCGCGTCAAAATCATTCGACCATTCGATCGCTAAAATCGAACGATTTTCGTTCGAATCGAACGATCGAAGCCATTGGATTGAATGAAATAATTCGATCCAATGGCTTCGATCGTTCGATTCGAACGAAAATCGTTCGATCGAACGATTAAAATCCTTCGATCGTTCGAATCAAACGATTTTCGGATGTTCGAAGTTCGCGAACTGTTCGCATTTTTTGCCGGTGTTCGCGAACGGCGTTCGCGAACACATACACGGCGGTTCGCTACATCCCTATTTAAGGTATGAAGTTGCAAATTACGGAAAGAGCCATTACCCGGAAACCACTAGGGGGCACATTTACCTAGGGTCGAATATCGAGGGTTAATTAACCCTCGATATTCAACCGTCGAAGTAAAATCCTTCGACTTCGAATATTGAAGTCGAAGGATTTAGCGCTATTCCTACGATCGAACAATCGAAGGGTTAATTAACCCTCGATATTCGACCTTGGAAGTAAAATCCTTCGACTTCGAATATTGAATCGATCGATCGATCGAAGGAATAATTGAACGATTTAATCCTTCGAATCGAATGATTCGAAGGATTTTAATCCATCGATCGAAGGATATTCAGAAAATTGTTAGGAAGCCTATGGGGACCTTCCCCATAGGCTAACATTGGCCTCGGTAGGTTTTAGGTGGCAAACTAGGGGGTCGAAGAATTTTTTAAAGAGACAGTACTTCGACTATGGAATGGTCGAATAGTCGAAAGATTTTTATTTCAAATCGTTAGATTCGAAGTCGAAAGTCGTAGTCGAAGGTCGAAGTAGCCCATTCGATGGTCAAAGTAGCCATATTCCACCATTCGAAATTCAAACTATTTTTCCTCTATTCCTTCACTTGAACTAAGTAAATGGGCCCCTTGGTCCAAGGTACAAGGTTGTTCATAGGCAGCAACAGACCAGGTTCAACATTTCTTTTTTATATTTGATATTCAATAATCTGCCTTCTCCCATAGACTCAATTTTATCCAAAAAATCCAGATTTTTAAAAATCTTTTTCTGTGTAATAATAAAACAGTTGCTTGTACTTGATCCCAACTAAGATATAATTAATCCTTATTGGAAGCAAAAGCAGCCTGTTGGGGTTATTTAATGATAACTAGATTTTCTAGTAGATTTAAGGTTAGGGATGTAGCGAACTGTTCGCCGGCGAACTAGTTCGCGCGAACTTCGACTGTTCGCGTCCGCCGCAAGTTCGCGAACATCGCGCGACGTTCGCCAATAGGCGTTCGCGTCAAAATCGTTCGACCATTCGACCATTCGATCGCTAAAATCGAACGATTTTCGTTCGAATCGAACGATCGAAGCCATTGGATTGAATGAAATAATTCGATCCAATGGCTAACATTGGCCTCGGTAGGTTTTAGGTGGCGAACTAGGGGGTCAAAGAATTTTTTAAAGAGGCAGTACTTCGACTATCGAATACGATTTTTAGTTCGAATCGATGATTCGAAGTCGAAGGTCGTAGTCGAAGGTCGAAGTAGCCAAAAAAAACATTAGAAATTCGAACAATTTTTCCTCTATTCCTGCACTCGAGCTAAGTAAATGGGCCCGTAGGTCTCGAGCATTCTGGATAACAGGTCCCATACCTTTATCATATCCTGTTTAATAACAGGGATTTAACTTTAAGCATGGCAGAGGGCTATATTGAACTATTAACTACCTATATAACCTTTGTTTAGAGTAAGCTAATATAGAGTTCAGAGAGCAGTTCTGCCCGGGGTCTTGCAGACACATCAAGACCCTGATTCCTAGAATGTCAATTTCCCTATTTCTGCTGTGTAACAGTAGCATCATTTAACATGACAAATGTAACGTAATTTGAGCGATTCGCCGCCAACGAATAAATTTGCAAAACGCCCGAGAAAATTCACCCGAAAAAAAATGTGCCGTTTTGCGAATTTTCCAGTGAAGCATCACTAGTGCCAGCTTCTAGGAATGGGACATAAAGGGGCATGTTTATCAAGGGTCGAGTTTCGAATTGAAAAAACTTCGAAACTCTAATTCAAAACTTTTTGGGGGTTGAAGTGAATTTCGTTATTTGAATTTCAACGTTTTTTTCAACTTCGAATCGAAGTTGGAATATTCGATGGGGTCAAAGTACCCAAAAATTACTTCGAAATTCGACCTTTGATAAATCTGCCCCAAAATGTAAAATTGGAGTTTGTATCGTTTTTTTTAAGTTTTTTGTTCTAATCTAAATGAAGCACAATGCTTTAATAATTTTAATTACTTGTTTCTTTTTTTCAGACAAATCCAGAAGTCAAGATGCTTTTTACGGACCTGAATACGCTATGCAAAAAATTTTCAAATGAATTTACACAGGTATTTGATCAGGGCTCAAGTTAAAGGAACAGTTAAGTGTAAAAATAAAACTGGGCAAAAAGATAGGCTGTGCAAAGTTAGGTGGCCAAAAAAAGTCATCTATAAAGTCTGGCGTGAACAGATAAAATAAAGGAGAAAATTAGGATGTTATTTATTGAAATCCGAATTTATCCGATTATATAAAATAAAAAAGTCAGACCAAACTAGAATCCACGATTGGACCTTATTTATTATTAAACAAAGTACAATTTAATCGGATCAGGGAAAAACTCAATAAAATCCAGTGAAAAGCTGAATCATACAATATTTTTGGATTTTTTTCCTGAATCACTAGATTTTTCTGGCCTTTTTCCCTGGCTATTTCTTCACAAATGTTCATGCTAATTCCAGTGCATCCTTTGCAGACTTTGGTTATAATAAATCTCAAAAAAATTGGTTGTGTGAAATAGCCAATAGTAGCTTTCTTATGCATCAAAGGTCTGCGTCCATTGGCCTTCTACCTGTAGTTGTCAACCTCCAGCAGCCTTTCACTACCACAGCTGGGGGACCACAAATACACTGTAGGAGGTAGCTTGGAATGTTAATTTTTCTAAAGCTGGAGGGATTTATTATAGTCTGTTTTTTTCCAGTTCAAGATTAAAGAATCAAGGGTCTCAAAAAGTAATAACTCACCACATTGAGGAAGAGTCCTCAGCATAGGGAGCGGATAAACCGAAAAACTTGTTGAGCTGGCACTCAGAACAAAGGCATTCTTCCACCAGGAAGATAAAATCACGTAGAAAAAGTTCATTATGTCCACATATACAGCCTTACGTGTTTTGTGTTACAAACACTATGGGGCAGATGACATATGGTCGAATATCGAGGGTTAATTAACCCTCGATATGCGACTGCCGAATGTAAATCCTTCAACTTTGAATATTGAAGTCGAAGGATTTACTGCAAATAGTTTGATCGAACGAAAAATCTTTCGATGGAACGATTAAATCCTTCAAATCGTTCGATTCAAAGAATTTTAATCCATCGATCGAACGATTTTTCTTCGACCTAAAAATTGTTAGAAAACCCATGGGGACCTTCCCCAACATTGAAGTAGGGGGTCGAAGTTGTTTTTAAAGAGACTGTACTTTGACTATCGAATGGTTGAATATTCAAACGATTTTTAGTTTGAAACGTTCGTTTCGAAGTCGAAGGTCGAAGTAGCCAATTCGATGGTCGAAGTAGCCAAAAAAAAGTTTGAAATTCGAAGTTATTTTTATTCTATTCCTTCACTCGAGCTAAGTAAATGGGCCCCCTTGTCATAGGCAATGAGCCTATGACTAAGGGGCAGATTTACTAAGCTCAAGTGAATAGTTTGAATCCAAAAATATTCGAATTTCGAAGTAATTTTGTTGGGTACATCGAATTGGTCAAATTAGATCAAAAATCATTCAACCATTCGACCATTAGATAATCGAAGTACTGTCTCTTTAAGAAATCCTTCGACTCAATACTTTGCCAAATAAAAGCTACCGAATTGAATGTTAGCCTATGGGGACATTGTAGATTTTGGGCACTTTTTATGATTGAATAAAAATCATTTGATCGATCGCTTAACCCTCGAAATTCGACCCTTGATAAATCTGCCCCTAAGTGTTTATAACACGAAACGCGTAAGGCTGTATATGTGAACATAAACGTGATTTTATCTGCCTGGTGGAAGAATGCCTTTATTCTGAGTGCCAGCTCAACAAGTTTTTGTTTTCACCAGTTCCCCATACATATAAAAATAACTTCTCTCTCTTCATTTTTAAATATCACGCAGTTCTGTTTGACATTCCCAGAAATGCTTTTTAGGCTCTATTGCAGTAAAATTAATATGCAAGAGCAGTGAAACAAAAACTTGTAAATTAGTCTCATCAAATCAAAATCTAATGCAACTTTTTACTTTCAGGTTTGTGAATTTCAGGAAAGTCATAGAAAGCGGTTAAGAACATACTACAATGGAAAGGTAAAAATATATATTATTAAAGCATTTCTTTACCACTTTACCACTTCTTTACCAGCTTGACCACTTTATCTCTGTTTGTAATGTATCATACAGGTTATCCAGAATGCTCTAGACCTGGGGGTTTTTTCATACCTTAAGCCTAATAAAAATCATTTAAACATTAAAGAAACCCAACAGGATTGTTTTCCTCCAGTAAAGATTATATCTTACTGTACAGAGAATTATAGAGAGTTATAGAATGTCCAATGCTAAGCAACTTTTCAGTTTGCCTTCATTATTTATTTTTTGTAGTTTTTGAATTATTTGCTTTTGACTCTTTTTCAACTTTTCGAAACCCCATCTTAAAGGAAAACTATACCCCCAAAATGAATACTTAAGCAACAGATAGTTTATATCAAATTGAATGACATATTAAAGAATCTTACCAAACTGGAATATATATTTACATAAATATTGCCCTTTTACATCTCTTGCCTTGAACCACCATTTCGTGACTCTATCTGTTCTGCCTCAGAGATCACCTGACCAGAAATACTACAACACTAACTGTAACAGGAAGAAGTGAGGAAGCAAAAGGCACAACTCTGTCTGTTAATTGGCTCATGTGACCTTACATGTGGTTTGTATGTGTGCACAGTGAATCTTACGATCTCAGGGGGCGGCCCTTATTTTTTAAAATG
Source organism: Xenopus petersii (assembly GCA_038501925.1). NCBI lineage: Eukaryota > Metazoa > Chordata > Amphibia > Anura > Pipidae > Xenopus > Xenopus petersii. The sequence goes on along the minus strand of CM076673.1, from coordinate 10,853,021 downwards.
GCAATTTTCTATTTATGATTACCCAATGGCACATACTACTAAAAAAGTCTATTATTATGATAATGGTTCATTTACATGAAGCAGGGTTTTACACATGAGCTGTTTTACTCAGTATCTTTTAATAGAGACCTACATTGTTTGGGGGGTATAGTTTTCCTTTAAAAAAAATCCTCTGTAAGGCTACAAATGTATTGGAACTGCTTTTTTTTTTATTACTCATCTTTCTATCCAGGCCTCTCCTATTCATATTCCAGTCTCTTATGCTAAATAACAAATTATAAAAAATTAAAACCAATTGTAAATTTCCTCGGAATATCATTCTTCACAACATACTAAAAGTTGAGTCGAAGGTGAACAACCCCTTTAAAATAGAGTCTAGGGGCAAATTCACTAACCTCCGAAAATTCACCAGCACCAGCTTCGCTCACAGCGCAACAAATCGCCAGACGTAGATTCGCCAGGACAAGGCTAATTCACTAAAATCCGAAGTTGCGTCCAAGGCACCAAGCGCTGTCGAAGTTGCGCTAGCGTTACTGCGGCAAGCGAAGTTGCACTAAGGTTGCCTAATTTGCATATGTCGGGAAGTTAAAGTTGAATAGACGTATATGTTGCAGCAAATACATTACACTACACAAGCCTGTGAAACCTTAATATAATAAAATAGAGTTGTTATATTGCCCTACAGATGTGCCCAGTGTATAGTTCATGTGCTATTTGTAAGGAAATGTAGGGGGGAAGCCGGGTACCCCAGACACCTTTGGTGGCGAAGGCAAGTCTGGCGCAAGAGGTAACGTTCATTAAAATCCACATCTTAGTGAATATGCGTAGTTACGTCCATTCGCCAGAACGCAACTTCGCCAGGCGTAAGGGAGCGACTTACCACTAGAGTCTATCTCCTTTACTAGCGAAGTTTAGCCAGCGACGGTTATGAAAGTAACGAAATGACGTCACACTGGCGAATTTCGCTAACGTTAGTCACTTCGCCCTTTAGTAAATCTGCCCCATTGACAGAAGGCCTTCCCATATTTCTGAACTTTCTGGATTATGGGTTTCCTGATAACGGAGCTGGATCCCATGCCTGTACTATCATATATATAAGAAATGCAAGCCTTTAGAGCAAGCTCAGCTTAAAATGTCAGTATGTAAAACAAGATACATTTAAAAAGACACAAAAAAAGAAAACTTTTCAATAGAAATAGTGGAATTAAAAAATGGAATTTAGTTGATCATCCGGCATTTAAATGTTTTTTAGGGTCAGTCACCCGACCAACCAGGCACTTCAAAATCAATATGTAAAAAAATTAGATCATAAAGGACCTGTTATTTAGAAACCTGTTATTTTTCGAATTACAGCAAGGCCATTTTCCACTGACTCCATTTTAATCAAATAGTATTTGAGATGTATTTGATCCCAACTAAGATATACTAATTTTCTAGTACACTTAAGATATGCAGATTTAAATAATAAAATACCCTTTATCTGGAAAACCCCAACTGTGATAGAAAAATATCCTAGGAAAATGTAGTCATACAGTCAGTCAAACCACTTTCACCCGACTAGCAAATTAAACTCCCATTTTCAGGGAGGCAAAATAGGAATTTTGTATGCTTACTGCCATAATTATCAATTGTAAAATCATTGTTCTTATAGATCACAAAACTAGAGGAAACGATAAAGAAGCTAAGCCAGCAACTACAAAGGTATGTTTATTACAGATCTGTTAGTTAAAACTCACACAAACCCAAAAGTTTAAATATGTGTGACTTTTAAAATGAAACATAATATCCTATTTTATTTTAATACCATTTATTGTTTTATACATTTATGAGAGTTTGTTTAGGTTTAGAGATCATATATTTATATAGATTTAATTGTGGCATTTACTGTGCTTCAGCTAAGCCTCCCCTGTTAGAGTGTAACAAAATAGTAGAAGAAGTAGTAGTAGAGACTGTGCCAATCCGTATCTAAGCAGGAATCTACACGCATTGCATATGGTTGAACTGTTATATTGTGTGAACCTGAAATTTATGATTATTATAATTATTAACATTTATTTATATAACGCCAGCATATTTAACAGCGCTGTAAAGTACCGTATATACTCGAGTATACTGCGAGTTTTTCAGCCCCCAAAATATGCTGAAAAACGCTACCTCGGCTTATACTCGGGTCAAGCGCAAAAACGGTCGCCGGCGTCTAAGAATAGTCGCCGGCGCCCGAGAATAGTCGCCAAGAATATTCGCCGGTGTCCAAGAATAGTCGCCGGCAGCCAAAAACAAGATGCCGGCACCTCCAATGGGAGCAGAAACCCTAAATTTTTTGATTGAAACTTACCAGAAGCTGCTGCATTTCTCACCCTCGGCTTATACTCGAGTCAATAAGCTTTCCCAGTTTTTGGAGGTAAAATTAGGTACCTCGGCTTATACTCGGGACGACTTATACTCGAGTATATACGGTAAATGTGTTTATAAGACTAAATCACATTAATTACATACATAGAACATACATACATCACAACCAATACCGGTACAAAAGCTGAGGAAGGCCCTGTGCAAATTAAACATGAAATCCAATTTCTATTTTTTATTAAAGCATTCATAGTTGTTGTGAACTCATTTAAAATCTCAGCTGTCAATCAAATATTGTCTGCCCCTCCTCTATGCCTTAGGCAATTACTTTCACTTTCCATTCAGCACTTCCTACATGTCACTGCTCTCCCCACATTCCCCCGTTCTCTTCACCATTTAATTGTGTAGCCAGGGCATGGGGATGGACATCAGGTCCCCCATTCTGGTGCACAAACAAGATTCTGAGATGATACAAGGCTTGTCTTAATAACAGTGTCCACAAAATGGCTCCTGCCTGCTTGTTATAATTATGAGTTCCTAGACCAAAGGAAACAAAATTCAAATAATTCATAAGAGTAATCACAGTTCATTTTGCTTGACTAATGTGATAAAATAGGATTTTGAATAATTTTTTTGGGTGACGGGTCCACTTTAAGCCACAAAATATTCAACTCACTTGGCTGATCACTTGATGGCGCCATATATATAAATGATGATGAAGATGACAGGTGTACAAAGATGTGGGTATTCATTTGTGTTCCTGAACATTGCCTGCCTACCAGAACAAGTGTCCATAGTGATTTCCTCTCTCCCTGACATGGATGATGGTAATCATGTGAAAGTAAATAGCAGACATGACATTCATTTGATTACTTCACTATATCCAGATCGGTCAACATGGCAGTCAACGGTCAATTTAATATTTATTCTAAAAGCAGGAAATTGCAGACAACTGGAAGCCTTTCTTCACTTTGGTATTAGATCTACCGTATATACTCGAGTATAAGCTGTCCCGAGTATAAGCCGAGGTACCTAATTTTACCTCCAAAAACTGGGAAAGCTTATTAGCTCGAGTATAAGCCGAGGGTGAGAAATGCAGCAGCTTCTGGTAAGTTTCAATCAAAAAATTTAGGGTTTCTGCTCCCATTGGAGGTGCCGGCGTCTTGTTTTTGGATGCCGGCGACTATTCTTGGACGCCGGCGAATATTCTTGGAGACTATTCTTGGGCGCCAGCGACTATTCTTAGACGCCGGTGACCGTTTTTGCTCTTGACCCGAGTATAAGCTGAGGTAGCGTTTTTCAGCATATTTTGGGGGCTGAAAAACTCAGCTTATACTCGAGTATATACGTTATGTGTTCTCATCCCAGAACATGTCAAGGAGACCTATAGAGGTTATGGCTTCAAAGTTGTCTGGAAATTTGTTTGCTGCTCATGAATTAACCATTTCCTTTATTTCAGCACCAAACTATACAGAGATTCACAAGAGTTCCAGTTTCAAGATGCAAGGTAAATAAAGGAATCATTTTGTGTTCTGCTGTTATTTTTCACATAATAAATGATTGTAACTGCAGAAAATCCACAAGGGTTCCATTTCTGCCCAGTAAATTTTGTCTACAAAAATACATTTTGTCTACAGAAATATCCCCAGTAGTGATGTAGCGAACCGCCGCCGATGTGTTCGCGAACGCCGTTCGCGAACACCGGCAAAAAAGCGAACAGTTCGCGAACAGTTCGCGAACTTCGAACGCTCGATAAAATCGTTCGATCGAACGATCGAAGGATTTTATTCGTACGATCGAAGGATTTTCGTTCGAATCGAACGATCGAAGCTATTCGATCGAATGATTTTAATTCAATCGAATGCTTATAATCGTTCGAACGAATGGAAATCGTTCGATTTTAGCGATCGAATGGTCGAATGGTCGAATGGTCGAACGAAATTTTACTTCGAATCGAACGCGAACACCAATTGGCGAACGTCGCGCGACGTTCGCGAACATTCGGCGGACGCGAACAGTCGAAGTTCGCGCGAACTAGTTCGCCGGCGAACAGTTCGCTACATCCCTAATCCCCAGTACACAGAAAGAATGTCTTACAAGGTACACATGTCAATGTGACCATATACAATGGTAAAAATATACAAAAGACATTTACTGATCAAAATCGAGTTTCTGCACAAAAGGATATCATTATATTACAAATTCAATTTTGTAAATGTTCACACACATTCTGTCTCACAAATGTATAACATATATGTAACAGAACCAGTGACATATAAGGGGTTATTTATCAAAGGTTAAATTTATAATTTTTTTTTACTCTAATAAATTCAAATATACTCACAACCAGAATGGGAGGTTATTTATGAAACAAATGTGACCCAAAAATCATGACAGGTAAAGGCAGGTCTAGTTCTGCTTCAAATGCACATGCTCCTGAGAACATAGATTGCAATGGAGTGCACCTGAGTGATGTGAAACAGAACCTGTCAGCCCCCTGTAATTCTGCATTTTCTTTACAGGAGAAAAAAACAGAAGAAATATCTTTTGTTTGCTATGTCCCGATTGGTGAGATTTGGGAGGAGGGTGGTCCTCAGGGCGGGGGTTGTCGAGGTGGTCAGAAGGTTTTCGTTGTTCTTTTAGAATCCATTTCTAGAGATTTTTAATGTAGATACAGGTATAGAGCTTACCTCCCAACTTTTCCGTTTTGAGCGGGACAGTCCCGCTTTTAACATCTTAGCCTGCTGTCATGGATTTGTCCCGAGTTTCTCTTTGATCTGCTGCACTGAAAAGCCAGAAACTGATACAAAGTTTCTAACTTAATTGGGTCTTGGCAAACAGCCCAGAATAGATACTTAACATAGATACTTAACATACTTAACAAAGACTCACAGTTTAAAGGGCAATTTACCTTAATTTGCAAAACGGTAATAACATATTTAAACCACAGAAATGTGTTCAAACTTTCATAACCTGTCAAATTATGTAAAATGAACATGGTAATTAGGGGATGTGGCCACAAAAATGAGCGTGGCCACATTTTTCCCCGCGCGCTACACGCACCACATCTTTTTGTCCCTCTTTCTGTTTCCTATATGTTGGGAGGTATGATAGAGGACTGCTGTACACAGTGGAGTAACTATAGAGGAAAAGAAGAAGACCCAGCAGTCCAATGAGGGCCCGGACTGTGGGGTCTTCTACCTCTATAGCTAATAAGAAAAACCCCTCCTCCCCAGCAGCTCTGTTACCGGCGAGGAAGGGGGACACAAGTTGGGGAGGGAAATGGGTGGAGTCGGGGGTGGGATGTGGGTGGGGCTGAGGTGGGGCAGGAAGTGGGCAGAGGCAGGGCGGGAAGTGAGTGGGAAGATGGGAATTGAATTTTGAAAGGGGGCCTGGCACACTCTAGTTACACCACTGGTTGTAAACGTCTCCTAGAGAGTTGGGTCTTACTAATTACCGGCACTTTTCTTATCTGTTTGCCTTCTAGTTACAGTTTGAGGCCCTCACAGTCTCATAATCGATTCTCTGTTCCAAACACTTCAAGATATTCAGGTACAAATAAGTACTGTATATTGTGTGAGTAAATATCTTATACCATTGAGGAGTTAGATAAATGTACTGTATGTGGAATGCATCAGCTCACTTAAAATTAGCATCTGTAATTTTTCTCTTTTCACTCATTATGTGTACACCAGAACTGTGGAAGAAAGTATAGAAAAGCAAAAAAAAGACAACTTTCAAAAACTAACAACTAAATAAATATCGATTGACTGATACACAACCACATTCTTATATTTAAAGGAGAACTAAAGCCTAACTAAAGAAGTAGCTAGAAATGTTGTACATGATGTTTTGTGCTTCTGTACCAGCCCAAGGCAACCACAGCCCTTTAGCAGTAAAGATCTGTGTCTCCAAAGATGCCCCAGTAGCTCCCCATCTTCTTTTCTGCTGATTCACTGCACATGCTCTGTGCTGCTGTCACTTACTGAGCTTAGGGACCCACTCACAATATACAGTACACATAGAATAGAAATGTCACAATATAAGGCTGATTAGTAATTAATACAGATAATTACTACATGGCAGCACAGAAACCAGTGCAATTAGCATCAGAATTTAATAATCAGCAAACCTGTAGCATCAGCTTATATTATAAGGGAAGCTCATTTTCTGCTGGATAATTAGTGATGAGCCCTAAGCTTAGCTTCTCAACAGCCAATCAGAGCCCACTGAGCATGTGCGTGTCACAGACACTTTCCAAGATGGTGACCCCCTGTGACAAGTTTGAAGTCCTGGATCATTGCTGCTATTGACAAGCTAGAATTTTAGGCTGGTGCAATAAATTGACTACATAAAATATGGCATTTTTAGCCATATTCATTTTTAGGGTTTAGTTCTCCTTTAAAGAGAATACAAAATGGTATAACAACTGTTTTGTTGTTTCTGCCTCCTTCTGCAGGTAATGTGCAGCATTGACAGGACTGGAATCAACCTATTCTTGAGCACATGATTCCCATGTGAAACCCAAATAATGTAGTATGGAACCTGTTATCAAGGTTATCTAGGACCTGGGTTTTCTGGATAATGGGATTTTTCCATAATTTGGATCGCCATAATTTATGTCTACTAAATAATACTTTAAATTTTAGAACCCAATAGAAGTGCTTTTCCTACAATACAGGTTAATTATATCTTAGTTGGGATCAAGTACAGGATACTGTTTTATTATTACAGAGAAAAATTAGAATTATTTGCTTAAAATGGAGTCTATGGGAGATGGCCTTAATGTAATTTGTAGCTTTCTGGATAACAAGTTTCAATAAAATAGATCCCATACCAATATTGCTATTTTTGGGCAGGGCACTTTTTACCTCTTGTGTCTGGTTATTGATAGGTTTTCTATATAAATCTGTATGTTATGTGTACAGGTATGGGACCTGTTATCCAGAAGGCTCAGGGGTTTTCTTGACAATGGATCTTTCTGTAATGTGGATCTTAATCCTTAAGTCTACTAGAAATTCATATAAACATTAAATAAACCCAAAAGGCTGGTTTTGCCTCCAATAAGGATTAATTATATCTTAATTGGGATCAAGTACAAGCTACTGTTTTATTATTACACAGAAAAGGGAAATCATTTTTCAAAATGTGATTTATGAAGATGGGATTCCCATAATTCAAAACTTTCTGGATAACGGGTTTCCAGATAATGAATCCCATATCACATATGAATCGGCAACATTTTAAAAATTTGGATAATTTGGATAAAATGGAGTCTATGGGAGACAGCATTTCCGTAATTCAGAGTTTTCTGGATAATGGTGTATTGTACATGATAATAATATTGTTTGAGTCTTTGCTCTTTTATTACCCACTGCAGCACATCCTGATAAGCAAACTGGATATTTCTCTCAACTACCAGATGAGAAAATGTATGTATATTTGCACAATGTTACACCAATTGTCAAGGACTGTTTTCAGAGCCTGAATATGGAGACCGTAGCTTTACAAAGAAACCAGGAAACAAGATTATGGCTACACAGCAGCTTGTTTATATAAACTATAGTAGTACTTATCTGTTATCTACTGTATATCCTATGCTTGAATGGCTGCCCCCATGGCTACACAGCAGCTTGTTTATATAAACTATAGTAGTACTTATCTGTTATCTATTGTATATCCTGTGCTTGAATGGCTGCCCCCATGGCTACACAGCAGCTTGTTTATATAAACTATAGTAGTACTTATCTGTTATCTACTGTGTATCCTGTGCTTGAATGGCTGCCCCCATGGCTACACAGCAGCTTGTTTATATAAACTATAGTAGTACTTATCTGTTATCTACTGTGTATCCTGTGCTTGAATGACTGCTCCCATGGCTACACAGCAGCTTGTTTATATAAACTATAGTAGTACTTATCTGTTATCTACTGTGTCTCCTGTGCTTGAATGGCTGCCCCCATGGCTACACAGCAGCTTGTTTATATAAACTATAGTAGTACTTATCTGTTATCTACTGTGTATCCTGTGCTTGAATGGCTGCCCCCATGGCTACACAGCAGCTTGTTTATATAAACTATAGTAGTACTTATCTGTTATCTACTGTGTCTCCTGTGCTTGAATGGCTGCCCCCACCAACACCAATATAAAATGTGTAATTAATGTATAGCATTACAGTTTTGTTTATTAGGCAACTTGGACAAGTGCTCCCCTCCTTGAAAAACACATTTGCACAGAGAAAGTCACTTACCTGTTGTTCCAGGTTCCCATGTCCCAGGTATCTCTTGTACCAATTTGAGCTGGGTGCATATATATTCTCCCACCTAGGTTGATACAGGGGATACCTGGTAAAATAGAGATGATAGTGGTCCACTTAAATTTATATCAGGCTGGTGCCAGCAGAGGGTAGAGATAACAAATGCAAAAAAGTGCTACATAGAATCCAAAAGTCAGTTGTAGTGGGGGGTAATGGAAAGGCACAGTACTTTTTCCACATTTCTTCAATGGCCCTAAGTAGGCGGCTAGTGATTAGAGTCAGTGGAGAGTGTCACCCCCCAATTATTTTACCAATTTTTCTACTTTAAATAAAGAACAGTTGCCCCCCTATAATGAACCACATGGCATATTGAATTAGAAGATATCATTTTTAAAGTGATATAGCCTATTTTTTTTTAAGTTCACAAATGCCTACACTTGAGTGTATACTGTGAGTGGCTTTATCCGTGGAGTTTGGAATCATTCTTTTACAACTTATATTTTTCAACAGGGAGGTCGAACATTATTCTGTCAAAAAGAATGTAAGTTGTATGTTTCGCTATGATAAAACAACAGGGTTCAAGTATGTCCACAAGTGCAATGATGGTACCCTCAGTTTCCTCTCATTAAAATTACAGTAAATTACAACAAAATATGTGCCTGGCACTTCCATATAGTTGCACTCAGACACAGATATTACTCCGAACACTGGAAAGCCAGACTTTAAAGTGGACCCGTCACCGAAAAAAAATATTCAAAATCTTATTTTATCACATTTATCAAGCAAAATGAACTTTAATTACACTATATAAATGATTTGAAACTTGTTTCCATCAGTCTGGGAATTCATAATTATAACAAGCAGGCAGCAGCCATTTTGTGGACACTGTTATTAAGACAAGTCTTGTATCATCTCAGAATCTTGTTTGTGCACCAGAATGGGGGACCTGATGTCCATCCCCATGTCCTGGCTACACAATTAAATGGTGAAGAGATTGGGGGGAAGGTGGGGAGAGCAGTGACAGCTAGGAAGTGCTGAATGGAAAGTGAAAGTAATTGTCTGCCCCGCCTCTATGCCTAGACATAGAGGCGGGGCAGACAATATTTGATTGACAGCTGAGATTTTTAAATGAGTTTACAACAGCTATGAATGCTTTAATAAAAAATAGAAATTGGATTTCATGTTTAATTTGAAAAGGACTTTTATTATACAGATTTTTGTGTCTGGGTGACGGGTCCACTTTAATATACCGGTAGTTGCGTATGATTTGCTACAAAATGTGTGGGAAGTTGCAATCATTTTGGTAAATTGGGCGCAGGTGCAGGAGGCATAGTACAATGGACACAAGCGCATCACAACCACAATGACACTGGAATTCTGGGAAAACCACAGCATTGTGAGGAAAAAACATGGCAGTTTTGCTTGATATTGCATTTTGTTTGCTGCACTTGCTGATTTACATGAGCCCTAATATCTCTAGTCCTCTATTTGTATTTCTATTTGTATTTATCTATAACTACTGTCTTTGCATGGTTAGCTGTGCTGCTTGTTTTTGTATTTTCAGTCTGTCCACCCCTTCTTTTGTGCATATAATATTACGGAATCGTTTTGATATATAATACTATAATACAGTATAGCACTTCAGCCAACCAAGCGATTAATGATCAAGAATCACAGATCCAAACAAACAGGCATTTGATTAAGGGGCAGATTTATCAAGGTTTGAATGGTGACTTTCTAACTTTTTTTTTGGGTCAAAACTCACAAATTAGAATTTTGAATCATCAACTTGAATTTGAATTAGAATTTGAGTTTTATCAAACCTGGACTTGAAGATATAAGAAACAGACCAGGAACAGGCAGTCCTTTAGTCTGCAAACACCCTTTATTGGTGTATTTTCACTCACGACATGTTTCGGGAGCCAGTCCCTTTTTCTTTTCTTTTTTTTCACTTGAAAAAGGGACTGGCTCCCGAAACATGTCGTGAGTGAAAATACACCAATAAAGGGTGTTTGCAGACTAAAGGACTGCCTGTTCCTGGTCTGTTTCTTATATCTTCAAATTGAATGCTTATCACATGATGGATGGTGTGTGTTGAAACAGCAGGTTTACACGTATCTGATTTTGTTCGCTCATCTTGTTCTGAATATTTTATCAAACCTCGACCTTGGAAACAGTTCTGCCACGTCCATTTACAAGTCAATGGTTGAGGTCCTTTGAACCATTTGAAGATTAATTCCCTTTTTTTTTCAGAGAAAAACTCGATTCAAAGTCGATTCGAATTTTCAAGTCATTTTGAAATTCGATCGAATATTAGATGTTCAAGTTTTTTCATAAATAACCTCCCATTCTATTTGTGAGTACATCAAATGAGGAAGAAAATGCTATGCTCCTCCCTTACAGATTTTAATCATGGCTACAATTAGCCAATCTACAGAGCTGAATACATAAATATAGAATCATGCCAAATTCCAACACTTTTTGCTTGATTTGTATCTTAATGAATTCTTTAGAGGTTGTTTACATATTTGAAGGGAAATGTATGGGCAGCCATAAGCTCAAGGGCCCTGCCCATCCCCTAACTTGTTCATTACTCAGGCTTTTCATCCAGTGCAGAGGGCAGCCAGACCCGGAGCAGAAGAGCATTAAAGGGTGCACTTAGTAAATGACCCATGGAGTGTCCACTTGAATCCAAACACAACTTATAGGTAGCTAAAAGGGGAAACATTTTTACTCCTATTGCTTATAATTGAATGTGCCTGTTTTTGGATATTTAGGGGCCGATTCACAAAGGGTCGAATATCGAGGATTAATTAACCCTCGATATTCGACTGGGAATTAAAATCCTTCGACTTCGAATATCGAAGTCAAAGGATTTTAGCGGAAATAGTGCGATCCAACGATCGAAGGATTATTCCTTCGATCGAACGATAAAATCCTTCGAATCGAGCGATTCGAAGGATTTAAATCCAACGATCGAAGGAATATCCTTCTATCACAAAAACTTAGGCAAGCCTATGGGGACCTTCCCCATAGGCTAACATTGACTTCGGTAGCTTTTATCTGCCGAACTAGGGGGTCGAAGTTTTTTTTAAAGAGACAGTACTTCGACTATCGAATGGTCGAATAGTCGAACGATTTTTAGTTTGAATCCTTCGATTCCAAGTCGTAGTCGAAGGTCGTAGTAGCCCATTCGATGGTCGAAGTAGCCCAAAAAACACTTCGAAATTCAAAGTTTTTTTACTTCGAATCCTTCACTTGAAGTTAGTGAATCGGCCCCATAGTGTTCGTTGAAATCCAAAAATGATTTAGTTAGTGCATGCCTATTATGGAAAGTATTAATAGTAACATCTGAATATTGGCATTTTGTAGTGTGAGACAATCACTGCACCAGGTAGATTATCAGTGATCAGTCCTCCTCAAGATGGACGTATGGGTAAGTAGGCATTTTATTTATGTTTATTTATGTATTTGTGTTTTTTTTTTGTTAAAACCATAATGCTATTCTTACTACAGAAAAGGTTGACTTTTAGAGGGATGCAAATATATACAATAACTTACAGTACAAAGTACAGTGCTAGTATTGTTCAAAGTGTGTAGACTAAAGTCTAATGGTGCTCGCTAGTAGTGGCCTTGACATGTTTTATTTTTTTCCAATATTTAAATATGTGTGTTGGCAGTGTTAGATTGGCCCACCGGAATACCAGGAAATCTTCTGGTGGGCCCAGGTGTCAGTGGGCCCTCTTCCTTCTAACCATGTAGCCTATTTCATGGTCATTCCCTATTTCTTTATAGGAAAATAAATCCTTTTTTTTTTTTAGGAAAAAAATACTTAATGGAAGAATACAGTAAGTAGATATAAAAGACTAGTTGAATAAAGAGGTTGAGTGAGGAATAATAGTTTGGAAAGTGAGCCCACCGTCTAAGAATTTCTGGTGGGCCCCTGACATCCAAGTCCGACACTGGTGTGGGCAGTGGAGTAATTATAGAGGAAGCAGACCCCGCAGGGCAGCCCGGGGGAAAAGGGGGCCCGGACTGTGGAGCCTGCTTCCTCTATAGTTAACAAGAAACCCAGCTTCCCCAACTGCTCTCTTACATGCGGCGGGGAAGCAGAGACACAGGCGGAGTTCAGACGGGGAGTGGGCGGAGTCCAGGTAGGGAGTGGGAAAGCAGAGACTCAGGGGCGGAGTCCGGGCAGTGAGTGGGCAGAGTCCAGGCAGGGAGTGGGCAGAGTCAGGACAGGAGTGGGTGGAGAAGAAAAGTGGGCAGGGGAATGGGGAGCTAAGTGAGCTGGGCCCCTCTGAAGATTTTTTTGCAGGGGCCCCGGCGCACTCTAGATACGCATTTGGAAGATACTCTTTTCTGGACACATCAAACCCAGACATCTCTCTAACTCAAAACAGATAATGTAGACACAGATGAAATACTGTACAGGCTGTTTTATGAAAAATATTGTTGGAACACTGTACCATAGTTAGTCCCTACATTTCCATTACGTTTCTTTCTGTAGGTTGTTAATCTTGTATAACACACGCTGCACCCACTTACCAGATTAACAGTACTTCCCCTCATCGTTATTATAGTACAGATGATTTTTTTGTAGTTCCTATAGAAAAAGCCCTGCTGCCATTGTATTTGTGGGTGATATCCCATGTTAAGTATAAAACAAAAAGAAACAAAAGTTACTGCTGGCAGGTGCTCTGCCTGCAGCAAATAAAGAAAAAAATGTAGTGTATTTGCTGATAATGGAGTGGCAACATAGTGAGTGAGTGTATGGAATACATTACATCACATAAACAGGAGTGCCCATAGGGGTGTAGGCTTTATGGCAGTGGTTGTGAGTTGACAAGGGCCCAAAATTTAGCATTTCTTTAAAAACAAGATAAAATAATTATTTTTATTTAACAGGTCATGTGTCCTACAGGAGCTCAAGCCATAGCAACACCCCCTTATCTGTAAGGTAAGAAACTGGTTCAGTTTGTTTGACCATACAGGGTGACGAGTTTATCTTTATCTAAAGTTTTTTCAATCTATGTGATTTTTCATCAGAAAACAAAAGTAGCCAAAAATAGCTGACAAGATTTTTTAACCTGACCTTTGGACTAGATATTGGTCGGGTAGGCCCATCAGAGTGCCCTATTCATGGGCAGATAAGCTGCTGACTCCGACTGAAGGAGCAGAACCAACAGCTAAAATCTGCCAGTGTATGGCCACCTTAAAGGAGAAGGAAACCCCGTGGGCTCAAAAATCCCTCCCCCCTCCCCTGTGTTGCCTCCCTCCTCCCCCTGGCCTACCTGTCCCGCCGGGCAAATGCCCCAAACTTGTTACTCACCGGCGCACAGGCGCCATCTTCTCCCAAGCGATCTTCTTCCTGCTTTGATCTGCGTTTTTGGTGCATGCGCAGTAGGAGCATTTCGCCGGTACGGATCTACTGCACATGCGCCAAAAGTCACGAAGTTTTCTGATTTCACTTCGTGACTTTTGGCACATGCGCAGTAGATCCCGTACCAGCGAAATGCTCCTACTAAGCAGGAAGAAGATCGTTTGGGAGGTCCTCCGTGGACAGGACCTGCGCAGAGGGGTGAGTAACAAGTTAGGGGCATTTGCCCGGCGGGACAGGTAGGCCAGGGGGGAGAAGGGGGGAGGGGCAACACAGGGAGGAGGGTTTTTGCGCCCAGGGAATTTCCTTCACCTTTAAGACAGAGTTAAATTTATTGTCATTTAAGTAAACTATTTCCACATCGGATGTCTAACATAACAGAACACTACTTCCTGCTTTTCAGCTCTCTAACTCTGAGTTAGTCAGTAACTATAAGGGGGCCACATGGGACACAAGATGAATAGTCCAAATTTGATTTGAATTTAAAAAAAATTTGAATTCTGAGTTTATAGGAGTTTTTAAAGTTTTTTGGATCACTAGAACATTAGCCTAGTCCTTTACCTATTTGACTATTTTTAGAGTTACACAGACTCCTGGAACTACTACAGCTGCACAAACTTTAATATTTGGAACATTTGAGCCAGCATTTTCATTTTTCCTATTGGACTATGGCTTACCTTGTGCTCTTTTTCATCTTCATCTTCAATTTGTGCCTGTATGTTAGCCTCCCATCCACTTAGACTGTAAGCTCTACGGGGCAGGGACTTCCATTCCACTATTTATTGTACCACATAACATTTAAGTTCTTAGTCCTCATATGATTTCTGTGTATATTTATTATGTGGTGTGTCTTCCCTGTGTATACTTTTTTATATATTGTACTTGAATTCACTGTATAGGTCTGCGGCTCCTTAACAGTGCTTTACAAATAAAGTTATACATACATACCTACTACTGATCATAAAAACTACAGTGCTGGCTACTAAATACCTGACTGTCAGCTCTGTAAATTAAAAGTTTCCACTTTCCTCTGTGATTGGGGTGGCACATGCAGTACAAGAAGAATGTCTATTTTGGCATGGCCCTGTAACTTATTCTTTTCTCTCATTCATACACTACCAGCCTATATATTATGTGAAGAGTAGTGATGGGCGAATTTGCGCAATTCGCCGCCAATATATAATATAATAAATTCGCAAAACGCCCGCGAAAATTCGCCGGCGTCGAAAAAACAGGCGCCGGCAGCAAGAACGGGATGCTAATTTTTCACGGGAAATACCTGAATTTTCGGCGAAACGCCGCAAATTCGACCATCACTAGTGAAGAATTGTGTACATAATGTATGTGGGTTTATGCATATTAACCTAAAGGGGAACTCCACCCAAATATGTTTTGTTTAATTACTGTGTGTTTATTTATTTCAATACAGGTCAAATCCATTTGGAGCCTTCAATCAGTCTAATGCTTTTCACCAGCTTTCACAATCTTCATCGCAAGCAAACCAAACAAGTGCTTGGGATCTGTTAGGTCTAAGAACACATCAAGCATATCAACAGTCTCCCCACTCTTCTCAGTCATGCAGTACAAGGCAACCAATTAGCCTCCCCAATATCCTACACAGGCAAAATCTGAGCAAAAAAACTCCTTAAAAATGAGTTAACACTCAGATACACGAAACATATTGTTATATTTCTTACTAAAGGTGGCCATACACATGTAGATTTAAGCTGCAAACTCAGCAACCTATCTGCCAGTGTATGGGGCCCCCCTGTTGTTGATATCTGGCAAGAAATTGGCCAGATCTGGATCAGGCAGGTTTGATTTTCCTGCCTGATCAAGGGCAGCTTTGGGTAGTTTATGTGGTCCTCTCCCATCGGCTGGTATTCCTGTAATCTGATTGTTTAGCCCTAGGTTAGCCAGATATTGCCAGATATCGCCACCTTTAGCAGGCATATGAGCGGCAAGATCTGTTTATTTGGTGGCCTCTGTAAACAAGCTGATTTTTAAGGCTAAGGTCACACCTGGAGATTCGGGGAGATTTAGTCACCCGACGACTAATCGCCTCTTCTTTGGGGAGACTGATCTCCCCGAACTGCTTCCCCCTGTCTTCCGCCTGCTAGAATTAAAAAACGCCTGTGGCATGGCACTTGCGACGAGGAAACTTCAGGCAACTTCAGAAAACGAAGCGCCGCGAGTGCCATGCCGCAGGCGGTTTTTCATTCAAGCAGATGGAAGACAGGGGGAAGCAGTTCGGGGGAAATAAGTCGCCCCAAAGAAGAGTCAATTAGTTGTCGGGCGACTAAATCTCCCCGAATCTCACAGTTTGATATTACCCTTAGTGTTTGGCCACCTTAATGTTTGTTGTCGGTTCAGATAACCGTGTTTCATGTTTGTTTATTGATAAAAGAGGTGCAGTTGTGTTGATATTGGAACATAAGTAAATATCGTATGTACAGAAGCCCTGGGGATATGGTGCCATTATCCAACTCACCCAAGAGAAGAGCACTTAATTGTTCTCCCGTTAGAACAGGGCGGCCCTTTATATGGATTTAAACTTGTTGCGTATTTTTTCAGATAGTGAGTCTAAGGCAATTTATTTTTCAGAAGTTCTCTTTCCTAACCTACAGGAAAATGTCAAGTTTATCGATCTGCTGAAATTTGTTGTGTCTTTCTTTTCTAATGTTCTATTACAATATTTTAGGCCTATGGCATAAAGGTGTTTTGCCCACCACAGTTTTTTGGAGGGTTACCAATTGCCCCGGACGTACTCTTTTGTAAAATGTGGATGTTTGAAGGCTGTAATTACCTGAAAAGTGTCAGAGCTGCTGACACTTTTGTTTTTCATTCAACACATTAAGAGGGGCCAGGGGACATTTTTCCTTGATTTCTAGGGGCCCATTCATTATGTTCGAGTGAAGGAATAGAAGAAAAAAAACTTCGAATTTTGAAGTGTTTTTTTGGCTACTTCGACCATCGAATGGGCTACTACGACTTTGAATCGAACGTTTCGAACTAAAAATCGTTCGACTATTCGACCATTCGATAGTCGAAGTACTGTCTCTTTAAGAAAAAACTTCGACCCCCTAGTTCGCCACCAAAAACCTATCGAGGCCAATGTTAGCCTTGGCTAAATTGGCTAAGTTTTTTTGGTCGAAGGATAATCCTTCGATTGTTGGATTTAAATCCTTCGAATCATTTGATTCGAAGGCTTTAATCATGCGATCGAACGATTATTCCTTCGATCGTTCAATCGAAGTATTTGCGCAAAATCCTTCGACTTCGATATTTGAAGACAAAGGATTTTCATTCCCCAGTCGAATATCGAGGGTTAATTAATTCAACACTTGATGAATTTGCCCCCTAGTGTTTTGTTACCATGTCATAGGCCTAAGTGTAGCCGTGGTGTAACTAGAGAAAAAGCATAACTAGCAGTCTAAGCCTGGCACAAGTTTCCAAACTCACCGTAATGTGCTGTGTATAGTCACCACCAATATATTATCTTTATAAAATATTCATCTGTTCTTATTATTATTGCTATGGCTTTAACTGTTCACCATATCAACAGAGAATGAAACCCAGAATTATTTAGGATTCATTCATTCTACCAGTTTTGTTTTCATTCAGTCAAGTATCAGGTCGGTTAAGGCAAACTAAGTGCACCTCCACTTGGCCCACGGCCCTCATTGACTGTTTAATATCTTCAGTCACCGTGTGAATATGCTCAGTAATGTCATCATCCTGACAATAGCATGTTATAGAGATACTGTCAGAATAAAGTCTTTACTGATCACCTGATAACAGTGTGCAGCATAATGTGTTATGATTTGCTTTACATATATGTTGTACTTGCATGGGGAATGCATTTCCCTGGAATTACCACTATTAGGGATGGGCAAATATTTTTGCCTTGTTTCGCCGCCCATAGACTTGTATGGTGGCATGCGTAAAAAAAAAAGTTGCGCGGCAAACATTTTTTGCCGCATGTTAACATTTTTTTGATGCCCATAGACTTTAATGGGTGTCGGCGACATTTCGCCGACAGCCAATTTTTGGTGAAACGAAACTGGTCAAATTTGCCCATCCCTAACCGTTATGTTTAGCGTTCCCCAGTAGTATGTATGCCAGTATGTGTATATATATATATATATATATATATGTGAATGTATAGATAGGTTTGTATAGGTATGTGTGTGTGTGTGTATATAATATATAAAAAATAAATTTATTCCATGTAGATACCAGCACTCTCGATACAAGTCATTGGTATGCCTGGGTGCAGGGTCATCAAGTAATCTCCATCCCTTTAGAAAGATCCGCACTCTCAGGGCTTAAAGGAAAACTATACCCCCCAAACAATGTAGGTCTCTATTAAAAGCTTCATGTAAATGAACCATTATCATAATAATATACTTTTCTAGTAGTATGTGCCATTGGGTAATCATAAATAGAAAATTGCCATTTTAAAAAATAAGGGCCACCCCCTGAGATCGTACGATTCACTGTGCACACATACAAACCACATGTAAGGTCACATGAGCCAATTAACAGACAGAGTTCTGCCTTTTGCTTCCTCACTTCCTCCTGTTACAGTTAGTGTTGTAGTATTTCTGGTCAGGTGATCTCTGAGGCAGCACAGATAGAGTCACGAAATGGTGGTTCAAGGCAAGAGATGTAAAAGGGCAATATTTATGTAAATATATATTCCAGTTTGGTAAGATTCTTTAATATGTCATTCAATTTGATATAAACTATCTGTTGCTTAAGTATTCCTTTTGGGGGTATAGTTTTCCTTTAAAATTGAACAACTTACTTTATTGTAAAACAAATGACTGATGTCTCGGCCCTAAACCCAGGCCTTTCTCAAAGTGAGAAACCCAAACTTTGAGAGAGGCCTGGGTTTAGGGCCAGAACGTCAGTCTTTCGTTTTACAATTAAGTAAATTGTTCAATTTTAAGCCCTGAGAGTGCGGATCTTTCTAAAGGGATATATTTATGTATATATATATGTATATATATATATGTGTATATATATGTATATAAAACAGTATATATAACATATATATATATATATATATATATATATAACATATATATATATAAAAAAAAAAATATATATATATATATAAAAATAAATGTATATATATATATATATATATAAATATATATAAAAAATATATATATAAAAAATATATATATATAAAAATATATATATATGTATAAAAATATATATATATTTATATATATATATATATATATATATATATATATATAAATATAAAAAACAGTATATATAACACATGCTTATGGGTATATATTAGATATACAGACTTTCAGAATGTACCAACACAACAAATTTCTTCAACAGATTTCACTTTCATTTTTTCTTCACTTGTGTATCCAATGTTTTGTCCCACATTGGGGCTTTTATCAAGGATAAATGAGCTGGTGACAGTGTCACATATTATACACCCTCATTTCCCCTTCATAGGGGCACCAGTATAGTCAAATAGACTGTACATACTTTAAACATAACTCCACAAGTTCATAATTGCTTACTTTGTTTCCAGAAACTTCAGACACGTGAATGAAAAACTGCAGCAACTGGAGTGGGACAGCAAGTAGACACCATTGTTACGTTTCCGCATGTTGCAAACTTTTTTTAAAAAGAAATGTGCACTATCCATCTCAACCACTAGATGGTAGCAAGTCAGCATTAACTTTGGTCCAGGTTTCTGATCATCTATTTGTAGGGGCCGATTCACCAATGGTCGAATATCGAGGGTTAATTAACCCTCGGTATTCGACTAGGAATTGAAATCCTTCGAATTCGAATATCGGATTTAGCGCAGGAAATTCGATCGATCGAAGGATTATTCCTTCGATCGAACGATTAAATCCTTCGACTTGAACGATTCGAAGGATTTTAATCCAACGATCGAAGGAATATCCTTCGATCAAAAAAACTTAGGCAAGCCTATGGGGACCTTCTCCATAGGCTAACATTGAGTTCGGTAGCTTTTAGCTGCCGAACTAGGGGGTCGAAGATTTTTTTAAAGAGACAGTACTTCGACTATCGAATGGTCGAGTAGTTGAACGATTTTTAGTTCGAATCCTTCGATAGTCTTAGTCGAAGGTCGAAGTAGCCCATTCGATGGTCAAAGTAGCCCAAAAAACACTTCGAAATTCGAAGTTTTTAAAATTCGAATCCTTCACTCAAATTCACTCGAATTTAGTGAATCGGCCCAGTTGTGTTTTCAGAGATGTTTAGACAGTGTTATGGTTCAGGCACTCAGCTCTCTTTGAAGGCCAAGAGTATCAGTGACCCTAAGGGTCAGATTTATTATGTGGTGTAAAAAATGGATAAATAATTCACCACACAGCACCAGGCATCGTTGTCTAAAAAATGGCATTGTTTTATGTGTTTTTTCTTTGAGCACCTTCCACTGAAACTTACTTACAAAATTCTGGAGCAGTGTAAAATAACGGCGGATAATCCGGCTTTTGCATGTCGTGAAATGAAACATAAACCAAAACCCTGTACACAAATGCGCTCAAATCCTAACAATTCTCTGTATTATAATTAATATCATGCAGGCTTAATTCCTGCAGCGCTCACCCTTTTACGTGAATGCCCCGAACCTGTCACTTAATTTATCACATTCAATATGCATTAATGATATTCAGGGCCCCACCGCTCCTGGTCTCTGGTCCGGGTGCAATCCCCCGAATCTGCAGCTTTGGGAGGCTTTCATAACCAATACAATACCCTTGTGACGTGCACTCATCAGATCAGTAGACAACGGTGATGTAAAAACAGTTTTATTTACCGGACAATCTTCCTAACGCGTTTCGTGTGATCCCACACGTATTCATGAGTACTCACCCTATGAGTAAATGTGGGATCACACAAAACCCGTTAGGAAGATTGTCCGGTAAATAAAACTGTTTTACTTCACCTCTGTCTACTGATCTGTAGGGATGGGCAAATTTTTTCGATTTTTTTGCCGAAAAAATGATGCCCATTGACTTGTATGGCGTTGTGCGTCAAAATAAAAAGATGCGTGTCAAAAAATTTCGCTGGGCGACAATTTTTTTTGACTCCCATAGGCTTTAATGGGCGTCGTTGGCGGCAAATTTTTAGCGAAACAAAGCGGGTCAAACCTGCCCATCCCTATTGATCTGTCTGTTGAGTGCACGCCGCAAGCATATTGTATTGGTTGTGAAATGAAACATCCCCTAATACATTCGCTATTTATTTTACACAGCTTTTGAATTCAGTTAACCTGCGGGGGGTGGTTGCACTCAAAATAGAAAATGTAAACTTTAAATGTGGCCACAAAAATGGACGTGGTCAAAAATTTTCGCTGTGCTACATGCACTAAATCTTTTTGCCCTTTTTTCTATTTCAAAAATGTTGGGAGTTATGATAATAGCACTAAAGTGGGCCCCTGGTCTAAAGGTTTTGGTTGGGCCCCTGGTGTCCCAGTCCGACACTGAGCCTGTGCATGGCATGTACTACCCTGCGTCTGCACCGGTGATCCTGAACCAATCAATAATGATTTATTATAGCTCCAGTAAATGCAATTGGAGATTAGTAGTATCGCAGCAATGCACATGAGGTCTCAGAGACAGCAATCACTTAAAGGGGTTGTTCACCTTTGAGATAACTTTTAGTATGATGTAGAGAGGGATATTCTGAGACAATTTTTAATTAGTTTTCATTTTTAAATATTGAAGGTTTTTGAGTTATTTAGCTTTTTATTCAGCAGCTCTCCAATTAGCATCTTAACCAATCTGGTAACTAGGATCCAAATTACCCTAGCAACCATGCATTGATTTGAATTGAATAGAAGGATCAGTGGTAACAAGTAACAATAACAATACATTTGTAGCCTTACTGAGTAATTGATTTTAGAAGGGAGTCAGCGAAAGCTGCAAAGAGTCAGAAGAAAAAGGCAAATAACTAATAAACTATAAAAAATAAATAATCAAAACCAATTGAAAAATTGCTTAGAATTGACCATTTTATAACATAATGAAAGTTACCTTAAAGGAGAAGGAAAGGTTAAAACTAAGTAAGGTTTATCAGAAAGGTCTATATAAATACACCAGTAAACCCTCAAAGTAATGCTGCTCCTCTGTCAAAAGACCACATTTCTTTCCTTCTATTGTGTACTCATGGGCTTCTGTATCAGACTTCCTGTTTTCAGCTTAAACCTCCAGGGCTAGGGCTTGAGCATGCTCAGTTTGCTCCTCTCTCCCTCCTTGCTGTAATCTGAGCCCAGAGCTATGAGTGAGCAGGGAGAGACTCAGGCAGGAAGTGATGTCACTCCAAGCTAATATGGCAGCTGCTATCCTAAACAAACAGAGAATACTTCAAGAGCACTATTGGGGCTAATCTTTTGAAATAAACTGCTTCTGTAGCTTTCCTTCTCCTTTAAATGTAAACCACCCCTTTAAGGAATCAGAAACAAGCTCCGTTCTTTATGCAATCTCCCATATTCCATGTTTTCCCAGTTATTCTGTTCTGAGCGTATCATGAATACTTCATAACCAAAAATGAAAAGGACAGACGGAATGCCGTACTTTAGCATGTGGGTCGGTAGCTTATTTACAGCTTCGGAACATGGAGCGCGGAAACTGCAAAGCCACAAGGAAAACAAATTCTTGTAAATCTATTCAAACCTCTTCCAGAAGGGTCATCTCCCGAGCATCCCAAGCATCCATGCTAAACCCATATCCTTTGCCTTAAACCCATTTGCAAAGGCACCCGCATGATGAGGCCTAATCAGCAAAAAGCACTCGTTCCTGGAGACATTTGGAATTAAGGCAGTCCGGGAAACGACATTCCGAAAGCCAGGATTTAAATGCAAGAAACAATGGAAAAGAAAAAAAAATATATAAAACTAATTAGGAACGATGATTTTGCCCCAGTTTTTTTTTAATGCACTTCTGTGATTGCCATCAGGCCAACCCATGTGGAAATGATCGGTAGGGGGGGAAACAAATTCATGTGATCAGCCTCCACCTGGAGCTCATTAGCAGAAATACGACCTGGATGCAAAATGACAGCTACTATTATTTGTTTGGGCACAAAACAATCTCCACTTGTAGCTCTTGGCAAATCCAGTTGGATTCAACAATACGGCCCAGAGACTAGAGCTAGAAGTAATGCAACCGTAATGTTAAATAATTGCAGCCAGGTTTGTAGGCACGCCAGGGTGGAGCAGAAACAAAGTGTTCTTTCTCTGGAGCTGGCAATAAGGAGCGGTTTCATTTTGGCGGCTCCGTTTTGGGCCCATGAGAGGTGCCATGTTTCCTGTGGAGAGGGACTGTCTTGCCTTAGGAATTATTTAAAACAGTGTTGGTGTTTTAATGTCGCACATCATGTGTTTTGGGTCTTCTGTGGAAAATAAACTCCTTGTTACTTCTCGCGTATACTTTTTTTTTCTTTTTTAAGAAGCGGGGGGGGGACCCTCAAAAATGGCATTTAAGAGATAATTGTTGTGGAATTGGCTCAAGTGATGAGTTTCGAGTCTGCGTCACTGTCTATAAAGGAAGTCGATTCCCAGGCATGGGAACGAGAAGAATTCTGCTAGCGACATGTTGGGTGTTCAATACCTGCCAATGAAGAGTGACTTCTTCAGATGTCTACTTAAAGGGATACTGTCATGGGAAAACATGTTTTTTTTTCCAAAACGCATCAGTTAATAGTGCTGCTCCAGCAGAATTTTGCACTGAAATTCATTTTTCAAAAGAGCAAACAGATTTTTTTTATATTTAATTTTGAAAACTGACATGGGGCTAGACATTTTGTCAATTTCCCAGCTGCCCCTAAACATGTTTTCCCATGACAGTATCCCTTTAATGCAACTATAATACAGATAGGGAATAAAGTACCCCCTATTGTAAATTATATGGATATTTTAAGTCACCTCAGATTTCCATGGCCTGTATAAAAGTGCTCAGCATCCAGTCTTGTGCTTATATATGGTCATGGAACTCTACAATGACTTATAGGGGCAAATTTATCAAGGGTCAAAGTTTTTTTTAAAGTGGAATTCGACTAGGGAATAGTTAAAACTCGATTCGAGTTTTTTAAAAAATTTGAATTTGATTTTTCAAATGTATCATTTAATAGTCAAATTTGACTATTAAACCTGCTGAATTGCTGTTTTAGCCTATGGGAGACATCCTGGGATTAGTGATGGGCGAATTTATTCTGATTTGAGTATTTTATGCACATATAATACACAAAAGCCATGAATATCTTGTAAATTATATCCTTATAAATGGTGAGTTCTGATGTCATCAGTTATAAAAGGTGAGTTCTGATGTCATTTCTGTCACATGACTCATTGACATTTGTGTATTATAATAAATAAAGTACCCCCAGTTGCAAAATATAAGGATAATAGAAGTTACCTCGGAGTTCCATGACCTGTATAAAAACACTCGGTCTTCGGCCTCGTACTTTTATATGGTCATGAAACTCCTCGGTGACTTATAATATCCTTATATTTTACAAGAGTGGGTACTTTATTCACTATATAATACACAAAGGCCATGAATATCATGTAAATTATATCCTTATAAATGGCTCTTAGTGATGTCATCAGATATAAACTGAGTTTTGTGATGTCATTTTTTTCACGACTTCCTAAAACTTGTGTATTCATAATAAATAAAGTAACTCTTGTTGGAAAAGATGAAGCTATTAGAAGTCACCTTGGAGTTCTTGTATAATCATGGAACTCCTCAGTGATTTATAATATCCTTATATTTTACAAAAGGGGGTACTTGATTCACTATATATAATATAAATAAGATACCCGGTGTCAGGAAGTGACACAAAAATAAATATTTTTTTAACTTGTTAGGGGAGCCCTAACGCCAATTGGTTTTTTTTTTTTTTAAAAAAAAAATTCTTTGGGGCCCCAATTTTTTTAACTTGTAAGGGGGCCCTGGTGCCAATGTTTTTTAAAAAAATAATCTTTGGAGGCACATTTTTTTTAATTTATAGGGGGGGCCCTGGCACAAATGTTTTTTTTTTTGTCTGTGTGGTCTTTTAACAGTTGTGTGGAGTGGGCGGTATCTGGGGTGTTGGTTGGGGGCTGGGGTGGTTGGGGCACAGATAATTTTGTTGTACAGGGCCCCGTGATTTCTAATGGCTGGCTTTCTATTCTATGTGTACTGTATATTGTGAGTGGCTCCCTAAGCTCAGTAAGTGACAGCAGCACAGAGCATGTGCAATGAATCAGCAGAAAAGAAGTTGGGGAGCTACTGGGGCATCTTTGGAGACACAGATCTTTACTGCTAAAAGGCTGTGGTTGCCTTGGGCTGGTACAGAAGCACAAAACATCATGTACAACATTTCTAGTGTAATTGTTTGTTTTAGCTTTCTTTTTAATTCAATGGGTCTCCAAATATATCCCTTACTGCATCTCTTTAGAGCTTTGTTTCTTTGGATGGTCTCTGGGCCACAATATCAAAGATTAAATGAGGCTCCTGGGACCTGCAGTTCAGGAAATCTACTAATGTCAGATATTCTTCTTAAAAAGTCCATTTTGCTGATCAAAAGGAGTTTGCTAACCCAAGGTTCAGAAACCTAGTTCATCAATGGAAGCCTTCATCTTTATCCTTGCATGATGCTTGTCGATGTTCCTGCACAGCAGCAGCAAATGAGATCAATTAAACGAGTAAATAAATGCAGGCGATGTTGCTTGAAGCTGAAATTAAAAGAGGGTTTCACAACTTGGAGCCTCATTTCCTTTCTGCTACCAAACAATCCGCAGGCGTTCTGATGAGGACGTCACTTGTAAGCGCCTCGTGTTCTACGTGTGTGGCATTAAACTGTGCCGACCATGTTGCACAACCAACATGAGGGAGATTTATAACCTGCGAAAATTCGCCAGTGATGGCTTTGCAGCCATCGCTACACTTCGCCAGGTGAAAATACGCCCAGACAATGCTAATTTACTAAAATGCAAAGTTGCGTCCAGGGCGCCGAACGCTGGCGAATTTTGGCTAGCGTTACTTGGGAAATGAAAGCGAAGATACGCTAGCGTTCAATTATGTCTAGCGAAACTTCGTTAGAGGTCTTTGCTCAGGCTAATTTGCATACGGCGGGAAGTTAAAGTACAATGGACGTATATGTTGCAGCAAATACATTACATTACACAAGTCCAGGGAACCTTAAAGGACCAGTAACACCAGAAATTTTTAGTTAAAAATCCCATTCTAGATGCTAAAAATAATAGCCATGCCCTAATCCATTAATAGAAATTACACAGGGTTTTTTTTTTTTTTAAAAAAATTCAAAATAGCCTTACTACATTACCATGTAGAACGGCGAAAAGGCGTCCAGTTCGCCCCTGCGTGCGCGTTCCCGTCATTGTTCCTTCACACAAAACCTGAAGTGAGGAATAAAGTTGTTATATTGCCCTACACATGAGCCCACTGTATAGTTTATGTGCCATATGTTAGGAAATGTAGGAGGGAAACCGGTTACCCCCAAAAAGATTTTAATGACTTTTGTAGACTATCACTCTGAAAAAAGGAAAAGACGCCAACTTTTTCCACTAAAAAATATGATGTAAGTAACAGAAGATTGTGGAAGTTCTATCCCCTCCAGTGCACTGGTCTGAGCTGGCGAAGGCAAGTTTGGCGAAAGAGCTGACGTTCAGTAAAATCCGCATCTTAGTGAATTTGTGTTGTAACGTCCATTCGCCAGAGTGAAAATTCACCTGGTGATAGAGTGCGAATCACCGCTAGCGTCTATCTCCTTGGCTAGCGAAGTTACGACTGCGCCCGTTAGTAAATCAGTGAAGTCCCTGAAAACAATAATGCTGGTGAATCTTCGCCAGCGTTAGTTACTTTGTCCTTTAGTAAATCTGCCCCATAGACTGTAAGCTCTGCGCCTGTTATTTGCACTTATTGCAGCCCCCCTCTATAGTATAAAAATTTTCCAGGCCAGGACACCCCTTATACTTGGGCTAATAATAAAAATAAAGCCAGCGAGTAAGTATTTATTGTAATAAACCGCTGCACTTTTTTTGTACATCACCAGTTTAAAGGGTGAACCAGTAAGCTTTGCCCCCCAAGACTTTTTTTGCACCTGTAACATTTTGCACCCCCTGGGTGCTCTTCTGGTTCTCAGTGCTAGGAATAGGAAGTCAGTGATTGGGGGAAAGGATCACTCCTTTCTTGTGTAAACAAATAATTAGGCTGCAGGGTTCCGGTATTAGGGAGCAAATAGTCTTGTGACCAATTAACCTTATTGAATGGGAGACTAAGCTAGAATGACATTCCTGTATCAAAGCAGAGATGCTCCGAGGTACCAGGAAACACACAGCAATTCTGTAAGGTTCCACTGTATATTCTAGAAGCAAATACAAAATGATATCATCATAAATAACATTAGGAAAGCCTCTAAATCAAGCTATCCTCATATTTTATACTTATGTACTGTCCTGGTAACAGAGAGCCCCAATTAAGGAAAAAAAGGGATTTCCAATTGAATCCACAAGATGGCAGTGTTTACTTCGTTGATGGTAGAAAACTATATTTCATATCTGCTTTATATTCATGTCAAGTTGCTCCAGGAGTCAAATAGTGGCGTATTAGAAGCTTTTGGCCAATTTCAAATGATCTTAAAATCCTTTGTAAAGTATATGGTTTCATTAATCAAAATGGCAAATGGGATGTCAATACTGCTCAAAATAATTTTAAAACCTAGATTGGATTTTTAAGATCATAAAGTATTTTGGTTTTGCAGAAGAGAGATATAATGCAGGGCAAAGGGAACGACCATGAAATGTTTATATACACCAGGGGCTGCATCTCGTCTTCACCAGAATCGGGAACCACATAAGCTTTTGATGAAACCATTTCCGACCCTTCTATCATCTCATCATCATGGTTATAAATACAGACGTGTCAACAAGAATATTTCAATCTACATCTTGGGTCGGATTCATCGGCAAAACATTCAAACAGTTTTTTTCAAATTTGCAAAAAACATGGAAACACACACATCTGGAATCTGTGCAAGATATTAGCAAATGTAAAACGTAAAAATCTGATCACTTAAAAATGTGAAGAAAAAAAAACAACTTGGAAGCAGTTAAATCACATAATACTCATCATTTTCAAAGAGTTTGCCCAATTTAAAATTTATCTGGAAGACTCAAATTGAAAATAGCTTGACACTTTAAGAGGGGTTTTTTTTGTTTTTTTTTTGCAAAATCTGAATTTTACTGATATTTTTTATTTAAAAAAGTCTGAGAAAACTAGAATCCATGATTTGTCCTTATTAATTATTACAACAGGACAATTTAATCGGATTGGGTAAAAAGTCATTAAAATTGAGCGAATATCTGGATTATATGATTTTTTCAGATTTTTACCCCGAATCACTGGATTTTTTCTTGCTTTTTCCCAAAAAGTCAAGGATTTTTGGGCTAATTCCATAGCAGACCACAGCTTTGGGGTATAATAAATCTCGAAAAATTCTAGTTTTTTTTTTCTCAACTAAAAGTTTGGATTTTATAGTAGAAAAAACTCAATGTTTTCATGTTTTTTTGCATTCGGACTTTAACAAATAACCATTTAAAAGTATAATCTCAGCTGACTCCTACGTGAAGTTGCCAGTTCTTGAGTTTTTTGCACTTAAAAGGGTTGTTCACCTTCCAAACACTTTTTGCAGTTTAATTTTTTTCAGATTGTTCACCAGAAATAAAGACTTTCTTTCAAATTACTTTCCATTTTTTATTTTTACCATTTTCCCAAAATCTAAGTTTAAAGTTGAATGTCCCTGTCTCTAGTGTGTGAGTCTGGCAGTTCAGTAATTCAGGTGCAGACTCTAAACTGTTACAGTTTTTCAACATTTCGTTGATACAATTTGTTGATACAATTACTGCATTTCTCAGCAGCATCTCTGGAGTATTAGCAACTATTGTATCAAGTCTAACAGCTGCCTGTAATGAAACTCAGGGATTCTGCTCAGCAGGGACAAAGATAAGAAATGGATCAACTAAATGTATCAATTTAGAACAGTTTACAGGGTTGGTGACCCCCTACAGAGCTGCTTTAGAAGGTAGAGTCCTGCAGCGGGTCGGGTAGCTGCGGTACCCTTCGAGTTGCGGGTAGAAGTTCCGAGTGCAGGTATAGATGCGGATCGGCGGTTCTGTGGGTTTGCGGGTCATGGGTCTTGTCAATAGTGATTTTTACTTTTTGTTATGATCACGCCTACTTCCGATGATGTCACGTCCGGTTTACAATGACAGCACTTCCTGATTCTTGATGATCAGCAGGTCGCAGGTCCGGGTTGCGGATCAGGTACTTGCGGGTTGGGTAGCGGGTCCTATTGGGTAAGAATTCGGGTTGCTGGTCCGGGTTGCGTGTACGGGTCGGGTACGGGTTCCAAAAAAATGGACCCGCGCAGGACTCTATTAGAAGGTGAAGAATGACACTTTACACTGGTCACACATAGTAAATAAAAAGTTATTGGAAAAAGTCTTTATTGCTCTTGAACTATCTGTAACCAACTGAACTGAAAAAAGTGTTGGAAGGTTTTGGAAACTTGAATTCAAATTCACAATTTTTGCCAAGAAAAACTCAATTTTGAATGCTGATAAATCTGCCCCAATGTTTTGACCCTTGTCGTACTGGATCGTACTGGGTTAGTGGGGGAAAAACCAGTGGGCGCAGGCCCTCATGAGCCCAGATGATCTAGGCACGCTCCTGTGAAATTGGGTGCTACCCGCCGATCACCACCCCAAGGAGACAATTTCATGTGGGGAGGAGTAGCGTTGGGTGTCCGGTTGCTCTGAGGAGCCCAAACCATCAATGTTAGTTCATTAATCACATGGAATTAGATTTTAATGGATATTCCTTAACCTCAGTGTTATTTAATATTATGCAGTGTCAGCAATGGGGAAGTGCTTTCTTTATTCTTGCTTTGTCCACCTGTAATGCTCAGACGCAACTTCCAGGATTCACGGCCAGGTTCCTGCCCAAGAGTTGCAAATCCACTGATCAATGATCTGCTCATCACCATGACATCAAATACAAGAAATAAGATCTGGAAACTTCTTGAGGAAAGCCCATTTATTATTTATTGATAGTACTTTGTATTTGTATTTAGAATCCCTTGGTTTTCGAGTATGCCGAGTACACTTGCGCCGGGTTCAGGCAACACAGCTGTAGCGTCGGTGACATCATTCCAAATAACTTGGCTGAATTTCGGTCAAAACTTTTATTGACCATAATTTCAATAAAGTAAGCTGTAAACTAAGTAGCAGTTATTGTGCGTTTTTCCTTCAGCTGGCTCCAAAACACAAAAAGTTTGTTGTCCAAGATCAACAGTTATAAATTTAGCAACTGATGATGTTATTCAGTTTTTAGCGGCTCTTTGGTGTTTGTAAAAGTCGTTTATTAAGGCTCAACGTCTCCTTCTAGATGATGAAATTTTTTAAAAAAAAGCCAATAACTCTGTTAGCCTTAATCCTCAAATGGAAAAAAGTGCCCTGTGCTGTGTTCCCATGTATTTGTCCAGTTGTGACCCCTTCCTTAGAGGGTTTTAGCTGTGCCGTGTTCTTTAAAGGAGAACTAAAGCTTAAAGGGATACTGTCATGGGAAAATGTTTTTTTTCAAAATGAATCAGTTAATAGTGCTGCTCCAGCAGAATTCTGCACTGAAATCCATTTCTCAAAAGAGCAAACAGATTTTTTTATATTCAATTTTGAAATCTGACATGGGGCTAGACATATTGTCAATTTCCCAGCTGCCCCAAATCATGTGACTTGTGCTCTGATAAACTTCAATCACTCTTTACTGCTGTACTGCAAGTTAGAGTGATATCACCCCCCTCCCTTTTTCCCCCAGCAGCCAAACAAAAGAACAATGGGAAGGTAACCAGATAGCTGCTCCCTAACACAAGATAACAGCTGCCTGGTAGATCTAAGAACAACACTCAATAGTAAAATCCAGGTCCCACTGAGACACATTCAGTTACATTGAGAAAGAAAAACAGCAGCCTGCCAGAAAGCATTTCTCTCCTAAAGTGCAGGCACAAGTCACATGACCAGAGCAGCTGGGAAATTTACAAAATGTCTAGCCCCATGTCAGATTTCAAAATTGAATATAAAAACATTTGTTTGCTCTTTTGAGAAATGGATTTCAGTGCAGAATTCTGCTAGAGCAGCACTATTAACTGATTCATTTTGAAAATTCACATGTGCTGATTCACTGCACATGCTCTGTGCTGCTGTCACTTACTGAGCTTAGGGGCCCACTCACAATATACAGTACACATAGAATAGAAATGTCACAATATACGGTACACAAAAGGTTGTCACCTTTGCTAGCGACTAAAACCCGAACAAAGGAGGCAGGGCAGATAGAATTGGAGGTGGGGCAGTGATGTTGGGATGGGCATGATGACATCAGAGGAAGGCACAATGATGTCAGTTGAGTTGTGACACTGGGGCGGGGTTAGTGCATCACTTAGACGCAAATTTGCTTGATTTCTGTTCCGTTTTCTGAATGTTTTAATCAGGACAGACAGTCCTTTGAAAAACTGAGATGTCCAGTTCAAAACCACAGGGGTGCCAACAATATCTCTCTCTATATTCTGCCTGATGAGTAAGTCCAAACTTCTAATTACAGGTGTGGGATCTATTATTCAGAAATCGGTTATCAGGTTCTGGAGTATCGAAATGCTAAGTTAGAAAAGCTATTTCTTATTTTTGATTGATTGGACATTGGTCTTTTTTCAACCCAACTTAACTATGTAAATATGATTTGCTTTCTTTTTTTTTTTTTTTGGTTCTGTAATAATCAGAGTTCACAGGGCCTCTTACAACAAAATTTTCTGGGCCCCCCTGCAAGATAAAAAAAAATTGGTGACCAGGGACTATTAGAAGTAAAGAAAAAACTGTTGGTGGCTAGTCCCCCCCCTAAAAAAACATCAGCGGCCAGGGCCCCCACAAGTTAAAAAAAATCAGCAGCCAGGGTTCCTCCAAGTTTAAAAAAAAATCTGTCTGCCTTTTTTGATTTTTGTTTGTTTTGTGCCCCTGAAGAAGACCCTTAAGGTCGAAACGTGTTGGGCTCACCTTCTTACCTTATTATTATTATGTTTATTATTTGTTTATTTTTTTAAATACATTTACTTATTTTTCTTTAAATTGGGTGTGCTATCCATTACTTTGAATTTTTTTTTAAATAAAAAACATCAGCGCCCAGGGCCCTCCAAGTTTAAAAAAAATTAATACACAAAAAAAATTGGTGTGCATCCATCCATCGTGCGGAGCTCGATTTCTCCTCCCTGCCCTCTATAGGAGATAGCCAGGGAGGAGAAATTGGTCACCGCACGATCGTTACCATTTCTGAAGAGAATCAGTAAGTTATTTCTTAATAAAGACTTTGCGAATTGAAAGTTAAAAGTGTCTTGGTCTTGGCCTTCCCATATGTGTCTGAAAGAAACCCACACAAACCTGCAGATAGTGCCATGGCTGGGAATCAAACCTACATTCCCAGTACTTCAAGGTCAACTATGGAGTCACGTTTTAGATATCTGAGAGCATAGTGCAATGTGAAGGAAAATAGGGATACTGCACTGGCCATACACACACACATACATACAGAATAAATGCCTTTATTTGTGGGCTTGAGAACAGCATATCAGTCTTATTCCCATAATGCATGTGTTTCAGAAGAACTTACCACCAAGCGTCATTGGCAAACATCCTAGGAAATAATTTTATTCCTTTGTAGCCATCTTGCCAATCCAACATCCACCATCCGCCTATTTAGGCACCGAGTTCAAGGGCCAGCTTAGTGATCTCCAACCTTGAATCCACTCGTTTACAGGAAGAGAACTCAATGAAGACTTTTAGGGGGAGTAACGGTAAGCCCTTTACATTTCTTGGAAACTGTAAATCTAATTCTTTAAGTATTTCAGTATGAGGAGTTATAGCTCCTTTTCCACCAATAACGACCTTGAATCTGCATTGCTAGCAAAAACACCGGCTTTGAAAGAAAACATTGTCGTGCCAGAGATATGCTAAGCAATAAAAATCTGACATAGGCTTGTGGGGTTTGCAAAGACCATTAAGAAAGTTTAAAGTCATAAATCATGAGAATGGAAGGTACTGTGCAATGTACATGATCAGGTGGCAGATACCATCACGATGTTGTTGAACTTAAGACTTGGTGAATTATAAAGTCTAGTGTCGAGGGGCTTCATCCATTGGCCAGGCCAATCAAAAACAAAGTCCAATCTAACCTGAATTACCAAACATTCTGTAGATTGGAGAGTGTCGGTCATTATCTGACGCATTGAAGAGATACCGTAGGGCTTGTTTTATTTGTCCATGTCCCAGCATATGTACTATTGTGTGAGCTGGGAAGCTTTCTATTCACTGGCCTGTGGTTATTATACATCCAAAAGCACCACTGAATACCCAGACAAGCACATCATCATGTATAAAATGACACGCAGAATTGTGATTATTGTTTCAGCTGTGTACATATCTATGTGAAAAGAAATATCAGTGCAAATATTTTTTTGAAGGATAAGGACCATTGAAAAACATTGATTTCTTCTGGGGTGTTCTCCAGCAATCTCTAAGGAAGTAACACACTAAAGTCATTGTTTTTTTTAGGCTTGAGTAAATAATGAAGCAAATGCAATTTGAAAATGACTTTTAAAAAAAAAAAGGAAATGGCACCACCTAATAAAATTGCATTTATTGTCCATTACTTTTAAAGAAGGAAAGTTATAATCACTAGGGTGCCAAATGTTAAGCACCCAAAATAGGTCTTAGTTGATAACACCTCAACAAATTCAGATGCTAGGCCTTATTCATAGAGATCTATTGTAGATGAAATTAGAAGTCATACAAGAGTCATAATAGTCATAAAAACTGGGCCTCATTAATCTTAGCTGACCAATCAGGAGCCTAGATGGTCAGCTTGACTAAAGTCAAAGTCTGTAAACTGAACCTACAGAACTCATTTTTCCAGGTCATGATATACAGCATCTAGTAGAATTAAGTCAACTGGACATTTAGAGTTTTTCTTGAAAACATTTTACATGTAAGAATACCTGGTGGTCTAGTGGGGCATGGATGCCTGCCATGTCCACCATCTTAGCACACTGATGTGCAAATGGCCCGCGCCCTGCTTCTGGTTTTTCATGCAAGCGCTTTGTCATGGCCGGCACCCAATACCAGAACAAGTGCCAAGTACCCTGGTTTCGGCTCGGCTTCACCAGTATTGTGACCACCGTTGTGCTTCGGGAGGAGCCCTCAGCTTACTTGGGTGCCACCTGGACTTTACGAGGGGTAATAGGCGAGATGTTCTGGCTGGCAAAGGGGCACGGCTGATAGCAGAGCCTTTTAGGCCGAAGGTCACGATACAACAAGACTAGGCAAGCGGATGGTCAGAAAGGCTGGGTCGAGGCAGGCGGATAACAGAATCGTCAGGCAGGCAAGGGTCAAAACCGGATGATCAATCAGACAGACGGGATCAGGCAAGAGAGTGGTCAAGGTTCAGGCAGGGTCAAGATTCAGAGTTCAGAATAGTCAGGATACAGGCAGAGTCACAACAGGAGATCAATATCAACAAGAACTAACGCACAAAGGCTCAGAGGCACCAGGAAAACACGTCCTATCACGGGCAAAGAATCCAATTTAATGGCCCTTTAAATACCCATTGTGCGCTGACGTTACATGCCGCGTGCCTCCTTAGTTCACGGCGCATCAGGGAGAGAAGACCGGCATGGCGCGCGTCCCCGCCGAGAGCGCAGCAGGTGTCCCCGCCGGCCCGCTAGACCACCGGGGTATGTCGTTTTTATTACACGCTTCATCTGATGTCATCAGGTTTGGCGCAAAATTCAAATATCTAAAGTAATAATACACTGCCCAGTGTAGCTCTATTTCTAATAGTTCCTGGTGCGATGATAAGTGTCATTTATCTGTTCTTGACCTTGCCTGTCCCTGACCTTGTCTAGTTTGCTGCCTGCCCTGACTCTCGCCTGTTTCTGACTGCTCTCTTGGATCACGATTCTGTACTGCGCTACTGGTGTGTTTGACCCGGCCTGTGAACTCGACTACCCTCTTGTCTCCTGACTTGGTACTGCTCTGCCCGATTGGCGTTGACCCAATCTTTTATACAGCTGCTAGTTCCCAATTGTTCCTGCTAACGTTTGATTTCCTTGCCTGCCCAGAACTCTATCCCTGGTCCTCTCACTTTAAGACTGGCGGCATCCAAGTAGCGGAGGGCTCCTCCCACAGTGAAAGGCGGCGGTTATAGGCGGAAGCATGAGCCGAGGATTGGACCTTGGGGTTTGTTCTGACTTTGGGATACCATTTGTAACATCATCAATTATCTGGGTGGCTTCTTCAGTTCAACTGAAGTGGTAAGGAATTTAAACCCTTAACATCCCTTGACAACCCTTGACATCCTTACCCTTTACAACAATTCACACTTCCAGTCATGTGCATTGAAAGTTTAACACCTGCCTCAATGAAAATCATGGTACAATTGTGACTGGGTCACACTTTCACACCAACACCTTACTGAAGTTCAGTGCAGCCATTGTGATTGGATGTCTGTGACTTTACTACCCTCAAGGGTTTAATTGCCAGGGAATTCCCTACCACTTCAGTTGAACTGAAGAAGCCACTCGGATGAGCAGCCACAAGAAAAACAGATGCATCAAGGGTCGAATATCGAGAGTTAATTGACTGGGGAATGAAAATCCTTTGACTTCGAATATCGAAGTCGAAGGATTTTGCGCAAATAGTTCGATCGAACAATCGAAGGAATAATCGTTCGATCGAACGATTAAATCCTTTGAATCGAACGATTTGAAGGATTTTAATCCAACGATCGAAGGATTATCCTTCGACCAAAAGAATTTAGCCAAGCCTATGGGGACCTTCCCCATAGGCTAACATTGAGTTTGGTAGCTTTTAGGTGGAGAACTAGGGGGTCGAAGTTTTTTCTTAAAGAGACAGTACTTCGACTATGGGATAGGGATGCACCGAATCCACTTTTTTGGATTCGGCCGAACCCCCGAATCCTTCACGAAGGATTCGGCCGAATACCGAACCGAATCCGAACCCTAATTTGCATATGCAAATTAGGGGTGGGAAGGGGAAAACATTTTTTACTTCCTTGTTTTCTGACAAAAAGTCACGCAATTTCCCTCCCCGCCCCTAATTTGCATATGCAAATTAGGATTTGGTTTGGCTGGGCAGAAGGATTCGGCCAAATCCGAATCTTGCTGAAAAAGGCCAAATCCTGGCCGAATCCCGAACCGAATCCTGGATTCGGTGCATCCCTACTGGAATGGTCGAATAGTCGAACGATTTTTAGTTCGAATCCTTCGAGTCAAAGTCGTAGTCGAAGGTTGAAGTAGCCCATTCTATGGTCGAAGTAGCCAAAAAAACACTTCGAAATTCAAAGTTTTTTTTCTTCTATTCCTTCACTCGAAGTTAATGAATTGGACCCTTAATGTTCAGTTGCCTTTGACTTAATTCTACTAGATACTGTCTATGTCCCTGTACACACACTGTTCCATGTGCAGAGGTTAGTAATACTGCTGCAACTGAGATGGTTCTGAAATTGTTACTGTTTTGTGTTAGTGAACTGCTTGTTGATATAAAACTGCCTTTGTTCTTCTGCAGGGATGGGTGAATTTGACCGGTTTCGCTTCGCCAAAAATTCGCCGCCGGCGAAATTTTGCAGACGCCCATAAAAAATTTGTCGCGCAGCGAAACTGTTTTGACGCGCGTCTTTTTTTTTTGACGCACGCCGCCATACAAGTCTATGGGCGTCATTTTTTCGGCGAAATTAGGCGAAAAATTTCGCCCATCCCTATTTCTATATTGCTGCTGGCTAAAACGAAAGCCATTTTATTTTAACAGACTTTTGCTGTCCTGACAATTGTTTTGTGGGAACCAGGAACATTTATGGGGTTATTTATCAATAATTCTGCTACAGATGGCCAGGAATTGTAGGATGCATTTAAGGAGCAAGAAACAGAGCACTGGCAGAGACCAGGCTTGGTAAATGTAAACTTTTACTGGTGAAATATATATAATTACATTCATTTATAATGATTATTTTTGCAGTTCTATGCATTTCCAAAAGCCAAAACCAGAAGATGAATAAAAATGAAATGGGTTAATGACCTTTCAGCAAATGTTTTGCCTAACATGACTGATAACTTGTATGGTGTGTATACAATGGGCACCGTTATTATGTTTTTTGCAACTATTTCATAGGACACTTTTAATCTTAACGGCCTACACTCTGGCACGGCTAGAAGTCAACGGACCCTTCTGTTGCTAGTGTTTGAACTATGGCAAAGCCTTCCATCCTGTTTGCTTTGGCCACCTCTCGTTATATTATTTTTATTGTGCAAAATGACATTTTGCTTACATTTAAGAATCCATGGCTTCAGTGTTCTGCGAGCCTGAGTTGTGCCATGAGTAGCCAGATGCCAAGTCTTACACATCATTATTTAGTTCTTTTGGAAATACGCGGCTCCACAGTTACGATTAGTTACAGTAAAACACTAAAATCTACTCACTTAATTATGAACGGGATGACTAGATAATGGAACAGAGTCTTTTTAACTCTTAGGGTGCTGGGCACCTTATGACCTTTATCATTCTTGAAAGCCAAGAAATGCAGCTTCCTGAAGACTATTTGCTTAGGGACAGGGGGCCAGTGACTGATGTAAATGAGGTATAATTTAATTGTTGAGGATGTATACACTATATATACAGAAAGTACAGGTATACTGTTTTGGCCACCTACTGGAATATACAGACTGGTGCATAACCAAATAACTACTTTGGCCAGCCGACTTGAAATTACATACTAATGTATTTATAGGGGTTATAAAAGCAGTTGAGTTCTTATAAAAGTTAGTGGGAGCTGCGCTGATCAAAGTGTACCATTTTTAATCCATTCAGATAGTAGAGTAAGTAGATAGTTACATAGTTACATAGTTAAATTGGGTTGAAAAAAGACAAAGTCCATCAAGTTCAACCCCTCCAAATGAAAACCCAGCATCCATACACACACCCCTCTCTACTTTTAATTAAATTCTATATACCCATATCTATACTAACTATAGAGCTTAGTATCACAATAGCCTTTGATATTATGTCTGTCCAAGAAATCATCCAAGTCCCTCTTATAGTCATTAACTGATAGGGATGTAGCGAACTGCCGATTTGATGTTCGCGAACGCCGAACACCGGCAAAAAATGCGAACGTTCGCGGACAGTTCGCGAACTTCGAACACCCGCTAAAATCGTTCGATTCGAACGATCGAAGGATTTTAATCATTCTATCAAAGGATTTTCGTTCGATCGAAGGATTTTCATTCGAATCGAACGATCGAAACCATTCGATCGAATGCTTTTCATTCGATCGAATGCTTACAATCGTTCGAACGAATGGAAATCGTTCGATTTTTAGCGGTCGAAGGAATTCGAATGGTCGAACGAATCGAACGCGAACCCAAATTGGCGAACGTCGCGCGACGTTCGCGAACATTCGGCGGACGCGAACGGTCGAAGTTTGCGCGAACAAGTTCGCCGGTGAACAGTTCGCTACATCCCTATTAACTGAATCAGCATCACAACATCACCCGGCAGTGCATTCCACAACCTCACTGTCCTGACTGTGAAGAACCCCCTACGTTGCTTCAAATGAAAGTTCTTTTCTTCTAGTCTAAAGGGGTGGCCTCTGGTACGGTGATCCACTTTATGATGTTACTGGTTCCCACAGCAAATTAATTTTAGGGCCCCCAACATATCCAGAGATTGTCCTGTTTTACCAATAAATGTTGGATCGCTCATTATACCTCCTGGGCCACCCTGTAGTGACAGGGTCTACTTCCTCTGTAGTTACACCTCTGCATTCAGACTTTTAGAGGTTTTTTGATTTTTCCTGAAAAGAAAGAAAAAGTTTTTACATTTTATTGTAGATTTGTTTTTCTATTTTCATGGTTTTAGAGAAAATAGGTTTATTCATGGTGTCAAAGACCTCCAAACCTACACAAATTTTAATTTTGATAAATGTGCACCTAGGACCCCCCAAGAAAATTAGAGGGCTCTAAACTCTATTGTGCATGTGCCAGAAAACTTCATCTCCAGAGTTACTTGCTTCTGTGTCTCACATACAGCCCAAAATCCTAGATGTGGTGAAAACCACTTGCTAAGCTCCCAACTATATCTGTGCTATCATTGTACTTACACGTGTGTAATATGGCAGCAGAGATTGATTAAGAATTAATAATATATCTAAACAGCTATAAATTCAGGTTATCTGAAAATCCGACATCTCAGACCTGCGGAGGTTGTATGTAAGTCAATGGCAGAGGTCCCTATACTATTTTGGAGTTTCTGTAGTCTGTGCTGGAATTAGGCAGAAATTCCGACCTTTTAGGGTTTTTTGCGAACAAATTCGAAAATTCTGTCTTTTTTGGAAAAAACTGAAAAAAATCAGATGATTCGGGTTTTTACTCAATTTATCAGGTTTTTACCCGGTCTGATTAAACCATCCTTTTTTTAAATAATAAATAAGGTCAAATCATAAATTCTAGTTTGGTCAGACTTTGTTTATTTAAATAATCTGAAAAATTTGGATTTCAGTAAATAACCCTCCCCGTGTAATTGCATTAAATTCTTTTGTTGCCTATAATGGGGATGGTTCTTCTTCACTGGATTGTATTGAATGTTTGGCAATTTTTTTGCTATAATTCCAGCATAATTGCAGCTACTCTCTGGGGCAAATTCACTAAGCGCCGAAGCGCCGAACGCTAGCGTTACTTCGCTAGCGTTTGGCATTTTTGTTACTGCGAAAATTCACTAACGAACGCTGGCGTAGATTCGCTAGTGTTACTTCGCACCCTTACGCCTGGCGAATTGTCGCTACGGACGTAACTACGCAAATTCACTAACTTGCGCAGTGTACTGAACGCTACCTTTTACGCTAGACTTCCTTCGCCACCTCAGACCTGGCGAAGCGCAGTAGAGTAGATAGGGATTGCTTCAAAAAAAGTCTAAATTTTTTCTAAGTCCCAAAAAACGCTGGTGTGTTTTCTACATTATGGGTGATAGGCTGAAAAAGATCGCAAAATTTTTTGGGGCTCCCCTCCTTTCCCCCTACATTTCCTGACTCATGGCAACTTACCTAGACAGTGGGCACATGTGTAGGGCAAAATAAAATTTTTATTTGATGTTTTAAAGGTTTTCTAGGCATTTGTAGTGCTGATACGTATTCCTCCATTGAAATTTGAATTTGGCGCCGTATGCAAATTAACCATTGCTAGCGTAACTTCGCTTCGCTTAGCGAATCAACGCTAGCGCAACTTCGCAACCTTACGCTACCCCTGAGCACAACTTCGGATTTTAGGGAATTTGTGAAGCGCTGGCGAAACTACGCCTGGCGAAGTGTGGCGAAGTGCGGCGAAGTTACGCATGGCGCAACTACGAATCTTAGTGAATTTTCCCCTCTGAGTTGTGTCTGGTACAATTGAGCCGGGTGCCATATGTATTGTCTCTTCACCTCTTCCATTTTTCTCCTGTAGGGGATCAGATAAATCGTCTCTTGTTTTTCTGTCTGTGACACCATCCAGCCCAGTTAAAGGCTGGAGAGCCATCCGATTGGCTGGGTGCTCCAGTGCATCCTTAGGAGAAAGGGTGTGCCTGACTTTGGAGCCTTTTGTACAGGGTCTCTGACAGAGTTTAACAGGGATTGTTTGGTAAAAGATCCAAAATGGAAAAAGATCCAGCCAGAACCAAGTCTTGTCAAACTGTCCAAGCTGTTGCATCTTTGGAAGTACAGAAGGAGCCCATCCTTTTCCCTGCCTAACTGCTAGAGACTCAGGAGAAAGGTGCCACTGATGAGATTGATCCTGCTGCAGAGCTGTCTGTAATCTCAAGTATGATTGCCCTTGAGAGCACCCTGGTGAGTGAGCCACCCAAGGGAGGATACTGGTAAGGATACAAGTGTGGGGCCCTAATTTGAGGACAGGTCTTGTGCATTTACCTACTACGTGGGAGCAGCTGCTAGGGGCCAAAGGGAGAGGTACTTTTGGTAAAGGTAGCGCTACCTGGGGTATAAGAGCTCTGGGGAACGGACATTCTATTTGAACTGAATTGTGTGGTTATTAACCCCTTCCAGAGGATCGGGACTTTGATAATAAAAAGGACTGTGTTAGAGAAACAGTAAGGTACCCAATAGTAAGTTAGGTAGTGTCCCACTTGTCCCCAGTGCAGGAGTGCATTGTGTATAAGATTGCTCAAGTTCACTATTGTGTTTATATAAAGTTTAGATCTGTTTCATTTGCAAACTGTGTGTTTTATTTGTCCTAGTGGAAGTTCCCTGAGGTGTGCTTCTCAGTGTTCCCTAGGTGGAGGCACTGCACTGTAAATTCCAGTTCCCAGTACTTTTCATACACAAAAGGGACTCAGGGCCCCTGGATTGCCAAGGGTTAATTGTGATTTAAAGAGACTTATCAAATTAGTGTCACACTCCTATTTGCAGAGGAGGAGGATATTTTTGGTGTTAAGATTATGGATTTTTGCAGGACAATTGCTAATCATATTCTTATAAAGTACGGGGCCCATGTTACTCCTTTTCAGGTGGAACAGGTAGGAAGCATTCATTATTGTCTACCCATGCATTTAAATCAGTATGCTGATCTCTATTAGCGATTAGCTTGTATCCATAGTAGATATTAGGGTTAATGAGATTTTATGCAGACTATTATGTCATTTCACACAATCCTGGTGCACACCTGTGATGCATGTTCGTGACAGCGCACTATAATGCGGTTTGCTTCTTACAATCGCTTGCTTTAAAATAACAAACTGTGCGGGGTACAGATGGACTGAACAAACGTTAGAACAGAAGGAATTTACCTTTTCTAGAAAATGGAAAAAATGTGCATTTGAGCTCTTTTTCTTGTCTATTAGAACGCCGAATATTTCACTTTGTGTGTATCTTTTTTTTTCAGGCAACTGGAGCTGATTTAGGAATTTTAGGAAGAGTTTTGTTCCGGTGATACAGTACATGCAGAGAGACGGTGACAAAGATCCACTATATTTTTATATTTATCATGAACTCTACAATTATCATTACAGACAAGGGGGGGGTCATTTACTGAGAACAGAGCAAAAAGTGCAAGTATACCAAGAGGGGCAAAAGACCCCTTTGTGCAAATATAGTTTAGCCCTTTCGACAACCCTTTGTCGGTGTTACACTCCACATGTGGCACTTACCCTGATGGCATGGGACAAACCTGAGCCACTCCGCAGTGGTATGGGGAGAGACTGGGTACATGGTACTTATTAGAGCAGTGCCTCCACCTAGTGGGATCCGGGAATGTACGGTTGGCCCCACTTGGAATACAGTAATAACCCACACACACACACACAGTATTGGTTAAACTAAATAACGGTTTATATAAAATAACTGGCCAACTAGTACATGCAGCACTCCTAACTGGTAGGCAATAGGGCCTCACTAACTAACTTGCTAGCGCCAAACTGTCTGCCTAACTAATAAAAGCAAAGTCCTTTAATACACAGTCTCTTTATTCTTCAGCGCCT
Organism: Xenopus petersii; assembly: GCA_038501925.1. Taxonomy (NCBI): domain Eukaryota; kingdom Metazoa; phylum Chordata; class Amphibia; order Anura; family Pipidae; genus Xenopus; species Xenopus petersii. The sequence continues at coordinate 10,810,391 of CM076673.1, read as the reverse complement.
CTTTTGGGTACTGTCCCTTTAACCAGGATACTCACAAATCCTCTTTGAAATACTTTAGAGCTCTCTCCAGGGGAATCCAGCACAGTCAGTCATACAGTGAGACTACCAGCCCCTTTGGATACTCAGATAAGAATCTCCTGCTGGCTGTTCCTCCAGTCTGGATTCCTTTCACACTCTCTGGCTTTCCAAGCACAGTATGTGGCTTCCCTGTGCCAGCCCGATCCAAACGAATACTTTTGGTGCAGCCTCTCGGCTCTCTGGGCCCACCAGCAGCTCTTTTGCTTCCTTCTCTGTCCACCATGCGGGTCTCTATGCCAGGCTCTCTTCTTTTGCCAGTCTCTGGGACTTCCTTTTCCTGCCTGCCACTCCTTAGCTGCTGTGTCACTTCCTGTTGCACTAAGATCACTGAATAGCTGGTTGCTAGGTAACAGCTTACATCACACAGACACAGGCTCTGGGCTTCTGCCATTAAAGGGATGTCCCTATAGCATTCCATAGGGCTCTACTGTGGCCTGAAGCCTCTACGGCTCCCTCGTAGCACTTCTGAATGATGTTCAAGTTAAGTGATGCATTGGGAGAAGGAGGGAGAACCCTACATGCCCTTCTTGCAGCAGATTTTTCGCCGGCGAATTGTTGCCACAGTTCTGTGAATTAATGTGGAAATACACTGCAAATTAGTGTCTGGCAAATTTATTTGCCCATCACTAGTTATGAATGTACACTGAAAAGTTGCTTGAAATGACATATTTTCCTCATTTTGCAAAAACGCTATATCGTATTCCCGTTCCAGCCTGTATAGAAGCCTCAATAACTGAAAGCAACTGCCCCAACATTTCCTAGGTGCACGCAATTTGTCCAAATGTTCTTTTTTGAGTCCCCTCCCATCTCAGAAGAGCAGGCGGATTCCTGACATCCACATTTGTGAATAAAGGTAATATACACAAACCTGTGTTTTTGTTCCAGTCTGCAAACCTTTCCAATGAATTAATTGCTGTCTCATTCACACAGTCATTTCTAGCGCAGCCCATAATTAGCCACAATGAGCCGAGACAGCCTGCCAAGTTATGCACGACCTGCATTAGAATAAAGTTCATATTAAGTACCACTCCATAAATCTGCCACAAAAACCCTGAATTAATGAAACTTTTCAGCTTTTCATCTGTTAAAAAAATATCTATCTATATGTAATTGGTCTAAAGTGATGGAAAAGTCATCAGTATCCAGACCGGCCAAAATTTTGATTTCAAGTTTATCTGTCTAATTAATAAATCTTATGTTTATTGGCTTTTGTGTAATGAAGTAGGGACACCTACCCAGGGGTGATCATGGCCCCTACATCGCCGGAGGCAGCTTGCTGTTGCTGCCGTTGAGGAGGTGGGGGTCCATGAAAACAGCCGGGGTCCAAGGGGGCAAGAACTCTAGCGCAGAGAGCAAAACTGCACACTCTGCAATAGAAGAGCCGAATTTCCGGTTTAAAAAAACCTACCAGGTCGATAAAGGATTCCATAAAAGTATGTCAGGTCTGTCCTGAGACTGGTTATATATAGAGACCAAAGAATTGACTGCAATATGAGTAAATAAAAACTGTAGATAGATAGATAGATAGATAGATAGATAGATAGATAGATAGATAGATAGATAGATAGATAGATAGATAGATAGATAGATAGATAGATAGATAGATAGATAATATATAGATAGATAGATAGATGATAGATAGATAGATAGATAGATAGAGAGAAGTTTGAACTCTATTTTAACCTGCCGAACTGCCAGTTGATCCAGAGGAAGGCAAAAAAATCCATCTGAAGCCTCTCCAATTTGCCTCAGAGGGGGAAACAATTCCTTCCTGACTCCAAGATGCAATGGGACTAGTCCCATGATCAACTAGTACTATGAGCTATCTCCCATATCCCTGTATTCCCTCACTTGCTAAACACCATCCAACCCCTTCTTATACCTATCTAATATATCAGCCTGTACCACTGATTCAGGAGACAATTCCACATCTTCACAGCTCTCACTGTAACAAACCCCTTCCCAATATTTAAGCGGAAACTCTTTTCTTCTAATCAAAATGGATGACCTCTTGTCTTCTATCACTGTAATAAAATTACCTGTCCCTGGTAGTCTAGTGGTGCGGCGGGGACGCCCGCCACGCCACTCCTCTTCCCTCTGTGTGCCGGCTTCCTAGTGTGCGCGCGGCGCGCACTTCCGCTTTTTATAGGCGCATGCACGCTGGCGTGATTACGTCAGCGCGCAATGGCGCGAAATTCAAATGTATTTAAAGGTGCCGTTTTACTTTTTGCATTGCCCGTGATAGGATTTGTTCCTGGTGCTGTTAGCTATTGCTATTCCGTTTGAATCTGATCCTGATTATCTGTTTTGACCCCTGCCTGCCTGTTTGACTATTCTGATCTCTGGAACCTGACACTTGCCTGCCTTCGACAACTCTTCCTGCTAAATCCCTTGATTAACAACCCGGTTTGACCCTTGCCTGCCTGACGATTCTTGATATCTGCCTGCCTCGATCCTGCCTGTCTGACGATTCCCTTGCCTGCTCCATTTGTACCGTGACCATCAGCCTGACTGACTTTTACAACAGTCGTGCCCCTTTGCTTGCCAGAACTCCTCACTTTGCTCCTCTCGAAAAGTCCCGGTGGCATCTGAGTACGCTGAGGGCTCCTCCCGAAGCCAAAGGCGGTCACACTACTGGTGAAGCCAAGCCGAGACCAGGGAGCTTGGCATTAGTTCTGGTTTAGGGTGCCGACCGTGACAATCACTAGACCTCTTGTCTAGTGATAGAAGATTCAGTATCCCTGTTTTAAGAAATAACAAAAAAACCTAGATTTTATTTTGTGATTAAAATAATAGGCTAAAGGTATACTGTATTTAGCACAGGACTTATTCATTACATTCATGGTGAATCAAGGAGTTGACTGTCTCTTTTAAACCCCTATTGGAATTATGATGTTTTTTATAATTTTTTAAAGTAAGAGACTTTTTCCCAAATCTGTGCTGACTATGGCTGAGTTCATCAAAAGAAGTACACTTAAAAAATGCAAAAAAATTTAATAATTAGGTGATACATTAACGAACGGGCCACTTCACACATATTAGTGTTTTAAATACTGAAGAAGCAAAACAGGGAACTGTACCACTGAAAGCATTTGGCCAAAGCTATTGAAAGTATTCAAGTTACAGGAATTTGATTTTGGAACATTCTGAATTCCAAAGAAAAGTAACCCAAACCATAGGAGCCATATATTAGAAATCTTAAGCAGAAGTACAAACACTGGCCTGCAGTCAGACCCTGTAACATAGACATTAGGAGAGGGGAGGTTACGGCGAGGTTATTATATTCTTCATTCTAAGTGAATAATTAAATGAGACGAGGGGAAAATGTGAGCACTCTATTACGCTGGCAATGATGAACTGCACTGAGAAAAAAAAGACATTGGAAATATTTATTACTAATAATGGAATAATGTATTAAAATATCAAAATAAATACCTAAAAAAAGAATTCAAGCCTTCAGAATAGAAATGTTTTGTTTTTTTCTGTAAATAATATGTTGCCATGTATAAAGTTCTGGAGTTTGGGGGAGAAAAATACCAGGGCTATTGTGCTATGTTCCAAATGCTGCTACTTGACGTGGGTTTCTTTACATTCATATCAGCAGGACATAGGATAAGCCAACTGGCATTTGGTTTTTACCCAAAACTGCCCCCAGTGCTATAGTCCTAACAACCCCAACATGGGAGGACTTCACTAATATTACCCCATAATATACATTCAGATGCACTTTTTGAATACCCCAACCACCACTACAACATTGTGGGCCATATAAATCACCTATTGTACCTTTAGTTCTTGCAGAAAAGCAGTGAAGGCCACTCTCATAATGTGTTCCAGATATTGAATTTGGAAAAGAACAAGCAAAAAGGACAGCCTACTCATTAAAGGAGAAAGAAAGAATGTTAGGCACCCCCAAGTGATTGTATTTACTTACCTGAAACTCCGGCCGGTGCTCCTATCAGCAGAAAACTGCACCGGCACGGCCCAGGGTTATTACAGTGAGCACCATGGAGTGATCCTCTTCTTCCGCTTCTTATTTCTTCAAATTTCTCAGGGCAAACACAGGCGCAGTTGACCCCGAGCCGGTGCAGTTTTCTGCTGATAGGAGCACCAGTCCAGGGTTTCATGGGCGTTTTTTTGCAGTGAAGTTTTCCACTGCAAATTTTGGATTATTTGGATGAAATGAAGTCTATGGGAGACTGGATAATGGGCCCCGTACCTATACAAAGTCAAACTTGCCATTCTTCTCTCACAGTCTAGGTAAATAGCATGGATAAATACTGTCCATAATTCATTGGTGGATATTACCTCTAAATGCCAAAGAAAAGGGGTTAACGTTAAGCCATCCATCACCTTCATTCCCCCGTATGTAAGAAGCCGGGGCAATGTGCAACACTACTGTCTACTCCGCACCTTTGCCTTTTTCATCTCACTCAGATGCCTGTTGTTAGTAGAAAGCTCACTTCATGGCTGCTTTGTTTTCCGGCACCTTTTGGGAATTAGAAGCTTGAAACTCCAGTACTGGACCGAGCCTGGAATATTTCAGCACTTAATTTATCATTTTTAAAGTTTGTTTAAGAAACTTCTGAGGGATTTCGGCAAAAAAAGGTTGAAAGCACGGTAGAAATTTAATATTGCTTGTGAGCGATATTCCTTCTGGTTAATGTCTTCAGTGGAATATCTGAAGGCACGGGAAACTGCTAATTTAAAGGAAAGTATAAAATCAAAATACTTCCAATCTCCCAAAGAATTACATGCATTAAACCTGTTTCACAAAGGTACTCGTGCCTACTTGCCCCTGCCAACTTAAAGGGGTGGGTTATCTTGAAGTTAACTTTAATTATGTTATATGAGTCTTCTCAGCTAAAAACTTTTGGTTTGTGAGGCTACATATTACAGATAGTTACACAGATCTATCTCTACACTAACATTTAAAACTACAGTATATTTACACCAATATCTATATTGACCAGCTGTAGATTGTGAGGTCACAATAGCCTTGGATATTCTGCTTGTCCAATATCTACCAAGCAGCCCCTCCCAAAGTCATTAACAGAATCATCATCACAACATCACCCGGCAGTGCATTCCCCAACCCTGTGGTACTCCACTAACAACACTGGTCCAATTAGAAAATGTTCCATTTACCACCACTCTTTGTAGTCTATCTTTTAGCCAGTTCTCTATCCAGGTACAAATACTATGTTCCAGGCCAACATTCCTTCATTTAACCAGTAACCTTCTGTGTGGCACTGTATCAAATGCTTTAGCAAAGTCTAAGTAAATCACATCCACTGCCATCCCAGAATCGAGGTCCCTACTTACCTTCTCATAAAAAGAAATTAAGTTAGTCTGGCAAGATCTATTACGCATAAAACCATGCTGACACACACTCATAGTATTATGATTTGCTATAAAGTCGAGTATCTTATCCTTTATTAACCCTTTCGAAAAGCTTTCCTACCACTGACGTCAGACTAACTGGCCTATAGTTTTGAGACTGAGAACGGGATCCCTTTTTGAATAGCGGCATCACATTAGCAATTCGCCACTCTCTCAGAGCTATACCAGACCGCCATGAATCCTGAAAAATTAAGTAAAGAGGTTTGACAATCACAGAGCTAAGCTCGCTAAGTACCCTGGGATGAATACCATCTGGCCCCGGACCTTTGTTTATCTTAATATGTTTTAGTCTCTTTTGAATTTCTTCATATGTGAACCATGTATCATTAGTTGTATTACTGGAATTGGGACTATTAATAAGGAAAAAGAGCAAACCGATTTTTTTATATTTAATTTTGAAATCTGACATGGGGCTACACATATTACAGTGTAAACAGTGTCATTTAGAAATAAAAATGACATATTAAAAATCATGACAGAATCCCTTTGCAGTCAATAGGCATTTTTTTTCTAATGACTCCATGACTCTATGACTCCATGCCTGCTCATCACGAGTCATGGTTACAAAATAGACTGATAGTGATAATTTGCAATTTTGTAGCCACCACAACTCTGTGTGTATTCTCCCTTATTGTGAATAAAACCAACTAAAACCAACCTGTCAGTTTGCTGAGCCTTGTTGGCAGTTTTTTTAAATGGTTTCATTGTAATTTGAACATAAATACTGTTAAACAGAACGTATACTGAACAAACTGTTGGGTTGTTCTCACCATGGGATAAACTTGGCTTATTTACAAAAATAGCAAAAAAGAATAAAAAATGAACATTAAGAGCAGGAATGAGTATAGAGCCTACATACATTAAATCATTATTCCTTCAGGAGTGGGATTTACAGAGCATGAAGTAATCAAATTATGTGCCCTGGACATAAAATACATGTATATCATTTGTCATTCAGTCCAGAGCTTGATTTAGTGGATGAACAATTTAGTTAAATCTCTTCAAAATGCAGCATATAAAATGGTCATGTTGTGATGTTGTGAGTTCAACAATTAATTCATTTTGACTCTTGGATTATGGCCTATAAAGGATAGATGTAAAGGTATTAAAGCTTTAAGATAACTTTTAATATGTTATAGAATGACTAATTCTAAGCAACTTTTCAATTGGCCTTAATTTTTCTTTGTTATAGTTTTTGAATTATTTGTCTTCTTATGACTCTTTACAGCTTTCAAATGGTGGGGGGTCAGTGACCACCATCTAAAACAAGATTCTCTCTAAGGTCGCTGGCTGATGTAGCGTTGCGGGGAGATTAGTAGCCTAATGACAAATCTGCTCTTATTTTTTTCAACTTTTATTGGAACCCTAACTTGTAGGGGGGACCCACCAATGGATTTTTTCAAAAAAATATGTGTGTGTGTGGGGGGGCTACTAGTATTTTAGTGTTCATGTCTCTGTGATCTTTTTACTGTGATGTACTGACTGTATTGGGTTGTGCGGGGCCCCAGGGGGCTTAGAAAATTTTGCTGTAGGGGGCTCCATGATTTCCAATGGCAGCCCTGATTCTGTTGTCTTTGGTGGAGGTGAGCCCAAGTTATATTAGCCCCAACCTTTCAGCCAGGAGGAGCGGAACACCATAAAGGCACGAAATAAACTGGCACTCCAAAACAAACAGGCCACAATGTAAAAAGGTAAAAGTTGTTTATTTGGTTAACATGTCCATAATAAGCCTTGCACGTTTTGTGCCCCACAGCAATTAATCATAGGCCACCCAGGAATTCCCATGCATTTTATGTCTTTATGGTGCCCTGCTAACTACCCTAAGCCTAACTCTTACTCCTGCAGTGTGATCTGATGGTATTTTTAGTAGTACCATTTTGACCTCGTATAAGACAAAACTCAGTAAAGGAAAACCTTTAGTAATAGTCAGGCAATTTATTCATACATAATACAACATAACAGTTTTGTCTGGGTAAGCTGTTGGAGTAACACACAGAATGTCAGCCAAGGACTTACCAAAGACCCACCTCTTGGTCCAGGCATTATATAGCTTTCAGAGGCATTTACAGTAATTGTGACAAGGGGTTCACGGAAATACCATACATAGTCTGACTCCTCCTTGTACAATTAATGTCTAAATGATTTACTTAGTCTTACATGTTATCAAAAGAATGTTGTAACATACTGTGCCTAGCTCCAACGGTCCACAGCCTCGCAATCAGCTGTTGGCTAACCAAGGCCATTGTGGTATTTCCAGTAATTTGAGCAACACTTCTGCAAAAAGGGGCCCCACCAGACAGGCTGGCATTATGCTGACACTCTGGAATTTAAGTAACAGAGTGATGATCTTTTGTTTGTATGGCCTAGTATAAGCTATATGAGTGACCATTGTCCACAGTAGACCATTAGCCCTTATAGTCCATCCTGCCTTGGGCCCTATAGCGTTATGGCGTCATAGAGGGCGGGGGTGACAAATATCAACCCTCTGACACTAGCCATTCGTCCGTCATAGGAATTAGACCATTCCAGATATATTTTATAATAACATTTCCTACCTTCAACCAGTTGCTTAACTTCCATATAGCAGACCTTTAGAGGGGCCCAGGTGCCCCAAATGGTCATGGTGTTGTATGTTTCCCCCTCCTTGGCCATTTCTGTTGCTTCAACCCTATTCGCCCACTGCAAACAAACGAGTGAGCACAGGGGAAAGGGGGTGCGGAGCACCTAAGGGTACCAGTAGGTGCCAAAAGGTTCATTTTAAAGGGAGGGTTAGCTCTGTTATGTTATCTCACTGCTCCCAATTGTTCTTTCTGAAGGCCTTCCTTGCCTCCAACCACCACCCAACCTTCTCCAACAAGGCCTCCATTTAGATAACCTATTCATTTTTTAAATGAGAGGAAACAACTAGACACCCCATGGTCAATAAAATATTTGTAAACCCTTCAGACAATGCCTAATCTAAATGCCTACATCCATCTATACCTCTCCCCCTATATTTCTCTTTTTTAGATATACATAGGGGCAAATTTACTAAAGGGCGAAAATTCGCCAGCGTGATGTCATTTTGGTACTTCACTGATTTACTAACGGAAATTCACTAAGATGCGTATTTTACTGAACGTTAGCTGTTCCGCCAGACTTGCCTTCATGTACCTTTGGTCTCGCCCATGCTAAAATACTGATGTCATGGTTCTCACATATTTCTGAATTCCTTCATTCACACTCTAAGGAGGTGCAATGTGTTTTATTAGGCAGCTGTTTTGCTCTTTGGTGTGAATGGCGCAGCTTAATTAATGGCCTTCTTTCTGCAGCACACGTCACAATTATTTTTATAATGCAATTTTACACTAAGGGACCCGAGCCACTGTGGATTCCTTTGGAACAAAACAATTTTTTTTGGGTAAAACAAAATGAGTTTTCATAAAACGACACAGCCCCGTTGTAACTTCCTTAATAAAAGTGGGATCACATCCTCTTTCAATAACCCTGAAACGTATTTCTTGTAAATCCTTATCATATAAAGCGTGCAGCCAATCGTATGCGATCAAATAAATAAACCCAAGTGAATACTCTTTAATAATGTTTGTATTATGCTGCCTGCTGGATATTGCCGGAGCAATTTGGCTACACGTGTTCCTATATAAAATTTTATATCCCTTAAAGTTAGAGATAACATAAAATCGTATCATCAAGGGACCGTGGAATCTCTTAATTCAAATTCCACATTAGGTTCCAAAAGTTTGGTTTTCACTGCAAACTTTGATTATGAACAATCCCACATATGATTTCCAAATTAAAGGGATTCTGTCATGATTTTTATGGTGTAATTTTTATTTCTAAATGACACTGTTCACACTGCAAATAATTCACTCTACAATATAGCATTTCATTCTTGAACCAGCAAGTGTATTTAGTTGTAATATTGGTGTGTAGGTGCATCTCAGGTCATTTTGCCTGGTCATGTGCTTTCAGAAAGAGCCAGCACTTTAGGATGGAACTGCTTTCTGGCAGGCTGTTGTTTCTCCTACTCAATGTAACTGAATGTGTCTCAGTGGGACCTGGATTTTACTATTGAGTGCTGTTCTTAGATCTACCAGGCAGCTGTTATCTTGTGTTAGGGAGCTGCTATCTGGTTACCTTCCCATTGTTCTGTTGTTAGGCTGCTGTGGGGGGGGGAGGGTGATATCACTCAACTTGCAGTACAGCAGTAAAGAGAGACTGAAGTTTATCAGAGCACAAGTCACATGACTGGGGGCAGCTGGGAAACTGACAATATATCTAGCCCCATGTCAGATTTCAAAATTAAATATAAAAAAATCTGTTTGCTCTTTTGAGAAATGGATTTCAGTGCAGAATTCTGCTGGAGCAGCACTATTAACTGATGTGTTTTGAAAAAAAGCATGTTTTCCCATGACAGTGTCCCTTTAAAGAAATATTATATTAAAGGGCAGATTTATCAAGGGTCGAAGTGAATTAGAGGGAATTTTCGAAGTAAAAAAATTCGAAATTCGAAGTAATTTTTTGGATACTTCGACCATCGAATAGGATACTACCACTTCGAATTTACTTTCAACTTCGATTCGAAGTAAAAATCGTTTGAATATTCGACCATTCGATAATCGAGGTACTGTCTCTTTAAATAAACTTCGACTTCAATACTTCACAAAATTAAACCTGCCGAAGTGCTATGTTAGCCTATGGGGACCTTCTAGACCATTTTTCTAAGTCTTCACACATTGAAGAAAAATTGTTCAATCGTACGCTAAAATCATTCGAAAGATTTAATCGTACGATCAAATGATTTTACTTTGATCGTTCGATGGCAAAATTCGGTGAAAAATACTTCGACTTCGATATTCGATTTCAAAGTATTTTAATTTAATGGTCGAATTCCGAAGTATTTTACACTTCGAGATTCGACCCTTGATAAATCTGCCCCTAAGTGTTGGATAGTCATTCTCTGAAGGCATAAAATATATTTAGCTATTAAAGGGATAACACCCTATATCAGTAACCTAGTAACTGTTTTGCCAAATAAAATAGAACATTCCTATCATCAGAAGGAAATCAGTTTGATCAATTTCAGATCTAAGGGGTAAATTATGAAGAGCCTGGATGCAAGTTGTCAGGAAAAGGACACTCTCAACCACACGTGACTCTTGGGTTTGGCTACAAGGAGTTACACTCAGTCTCTCAATCACCTTACACGCAGGTTAGACTAACATCAGACACCCCAAAACATACCAACACCCAGAAAATGTACTCTCTCCCGCCATCTATCATTTACAGACGATAGAAACCTAATGTGACTATTCCCCTGCCCTCTAGCCTCTATCACAGGTAATAACTCCACTCTCTCCTATGGTATCTAGTCAGGGTTAGATCCTAGTAGTTCAACAAGCACCTGCTAACCGTACTAGTTATTCAACATATGAATAGGCAACTTTCCCTTTCCACAAATACAAAGAGTTAATACACTTAGGGGCAGATTTACTATGGGTCGAATATCGAGGGTTAATTAACCCTCGATATTCGACTAGGAATTGAAATCCTTCGACTTCGAATATCGAAGTCGAAGGATTTAGCGCAGAAAATTCGATCGAACGATCGAAGGATTATTCATTCGATCGAACGATTAAATCCTTCGAATCGAACGATTCGAAGGATTTTAATCCAACGATCGAAGGAATATCCTTTGATGAAAAAAACTTAGGCAAGCCTATGGGGGGGACCTTCCCCATAGGCTAACATTGACTTCGGTAGCTTTTATCTGCCAAACTAGGGGGTCGAAGTTTTTTTTAAAGAGACAGTACTTCGACTATCGAATGGTCGAATAGTCGAACGATTTTTAGTTTGAATCCTTCGATAGTTGTAGTCGAAGGTCGAAGTAGCCCATTCGATGGTCGAAGTAGCCCAAAAAACACTTCGAAATTCGAAGTTTTTTTACTTCGAATCCTTCACTCGAATTTAGTGAATCGGCCCCTTAAGCACACACTTTCTTATGGGCTATGAGTTCGTTAGAGCACAAGGACGAAACATATTACATTTTATATTTAATATTACAGTGGTAAACAGTGCATGTATGTACATAAAAATATGTTATAAAAAACACATACATTAAACATAGAATTGCAAAACAGTAAATAATCTGCATCTTTTTTTTTGTTTTCTTCTGGAAGGGAATGTCAACACAGAGATATTTGGCGCATGCGCAGTTGGAGCCAATCTGGAGTTTGCATCAATTGTGCATGTGCTGAAAACTCCGTAAATGGCCGAAGGGAAGGAAGAGGATCCGAAGAAAACCGAAGATGCAGAAGATGGTGCCATTGGGCTACTCTGCACAGATATGTGAGCACATTTTTCTCTAATGCATTATGCATGGAGGAAGCAGAGAGGGGGCACTATGGAAGGTAGCAGAAGGGGCTTTTCACATTAGTGGGGTTTAGTTCTCCTTTAAGGGCTATGTGGTAAAAGACACAGTAGGAAGAATGTATAAAACACATTTGTATGCATATTTGCTTTCAGAATTTAGTTCTCCTTTAAGTGTGTACAGGTATGGGACCTGTTATCCAGAATGCTCGGGACCTTTGGTTTTCCGGATATTGGATCTCTCTGGAATTTAGATCTTCTACTAGAAAAGTCATGTAAATATATGGTTTTGCCTGCATTAAGGATTAATTATATCTTAGTTGGGATCAAGTACAAGCTATTGTTTTATTATTACAGAGAAAAAGGAAATCATTTTTAAAAAATTGGATTATTTCCATAGATATATGGGAGATGGCCTTTCCATATGAGCTTTATGGATAACAGGTTTCTGGATAACGGGTCCCATACCTTTCCTTATTAAAGGGATCCTGTCGTCAGAAAACATGTTTTTTTCAAAAAGCATCAGTTAATAGTGCTACTCCAGCAGAATTCTGCACTGAAATCCATTTCTCAAAAGAGTAAACAGATTTTTTTATATTCAATTTTGAAATCTGACATGGGGCTAGACATTTTGTCAATTTCCCAGCTGCCCCTGGTCATGTGACTTGTGCCTGCACTTTAGGAGAGAAATGATTTCTGGCAGGCTGCTGTTTTTCCTTCTCAATGTAACTGAATGTGTCTCAGTGGGACATGGGTTTTTACTATTGAGTGTTGTTCTTAGATCTACCAGACAGCTGTTATCTTGTGTTAGGGAGCTGTTATCTGGTTACCTTCCCATTGTTCTTTTGTTTGGCTGCTGGGGGGAAAAAGGGAGGGGGTGATATCAATATAACTTGCAGTACAGCAGTAAAGAGTGATTGAAGTTTATCAGAGCACAAGTCACATGACTTGGGGCAGCTGGGAAATTGACAATATATCTAGCCCCATGTCAGATTTCAAAGTTGAATATAAAAATCTGTTTGCTCTTTTGAGAAATGGATTTCAGTGCAGAATTCTGCTTGAGCAGCACTATTAACCGATTCATTTTGAAAAATGTTTTTTTTCCCGTGACAGTATCCCTTGAACTATCTCATTATGACCTTTGCCCAGACTATGAATCCTTGATTTCCTTCAGCTTTAACATTTTGTCTGTATCTTGTATTTGCTTCCTGTCCTGACCTTTGGTCTGTTATATATATAAGATTTAGGTGTTGGTTGCCTGGCCCTTACTTTGACCTAACTGGTGTTCCAAGTGGGACTTGATCTGCAAAAAAGGCACCAGTAAACACCAGGACCTACAGAGTTTTCTTGCATTCCCATAAGGTACAATCCTGTACATTACAATTATGGAAACCAGATATTCCAGATGCTTTACTCCATGCTGTATATTATACCATGAACTCAAACACACGCACTTACAGAATTCTAAAATATTAATTTCAGTTGACACAGTCTAACTCCCAAAATCAATTGCCAAAAACATGTTTTCCAAAGATTGAAGAGGAATCTCTATCTTTCTTGTGATGTGATCAAAGGGGTCAATATTAGCTTTAAAATACTGACTTGGTTTAAGAAATGTCTCTGATTATTTTTTTTGGCCATTCGGGGGAATCTTCCATACACTGGTTTTATCTAAATCATTTCCTTAATGCTTTCTAGGTGAAACCTTGTTTAGGAAGTGAGAAAGTAGAACAGTAGTCTTCCTCCTAAAGACCAAATATTATAGAAGCTCTTACTTCCCAATGAGGAGTGCACCCCTCTTCCACTGTATGTAGGCAATTTAGAAATCAGATTCTAGGGGTGAAAATTCATCATTGATACAGTACTGTTACTTTAGTTTTTTAAAGGGCTGTGACACTTTGCTGATAATCAGAATAAAATTAGCAATGTTGGTGTTCTGGTTGTACTAGAAGTACTAGCAGTTCTGACCCTGTTTATGTGTCTGGATCCAAATACAGTCTGAAGTAAAATAAGGTAAGTGCCTGTCTTTTCTTCTTTGGCCAGAGGGATGTCACCTGAAAAGCTGCTGGGAGCCTGGGCCTCAGGTAGCATTGGGTAGATTAGGGATACTTATCCTGTTAGGAAACCCCTGGTTCTCGAACCAGAGACCTGTTGCAGTCCAGGCTCTACTCCGCGTGCCTGAGACACAGGAGGCTGTGTAGCAATAGCATGAAATACAATATCTTCTATGACACTGCCTCCATCTTCCAGAAATCCACACCCTCTACCCAGCTGTGGGTAATCATTTAAGGGCTATTTAAGCCTGATTCCCAGACACCTCCGTGCTGGATTATTGGCCCTACTGCTGGCTCCAAGCCTTGTGTAATCCTGATCTTGTTCCTGTTTCTGTTCCTGCTCTAGTTTCTGCTTCTGTACCTGAATCTTATCTGGTAATCTTGTCTTGCTCCTGCCTCATTCTTGTCCTGTTCCTGTTCTGTTGCTATCTAGTCCCTGTTCCCTCTGATGTTTGATCTCCCAGTATTGACCTTGGTTTGTTTATCGACCTTGCATGTACTCTGCCTGTCCTGAACTTTGGCCTGTTCCTAATACTCTCTGTCTGCCACATGCCCTTGACTTTTGGCCTGAACTTGGACTTGTTTAAAAGGAGTTAAAAGGAGGTGCACCACTGGTTCAAAACCATTTTGGTTTTCCTGAGAATCAGGTTAATAAATACGAGTTGGAGATTGGTGAGCTTTGATTATGGATTACAACAGTAGATAGAAGTGAATCCAGATAGAAAATGTAGTCTGGTGCTCCTACAATGTGAGTGGAGGTTAATAATCCTACAGGTACTCAGCCAGTCAGGGTCAAAGCATACTTTTTCCTCAGGGTCGTACTGGGCCAGTAGGCACCAGGAAAAAAACCCGGTGGACCCTGTAGGCCCAGATCCGATCCCCATCTGCCCTGGGTGGGAGTAGGGGAAGTGGATGGTGGTGGGTGAGCAGGAGGTGTAGGCAGGGCTGGATTTACATAGTGGGCGCCCCTTGGTCCACTGCTGTTCGTCGCCCTTGTCCCTTCCCCTTCAACGGAACCAGAGCAATAGGGTTGGCGCATGGGAAATTTACAAAACTATTCTATATTGTGCGCATCCTCAGTGTTTCTGAAACAATGTGGGTGTGGCCTGGCAGCATGCCACCCCCTAAAATCCTGCCACCCTAGGCCTGGGCCTTGGTGGCCTGCGTGTGGGGGCCACCAAGCCTTCCCCGACCAACTTTGTGCCTTCCCAGACCAACTTTGTTTTTACTCTTCCATATTGTTACACTGTCATTGCTTCCTTCCTGTCTCTTCTAATTATTCATGTGCAAGGGCATCTACTGATGCTGTGGAACGTTGGAGCTACTGCCACCATGAATGTGGCTTACAGTAGGTAAATAAATGAGCCCTATAATGTTACCAGTGGTGGCAGTCGGGTGCAGGGCAAGAACCTGCCTTTAAAGTGTAGAAAGAATTTCCTCACAGCAAAGCCTTCGCCATCTATAGTCTAATACAAGAGCCGGTATGAATGGAACCCACTGTGCATCGTGCATGCTTTTATGCCTGGCCTTATTTCATGTTTTAATCACATTAAAGTACTTTTGCATTTGTTAAAGCGTGTTATTACATAAGCTGTCTCTGTGTTCCTTTGATTAGCATTCCAGTGTAAACATACCATTGCCTAACCATGCTGGAAGGCCTCTACTGAGGCTGATTGTTACCACTGGATTTCCATGATGGGGCTCTCCTTTCTGTTTCCTGTACCCATGAAACTAGATGCAAATGAAACCAATGTGTTCCTTACTCTATGGATAAAGCTCTGCTTCAAACAGCCCTGAATATATCACTTACAGGTTGGCGTGTCTCCTATGTACCATTTGAAATGTTAGGTTTTGCCTTTCAGAAGTTTAATTTTTGCCACATATGATAAAAACAGTTCTGTGATTCGATCATCTTTATATAAGCTGTGTTTTAAACATTGCCTGTGAATTCATTCAACCTCCTGAGGAATATAGGCAAACCTCATGCAATGCCAGGAATCCAGTTTCAATAGCGCAGCAGGTGGAATGGGCTTAAATAATCATATATAATAATAAAAAACATCACAGCAATCTGCCTGGAAGGATTCCCAGAAGTCTTTGAAGTTGTTACCGACTCTCCATACAGATTCTGACTTCTGCATTAAAGTGCCATTGTTTCTTTCTCGGTCCCATAATTCCAATACTTAATTTATCAGAATGATAATATTCTTACATAGACAAAACTGGACAGGTCATGTCATTACCTTAGCAGTAAACTTACCTGATTGGATAGCATTGACCAGGCAAAATGAACCATTAATTTTTGGCAGAATTCTGTCAACAATGCTGACCTATGTGACACTTCGATGGTGCTTTTGTTGAGCCACTGGAGCTTTTTGAAATCAAGCTTTATAAGTAATACAAGAAGCATTATTTCCCTCCTCTGTGTCCACAGTGTCCGCTTTAAATCTTGTATTACATTAATCAAGGCCCTTTATAAGCCTATCTGGTCATTAGCTCATTTGCTGAGATCTAGCCTGTTGCATGGTTCTGAAGCTACAATGTTCTGAACCTTAACCTGGTTCCTGTGTTCCATGTATGGTTGCCCCTAGGTGGCAACCCTAGTTCCCTGCCTGTTTCTGGGTCCTTCCTATGTCCAGCCAGTGCTGATTTCTGATTTTGACCTCCGGCCCGCTTCCTTGACTTGGTTTGCTTTCTGCCTGCCCTGACCTTGGCCTGTTTATCAGGCTCTGCTTGTCTTGACCTTACCTGGTCTAGCTGGCTTTGTCTATCTGGCTTAGTCTGCACCCTGGTGGCAAGGGAGCAAAGAACTCAGACCATAATATTCGGTATGTGTCAACATAAGGCATAAACCCCCAGATTAAGAATTCTGTATATACCAGTCATTCATGACAGTTTCAAAGACAAAAAAAAAGGACTTTCCCCTAACCTCTTATCCTTTATACAGAGATGCAATAAAGCTTTGTCTGATGTAATTATTTCATAGTATTATGCACAATTTTTCAAGAATGTTGTAGAGTTTCATGTGTCTATAAATAACGAGGAGTAGGTAAACTCTCACTTATATACAGACGGGGGCATCGTCAATCTGATGGGCCCCTCCCAACAACACCAAGCTTCACCCCTCTTCCCTTAAATAACAAACCAACCACATCAGATATCTTGGGTGAAAAAGGCTGCAGCTTATTTATTAAATTGCTTATATAATGACCAACATAAAACAAAGTGTTGAGTGTAGGGCATCACATTTATCAAATATTTAACTATTAACTTACTTAACATCTAATCGCTGCTGAAGGCTGCAAAGAATTGTACCCAATAGTGAGGGGCCCACCTTCCTAGGCACGGCTTTCCTCCTCACCTTGGCCCCAGGCCTAACCCATGTTACGCCCTACACTTGTTACCACTCTCACCGCCTCCCCCATTAGGAGAGTTCCTCCCACTGCAACATTATGTCCCCCTTACCCATCTACCCCTTTATTCTGGGGAGGGCGGAGCTGTTGAAGGTAATAGAGCATGCTCCCTTCACTTCCTTCCTCTTTTAACCCCCCCCCGTGTCTCCACCCATCCCAATAGCAACCCAGGAACTACAACCCCCATAATCCCCAACCTCCTCCTCCGGTTCCCTCATTCCTAGCCCTGTCATGGCCGTTGTTCCCAGTTCCTGGCTCACTCTCTTGGGCATTCTTGAAAATGTTCCTGAATTAAAATTACAATTCTTAGATTCTTTTAAATTGCTTTTTGCATTATTGATGAATATACTGTAAGTTCACTCCTTTCAGACCTCAATTCCGGAGAAGAATGAGAGCCTTCTGAGAGTGGCTGTAAAACAAGGATGAATTTATAAACGGATAGGACAGTTTTGTCTGGGCCAAGGGAGCATGTTCTTTTTTACCGTTATCAACTCAAGGAAACTAGAGACGTTTTTGTTATACTGGGCAGTCCCTCCTCATGTCTCTGCTCAATTGATAGGGAGGGAGTGTTTGCTATTCATTTTGGCCAGTTAATGTTTTTGAGACAAGACAATTGTGGTTAATTATATGTTTGTTTATCGTTTTCTATATAGCCTTAGTAAAGGCAAAATGACAGCTGTTATTTTAAAGTTTCTCATGAAGGAAATGAATCGGTTCTTAAATAAATTGCCCATGAAGTTCTTCTTATAGCTTGGAGACGTATAGAAGCATTCATAGACAGAACAAAGCAGCAATCATTGCAAATACACTTTCATACAGGGTATTAAACACAAGCATTTTCAAAATATTTTCCATTAAATTAGTGGGTTCGACTGTAACGTATATATATTATACACTGTTTATATCTGGACCACTAGCAATAATATTTCTAAATACAAAATGCGCAAATATAAAAGTCTAAATTCTAAGTAACTTTGGCAGACGCTTCTTTGCTGAACACGTGCCCAGTACAGCTCCATATGATTGGCTATAACATCAATCACCGCTGAATGATACAGTGTTTTTTTTAAGCCCACATACACATTTGCACAGTAAAATGATATTTGTCAGTCATTATCAGTTTGAGATTTAATAAATCATAGTTTCCATATCAGAGGCAGAAATCTTTCATTTAATGAAATTTAATTATGTTTGATTTACAGGAGCCAACTGAGCCTCAGACTTTGGCAGCGATTGTGTCGGCACCAGCAACACCCGCAGAACCTCGAGCTGCATCACAGCAGGTTCAGTTATAGCCCAAAACAATTCCTGCCTTGAGTAAGTCACTCTCTGGACACAATTTATAAAGCACAATGGGTGTTATGGAATCTAAAAGGAAAAGTAGAGCTGTGAGTCCTCAAATAATGGGAGCCCCAGCCACAGACGAAAACCACTGGACATCTGTGGTTAGGTTCTACCACACTGGTAAAAAGATAATGTACAATGATTGTCCTAACTACTCTAACTGAGGCACTAGACAGAACTCCTATGAACTTTGTATTTGAGGAGTAGGGGTTTGTCCTTCCTTGCTCAAAAAAAATCCCATAAGGATTAATTCCAGAAAGTGTCAAGGTCTATATGGAAGCTGTAAAAGGAGAGTGTCAGGTGTTCCCTAATCCATAAAATGAATGTATCTCAGGGTTAAGTTTCTATGAACTCCACATGCTGGAGGGATGGATGGTCCTAAGGCAGAAGGCTTCAGTAAGAGAAGAAGATCCAAAAGCTAGGACTAGTTAATTTGAGAGACTGCTTCTGTTATAGCACACTGTAGGAGCACAATATAGTATTAAGATAGTTAGTAGAGCATTCAGAGGCTACACCAAGGAGTAGAAGGGCTGGTACCCTAGGTATAACCCACCAGCATAGGAACTCAAAGAACAGTCTAAGGAATGGAGAGATTCCTAGAGAAGCACCATTGTACATGGCTCGGAAAGCAGCACTTTTACCTTGCAGTTCTGGGGCTTTGATTTTAGATTGCGCTCTGTCTGCAAGACTCTGTCTGTATGTTCTTCCCGTGTTTCCTCCCACTCTCCAAAAAGATACAGGCAGGTTAATTAACTACTAGTGATGGGCGAATAAATTTGCCAGACACAAATTCACAAAACTGCAGCCATAATTCTTTGGCGAAAAATCAGTTGCGTTATGCGCATAAAAATTGTTGTGTGCGTCAAAATTATTCTGATGCCCATTGACTTTGATGCATTTGGACAAAATAGTCACTCGTATAAAAAATTGTCGCTTGCAAATTTTTTTACCGTTTTGCAAATTTTGTGGTAAATTTGTGAATTTTACCGGTGTAGCAAACGGCACAGATTCTTCCATCACTATTAACTGCTGATAACACCAACTCTACTGTGTATGAGTGTCATAGGGACCTTAGACTATGTTGGCACAATATATATATAATAACAGATCATGATAACGTATGGAGTATTCAGCACTGACCAAACAAATGTTGATCTGAATGGTTTTACTATATGTTTCTCAATAGCTAAGAAGGTCTTATCTTTTCAATACTTTATTTAATATATATTTTAATACAATTTGAGATCAGTCTAAGTTCACTGATAGTTGTATTGGAGAAGTAAGGAGCTGTCATAGTTCCAGTGAGTAACAGTGTTCTAACAAACTTAAAGAAGAGTTTTTGTACTTCTTCCAAAAGCAATGTCTGTGCATTAATGTGTAGGAACCCTGAGGCGTAAGTTCCGCTTTTCATTTGGAGCCTCATGGTGGATACAGGGTCTCCTAGAGTTTCCAAGGGCAGAGCTCTTGGATTGGTGCAACATGGCTGATCCCAAATGCAGCCACAAGGTGTCACTGTGCCCTATAAAAGGAGATTTGCCATGTGCTCGCAGCCATTACTGCTAGAGGATTCCTACTTTCACTTTCATGTAGGAGGTGGACAGAACTCATGCAAAGATGTAAGGGGCTAAAGGGGAGTTCGATAGCCCTGTGGGCTGATGCAGGGTACTCCAAAAGCCTGGAAAGCTCAACCATGCTGGTTTGGAGTTTGCTAGACATCAGATGTTCTAGTTTGTCCTACTGCACCTTTGTTATAAATAGGCAGCTGTCTGGGTGTCAGGGTACCCCATGGCATGACTTATCCATGGGCAGAGAATATTTAAACACATCATAAATGTGCTATAATAAACGGTGTGACCTCTGCCTACTAAGGCAGTCCCAACATTTCTGAAAATATCTCTGAAAATATTGTTTTACATGTGCATATGAACCTCTTGTTCCCAGAGTGCATATCCGTACCCTTTACCCTCATAATAAACATTGCTCTCTAAGTAGGAAAGGTTCATAATAAAGAAACTTTGTCCCCTTGTTTTACTGCCAGACAGCCAGGAGACAGAAAGATTTCTAGCAGACCCACCATTCCCTATAATATACCTTCAGGAATATGCAGATGAAATGATTGTAAGTTACACTCTGTTCCCTAGATAGGCTGCACTGGAAGGCAAGGAAGTGCATGTTCTCTTTCACGCTGCAGTAATAATAATCAAATCCTTTACCGTTACCGATCTGACATCAATCATCAGATATTTTTTTTTATGTCATGAATTTAATCTTTGTTCTTATTTTCAAGTGAGCCAAGGTAAATAAAAACACTTCAAAATTCCATTCGGAAATAGTTTTTTTTTTAGCTGTTTATCTTCTTAGCTTCTGGAACTAATGGTAACTTTAAATATATGTCAAAATTATTCAGGAATCATATTCCCCAGTAGAGTTATAGACAGCTCGTCATTGGAAGTGACAGCAGCACTATTGGTTTTTCTGCAAGCGGTTTATCCAGTTCATGCCTTTAGGGGTAATCGGAGACTTAGCTAATTTATTTGAAGAAGAACATAAGATTGTTCTGAGAAATCATCAAATCGTATCAATGTTACTGAATAAAAATACATTTTATATTAATTATATTTAAAAAGAGATTATAATAATATAAGAGAATTTACATGGCAGTAAGCATAGGTTGGCAGTATAAAGGTGTGTGGTTTAAAGAGAAAGCACTGGATTTAATGTTTTACTTATGTGCTTTCTCAACCTAACGTGTTGTTGTAGTGCAATTGCGACCATGCTAGAAGTCACAGACAGAAAGCATTCTGGTTGTTTGACTAAAGCAGGAGCAAAGTGTTAAGAGTAAGGAAGCATAAAGCAGTCAATATAAAAAATATAACAAATTTGCTCCTAAAAAGGGCAGCTGCTAGACATCTTGAGTCTGTGTAATGCACAGGAATAGCAGTCCTCTTTAAACAAAGTTATATACCACTACCTACCCTGTCTACAGCATTTATATAGGAACTGTGCACCTGAAGTTTAGGTTATCCCACTTTAAAGGAGAAGTAAAGCTTAACTAAAGAAAAAGCTAGAAATTTTCACATTATGTTTTGTGCTTCTGTACCAGCCCAAGGCAACCACAGTCCTTTTCAGTAAATATCTGTGTCTCCAAAGATGCCCCAGTAGCTCCCCATCTTCTTTTCTACTGATTCACTGCACATGCTCTGTGCTGCTGTCACTTACTGAGCTTAGGGAGCCACTCACAATATACAGTACACATAGAATAGAAATGTCACAATATAAGGCTGATTAGTAATTAATACACATAATTACTACATGGCAGCACAGAAACCAGTGCAATTAGCATCAGAATTTAATAATCAGCAAACCTGTAGCATCAGCTTATATTACAGCCAGGGAAGCTCATTTTCTGCTGGATAATTAATGACGAGCCCTAAGCTTAGCTTCTCAACAGCCAATCAGAGCCCACTGAGCATGTGAGTGTCACAGACACTTTCCAAGATGGTGACCCCCTGTGACAAGTTTGAAGTCCTGGATCATTGCTGCTATTGACAAGCTCAAACTTTAGCCTCGTGCAATAAGTTCACTATATAAAATATGCCATTTTTAGCCACATTAATTTTCAGGGTTTAGTTCTCCATTATAGGTGATTTGTTGCTGGCACATGAGAAAAAGTGGAATTCAGTAGTTTTTCCTGCAAGAAGAAGAAAGGGGCAATTTTCTTGGGCGCAAGAAAGGGAGCGGAGATTGACCTTAAGCCTACAAAAAAAAATGAAACATTGAATAAATGCAATTTTGATTCCAATAAAGATTCATTATATCTTATATCTATGACACTGCTATATTGGAAATCATTGTCGTAAATGTGAACTATTTTATTAAAATTGAGTTTATGGGAAATGGCCTTCCTGTACTTTGGAGCTTTCAGGATAATGGTCATCTTATACTTGCCTTAAATGTGGCAAACTGAGCCAAAGTAACTGTTTTAGTTTCCCGTAAATACTACTTTGTGCTTTATGTAAATCCTTCCTATTACCCCAAACGGCAATGTACTTTTCTTTACGGTATAAAGCTTTATCATTGGTTTTCTCAGCTCGTACGTGTTTCTGCTCAAATTATATTTTAATTTGTTTTTGTATTCTGCTCCATAGAATTTATGGGGCTTTAACACATGCAACAGACATTGCTTTAAATGGCAAATATTTGGTCAACTATTTCTCGCCAAACGTACTTCTATTTTTCCAGTTGATTTACAATGTAGAAAGTGCATTTATCCAGCATCCAGCACAGCAGTGCAGTCTCTGCCAGAGCTTCCCTTAGGCCCTATGAAATGTAAGATGTAATTGCTTTGCTCTGCAATTAGAGAACTTAAAATCAACAAATAGTTTGAACAAAGAAACAGTATCTGTTCCAGGGTAAATTAAATGGATTTCAGCTTTTAAAGTGTCTGTATTGTGTAGAAATTCGCCCCCTATCTCCGTGCTTATTGTTTTAAGCTAAGGTTGACTTCATTGTTTAACCATCATGTTTGCATAATGTTTGCTGAAAATCCTGGCCAAAAAAAAAAAACAAATGAAATTTTTTTTCAAATTCCCAACTTGAATGTTTTTAGATTTATCAACTGAAAAAAATGTTTTTGAATAAAACAAAATCCTGATGGGCTTCTATAAAAGTATTTTCAACAGTCAAACACTTTTTAAACATACTCATTTTTACAGACTCAATCAAGTTTTTCCGACAACTTATGAGTTTTTTTTTTTCAGAAAAATGATAAACAGATGCTCACAAAAAAATTGTGGAAAAATTTACTACATTTTTTTCCATAAATTTTTAGGGGCTGATTCACTAACTTCGAGTGAAGGATTCAAAGTTAAAAAACTTTGAATTTCAAAGGTTTTTTTTGGGCTACTTCGACCTTCGACTACGACTTTGACTTCGAATCGAAGGATTCAAAGTAAAAATCGTTCGACTATTCGACCATTCGACCATTCGATAGTCGAAGTACTGTCTCTTTAAAAAATACTTCGACCCCCTAGTTCGCCATCGAAAAGCTACCAAACTCAATGTTAGCCTATGGGCTTGCCTAACTTTTTTTGATCGAACGATATTCCTCGATCGTTGGATTAAAATCCTTCGAATCGTTCGATTCGAAGGATTTTATCGTTCAATCGAAGGAATAACCCATCGATCGTTCAATCGAACTATCTGCGCTAAATCCTTCGACTTCGATATTCGAAGTCCAAGGATTTTAATTCCTAGTCGAATATCGAGGGTTAATTAACCCTCGATATTCGACCCTTAGTGAATCAGCCCCTTAGAGTTGGAAAATCAATATGTCACCGTCTCCAGAAATAAAAATGGCCAAAATGAATTTACATTCACTTAGTTGACAATTTATCATCATTTGAAAAAACTTTTGGATTCTTCTTGTCAAATATGGGTGAGGGGGGGTGTGAAGTGTTTCTTGACTTTTTTCCAATCTTGGGAATTTATAATATTACTTGTATATGAATGATAAAGCGTCTTGAGACTTGAGACAACTCTTGAGTGTTTGCAAGTAAGTCAATTTTCAGAAAGATTTGGTTTAGATAGATGGTAGTTGGTTTGTGGTCCATTTTTAAGGGTGAAAAAACTTCTAGCTACAAGATGTAGAAATGATTTGATAATTAGAAGCATTTAAACTTGCTTCGTCAAGAATTGATAGAATTGTCATCTAGACCTTTGAAATCGTCTGTCCTTCTCTCTGTCATTACTAAAAGCAGGTTATTTTGATTTAAAAAAACGTAATTACAGAATTTGTTAGCAGTGGTAATGTATAAATGCATCAGCTTTTGAATTAGGGTGCCTGCGCCCGAAACGCGTCAAGTAATGTGTACAACGTGTCTGTCTTCCTTTTAATGGACGAATAAAGTTTTGATAAAGTGCGGAACCGCTTCTTTCTATTTTCTATATTGTGCGGTGTGGGACTCTGAAGGACTCCAGCTACCGTTATTATGTCTACTAGCCGTCGGTTTTGCGTTTATTACCACATGAGGTGAGTCAGAGCGGTTATACCAATTTGTTTCAGCTTTTGTTTAGGCAACAAGATGGTTGAAGCAATCGTTTGGAAATGGATCTGCACAAACACACAAGATTATGCAGTCGGGGTGCTGACCCCTTTTTTTTATTGTGCTACCAAAAGTATCAACATTTCGGGGGGACCCTCTCCCACTCAATTTCAAGTGAACAATCCCTTATAAACCCAACAAACCCCGCCTTCATCACCCATCATGCAATCTGGGAAGTGTAATTAGCAACCAAATGCATACAACGATTCCCATGTAAAAAATCAATTGTCCAATTAGGATATAACAGCATCTTAATGTAACTGATTGTCCCAAAAAAGGCCATCCACATTTGTTATATACTGCAACATTTAGGGGGTTATTTATCAAGCTCTGAATTTATCTAGTATTTCTAGATAAAAAAACCTGAAAACTTTTGACCTTTGCCCGAAAAGTCTAAAGTTTTCAGACTTTTCCGCAAAAACCACAAATTTTTCGGAATTTTCTGTTGGATATCGGTACTGACAGCAGCGTAGACACTGGGATCTTCCCCATTGACTAATACAGGACACAGACAGCTTTGAGATGCCGAGTGTTTTTTAATAAATCCAGAATCTCGGGTATTCGGAGCTTAATAAATTACCCCCTTATAGTGTATGAAAACATAATTACTCACTGCCAGTGGGGTTGCTAGTATACCTTAATATTCTAATAGAAGGAGAAAGAGAAATTTAAAAAAGAGACTTTATTGGCAAAACATTTTTCCGAAGCAAAACATAATATTTCACAACTCAGATGGCAAATCTTGGAGGTAATACATAGAGATAAAGGTAATGTTGATAAAAGGTCTTTATTAAGAGTGAGGCTTTTTGGATCTGGCAGCTTAAAACACTTAGGGGCTGATTCACTAAGGGTCGAATATCGAGGGTTAATTAACCCTCAATATTCGACTGGGAATTGAAATCCTTCGACTTATGTTTATTTATTATTACATTTTCCCGAAAATTTGCAGATTTTTCACCCGAAAACTCAAATTTTTGCCCGAAAACTTCAGGGTATTGCACGAAACCCAGCACACACCAAAAAAACATTGCGACTTATCCCACTGACTTATATGCAACCTCGACAGGTCTGAGATGCCATATTTTCTGATTTCAAACTTTTCCATCCTCTGGGTTTAATAGATTCCAAAGAATTCCTGATTTTATAAAAAAAGAAAAAAACACACATTTTTCGTGATATTTTAATTCGGAGTTTAGTAAATAACCCCCTAAATGTTGCAGTATATAACAAATATGGATGGACTTTTTTGGGATACTCAGCTACATTGAGATGCTGTTACATCCTAATTAGACAATAGATTTTTTTTAAATTGAACTCTTTGTATGCATTTGGTTGCCAATTACACTTCCCGGATTGCATGATGGGTGATGAAGGCAGGGTTTTGGGGTTTATAAGGGATTGTACACTTGAAATTGTATCCTGCATCCTGATGAAGGGAGGGTCCCCCCGAAATGTTAATACTTTTGGTAGCACATAAAAACTGCGACTGCATTATCTTGTGTGTGTGCGAATCTGTTTCCAAACGATTGCTGTTGTTTAGGGACCTGGCTGGGCCAACGGAGAGCCAGCACCACCATTGCAGTGAAAGTGAATTGCAAGTGTGCGGTGGAATAATTACATTTCAACAGCTGGTTGAAGACAGTGACCACGCTGCAATAAAACTATTCCTACATGTACAGGACAGATGTGAATAGCAAGTCAAACTCGAATAAATATTTTCTAGTTTTACTGGTCTTTTAATTCAACACCTCGGCATGAATTCTCTGGCCGGACTAGTACAGAGACAGCAAAAATGACCAAACCTTTGCCCTTACAGCATCCCAGAAAAACGTGTACATGCCTATAATTGTCTCTCTAGTTGGATGCATTGTTTATACAAGGCGTACAAACTGACAAATCAGTCATATGACATTAAGGGGCCGATTCACGAAATTCGGGTGAAGGGTTCGAATAGAAAAAAAATCGAATTTCGAAGTTTTTTTGGGCTACTTCGACCATCGAATTGGTTAAATTCGATCGAATTCGAACAATTCGAACGATTAGAAGTAAAAATCGTTCGACTATTCGACCATTCGATAGTCGAAGTACTGTCCCTTTAAGAAAAACTTCGATCCCCTACTTCGGCAGCTAAAAGCTACCGAAGTCAATGTTAGCCTATGGGGAAGGTCCCCATAGGCTTGCCTGTGATTTTTTGATCGAAGGATTTTCGTTCGATCTTTGAATTAAAATCCTTCGAATCGTTCGATTCGAAGGATTTAATCGTTCGATCGAACGAAAAATCCTTCGAACGATCGATCGCAGGATTTGCGCAAAATCGTTCGACTTCGATATTCGAAGTCAAACGATTTTAGTTCCCAGTCGAATATCGAGGGTTAATTAACCCTCGATATTCGACCCTTCGTGAATCGGCCCCTTACTGTATGCTAGTAGTCAAAATAAGATTTGGCACACGTGAGCCTCTGTAGCTACGGAGCTGTCAGGCCAGTAGAGGTGAACTTTTCATCAAGCTGCCAGTTAGTTGGACTGACTTATTTCCTTATGCCCTGGCATTGATTTCACAAGGATAGTCTTATACTGTTTACGTCAGTGGAAACAATGCCTGCCAGATGGATACAAATATGACATGGTCTTCAACATTAGATTTATTAATACGGATTTATTAAAGCTCATGGCATAAAGTAACATCTTTATTTTAGGTAGCAATGAGGAGAGGGCACCCATCTTGCCTAACAATCTTCCACGTTTCTCCAAAATTTGTTATGATTCCATTAAAAAAAGCCAGAAGAGGGTCTAGCACTTCAGACAGCCTGGCATGATGTCAATGTCAATGTGGATGTTGCCATTTTAATGTGTCTCCGTCGCAGGAAAAGCTCCCTAGTTTTTTCATAGTAGAGAATGATGCCATGAACCTATCCAAACTGGTAGTTGGAATTCTGCTTTCAAGGATTTTTAGGGATGTTCACTAGTGATGGGCGCATTTATTGGGCAGACACTGATTCGTGGCGAAATTTGCAAAACACCTAAAAATTGGCGAAACGCAAATTTTGCTGCCAGCGATGATTCCAATGCCGGCAACAATTAAAAGCACCCCCATTGACTTTAATGAGCGTCAAATTTTCGGTGGCATCTGAATTGTCACCGGCGTCAAAATTCACATTTCAGAAAGTTTGACCTATTTCACGAGTTTCGTGGGAAATTCACCTACCTCATTGTGTCGGTTTTTAAGTATTTTTTAATAGGGGCTTTAATGTTTTATTGCACAAGAATAATACCCAAGGCTATAGTGATACTAAAGTCTACAATTAAAATAGATATTGGATATCAGTGGGCGTGTTTGTAAGTATGTGCACTGGATTTCATATAGAGGGGTTGAACTTGATGGACTTTGGCCTTTTTTCAACCCAATTTAACTATATATGTAACTAGGTAACCCCAACATGGCTAGTCATTCTTCATAACTGAGACTTTCCAAATCCTTTTCCAGCTTAGTTGCCCTGTAATGTAATAATACCCTTTCTGAGCACTGGTGACCAAATCTGCATTGCATATTCAAGATGGGGGTCTAACAATGCAGGAGAAGAATGACCCTCTCCCCCAATCACCCTCCCCTCCCGCAAATGTAGTTAGATATTTACAAGATAGTTGAAAAAAGTTAAACACTAAGGGGCCGATTCACTAAATTCGAGTGAAGGATTTGAAGTAAAAAAACTTCGAATTTCGAAGTGTTTTTTTGGCTACTTCGACCATCGAATGGGCTACTTTGATGTTCGACTACGACTTCAACTTCGAATCGAAGGATTCAAACTAAAAATCATTCGACTATTCGACCATTCGATAGTCGAAGTACTGTCTCTTTAAGAAAAAACTTCGACCCCTTAGTTCGCCATCTAAAACCTAGCGAAAGTCCCCATAGGCTTGCCTAAGTTTTTTTGGTCGAAGGATAATCCTTCGATCGATGTATTAAAATCCTTCGAATCGTTCGATTCGCAGGGTTTTATCGTTCGATCGAATGATTATTCCTTCGCTCATGTGATCGAACTATTTGCGCTAAAATCCTTCGACTTCTATATTCGAAGTCGCCGGATTTTAATTCCCAGTCGAATATCGAGGGTTAATTAACCCTCGATATTCGACCCTTGGTGAATGGGCCCCTTATTAATTAAACAATAATTAGAATTGACATTATATAATGCAAGTAACATTTCAGGGTGGCCATTAGGGATGGGCGAATTTGACCCGTTTCGCTTCGCCAAAAATTCGCCGCCAGCGAAATGTCGCAGGCGCCCATTAAAGTCTATGGGCGTCAAAAAAATTTTGTCGCGCGGCGAAACAGTTTCGCCGCGCTTTTTTTTTTGACGCACGCCGCCATACAAGTCTATGGGCGTCATTTTTTCAGCGAAACAAGGTGAAAAAATTCGCCCATCCCTAGTGGCCATTTTCTTTAATATGCCACCACCTGGTAACTACTGCTGTACCTCACCTTAATCCTTTCTCTTTTGCTGGTTTTTTTTACCTAAGGAATTCTATTCCTTAGTTCCTCCATAGAGAAACTTTTTTTACTAAGTAATTCTATTCCTTAGTTCCTCCATAGAGAAACCTCTTCAATCACCTCAAAACTAAACTCAATGGCATGCTCTTGATATCACACCTGATTCAGTGTTGTTATGGAAGATGATATAACTCAACCACTGTAAATTGAAGCACATACTAATCTCCTTTTTCTGCACCCACAGATTATATATACTCATCACCTAACACACACACACATATATATATATATAATCTTCAGTGTATCGTTTGATGTAATAACTCACCTACTACTACTCCTGTTCATTCATGTTAAAATGTCAGATGCTGGAATTACCCCATTCTTTTCCAAGTCTATACCAAATGGGAATAGGGCACAGAAGCATATTTTTCTTTCTCGCATTCTACATATGTTTTACCAAGGTGCATTTCAGAAATTTGATTCATTTGAAAGGATATTCCATTTCCACCACCACTTAAAATACTTATACTTATTTTTTTTTTGATTATCCAACACAGAATGGAGTCATTCAGTTTACTGGAAAATACTGGATAAAGGTTTTATTGATGTTGAAATGCTTTATAAAAGGAGTCTGTAATGGACTATTAACATATGCTTATACTTAATGTAAAAAAAGAGACATTTGGATATGGGAAGATCATTAGCATTTGAAAATGAAGGTTTCTATTGGAAGTAACCAGAAAGAAAACACTTGGAGTCTTGAACTCATTAAAAAAAAGCAGTGTGTCCAAGCAGAGGGTCTTAGACATGGACAAAAGAACATATATTATATTAAAAGTCAATTAGAGGGAACTGATCATAAATGTTTTAGTGGTCCAACATGGGCCTCTGTCAGCGCAACAGAGATGTTTTTGAGATAGAAGGAAGGAATAAAGTAATTGGGTATTTATGATTATAAACTCTATTGAGCACTACACTCTTTGACTCCTGTATTGGTCAATATTTGTATGTAATCTCTGCTTTTAATGTATTCACCCATCTGTTGTACAGTGCTATGGAATAAGTTGGCCCTTTATAAAAATAATAATAATTATGATTTACTATAGGTGTACTTGTACTTGAGAGAAGGGCAAAATATTTTGTGGCAGGTACAGCCACAGGCAAAATGTAAAAGAATCCTTGAACCCTGCCGAGGCATCTGGAACAAAAATCAAGACATTTCCTACAGCAAAAAGGGAAATTGTAAGGAAACATTAGTGACACATTCTTCAAAATGGCACCAGTCAACTCCCCGCACATTGGGGTGCCACGATGAGGATATCATTGCACTGTGGATATGTTGTCATCATGTTTTGCCAATGTTTTAGTAAAGTCATCGTGCAGTTGTTTTAACTTGACCCTGTTCTACTCAAGAGTGGAGTCACCAAAACTGTACGTAGTACAGAGGCAATGTCTAATGCTTTATTGGCCATTAGGCTTGATGTTTTGTAGCAGTTTGTAAACCAGAAAGAACCATTATGGATCAGTGACAGTAAAAGCTAATGTCTGAATGTCAGGAACACACATATTCTTGCAGTCTTCTTCGTTGTGCTCTTCATCTTTGAAGACCAAGGAGGCGTGGTGTCCAATTTTCCAAGAGAAGCATGGGGAGAAAATATACCAAAATGAAGTGTATGAGAGGGATATTATGTAAAAATAAGGTAATGAAAAGAGGCAACGATGAAAGAGGGAAGGAAAAATAAAAAGCAAGATGAAAGAAACTGAGAAAAAGGAAAGTTTGCTGAGACATGGGATGAAGGTGGGGGGAATGTTTGAAGACAGGTCTGTGAGGGATGGAGAGAGGGGTAATGTGAGAAATAAAGAAATCTTGTATTTCCATCTCTGCCAAACATACTTGATGCTCAGAATACCTTGCAAATACACTCTGAAATGGTAGGTGACAGGAACATTAATATTTGGCAGTAGCTCCCAATACCCAATGTTTATAGAGCGCAGCTTAGAAACATTCACAAATGAGCTTTGAGATGAAATTTCTCGCCTTTTAAGTGAAAAACAAATGGAACTGAAATCAAAGAGCTAATGATACAGATCTGCCGTCCTTTAAATGAAACCAGCTGTGCCCCATGGATTTAGCCCTTTTCATGTACGGACATGGTGTTAGGTAAAAGTGCCATTCTGTCAGCCTTAATGGTCTATAGGTTTGTATAAATAATGGCATGCTTCATAAGGAAATCAATTTTACTGCTACTGAATTTTTGAAAATTGCAAATGTCAGTCATCTAGCTGTTACAGAAATCCATATCTCGACTTCTTTGAACCCTAAGGCTGCCCTTACTGTGAAAACTCAGGCGCTATAATGATGTGCCTTGTCCTGTTGATTGCCAATGGGCTACCATGGGTATTGGGTATAACAGTTACATCAACCACAGCCATCCAAATGAAAAGAACCAGTGCTGGTTGTAATGATATAGATAATTTACATGCACTTCACCGAACTCCAGAAGTGTGAACTTTATGTTGAGCCTTCTGTAATGTCCATTTTTGTAATGTCCAAAGTTGCAGCTCAGAGAAGGGCACATAAGGGCAACAAAGGCGAACTGGCTTTAGATGCTTTCTAAGCTATGCAAACTGTCTGAAAAATGGTACAGATATAGTGTAGATTCAGTTTGTCATGTTACACCAGTTACAAAGCCATAAGATAAAACACAGGTCAGACAAAAGTTATAGGTAATCTCCACGATGCACATTACGTTATCAGATTCGATCATGAGCATGTTCAATTTCCAGATGTGATGGGTAAAATTGGAAACACTTTAAGGATCATTTTAAGTACAAATTGTTTGCATTGCTCAGATGTGATGGTTGTAAATCTGGATGGTATTAAAGACAGAATACATGAGTTATTGGGTTAGTTTAATGTTAAAGTGCATATTCTGTTTCACTCTTGCTTCAATCTAGAGCACTACTTGCCAACATATACTGAAAACTAGGGATGCACCGAATCCAGGATTCGGTTCGGGATTCGGCCAGGATTCGGCCTTTTTCAACAGGATTCGGATTCGGCCGAATCCTTCTGCCCGGCCGAACCGAATCCGAATCCTAATTTGCATATGCAAATTAGGGGCGGGGAAGGCAATCGCGTGTCTTTTTGTCACAAAACAAGGAAGTAAAAAATGTTTTCCCCTTCCAACCCCTAATTTGCATATGCAAATTAGGGTTCGGATTCGGTTCGGTATTCGGCCGAATCTTTCACAAAGGATTCGGGGGTTCGGCTGAATCCAAAATAGTGGATTCGGTGCATCCCTACTGAAAACTCAATTAAATATGTTAAATGTTGGATTTCCTGAACTTCATATTCTTCTATACAGTAATTGTTCATCTACCAATCGTTAGCAGTGATATTCTATGATTATTAACTACAAAAGAACTAAAGCATCCATATATGTAGTTTTACTCCTTTTGGAAAACACCCAACATGCTTCTCAAGCTCTTCAAGCTTCATTTCCTTTTACTGTTCTGTGTCTCTCATTCCTGTATATCTGAAAGTTGAGGGCCAACCAGGAAACACCTGTTGATGTAAAGAGAAAGTCCCTCCAAATGTAGTGTGCCTAGTTACTGTGACAATAATGGTGGCCTGTAGACCATATCCAATGACAAGTCTAGGGTCTTAACTCTATGGGTCTAAAACAATATGTCTTAAAAGGTTCAAAATCAATAATGTTGCCCATTCAAATATACTGTAGGTATGGGATCCATTATCTAGAAACTCATCAAGAAAGATCTGAATTATGGGAAGCCCATCTCCCACAGACTCCATAATTCACATTTTGAAAAATGATTGCCTTGTACTTGATCCCAGCCCAACTAAGATATAATTAATCTTTGTTAGAGGCAAAACAATCCTATTGGGTTTACGTTTCATGTTTTTAATGGGTTTTTAGTTGACAAGCTATGGCGATCCAAAGACCACCATCACAGAAAGATATGGAAAACCCCAGGTCATTCTGGATAACAAATTCCATACCCGAACATTGTTTCTAATAAGGCTGATTTACACAAACAATTTATTAAAAAGAAGAATTAAAATGCTCTGGCTAGCTTCCAATTTCTCCAGCTCATAGTAGATCATATTTTATACCCATCTCATATAAGATGGAACATTGTGCAAAATATTATATGGCAAACCACAATTAGGGATGTAGCGAACTGTTCGCCGGCGAACTAGTTCGCGCGAACTTTGACTGTTCGCGTCCGCTGAATGTTCGTGAACGTCACGCGACGTTCGCCAATTTGAGTTTGCGTTCGATTAGAAAAAAAATCGTTCGACCATTCAACCATTCGATTCCTTTGACCGCTAAAATCGAGCGATTCGTTCATTCGTTCGAACGATTGTAAGCATTCGATCGAATGAAAAGCATTCGATCGAATGGCTTCGATCGTTCGATTCGAACGAAAATCCTTCGATCGAACGATTAAAATCCTTAGATCGTTCGAATCGAACGATTTTGCGGGTGTTCGAAGTTTTTGCCGGTGTTCGCGAATGGCATTCGCGAACACCAAAACGGCAGTTCGCTACATCCCTAACCACAATGCACTTTATGCATAATACTTCATCATATATCAGTGCTTCCTAAAATAGCAGGACTGCCCATGGTTCTCCAATTTTTTTCTTAGAGAAATACCCATTATGAAGAAGCACACTCCTATACAGTATGTAATGGTGTAATAATCATTTGCTTTCCATACCCATTAGTGAGTAAAGCTGGAATGCACTGCTATTGCTGAATTGAGGTCTGAACTAGAAGATGAGTATTTGTCTATTTCCCACAGAAAAAAAACATTCACTTAATGATTGGTCTCTGTTCAATAATATCCCTTTCCAGCTTCAAGTCTTCGGAGAAATTGCATCAGTGCAGATTTCTATATATTTGCTGAAGTCCACCGAGGGCTACAGCAAACTCAACCTTTGTCAGCACTACTTCATCTTCTGCAACTGACAAATACATACCCCAGAGACCCTTTTTAATTTGCCAGGAGATCTTGTAGAGAGATCTGCATACTGGAGTGCTTAGTATCAATCAGCATTTTAGTTTCTTAATTTCACATGCTGATTTATAGCAGATGGGAGGCGATTCATGCATAGGAAATCAGAGCCGCCTGGGGAAGACATTAACAGTAATAACAAAGATGGTAACAATTCCTATATTCTTTGCAGATTCTACAACTGTTCTGTTTACGTCACGGTTAGTGATTAAGAGAGGCGAAAATACAGATTAGATAACATGCTTGATTAGCTCCTCATTACACGCATTCATCATCATGCAGCAAAGCTAATTAATTGTAGTGATAATTTGGAAGCGAAGTAACGTAGAATTTCAGTGCTCCCATAATTCCATCTTCTTGGCAGAGCATGGGCTTCTATACTCTGGTTTCCTTCTGCAGAAAAAATGCTAAGAGCTCTAAATGTGGCACAGCAGTAATCTGCCTACTGGGGCTTAAATACTGTACATAAGTGTGATTTCAGTATGGGTGGGCTGCAAGCGTGAGATGGATTAAAATTAATTCAGGAAATGGTATAGGATATTTGTACGTTGAGAAGGTAGAACTTTAATACCGAACAAAGGATTGTGACGGTATTTTTAGTGGAAATGCAGAAGTGGTGAGGAATTCAGCCTTTGATGGGAAATATCTGGCAGCCAAGCAGAAAAACCTCTGCTTCTTATTACTATTTAACTTGATTATGCATAAAGTTAAACTGGTTTTTCCTCCATCCCTGCATTTTTGCCTTTATTGATTGGCCAACTTAAGGTCTCGTTGCCAGTGCACCTGTGGGTTCTGTTGATTCTTTGGATGAGAGGGCAGACTCTACCTGAGTCAGACATGCAAAAATGTGTCTGTAAGAGTTAGATGAATAATTTAGTTGTTTTTTAGCATGGTAGAGAATGGCTATATTCAGTTCATGTTTCAGTTTTACTCTTGTTTCATTCACCTCTGCCACTTCTTGTACCTAAACTAGTGTTAGACCATCCCTTAAAACCATGGCTTTTTTCAGATTTACTCTTGTTTCATTCTCCTCTGCTACTCATTATACCTTAATTAGTGTTAGACCATCTTTTAGGAGATTATTTATCAAAATCCCAAAAATTTGTATATTCCCCCTTATTTGTCAATCCATTTTCAGAAAATTTTCGGTGCGGGAAAAAACATAATATATAATCATGAAAACATTCGAATAGTAGGAATTTTTCAGATTTTTGCCCGAAAACCCCTAAATCTTTGGATTATTGCACGAAACCCAGCACAGATCAGGATATCTTCGGGACTTCTCCCATTGACTTCTACATGAACTCAGCCGGTCGGAGTTGGAGTTCTTTTTTATTTGGACTTTTAACACCCTCTGGGTTTAATAAATTCCAAAACATTTGAGGTTTTTTTTTCCCACTAGAAATTTGGATTTTATAGTAAAAAAATCTAAAATTTTTCAAGTTTTTGCATTCGGACTTTGATAAATAACCCCCTAAAGGCCCCCATACATGGGCTGATTAAAGCTGCTGACAGATCGAGTCACAGCTTATTGGCCCATGTGTGGGGCCATCCGACGGTCGTCCCTGATTAATATCTGGCCAGGTTAAAAAATCCCATCAGATCGCGTGTGCATGTTTTCGTTGATGTGGTCCTGCGATCCAACCGCCCTTTTGGCCTCCATTCTGATCCAATCGTTGGGCCCTAGGGCCCACAATCAGATCAGCCCTATATTGCCCACTTCAATGTGGACATATCAGGGAGAGATCCGCTAGTTTGGTGACATCGCCAAACGAGCGGATCTCCCTGTGCATGGCCACCTTTAGAGTCAAATCCTGATTGGTGCCAATTTTATCATTCAGCACAATAATCTGAAGTGTACTTCAGAGAAACCTCTTTGGGGAAGAAACAAGAAGCAGGAATACAGTTATTGAGGGAAAGTCCAGCACAATCACCAGACCTAAACCTTATTGAGCACTTGTGGGAAGAGCTTCACCGTAAGGTCAGAATAAGGTGCCCTACAAGCCAGTTGCTTCTCTGGGAAGATCTATAAAGGGGTTGGTGTTTCCTCTGAAATGTACAAAATGCTACAAATAGAACACTGAAGATCTGCAAAGGATATAAAGTAAAGTTTCCTAAATACAACAGTTATATGAAATATATGAAATCCATTCTCTATCATTTTTTGGTCAATTTACTGCTACTTTTGTTAATAAAAGTTTAATTTTTTATAAAAAACATGAACATTTCTGGGTGATTTACAACTTCTGATCTCTAGTGTGCACTCAGATGGACTTTTATGTATACAAATTAATTATCAACATCTTGGAGATAAGAATTTTGTTTCAAAAAAATGAGTCTTCTAATTACACATGTATGTAGATACCAGTCGGAAAGAGTCAGGAATGTAATCCTCTGCCAGTATTGTTCTATGGTTATCTCCATGTTGAATGTAGGCAAAGTGGTATTGATTTAATTCAGGAGCACCAGTCAAAAATGTCAAACCTGTCTGATCTGGGGAACAATCAGTTGTCTGTATCAAATATACTTATATCTAACATGAATAAATGTGTGTTTGGCCAGTTTACATAAAGGAATTTCTACCGAATTTTAAGACAATGATAATGAAATTTATTTGGACCATGGATGCTTTAGATCTTAGATCCCTTAACAAGAAACAGACTACCACTCTTCTTTTTTTCACAGATCAAGCTTTTAACTATAAGGACATACTTCTATCACAATGTAGAACATTGCATTCTGTTGTGTAGATTTTGAGAAGAATATGTTTTGTTATGACATCCGTTTTACCTCACTCATAATATTGTACATGCTTTTCTGCAGGTTAAGGCTGTTTAACCCTCTTAGAAATGAATCCAACCTGCAACCAATCAGGATTTTAGAATGATCA
The DNA here is from genome assembly GCA_038501925.1 of Xenopus petersii. Lineage (NCBI taxonomy): Eukaryota > Metazoa > Chordata > Amphibia > Anura > Pipidae > Xenopus > Xenopus petersii. The sequence continues at coordinate 10,773,204 of CM076673.1, read as the reverse complement.
ATGCTAAAAAAAAAAAATATAATAAGGATTATAGTAGACCCACATGGTAGTTGAGACTGGAGATTAAAGGATAAGTACACCTTTAAAATAAATGAATGTAAAATTGATGAGGGGTCTATTGCAATATACATTGACTGTTTATTTATTTTTTTAATTCCAAGATATTAAGGGATACATGTGCTGTTAGGGCAGAGACACACGCTCAGACACCCAGCGACAAATCTCCTCTTCTTCAGGGCTAATAATCTCCCCGAACTGCCTCCCGCCATCTAGAATGGAAAGGAGGAGGAGTGGTTGCTGAGGTGTATGAGCCTCGCAGCAGTGTTCATTATGGACTGGAGAGGTGACAGTCTCTGGAGGGGGAGGCCAATTAAAAGAGAGTTACAGTAGTCTAGATGTGATATGATGAGAGAGTGAATAAGAATTTTGGCAGCATCTTGGGTGATAAATGATCGTATTTTGGATATGTTCCTCAGGTGGAAGTGACATGATTTAATAAGTGACTGGATATGAGGAGTGAATGACAGGGCAGAATCTAGGATAACCCCAAGGCACCGGGCCTGGGGAGAGGGGGTGATAGTGGAATTGTTAACTATGATGGATACTTCTGGGATGTTATGGGTGTTAGTTGGAGGAAAGAGAACCATTTCAGTTTTAGAGAGGTTTCTGTGTTTTTCTGTCTCAATATAACTTTAATGCTAATTAAGAATGATGATTTTAAAAACATATCCATAACAATAGAGGCATGATACAGGAAACTCTGAACCAATGTTGGATGCGTTACAAAATAATTATTGTTTTTATTTAATAAACGGAATTGGATCATCATATGACGTTAAGGTTTAATGTATGTCTGTTTATTTTTCAAAGGATCCATTCCAATATTAATTCCATTCCGTACGATTCCCTTTTTGGATCATAAAACTCTTGAGTACAAGAGTACAAGTTCTTAAAAATGGGGGGGGGGGGGGGGAATTTTGCACTGTTTCTTTTTTTGTGTAAACTTATTATTAGCAAAAGTAGAAACACTTTCAAAACCTCAAGTATTTTTGATCAGATATATTTTCACATCCTAAGAGAAGTTTTGAGGTTTTTTTTTTTTTTTTTTTTACCTTTTATTGAAAATGAAAACATATGTTTGGAGCAATTAATTTCTTTTACCGGTTTTTGAAAATTAATTTTAAGTCTACCCATTTTGCCATATGTATTTTTTGTCCGGTAAGTTTCTCCATTTAGGACTTGATCAAATTCACACTGTAAGGTTTTTTTGTTTTTCAAGGACCACAAGTTTCAAGAAAGGCAATTAAGTATTGTTATCCCAAGGCAAAATAAACATTCCTTAGCAGAGCAATGGATGGACATTTCCTCACAAGAAAGAAAGAGCTTCTGTTACTAGGCTGCCCTGTTTAATCTGGCCCGTGAATATATAAATAAGCAAAGGAATCCAACCTGCATGTGTGCAACAAAGCACAAGACCGGTCGCAGCCAGCTACCATAAACTATCCATGTAAGAGAATGAAATGATGTATGAAATTATATTTCATCGAGCCTCAACATTAGGGAAAATACACAGTAAATCTAAGAAACAATTGGCTATTTTGCTGTAAATTGGTCAAGGAGTAACACACCCTTTTGGTGTTGGAAATTACTTCTGCTGTTGTATTGGGAGGAGAAGAGAACAAGCCAGATTCAATCTTCCAGTTCAACACCCAATATGATAAATTCTTTCTTTATATGTAGGGGATGTAGGGGCCTATAAGTGAAATGTCCCTTATGCCTTCATTGCCTAACAGTCCCTTGTTGCTGGGGTAAAACCTATGTAATGTTTGGCACCTTATTTGCATACCCATTTCTTTGGCCCTAGGTTGATGACCATATCCTGCATCACTGTAACAAAGTTGATCTGGGTGGAGGTGTCCATTGAGTCTGGAGTCAACAAGGACCCAGAAGTGTTAGGCTCTAAAGGGACAACCCCTTTAGTGAAGTTGGGGTACAGGGACCCCCTGAACAAGGTGAAGTCAGTGTGTAGTATAGCTCCTGTAATAGCACTCTATAGAAAGAGACAGTGAGGCTTAGTTAGTAAGAGCAGCTCAAGCTCCAACTAGGAGGATAGAAGGGAGTAGCTCTCCCCCAGGCTCTGCTTTGCCTGTAGTGAAGGGACCACAGGTGATCTTTTCAACTCCCCTGGCTATTCCTAGTGTGGTGTATTTAACTACTGTAACAATCAAGAAAAAGTTGTGCTCACCAGTAATTTTTAAAAAACCATTAGGAGGGGGTGCAATGAGGCTGTGACCACAAAATACATATAGACAAATACAAGAGGTCCTCTGCACTCAACCCATTATCAATATATTTAAGACAGAGACATTTTGTGCTCTTAAATATATTGATAATGGGTTGAGTGTAGAGGAGCTCTTGTATTTGTCTTTAACTACTGTGTCTGCTACACCTGTGAATGTACTTGTGTGATGATGATAACCCTGTTGCCGATTTATGTCTGAATAAAGCCTGTTATACTGTTTTGCAAAGAAACCCTGGCGTCCAACTCTATTATTTTACATCTTTGGCAGTAGTGAGTTGTACAACATCAGCACGTGATCTTTCCATTTAGCGAAAGCCCATTCTGGTGAAAGAGGGTTGTATGTAGCCCATGCTCTATCACACTAGTTGGTATGAGTCTAATTCAGCCAAATAGGAGTTACATATATTAAGCTTTAGACAAGGGTAAACCCCGAGGGAAAGGAGTTGCTAATAGCAAATATACTAGGTTAATATACATGCTTATACAAGAAGCCAAACTATATATATCCTTTCCATGTTTTACCAAAGAACGCTCAATTTCCCCCAATTCCTCCATTAGCCATGTCCCCTTTCTGTCAGTCCTGGCCCCACACTGGGAATAGGTTCTTGATTGATTGGGATGCTTCCATATCTCCCCCACCTTCCTACTTATATAGCATATTAAAGACATTTTTGCATTGCCCATGCATGCAGAATTTATCAATAGAACAAGATAATGTCACAACTCACATAAAGTATGTAAATCTGCAAATATCCAGGGAATGGATGTTTTATATAAATAATATCCTATAATAAGGTCATCTTAACATTAGTTCAAACAGAGGGCCCCTTAACTTGGGCAATTGTAAGAAACACATCTTTTTTTTAATAGTAACTTTTTAGTAAGTTTTCATTAATAAACATATATAGAAGGAAAGTTTAGAAAGAAGGAGAGGTAGACATGGAGAGGATAGGTTGCAGTGTTCTTGAATAGACTCATTGGACCGTTGTTGCAGGTGAGTCTAGCCAAGGAGTCCATATTTTTTCGAATTTCTGTGGGCAGCCTTTGGCTATGTAAGTTGTATGTAAGTTCCAGCTGGGAGTTTATAATATGAATCCATTTTGAACGCGTAGTAGGTGTTGGTCCCATCCAGTGTAGATCTACTGTTTTCCTGTTGTAGAACAAGAGTGGTCTCATCAATAATCTGGAGTAGTTACCAGATTGTCTGTTGTTGGGTTCAATACCTTGGGTAATGTCAATTTGTCTGCTAAAAATTGTGTTACCTTTTTCCAGAATTTCTGTACATCTGGACATTTCCCTATTAGATGTATGAAGTCAGCATCTGGTGAATTGCAGCGAGGGCATCTGGAATATTCTCGGTGACCCATAAGTTGTAGTTTATTTTATGTCAAGTACGTTTGGTGTACAATTTTAAATTGAATAAGCCCGTCTCTTGTGCTTATGAGAGGGAGATACTGTAGAGGCTGTCCTCTATCTCTTCCCAGTCTACCATGCCACTACCTTCCCACTTGTAAGAAACAAATTTAACTGTGGGGCAAAATTCATGTAGGGATTATCTAGGACACCAAATAAGTGTTAAGTGTAGCAGGCTGGAATTCCTTGGGTATGCAGTAGAAAAAAAACAGACTTGCTTGACAAATATCACTTTAAAGGGCCTTCAGGCTGGGCCACCCAATCAATGTGAGAGCACTTGAGAAAGGAGTTTGTACCTCTGAAACGTTGTGGGGAGATCTCAAATAAACCACAAGAATTATTTAGCACATTTGCCAGAGTGTGTGCCATCTGATTTTTATTACAAAACATGGCCACCCAACCAATGCTCCAAGCACCCCTGTAAGCTGCTCTAGACAGCCTCTTAGGCTCATTAACCAGCCACAAATTAGTTTCTCAGTCCTGGTGTTTTACTTTGAGGATTTCAAACCTTCTCAATTGTTAAAACGTTGGCCCTCCCTATACCTTGAAGACATCTAGATCTTCTTCCCAAGTGGCCTTTGGCAACTTAATTTGCTCTCTAGTCCCTACCCCTGAGCAAAGCAGTCTCTCTGCCAATGAACAAAGTTTCTGCCGTAGCTGGGATTTATTAATAAGCCCCAGTGTACAGTATTTCTGATGACACAATGTACCTTGAATGCTTAGAAGCTGATCCACTACTGTGAGGTAATGTGACATGTCGAAAATCCATCACTGATAAAAAGCTGGAAAGTTATGCAGCCACAGCCGGAGAAGCCTTGTGTTGTTACAGAGAGAATGGGAGATCTGCGGCTCTACTTCTGCATATCATCGCTGCCATAGCATACACATAGCTGTCTTGGATTCATTGAAAAATAGATTGTCTTGGATGTGTTTGCTAACCCTGTACACGTAGCAGATGTTTTGTGGTATATTACACCCTAAGGAAACATGCTGAAAGACAATTTCTTTCTTCAATCCAGTTTTGGAGGATACGCTGAAGACTACAGACAATACTAAGATTAGGCAGAATTTGTTTCAGCCCAGTGGCAGACTTTAAAGCTCTGGCAGGAAGCCCATCAGCCAGATGTTCTTGTGCTTTCACTTCCTCAGCTATAGTAAATAAAGGAAAGGAATCTTGCACGTGGAATAGAATCTCGATTGATTTTATTTTCTACCCAAAACGTCACTAGTTATTCTCCAACAGTAAAGGATAAATTGAAACTACATTGGTGTCTACAGTAAGGCAAACAACCGGATTAGAGATGGGGATTTTCTCCCGTTTCCCTTCACCTAAAAATTAGTGAATTTCCAACAAAATTCCCGAAATGGCAAAAAAAATGTGAAAATCGAAAATTGACGCCCATGTCACTTTTGATGGTTTTGAAGCAAGCGACTTTTCCGCCACGCGTCCAACCAGCAAATTTATTCACCAGAGTGAAACGTGGAAATTCACCACGAATATGTTCGCCCATCCCTAGATGGGATCAGTCACAGCCATGTTATTTTATTTTGCTTTTGGGACATATAGGAATTGTTTAACAGGAACAATTTGTACTCTGTAACTGCAAAATCTCTTTTGATTAAATGTGGCCATACACGGGCCGATAAAAGCTGCCACAGACCGAGTCGGCAGCTTATTGGCCCGTGTATGGGGGCCCCCGACGGGCTTCCCCGATCAAGATCCGGCCGAAAGTTGGCCAGATCTCGATCGGATGGGACTAAAAATCCCGTCGGATTGCGGCCACATCTGTTCGTTGATGCGGTCCCGCGATCCGACTGCCCGTTCGCGTTCGCTAGGATCAGCCCGATATTGCCCACCTCAAGGTGGGCATATCGGAGGGAGATCCGCTCGTTTGGCAACATCGCCAAACGAGCTGATCTCTCCATGTATGGCCACCTTAACTTCAGTTTGTCATATTTCTTATGTACAATCCATTGTCAGGTTAATGGTGACTTGCTGCAGACATCAACTTCAACTGGACACTCAACAAACCATAAATGCCAGCTGTGCCCATGGTCCTCCTGCATTATTTAAACTTTGGCCAACATGAAGTAAAAATTGGGTTCAATTTGGCCATGGTGCTATAAAGTCCTTTTCTTTGTCAAGCTATTTTCTGGAAACCTTTTCAGTTTAAGTACAATTTTCACATATTGGGCCAGATTCAATTCAGTGAGAAAAAGTTATCTCATTGTTTATCACGTGAAAATTCATGGATGAGATTCAATTCGAGGAGAAATAACTTTTCTCCAAATTCAGTTCCATTTTTCCCCCATAAACTTCAATAGAGTTTTCACGTGATAAACCATGAGATACGTTTTTCTGAATTGAATCTGGTCCACTATGTTACATCAAAACGTGATGACAAAGTACTCATTCCTTTACCCTTATACTCCAGGTTTTGCTAAGAGGGGACATTGGGTGGGAGATAACCTCACAATGTGCAAGTGAAACTGGACTTTCCAGTGTTTTCATCATTCTCATCATTCACATGTTGCTGTTTAAAATCCCTGAACACTGAAAACTGTAATAGGGCCAAGAAAAACCACTGCTCGTAATTCACTAGACACTCAGTTCTGGTGATGGATCATGGGAGTGGGACATGAGTTATTCACAAAAGCTTGATAAGTCAGTTAGAGATTCAGATATAAATAATAAGTGCCTGGAACTTTTTGAACCTTGTGGCAGCATGCAGAAAGAGGTTCGATTTTGAGTGAGAGCAGCCCAGAGTCTATGCAGTTCCATTGACTGGAAAGATTTCAAAAGATATGGAGTTATGGTCAACAGTTTTGGGATGTATTGAGATACTTTGAATGATTAATGTCATATATTGACCCAACAACATCACTTATGGGACACATAGAAAATCTAGACGGTAGCTATTATACAAGAGGGGCCTTTGCTAACCAGGTTTAGACAGTGCCTTCTGACAATCTGTGACTACTATTTTCATTGTTATTATTTCATAAATGGGTAAAAAGTTCATGGTTAAGACTCTACAACAGGACTATTTAAATAGAGATTTGTGAACACTCACCACTACCAGAGGTTGTTTATCAGTGTTTGGACCCAGATGCAAATGGATGCAAAAAAAAAGTACTCCCAGTAAATTACATTAAATAGTATATGGGTCAATGCCCCCCCGTACAAATACTTTCAGCTTAGGCATGCTTTCAATGCTCATTCTTCTTACTGAGGCCTTACGTTGGACTATCTTATCTTTACTATATCCTGCATTCGCCATAATCTCTGGAATAGTCTCCAGGCTATTATGCATTACAGCAGTGATCTCCAACCAGTGGTTCGCAGGGGCGATCCAGTTGCTGCTGCCCCCCTCCCCCGGAAATTTGCTCTTAAAGTACCAGGAGCAGCATTTTTGCTGCCCCTGGTACCTAGTGGGGCGCTGCTGCCTGAGGTGACAGCCTCAACTCGCCTCATTGGCGAAGCACCCCTGGTGGTTCGCTAGCATCATGTTGCTCACCAACCCATTGGATGTTTCTCCCAGTGGCCTCAAAGCAGGTGCTTTTTTTGGAATACCTGGCTTGGAGGTAAGTTTTAGTTGCATAAAAACCATGTGAACTGCCAACCTCCTGTAGGCTGACAGTCCACATAGGGGCTACCATATAGCCATTTGCAACCCTTATTTGGCTTCCCCAAATTATGTTGCTCTAAAACTTATTTTACATTTGAATGTGGCTCACAGGTAAAATAAAGGTTGGGGACCCTTGCATTACAACCTCCAGACTATTATGCATTACAGTCCTCCTGCTCCAAACCATTCAACATGAAAACAATCCCCTAATATTACTCAAGAGGACTGGGAGAAGAAACTTATAACAGCTGCTAATTCATGACTTTACCAATAGGCTCAAAGAGTATAAGATAATGAATCAGCTGTATATTACTCTGTTTATGCTTTGGGAAGGAGATGACTCTTGCCGCTGTTGCAGGTAACAGGCAGCAGATTTTCTGCATATGATCTGGTTCTGTACTCCAAAAGCCAATTACTGGTGTAACCTTAGGTTGATATAATAAACGGCACAAAGTTTGCCCAAGAGTAATGAGGGGCAGGCTAAGCCAACCGTGCACCCTGGGCAGCCCGGCCAGCTACTTTGCTGAGAAAAGAGAAAAGAGTGGTTAACCCAGGAACATGGAGCATGCAAACCCATACTAGGGGTAGTCCTTCAACAGGTACCTACCCAGCACCAGGCCTGGACAGGCAATCTGTGGGTTCTGGCATATGCCAGAGGGGCTGCTGTAAGATGCCATTGAAAATCCCTATTTAGAGGGCTGGCTTGGGCTGTTTGGGCCTCTGTGTACTTGGAATGCCAGGGCCTATTTTCACTTCCCTAGGCAGGTGCCTCTTTTGCCTACCCCTAGTTCTGGCCCTGGGAGCAGTAACCCATAGCAACCACTCAATAGGTTGGATTTACTGGTTACTTGTTTAAATATCTTTTACATATGGGGTAAGTGTTTTAGGAAATAAGTACTATCCCCCCCCAACTCTGTATTGTAGGAATTATTGATGATCTAATTTACACTATGCAAGAAATAGATCCACTCTTATTAACACCTGAACCTTAAAGGGATACTGTCATAGGAAAAAGAGTTTTTTTCAAAATGAATCATTTAATAGTGCTGCTCCAGCAGAATTTTGCACTGAAATCCATTTCTCAAAAGAGCAAACAGATTTTTTTATATTTCATTTTGAAATCTGACATGGGGCTAGACATTTTGTCAATTTCCCAGCTGCCCCAAGTCATGTGACTTGTGCTCTGATAAACTTCAATCACTCTTTACTGCTGTACTGCAAGTTGGAGTGATATCACCCCCTCCCTTTTCCCCCCAGCAGCCAAACAAAAGAACAATGGGAAGATAACCAAATAGCAGCTCCCTAACACAAGATAACAGCTGCCTGGTAGATCTAAGAACAGCGCTCAATAGTAAAAACCCATGTCTCACTGAGACACATTCAGTTACATTGAGAAGGAAAAACAGCAGCCTGCCAGAAAGCATTTCTCTCCTAAAGTGCAGGCACAAGTCACATGACCAGGGGCAGCTGGGAAATTGACAAAATGTCTAGCCCCATGTCAGATTTCAATATTGAATATAAAAAAATCTGTTTGCTCTTCTGAGAAATGGATTTCAGTGCAGAATTCTGCTGGAGCAGCACTATTAACTGATTCATTTTGAAAAACATTTTTTTCCCCATGACAGTATCCCTTTAAAACAATCCCACTAACTTACTGCAAAAGCTCAAGGTGCACAAACAAAATATGTGCCTTGCGGTTGGAAACAGGACTGCACCAATAATCTATCATTTTCACCGCTTGCCTGTTAATTCTGGGTTCAACATGGTGACTCTTTTTATGGTTTTGTTTTATGTGCTACATTACTTTTCCTGGTAAAACTGAAATAGTTATTTGTGTAAACAAAGTTTTTTTAAAAAGGTGTGTGGATTGATCCTTTGTTATCTCAAGGCTTTATTTTCTTCCATAGTCATCTTTGTCGTAATGTTAATAAGAAAGCCAAGGTGAAATATGCAATAATGATGGGAATTTATTGTTTTCAATGAAGAATATCATGGCAGGGTATATTAGTCATGGGATATGTTCTGATGACTTGAAGGCCGGAGTTCTGTTTGTGATTTCCACTGATCTCCATTATCCATTAGGACAACAGTCATCTGGAAAGTGTCTGTCGCTCTCTTCATACAGATCTTAGACTTTCAAGGTCCATCGGTTCCTTTATTAAATAAAAGAACATAACGAGTTATTAGAGAAATCAAACCATCATGTTACTGTAAAAGATCAACTATCCAATATTCCTCCATGTCATCACTAGACGTGTCTACAGATCAAGAACTCCTCCAGGCAAAATGCAGTCTGCAAATATGAAAAAACATTTAGATCGGTCTATTCAGCTAGATCATTTTCCCATCTTTCAGGACAATACCCAAAAGAACTAAGGCTTGACTTTTTGGCTGCCATTTTAGTTTTTTCAAGGATACATATTTATCGCTGGAAATATTTGCAGCTGGTCTCACAGGTGTAGGCTTTAAACTGAAAATATCAAGATCAGGAACAAACTTCAGCTGAACTCAGACTTCAGAAATGGATGGTACTTAGCAGGCTGGGATTTTTCTTCCAATAGTTAGATTACTTCGGAGCAAGGATAAAGGATTGGAATGTGATAAATTCGACAACTGATAAGAAAAATAATCTCTGTTCAATTTTTTTTTTGGAACTTAAAGTACCAAACAACTGTGACCTACGGTATACAGTAGTTCTGCAAAGACCTATTTCTATTTAGCCGTTATATGAACAGATTCTGATTTGAGATTTAGGATTAAATGATGTACTAAATCCTCTGCAATAAGTTCATACCAATGTCAGAAGGGTTTTTTTATGATTATTAAATTCATGAATAAGAGGTTTTTGTTTTGTATATCCAAAGTTTAAGACTTTCAGCTGTACAGACTTGCAAGGTGTCCAGACAAGCAGAATGAGACAGCTGCATGAGCTTATGGGATAGACATAAAAAACGGAATAACTCAAAAATTCACATAATACATGTAAATATACCAATATCAGCATTTCCCTACCAAAGAGTTGCAGGGCTGGATTGTTAAATATATATATATATAATCAATAACATTCATATCACAAAGTTTATTCTGATTTATGAAGCAACCTCTACCTTTTTAGATGTAACAGTTTCAATTCTATTTCGGCGCTCTATTTTATGCCGGGAATGACTGGTTTATTGCTTTATTGTGTCACTTTTGCCTTGCAAGGGCCAACATTTTTTCAGTCTATTTGGTTTGTAAATCATTTCAGGCCTACTAACCTTAAATGGTTAATTTCAGTATGAGCCCAATAGGATGCATATTGGAAACTTGTTCTGCTTTTACTTTTATTTATATATTGTTATATATTGATTTTCTGTATTTTTTCATTATGAAGTTTAACTCAATTGATGTTTTACTTGATTACTACCACTCCCCCCCCCATCTCAGTTGGGGAGATAAATAACTGTGTAACTCCTCACCATTTTGCTGTTTGTGTCTCAAGTTTACAGACAAGGAGGAAAACCTATTCTGTAGGTTTATTGCAGAAAAGCAATTTGATTGGCAAATTACATCTTCTTCAACAGTTGCCCTGCAGAATGTAGAGGGGATCAATGTTAAGATGAAACTGGTTAATTTTTAATGTTTTGTGCAACAACTATAAAAAATTATAGAATTTTTTTAACTAAAATTTTAGGTAGAACCTATATAAATATAAATCTGATTTACTGGGCTCATGTTGTACACGGGGGTCTTTATGGCTGCTTTAAATCTTAATGTAATTATGAAAATTCTTATGGATAATAATAATGATATAATAATAATAATCCTAACCCTTCAATTATTGGAGAAAGTAATAAATCATGAAATTCATGAAGAAGAATGAATGTTCCCAGGTTGACCCTAAAATCAAACAATCCTTTCCCACCATATTACCTCTTGCCTATCTATACATGCTGCCCCTGTCTGAGCAGTTTTCGGTCTTTCTCCTTTTACTGAAGATCTGTCCCAAGCATAGTAGCTCAATAACAAAATGGTCATGAATTTACTTTTTTCATAGGCATTGGCACCAGGGAGGCTGCAAGGCTGTGGCCCCTCCAAATGTAAATGAACCACCTCCTGTAGAGTAATCTTCCAAGGCCCTTGTTTTGATTTACATGTTTCACTTCCAATGAGATTGGACAGTATTTCAGGCTTGCAGGGTCTACTGACCAGCAACTGAAAAAAAATTGTATTAGAGGCTGTTTCAAGGTGTATAGATTATGTGTATAGACATGTGTTTTTACATGAGAGAAAGTCATATTAAGTTGAATAACATTTTATATCATATTGGAACCACTCCATATGTTTTATGGTGATATTGCACTTCTGTAGGGAATATAACCAACTATTATATTAAACATTTGGCTCATTTTAGCCTATTCTAAAAGATCTTTTCCCATTATGAGAACCAGATGGAGGGTCAGTATTTTTTATTACAATATATTGTGCGTAATTATTTCACCCAAAAGAATTCTTGCTTATAAAACAGCTTCCATCCTATTTAATTAGGACGTGCAATTGTTACAAGGGAGCAGTCGGATAACACTCCAATTTAATAATTATATGTCAGTAGACATCATGTTTAGGGTATTACAATAAACACATCTCTCAAGGAACTGAGGTTATGTTGTTCTTTTTAATCTACAAACTAAGCAAAAATATCAGTAAGAAAAAAAGAGAACAAGACAGACAGGAAGGGAGGGGAGACACCAGGAATGAAGAACAGACAGCAATAGAGGTGTTTGTGAATTTATTCTGGATAAACATTTGTCCATATACATCAAGAAAAATTGTGAGCAATTGTAGGCCAAGAAGACTGGGATATAAGTGTCAAAGAAAATATCTGGAATTCTCAGCATTTTCCGCCAGCCACCAACACTTCATTCTGGCTGTTGTTTAATGGAGTGTGCTCATGTACCGACTTTCTTATAACATGGTAATAAAAGCACATCAGAGAGAAAGCTTATTAAATGCAGTGTGTTATACAGTAAGGCTCATTGGCAATAGAAAGGATAGCCACCATCATAGGATGGCCAGCCTGTACTAAGAATCATCGGGATGGACAACCACCCTGTGCCATGTGTCTAGTGGACAGTGTTGGACTGGCCCACCGGGATACCAGGAAAACTCCCGGTGGCCCAGGTGTCAGTGGGCCCTAATGCTGCTAAACTTTGGCCTATTTCATGGCCATTCCCTATTTCTATGAAAACAAAGAGGCTAAATAGATGGAATAATAGATTATAGTGTGTAAGGAAAAGAGACTAGGAGAATAGAGGTTGAATGAGGAGAGGAAGAATATTAGTACTGAGAGTGGGGCCCTGGTCTAAGATTTTATGGAGGGCCCCTGGTCTATGATTTTGGGGGGCCCCTGGTGTCCCAGTCCAACACTGCTAGTGGAGATAAATTTCAGCAAATCTCTACACTTGCTGAGTAATCTTGGAAAGTTTTAACACTCATCCAAGTGGCTTCTTCAGTTCAACTGAATGATAAGGGATCTTAAATTCTAGAGGGTACTCACCAAAATTCAATCACAGTGGTTTCAATAGACTTATTCAGGTATGTGTTTTCAGGATTACTCTGCAAGTTGAGTTGCTTTGGACTTAACACTACAGGTATGGGATCTGTTATCTGGATACCCGTTATCCAGAAAGCTCCAATAACAGGGCTCCCATAGACTTAATTTTATCCAAATAATTTTTAAAAATGATTTCATTTTTCTCTGTAAAAATAAAACAGTACCCTGTACACTAGATCTAATTAATCCCTATTTGAAGCAAAACCAGCCTATTGGGTTTATTTAATGTTTACATGATTTTCTAGTAGACTTAAAGTAGGAAGATATAAATTACGGAAAGATCCATTATCCAGAAAACCACAGGTCCCGAGCATTTTGCATAAAAGGTTCCATACCTGTCCTAGATACTGTATATACTGACCTGAACTTTCATAGAAACTGTGTCATTGGAAAGGATAACTACTCTGGGGATAGGATCATTAAAATGGACAGCCATCCACCATCTTGGTTTGTTGACAAAGATGGCCAAACTGTAGCTTAACCTATTGGGAAAGCCAGAAAGCCTAAAGAGGTGATCACTGGCAAATATAGCCTATAATAAGATTAAATGACAAAGATATCCTGTTTATAATAAGGCTTAATGGGAAGGACCTGGATAACACCTGAACTGGGAACTGGCACTTATATAACAGTAAACCTGCAGCACCTTAATACCCCTCTGAATTGTGTCTGTATGTTACCCTCCCATTTAAACTGTAAGTTTCACTGATTTCTTTGAGGGACAGTTGATAGTAACTTTGCTGGCTAGTAATCTACTTGATACTGCTCTGTATTGTAGGGACAGAACTCTGCAGGGATTTGAGGGACAGTGAGTTTAGGTTAGTTAGCTTTGCTGACTAGTAATCTACCTTCTACTGCAGTGCTCTGTATGTAGCTGCTGTGGGCACTGATCTCTTCTGATCTCATCTGCTGACTGCTGTAATAACCCAATAGTCCTTGTAAGGACTGCTTTTATTTTCTTTTTTGTTTTTTTTACTTTGCTACTATAAGAGCCCAGTGCTATTAGTCTAGCTGTGTTGGGGAGTGGGACTGGTGTGCTGCTCCTCCTAGTAGTTCACCACTACCAGCACCAACCAGAGTCAAAATTGTTACAAAGTATCTTATTTGCACCTGTTAGCTGTTCTGAGCTCTCTGCCAAAAGCTAATTAAGTTAGAAACTGTTTTTTTCTGGCTGTTCAGTGCAGAGAAAAGAGGGACTTTCCAGTACAAAAGAGGGACAGGGGGTTGAGTGGTCAAAAGAGGGACAGTTGGGAGGTATGCAAGTGCCACCTAGCTGTGTGAGCTTTTTCACATTCTGTCTAAATAGCAATAATAATTCCGTGTCCTTAAACATCACCTGAGTGATGTTTTTACAGCAGCAATAATATATTCTGTATCCACTACTGTATACGTTGCCCTTGCAGGCATTGTTTGCCCAGTCTTTAACCAAGTGCCACCTAGCTGTGTGAGTTTTTTCACATTCCGTGTCCAGAAACATCACCTGACTGTGACGTAGTGTGATTTCTGCCCTTTACAGCACAAAACGCAGCGCTGTGTCATTTTGTGTCATTCTGTGTGTATTTTTCAGATACATTTTTGCCCTTGATCCCCCTCTGGCATGCCACTGTCCAGGTCGTTGCACCCTTTAAACAACTTTAAAATCATTTTTCTGGCCAGAAATATCTTTTCTAGCTTTTAAAATTCGCCTTCCCATTGAAGTCTATGGGGTTCGCGACGTTCGCGAAGTTCGCGAATATGTTCGTGAACATTTTTTCCGACGTTCGCTACATCCCTAATAGTGACAGGGTGAGCTCAGGTGAGCAGTAGCGAGGTGCAAATAATGAAGTACAGTGTCTGCGGAATCCAAAACCAGATACAGGGGTCAGGCCATGTGCAAAGTCCCTGTGCAACCAACAGGAGACGCCTGAGTGAGTGATCAGGATGCCATTGTATAAAACCTTGTACAAAAACCAATACGAAGAGAAATTTACCGAAATACCATTGTAAAAATCTCATGAAAGTGAATTATAAGTAGAGGAGCTAGAATACTTTCTTGTTTTTCTTTACAAACTCCTTTGGATGTAAACCAATAGTTCTTCATATTTATTGGGTATATTTGTACAATGTAATCAGATTTCCTCTTAAACAAGCTCAATTTGCTCAGCATTTATTCACAGTTTCATTCCTAATTGCCTTAATATTCTTTACTCTTATTTTTTGTTTTCACGTGTCCTTTGAAGAAACTGTTACACAAAGCAGCCATTTACTGCTATAGATGCAATGAAGTAAACTCTCGGGTCAAAGTCACGTTTTCTGTGCAATTCATTAAAAGCCAAATGGCAATAAGCCAGAGGAACTAGAGAAGCTGAAGGTGGTAGATGATCAAAGTATACATCAAAATACACCCACTGCTGCCTGTTCACTAGTGATGGGCGAATTTGCGGCAGTTTGCTTCGCCAAAAAATTCGTGAAATTCGTGAAACGGCGCCGGCGTCGTCAAAAACGGCCGCCGGCGTCAAAAACGAGACGTCGGCTCCGTTTCACATATTTCACGAATTTTTTGGCGAAAAATCTTTTTTGATGTCGGCGATTTTTTTTTCGCAGGCGTTTCGCGAATTTGCCGCAAATTCGCCCATCACTACTGTTCACCAGTAGTTCTTTCATGATGACATAAGTCTGCCCCTTAAAATAAGGGAAAAGATGGTTCAAAGAACTTGAAGTTGGGTTGGAACTGGATTTAAGGATTTGCCTATATTTTATCAAATTCTCAAATTCTGTAAATTTGCACATCTGAATCTAAATAATTCTACATCAATTATTTTTGTTAATATAAATGATTGCCCTTTTACTGTATATCATGTATTTATTTCAGTTGTTCCCCATTTATTATTATTGATCCCTCTGTTAAATCTCTTCTTCAACTATGATCATTCATAATACTATGAGTTTGTGCCAGCATGGTTTTATGCGTAATAGATCTTGCCAGACTAACTTAATTTCTTTTTATGAGAAGGTAAGTAGAGACCTTGATTCTGGGATGGCAGTGGATGTTATTTACTTAGACTTTGCTAAAGCATTTGATACAGTGCCACACAGAAGGTTACTGGTTAAATGAAGGAATGTTGGCCTGGAACATAGGATGTGTCCTTGGATAGAGAACTGGCTAAAAGATAGACTACAAAGAGTGGTGGTAAATGGAACATTTTCTAATTGGACCAGTGTTGTTAGTGGAGTACCGCAGGGCTCTGTACTAGGTCCCTTGCTTTTCAACTTGTTTATTAATGACCTGGAGGTGGCCATTGAAAGTTCTATTTGTGCAGATGATACTAAATTGTGCAGAACTATAGGTTCCATGCAGGATGCTGCCAC
The DNA here is from genome assembly GCA_038501925.1 of Xenopus petersii. Lineage (NCBI taxonomy): Eukaryota > Metazoa > Chordata > Amphibia > Anura > Pipidae > Xenopus > Xenopus petersii. Next base: position 10,756,919 of record CM076673.1, on the reverse strand, counting down.
TTTGCACAGTGATTTGTCTAAGTTGGAAAACTGGGCAGAAAACTGGAAAATGAGGTTCGATGTTGATAAATGCAGGTTATGCACTTTGGCAAAAATAATATAAATGCAAGTTATACACTAAATGGCAGTGTGTTGGGAGTTTCCTTAAATGAGAAGGATCTAGGGGTCTTTGTAGATAACAAGTTGTCTAATTCTGGGCAGTGTCATTCTGTGGCTACTAAAGCAAATAAAGTTCTGTCTTGTATAAAAAAGGGCTTTAACTCAAGGGATGAAAACATAATTATGTCTCTTTATAGGTCCCTGGTGAGGCCTCATCTGGAGTATGGGGGGCAGTTTTGGACTCCAATCCTTAAGAGGGATATAAATGAGCTGGAGAGAGTGCAGAGACTCAGGGGCCGATTCACGAAATTCGGGTGAAGGGTTCGAATAAAAAAAAATTCGAATTTCGAAGTTTTTTTGGGCTACTTCGACCATCGAAATGGTTAAATTTGATCGAATTTGATCGAATTCGAACGATTCGAACGATTAGAAGTAAAGATCGTTCGACTATTCGACCATTCGATAGTCGAAGTACTGTCCCTTTAAGAAAAACTTCGACCCCCTACTTCGGCAGCTAAAAGCTACCGAAGTCAATGTTAGCCTATGGGGAAGGTCCCCATAGGCTTGCCTGTGATTTTTTGATCGAAGGATTTTCGTTCGATCGTTGAATTAAAATCCTTCGAATCGTTCGATTCGAAGGATTTAATTTAACTATGTAACTATGTAACTATAGTTGATCATTCATATGATCATATCCATGCAACCAATCACATAATTGATTTAAAACATGTGACCAGTATATGCTACTTGGAACCGTTCGTATTTTTGTTATATTATTCCCTATAACTGCAATTTGAAGTTGAGGAACTGTGTTTGACATAAAAAAAAAATCCACAAGTTAAGTAATTAGCAAAATAATTTTATGGAACATCCATTAAAGATTGGGTGCATTCCCATTGAAAGTAAAAAAAAAAAAGGCTTTTCGTATATTAATAATGTAAATGGTGTCCAGCAGTACAAGGTGCCCCTTTATCCCATCTTGCAATTACTCCCGACCTATAAAACCATTATGTCCAGGGCAGCAGCTTCTCCTTTTCTTTGAAAATAATGGCAAATGGCACAGAGGGTTTGAAGCGCTCGCTAAAATCTGAGACCATGGAACGATTTTGCCCCTGAATTGTTTTGCAGTTTTATTTTTTTTTCAATCAAATCACTGTTTGCACCCCACCAAAGTTGTAGCACTTGAGAACTTCAAAAAAATTTAAAAGCATTAAGGCAGATTTCGTTAAATGAGACAAACTCAAGGTTTATCATTGACTATGGCAATTTTTCCCATTTTATTTTGAGTGTGAAAGGGGGTTATTTATTAACGGTCCGAATTCCAAAAGCTCGAAAAATTTGAGTGTTTTTTTTACTATTTATTATACCCCGAAAATGGAAAAAGTCAGAATCTGAAAATCATTAGACTGCTGAGGTTGTATATAAGTCAGTGGGAGAGGTCCCTATCCTATTCGGAAGTTTCTGTGTTCTGCACTGGAATTAGCCCGAAAATCTGACTATTTCGCACTTTTTCGGCAAAAAATCAAAAAAATTTAGGCTTTTGTCCCTGATAGTTACATAGTTAAATTGGGTTGAAAAAAGACAAAGTCCATCAAGTTCAATCCTCCAAATGAAAACCCAGCATCCATACACATACCCCTCCCTACTTTTAATTAAATTCTATATACCCATACCTATACTGATGAAATTAAATAAATATTTTTTAATAATAAAATAGGTCCAATAAAATAAAAAAAAAATAAAATGGCTCTTTTAATAATAAATAAGGTCCAATCATGGATTCTAATTTGGTCTGACTTTTTTTTATTTAAATAGTCATAAAAATTCGGATTTTGATAAATAAGGCCCAAAAAGTGGTAATTCACTAATAGTCTTTAATTTAAACCACGGCTGTTCATTTGATGTCCAGCATTTTGATTACCCTGCCGAAACTAAAGCAGAGTCATTTAAAACCCAAGCTTATTTTCTCTGTAAATGCTTTAGACATGATATATTTGAACTAAAACACAGTTGCAATTTTCTTATTCCTTATTTACTTTAGTTTGCCTTCAAAATCCTTCAAGAGCCAGTAGGAGAACAGTTCAACAACCAACATGGCAACAGTTCATTCATCTTCATTTTCTTCTTTTGAGCGTGCGAAGATTTAAATTGTCAATCAGCAGAATCCATTAACGACCGGACATTAATATTTCTATTAGAACTGTGCAGCACGGTTGTATGGCTGGCCGTTCACCAATGGAAAGACTATACTGTTGGTAGAAATTGAATTATTTAAAAGCTATTTTACAGATTCTTGCTTTTCTCCAGGCAACAAGCAGGTTTTCATTTTCCTGCCACAAATGTAATATTCCCAAATTTGCAATCCCAGTGTAACAAACATTTCCTTGCCTCTGGTCCAATAAATAATAAAGTCAATCAGTATGCGTTAGAGGCAAAGGTATAAGCCTATTGGGCGCCTGCCAACATGACTTTGGCTAAAGAAAGTATTTTCTAAAAAATAAGTTTCTTTGAATCATGTATGAAATGCAAAGGAAAAAAGTCATTAATGTTTTAGTCATGATTCAAATATTCTGTGCAGTCTGGAAGGAACTTTAGGCTGCAAATCATATTAACCTGACAAAAGATTGCCAGTCTAAATCACAGGGGGCATTGATTGCTTGAACAGTAAAGCTGCTGAGAGCTATGGATGGGGTGGGCTGGAAGCCATTTTATTTGGAAATAATTACACAAGCTCTCCAGAACAATTATCATGTGTACGTTCCTCTATTATAAGCACCAGAGAGTTCAAACTGATACTCTAATTCTTTACTAGAGGTGAGCAAAAGAATTCATTATTTTGCATTTGCTTGTTTCCTATTAAGGACAGAGACACATGCGAAAACTTTGGGAGATTTAGTCACCCAGCAACAAATAGGCACTTCTTCAGGCGACTAATCTCCCCGAACTGCCTTCCCGCCGGCTAGAATCTAAATGGCTGGCAGGATAGCACTCGGAGTGCTTCATTTTCCGAAGTCGCCCGAAGTTTCCTTGTGAGACAACTTCGATGACTTTGGAAAATGTGTTTATAGCAATACGTTTGATACATTTTACAATAAAGAGATTGTTCAGTGTAAAGCTGAACATGATGAGACCTAGGAATTTCTGTCCTTTTTGGTTGCCCATATACTGGGTGTTAATGAAGTGTTGGGGAGGCTAAGCCTCACCTGACCAACATCAGTAAATGACCTACAGCATAAAGATGGAAGTATTATGCATGAAGTTGGTGCTACATTTATCCTGCCATGAATTATTGGATTATTATACATGAAATTGACATTGCCTTTGTTTTGGGGGTATTACAAATAAATTTGTCACTGTATTGATCTAGATGTGGTTCTTGGTGTATTTTATATGAAACTTGCACTTTATTAATACATTCCTATTTTTATATATTAAAGGGACATTATGGGAATTATTAACTAAAATCTGAATTTATCTCATAATCTACAAAAAAAATTTAAAAAAACGACCAAACTCCCAACCAAAAGTTGGGTTTTTCAGGCTAAACCCAGCTCAGACCAGGAAAACTTCAAATTGAGATATTGCCTCTCCCATTGACTTATACAGGACCTCACCAGGTCTGAGATGACACATTTTTTCAAACTATTTCCCAAATTGCTTGAATTTTTAGAGTTGTTTCCCAAAAACCCTGAAAAAGTTGGGTTTTTCAGACTAAACCCAACTCAGACCAGGAAAACTTCAAATTGAGATAGGTGCCTCTCCCATTGACTTATACAGGACCTCACCAGGTCTGAGATGACACATTTTTTCAAACTATTTCCCAAATTGCTCCCATTTACTTATACAGGACCTGAAATGACGGATTTTTGGATTCTGGCTTTTTGCAGCATTGGGGTATAATAAATTCTAGTTTTTTTCCATTCAGATTGTTATAAATAGCCCCTTATATATAGGATTGCCACCTTTTAATAAAATTTCCACCGGCTGGTGGTGGGGGCGGGAACAAAGGGGCTGGCCGTGACATAGAAAGGGGGCGGACCATGATGTAGAAAGGGGCAGAGCCAGAACACGTGATTGTACAGAAGGCAGCAGAAATAATTGGTTGGTGGGATTGGTGGTGGGCCGAGGACTTGGCAGGTGTTTTACCGGCTAGGCCGGAAAAATAACGGCTGGGTGGCAACCCTACCTTTATATCAATTAGGTACTGTATTTATGTTTTCATGGTCCTGCGGTTTTATATATGAAACTAGCACTGCATTTAACCTGTAGTGCCTGTACTTTCTGGCCTTCCAGGCCCAAAGCAAGGGTGCCCACTCATCCTGCCCTCCGTTCAACTCCGGATAAGAAGTCAGCACTAGGGATGCACCGAATCCAGGATTCGGTTCGGGATTCGGCCAGGATTCAGCCTTTTTCAGCAGGATTCGGATTCGGCCGAGCAGAAGGATTCTGCCCGGCCGAACCGAATCTGAATGCTAATTTGCATATGCAAATTAGGGGCAGGGAGGGAAATTGCGTGACTTTTTGTCAGAAAACAAGGAAGTAAAATATGTTTTCCCCTTCCCACCCCTAATTTGCATATGCAAATTAGGGTTCGGATTCGGTTCGGTATTCGGCCGAATCCTTCGTGAAGGATTCGGGGGTTCGGCCGAATCCAAAAAAGTGGATTCGGTGCATCCCTAGTCAGCATTTACCAACAGGATAAGATTTACATCAGGTGCACGTCTCTGGCAGCCACTCACAGCCGAAGTATTAAACTCTTTTTGGATTTAGACAGCACCAAAACAAGGCAATTTTTCTTCAAAAGCCTTTATTTAGAGGGATTTTTCTCAGACAGATATACAGCACAGCAACGTTTCAGGCTTACAACAGCCTTTCCTTTTCCGTTCAACTCCAACAACCCCACCCCTGTAGCCCACTCACTTGCTAGAACCTCACTATGAACCACCCGCACACACACTCAGCAAGCTTGCTTACAGGACTTACTGCTGCATGGTCTGGTACTGAGTGGGAAAAACCTAGGGGACCAATGTGTGCTGTGTGGTTCCTCTATGTGATCTGGTTAAGTATGATTCAAATATGCCTTTATGAAATGTTCTCTTGTGGGTATGGGCTAACGCTTTACTGGGTATTTCAGAAAAAACTAAATTGAAGATTAAATGTACCTTTATTTGGCCTTGAATCCCTATTTCTCATGTTCCTATTTTTAATCATCTGAACAAAGACTCCTTGTGGGTTTTTTTGGACAAACGTCTGGCAGTCAAGTTTGGTGATTAAAATTTTGAGCTGACTTCAGCTGTTCCTGGAACCCTTGTTGTCCAAAACTATGATGTATTCTTGGATGAGGAAGGTTCGTTTGTAGAAACCTCGAAACTATAGATCCCGCTCTTCCATCAATAACGTTTGGATCGATTGAATGCAAAAAAAATCCCCAATGTTTTAAACGCACAATTAAAAGGGAGAAAAGTCTCGTAATTCACATGAGCCAGTATTCTGTTAGTCATTCTATTAGTTTTCTGGCAGAAAAGTGTTCTTCAGAGAGTTTCAAACGCAGCAAGGTCCACTTGCTTATTAAATAACAGATGGAAAACTGAAGTCTTTCGCGTTTGGACATGCATCATTTTTATGTTTTGTTATGAAATAAAATGGAAATGAAATCATGTTGCAAGTTGCCATTATTGTCAGCTTTAATTAGAAATGTTGTGAGCCCAGTTTTTGAATCACCCAGCAGATGAATATGCACGCTGCTAAGTTCACAAATTTTGGTCAGTGTTGGTGTGACATATTGAGGCTCATGGCTTTGGTTACCGGGGTGCAGAAAATTGGAAGGGAGTTGCTGTTGCCACTAGGGAGAATGTGCAATAAAAGAAAATTATATGGCAAATGGCCCTGCTGCAAAGGACCAGACGAGGCCAGTGTTGGACTGGCCCACTGGGATACCAGGAAAACTCCCGGTGGGCCCAGGGGTCAGCGGGCCTTTATGGGAACAAAGAGGCTTAATAATGGAAGAATAGAGTATAGTATGTAGAGAAACGAGACTAGGAGAATAAAGAGGTTGAGTGAGGAGAGGAGGTATAAAAGTTTGGAAAGTGAGCCCTCAGCCTAAGGTTTTCTGGTGGGCCCCCGGCATCCCAGTCCGACACTGGACGAAGCCACAGTGCACCTTGGCCTCACAAAAACAATTTCGCTTTGTACACAGTAGTTGAAGGGATCAGCAAGCCAAAGGAAAAAAGAACTGCAGCCAGCACACAAATATGTTTGTTTATATATATATATATATATATATATATATATATATATATATATATATATATATATATATATATATATATATATATATATTTTATGGACACACTCTTTTCTTGGGAAGCACGGCCCAAAAATGTTAAATGGTGACTGAATGAACATTGAATTTGCTCTGTGTACCAGTATTGTGGTTCTGCGTTGCTCCAAAGGGCACTGACATTAATGAAACCAACACTTTGTAGCAGATATTAGGAGACATGAATTGAAAGAGTCAGTTGCGAGAAGAATGAAGATATATGAGACCTCCATAGCTGCTGTTTACAAATATTGATGGTACTTTTTGTGGGGCTGCTTATCCAAAATAAAGGAGTGTCATTTTTGATTTTTGGATAGGCAGTTTTTCAAAGAAATTGTCTCTTCGCCTCTTACAAGATTTTTTTTTTTTTGGTGTTATTTTGTATTTGGCTTCATCTGTACGATCTCACTTTGATCTGGTCCCAAATTTGGTACCACATCAATCACAGGTCAGGTTTTGTTCATTCGGAGGCCAATTTAGCAATTTTCAGATTCAAGTTTTTTTCAAAATGTGATAGTCAAAGAGAAAGATTTTGGGTGGCTATTAACATAAAGTTTGAGCTTGTCAATAGCAGCAATGATCCAGGACTTCAAACTTGTCACAGGGGGTCACCATCTTGGAAAGTGTCTGTGACGCTCACATGCTCAGTGGGCTCTGATTGGCTGTTGAGAAGCTAAGCTTAGGGCTCGTCACTAATTATCCAGCAGAAAATGAGCTTCCCTGGCTGTAATATAAGCTGATGCTACATGTTTGCTGATTATTCAATTCTGATGCTAATTGCACTGGTTTCTGTGCTGCCATGTAGTAATTATGTGTATTAATTACTAATCAGCCTTATATTGTGACATTTCTATTCTATGTGTACTGTATATTGTGAGTGGGTCCCTAAGCTCAGTAAGTGACAGCAGCACAGAGCATGTGCAGTGAATCAGCAGAAAAGAAGATGGGGAGCTACTGGGGCATCTTTGGAGACACAGATCTTTACTGCTAAAGGGCTGTGGTTGCCTCGGGCTGGTACAGAAGCCCACAATATAATGTACAACATTTCTAGCCTACTTCTTTAGTTTAACTTTCCTTGTCCTTTAAAGAGTTTTTCTCTCAGCACTTGTGGAAAGAAGACATTACGGGGAAAGCCGAGAAGCCAGGAAACAATTAGCGTTGCGCCGTTACATGCCTTGCTTATGTGTATGTGTGTGTATGCGCTGACGAGTCTGACAAAGCACATCTTACAACACTTGTTACTGGATTGTACAAAATGTTTTTAGATCCAACTACCCTCCATAACCGTTCCCATCTGGTCCTGGTTTAATTTAACTCAAAATTCAGGGATTAAGGCTTCTGTTGCCAGAATAATGTGTAGCCAACATATTCTTCTAACAATGCAAGATTGTGGATGTGGTCTTCACTGTAGGGTCAACAGGACTTCCCAATTGCTAAGTGACCCTCTGAGAGACCAAATAAGTGCAGTATGGCCATGTCAGTAAAGTATATTGCTGTCTGGGCATGAGCCAAAAGCAATGATTGAAAAGCAACAGGCCTGAGTGCAGCCAACCTTAACTCAAAGGGGCAAATTCACTAAGATGCGAAGTTGCGCCAGGCGCAACTTCGCCGCACTTCGCCAGGCGTATTTTCGCCAGCGCTCCACAAATTCACTAAAATCCGAAGTTGGGCACAGGGGTAGCGTAAGTTTTCGAAGTTGCGCTAGCATTAATTCGCCAAGAGAAGCGAAGTTTCGCTAGCGATGGTTCATTTGCATACGCGCGAAATTCAAATTTCAATGGAGGAACATGTATCTGCACTACAAATGCCTAGAAAACCTTCAAATCAGAAAATATAAATGTTATTTTGCCCTACACATGTGCCCACTGTCTAGGTAAGTTGCCATGAGTCAGGAAATGTAGGGGGGAAGGAGGGGAGCCCCTAAAAATTTTTCAATCTTTTTCAGCCTATCACCCATCATGAAGAAAACACGCCAGCGTTTTTTGGGACTTAGAAAAAAATGTGATTTTTTTGGAAACAATCCCTATCTACTCTATTGCGCTTCGCCAGGTCTGAGGAAGGAAGTCTAGCGTAAAAGGTAGCGTTCAGTACACTGCGCAAGTTAGTGAATTTGCGTAGTTACATTGCTAGACAAAATTCGCCTGGCGTAAGTGTGCTAAGTGTGCTAAGTAACACTAGCGAATTTACGCCAGCGTTCGCTAGTGAATTTGTGAAGTACCGAAAATGCCAAACGCTAGCGAATTGACGCTAGCGTTCGGCGCTTAGGGAATTTGCGCCAAAGATGGTGCTCATTGTCTTTGTATTTAATAGACTGATATGCCTCATAACACTGTTGTGTCTGAAGTATCCAGTCAGCTAGAATCTAAATAAAGCTTGTGGCTAGAGAAAGTAATAGCCAAGGCTGTGATCTGACCATTTTAGTAACATTGACTAGTTTTTTTTGTTGTTGCAAATAACAGTAGAGAACCTATTTTTAAGGTACATCCTTATATAACTCAATGGCGCTCATTTATAAACTTTGCGAAGGGCAGATTGGTTCGCGCAGTGAATATACAGTATTTGCCCTGTGCATTGTTATATTTATAAAGCTGGATATGAGTGTGCAAAAAAAATTAAAAAAAAAAATTTTGAACTGCGAATGCCTATAAGAGCTTTTTAAATATGGCAAAAATTGCAAATTGCGAACATTTATGCACCCACTCTGTGCTTGAATTACGCCACGACTTTGGTGGCGGAGAAAATATTCGAAAGATCAGTTTTGCAAATTACGAATTTAAGTTACTGTCAATGCTATTTTCGCACACAAGAACCTCGCACAGTGGGAGCACTGACACAAACACCCATCTCATTTGCGACCCATTCGCGAAAATTTATGGGTAATGAGAATTTGCAAAAAATGGAAGGATGGGCCCAGCAGTGCAATATTTTAGCGTTGGATTAAGTCAATCTCACTTAAAGATGATAATGCAGAGAGTAAATACGTGGGCACCTCTAGGTGGGTAACACAGTCAGTGACATTGGCCCATCCTAAAAACCATATAAGAATATCACTTATCTTTGTGAAGTATTAATTTTTGCAGAAATCATTGGAGTTTTATGGAATTGATAGTCTTGATAGAGTCTTGTAAACCATGTATCACTTTCTAAATGCCAAAGTATTTGGTCAATATCCTTCAAAGGGCTGGGACACACTGGGCGATTTGGGGATATTTAGTCGCCTGGCGACTAATCGCCGCGACTTTCCACGACCAATCTTCCCCGAATGCCTCCCCTCGCTCTGCGCCTGGCTAAAATGAAAAATCGCCTGCGCTAATCACACGCGGCGATTCGTTTTCTGAAGTCGCCCGCAGTTTCCTCGTGAGGCAACTTCGGGCGACTTCGGAAAACGAATCGCCGCGTGTGATTAGCGCAGACGATTTTTCATTTTAGCCAGGCGCAGAGCGAGGGGAGGCATTCGGGGGGAAAAGTCGCGGCGATTAGTCGCCAGGCGACTAAATATCCCCAAATCGCCCAGTGTGTCCCAGCCCTAAAATAACCAAGCATGGGCCTTGATTCAATTGCTGCTTCAGCAGGAAGCACTAGAAACAGAAACCCAGTAATATTTTGGGAGGTCCTTTGCTTTATCCGTCAGATTGCTTTTATTTTTTGAATAGCTTCTGCATGATAACACTGTTGCCTTCTTTTAGTTTTGGCAGGAAGATCTAGGAATTTCTGAGATATATCCCATCTTAAAACTTTTCTTGTCTCAAACAAGCCGTGACGCATTTTTTTTTTAGTGGTAGATTATTTGGATCACACTCATTACAAGGCTCCATATAATTTCTTAGCAGCACATATTTCACAGCAGTTTGAAGCCAACTGAAGTTTTTTTAGAAAAGGTCATTGAAAAGCTAACCATACTAGGGAGGCTAAATGTTTGTGGAAGCTTGGAAAAATCCATCCAGAATTTCAACAGTTCACAGCAAGGAACAAATCAGTCTTACACTGTGGTTCTGATAGATCCATAAATTATTTTCATAGACCACCAAGGGTGGCTGTCTGATCTCAAACAGAACAGAGGGCAATAGACTGTTATATTTTTGCTATCACAGATCATTTATTTCACCGTGGTGTATTAATAGATCCCACTCCACATTCCCAAACAAATGGAATGGCAATGGGAATGTTGCACATGAATATAAAGACATGTTTAACTCTAAACAAGAGATGCTTCTTCATCAGGCTGCTTGTGTAACCGGATGAATCGCAGAGACATACGTAGTTCTCAAGAGATCGGCAGAGGGAAAATGCTTGAACAAGAGGTCATCTACTGAACCTTGATTTGAAGGGATTGAGAGAGAAAGAAAAAAACATCTCCCAATGGAGTCGGGAGAGTCTAAATAAGAGCAATATTTCATGAATGCTTGCTCCAAATGATAGGTTGGATTCCTCTTGTTGTACAAATGCACCAATACTGATGGGGGAATAAATTCGGCAGTCGCAGCAAATCTCCACGTTCCGCCACCGGCGAGTCAATTCAGGACGCAAAATTTGCGAATCAGCGATAAATTCGTGAAATGCATTGGGCGTCAAAATAATTTTGATGCACATCATTTCGACGCCCGCAAGAATTTTTATATGTATATGCGCGCCTATTTTGTCCAAAATGCATTAAAGTCAATGGGCGTCCAAATAATTTTGACAATTTTTACGAGCGCAACTATTCATGCTTTTTTGATGCGGCGGATATTTCACCAGGGAATTTCTGCCGCTCAGGTTATAGAGCATTAAAAATAACTTCTGTATGTGTTGTCTTTGTCATGGTACTTACCTTAGCATATTATTCCAATTTCATTATGATAGTATGATTATATTTTTATATTATTTGTTTTTGCAAACACAGACTATACATTTTCGTAGAGATCAACTATATTTTTCAGAAATCTGTTGTCTAGAAATACTGGAGTTGCAAAGTGTCATTTCCCATAGAGTTCTATCAAAACATAGTGTTATAAAACTGTCTTAATGATTAAAAAATATAAAATCCAGGGCAGTGTAAAAAGTGTGAAAATGGGCACCACCTGGAATGTTTTTTGACGCCAATTGACTTCAATGCATTTTAACAGATTTTTTTCGCTGTTACTCAAATCTTTTGCCGCCAATTATTCGGTGAAGTGACACTGGACAGATTCACCCATCACTACTTAGAATTTATTGCTGGATTTCATTCTGGTATGAGGTGCAGTTCAATATAAATAAGTGCTAAGGAAACAGATTTTGCACCTCTCAGGACTCCTGCGCTTGCAGCTACGTGTTGTTCAGTGAAGCCCAGTAACTTGTACTTGATATTAACTAAACTAACCTACTTATATTTTTATAAAGTTATAGAAACTCCCTTTTTCCGGGTACCACAGCATATCATTTTCAGGAATTTGTATAACAAACAATACTCTACTTTAGCAATCAAAAGAAGAATTCTTTCCCTGGCAAAGAGATCTCAGAGGATGGAAAAGGGCAGATATGAGAGTTTTGTGTTCCTTTAATGAAAGGCAATATGTTTTATCACGTACCACTAGGATCCTGGGATAGAAATTAGCCACTGGAATTCAGCTTCTAATATCGGCCTTATCTGCCAGGCGTCTTCAGTTTCTTGGGCAGCGCGATAAAACGTACTTAGCCATGAAGAAGGGGGAAAAAAAAAATAACAGTTAAACAGTGAAATGTAAAACTCACTGGGGAGGTATGTGAATCTCGTTGAAAATGATCATGCAGGATCAGATAATAGATCAGTCGGTCAAATATTTTACATCTCTAATTGCTAATAGAAATGACAAATTGGGGGGTTCCTGAACAATTCCTGGCATTTCCCCAGCAGTTTGAGTTCGATCTCATTTATTAAGACAATGTAACCTAGAAAGGCTGCTCAGAAGTCACCAAAAAATAAATAAATAAATAAATAAAGAGGGCAAAGTCAGTCTATGAGGCAAATTTTCCAAGCAGTAAAATATGTCCCTTGTTATTTTGATCATTGAATAAAACTGGAAAAGATTCTTAAATGTAAAACTTCCCGTTTTTCTTTATTAGAAGCTCCAAGCTCTGCCCTCAGGTTTGTTTTTTTGTGCCTGATAACAAAGTGTTATGGGGAAATGTAATAAAGCAAATAAAAATTGGAGTAGCTTAAAGGGATACTGTCATGGGGGAAAAAAATGTTTTCAAAATGAATCAGTTAATAGTGCTGCTCCAGCAGAATTCTGCACTGAAATCCATTTATCAAAAAGGCAAACAGATTTTTTTATATTCAATTTTGAAATCTAGACATATTGTCAATTTCCCAGCTGCACCAAGTCATGTGACTTGTGCTCTGATAAACTTCAATCACTCTTTACTGCTGTACAGTAAGTTAGAGTGATATTACCCCCCTCCTTTTTCCCCCCAGCAGCCAAACAAAAGAGCAATGGGAAGGTAACCAGATAGCAGCTCCCTAACACAAGATAACAGCTGCCTGGTAGATCTAAGAACAACACTCAATAGTAAAATCCAGGTCCCACTGAGACACATTCAGTTACATTGAGAAGGAAAAACAGCAGCCTGCCACAAAGCATTTCTCTCCTAAAGTGCAGGCACAAGTCACATGACTTGGGGCAGCTGGGAAATTGACAAAATGTCTAGCCCCATGTCAGATTTTATAATTGAATATAAAAAAATCTGTTTGCTCTTTTGAGAAATGGATTTCAGTGCAGAATTCTGCTGGAGTAGCACTATTAAAGGGGACCTGTCACCCTAAGAAATAATTTCAAATTCTTTTCTATCATGTTAGTTGAGCAAAATAAACTTTACTTACACTGTATTTATTATTTAAATTTTGTTTCCTTCTGTTTTGGAATTATACAATCACAGCAAGCAGGCAGCTGCCATTTTGTGGACACGGTTATTAAGGGAAATTGTGTATCACCCCAAAATCTTTTGTATGAACCAGAATGAGGGACCTAATGTCCATGGCAGTGCCGTACACAATTCTAGAGCCTGAGGAGGGAAGGGGGAATGTGAGGAGAGCAGTGACATGTAGGAAGTGCTGAATGGAAAGTGAAAGTAATTGACTGCCCCTCCTCTATGCCACGGGCATAGAGGTGGGGCAGATAATATTTGATTGACAGTTTAGATATTTAAAGACCTTTATAACGGGTATGGATGTTTTAATGAAAAAAATTTTGGGGTTCCATATTTAATTTGTAAAGGACTTTCATTATGCAGTTTTTTATGTGTAGGTGACAGGTCCACTTTAAGTGATGCGTTTTGAAAAAAAACATGTTTTCTGATGACAGGATCCATTTAAGTGACTCTAATTTTTGTTTGTAATATAGTGATATCAAACCTGCGGGTGTAAACAGCCTCTTCTGAACTGTTAATCTCAAAAAAAATGTTTTCTCATAGAAATGTAATAAAAGTCGCAAAACAATTTGCACAAATTAGAATACAAATCCGCATTTCACAATGTAATATTCTTCCTTAAACTTTTAGTGCATTGCGGATTTTAATCGCGCATTTTTTAAGATGTGTTTGAAGGTGTCGTCATCTTTTGGAGCAAACGTAACAACTTTTTCAGTAAGAAGTTTTATTACATTCACTGGGCACTGGCGCAAACTAATACAATCGCAAACCTAAACAGTTTCCGAAAAAGCTATATTAAATTCGCGCAAAGGAAAATTTGTTCGCACAAAGGTGTAACTTTTCTTATTGCGAATAATTTTTCCGTTACCGACTTTTATTACATCCCCCACCCCTTAGTCTTTTTTTGGGGGAGTTTATATTTTGCAACATTTATAGCCACTTTTGCAGTTTCATATGGAAATGTATTGACATGGTTGCGGTTTGTCGTGCTTTATGCCTGAGACTCTTGCGATGTTTATAACATTCAGACCACAGTGGTCAGACATCCCAGTGATTCTCAAACTAGAAGGTCGGCATTTACTTGCAATTTTGGTTATTGGTTCTCAGATATATTTTCTTGGGTAATATTTAAATGTCTCTTTGCCAAAGATACAGTAGGGAGTCCAAAAGAATTTCTGTTATGTCTTATTATTAATTTATTGCATTGCAGTTGTTTTCATTACTGTTTGCGGAGCCAACTTTCAGACATCTATGGTAATATATGATATATCCATAATGAACTGCAGGAGCCAGTGACTGCCATTTGTATTTTGATTCTGATGTTCAGCAAGACCTGATTGTGGGAAGATTTAAGTACTTGAAGCCTAAAGTTGAAAAAGTTTTAAAAACCCTGTAATATCCACACTGAAGACATTTTTACATCACTGAAGATCAACTGTTTAAACATTTTATTTCATGATCAAGAGTTTTGGCAAAGGAAACGCAACAAACCCTGTGTCCCCCGGGTTCCCCATAGGGTCTGCTGTGTGTTGGTTATGTCTTTTGGTCCGATGGGTGTGGAAAAATATAGAATTTTTATGAATAAAATTTTTATAATAAAAAAATTAGAAGAGAATAGTTCAATTAGTAGAGTAAAGTGCAGGTTGATAGTATTGTTTTTGGATTGTGGAATGGGAGTTCAGGGTTGGACTGGTTCACTGATGTACCGGGAGAAAACCTGATGGGCCCCAGTCCTCTTGGGCCCCATCGGCCTGAGCTGCGTTGAACAGAGGTGAAGCACTAGGGGTCCAGTATTCATGGGGAGTGGTGGGCCCTTTGGTAGGGGGGTTGGGCTGAGGTTCAGGCTTTCCAGTGGGCCCTATCTCCCCTAATCCGATAGAGTTGGAGCTATTTATTTTATTGATATATTATTATTTACTGCCATTTATATTCTCTCACCCAGAGTATTGGGAAGCAGAGACACAGGGGAAAGGAGACTATATGCACTATACATGAGACAGTTTTTTTTTAAGGTCAAAAATAACATTTGCAAAACATTAATGGGCTTATTTATAAAAAAAAAATTTAAAAAAACAAATTTTGAATTAAAACTCGACAATTTGAATGAAAAAATGACTAGAAATTTGCCTAGGACAACTCCCATTGACTTCTACATGAACTCGGCAGCTTTTAGATGCTGATCTTTTTACATTTGAGTTTTTGAGTTTTCTGCTAAAAGGACATGTAAAGCCTACATTTTACTACCATGTACCGTATATACTCGAGTATAAGCCGTCCCGAGTATAAGCCGAGGTACCTTATTTTACCTCCAAAAACTGGGAAAGCTTATTGACTCGAGTATAAGCCAAGGGTGAGAAATGCAGCAGCTTCTGATAAGTTTCAATCTTGTTTTTGGATGACTATTCTTAGGCGCCGGCTACTATTCTAAGGCGCCGGCGAATATTCTTAGGCGCCGGCGAATATTCTTAGGCGCCGGCTACTATTCTAAGGTGCTGGCGAATATTCTTAGGCGCCGGCTACTATTCTAAGGCGCCGGCGAATATTCTTAGGCGCCGGCTACTATTGTAAGGCGCCGCCGAATATTCTTAGGCGCCGGCGACCGTTTTTGCGCTTGACCCGAATATAAGCCGAGGTAGAGTTTTTCAGCATATTTTGGGGGCTGAAAAACTCGTCTTATACTCGAGTATATACGGTATATAAATTGGGCATATCTTCCCCACCCAAGCCACATCATTTGTACTGCATATACCCCCTCCATTTGCCAGTGCCATCACATTTCCCTAAAACAAATAGCAGCTTTCGACCGGCAGCCATTTTCCCTCTGACTCATCATCAGTAACATGAGACATGTATGCTGTAAAGTTTATACAATGCAGACTGCAGGTTACACAGGCACAACATACTTTGATAAAAAATTCTGCTGGGGTTGAGCACTGTAATGGTTAAGCTGAGCTCAGGAGAGGTGGTTAGGAGAAATAAAATAGAACCAGACAACTAGAGCAGAGTTTGTATGGGAACCAGGCCCGGACTGACCATGTAACTGTTCGGGCAAATGCCCGAGAGGCCGCGTTATATTTTGTTTAATTGGGCCGCTCCTTTGCGATAATACTAATTAGAACTCACCTTTCACTACATCCGGTGGGCTCTAGGACCCTGCTCCTCCGTACTAGCTCCCACTATGGCTCCGCCCCTCCCACTCCTCTCTGCTGCTGCCCTGTACGAGTGTAAGCTCTACAAACAGGGCCTCTCAGTCTCCTGCATCAGCTCAGTAAGTACAGACAGGATTCAGCACACATTACTGTAGAGCAGCAGTCAGCAGGTCCACGTCTGCCCAGTAGTTACTGAGGCTGTGGATTATATTCTTTATGCTGACTGCTGCTCTGCCTGTGCTGAGCCTGAAGCCCTGAACGTAATGCTCCCTGCCACAGAAAGATTCAATTATACATTTTTTTATTTTGCAATGTGCAAACAAAACAATTGAAAAAAAATAGGAGTAAAAGGAGGAGAGGCTGATGGAATAAAAAATAAAGGAGCAAAATAAATAGGAGTGAAGATGAGGAAGCAGAATAAAGAATGAAATGAGAGAAAGCTGGAATAAAGAAAAGCTAAATGCTGAAGGGTTATGAGAGAGAATTTGAGAAAAAAATAATGCAGAAAGGATCCATCCTCTTTTCTTTCTGTAATTCTTGTGACAGTGGGCTGTCATAGTATGAAATAGTTGGTGGCCACTATGTTCCATGAAATGTTGGGGGCTAATGGAACAAGGAAGACAGAGATACAGTACAAAGGCAGGGTTACAACAACAGTTAGCAGGAGAGAAGCAGAGACAGGCACTGGAGTCCCTGTGGTATGCCAGTTGACAACTCTAGAACTACTGCAGGCACCCCCTACTATAAATGATAAGGATATTAGAAGTCACTGAGGGGTTGTTCTGTGACCATATAAAGACAAAAGGCTGCAGGCTGAGTTATACAGGGAACTCTGAGTATCACTCATGTATTATAAGGGATAATGTACCCCCTACTGTAAATGATAAGGATATTAGAAGTCACTGAGGGGTTGTTCTGTGACCATATAAAGGCACAAGGCTGCAGGCTGAGTTATACAGGGAACTCTGAGTATCACTCATGTATTATAAGGGATAATGTACCCCCTACTATAAATGATAAGGATATTAGAAGTCACTGAGGGGTTGTTCTGTGACCATATAAAGACAAAAGGCTGCAGGCTGAGTTATACAGGGAACTCTGAGTATCACTCATGTATTATAAGGGATAATGTACCCCCTACTGTAAATGATAAGGATATTAGAAGTCACTGAGGGGTTGTTCTGTGACCATATAAAGGCACAAGGGTGCAGGCTGAGTTATACAGGGAACTCTGAGTATCACTCATGTATTATAAGGGATAATGTACCCCCTACTGTAAATGATAAGGATATTAGAAGTCACTGAGGGGTTGTTCTGTGACCATATAAAGGCACAAGGGTGCAGGCTGAGTTATACAGGGAACTCTGAGTATCACTCATGTATTATAAGGGATAATGTACCCCAGGGCCGCCATCAGGGGGGGACAGGGGGGACAAGCGTACCGGGCCCGGGCATGAAGGGGGGCCCGGCAGCGCTGCATTTTTTGAAGATCCGGGCCCCCCTTACGAGCGCCCGAGCCGTACGTCTTGCCTCTGTGCTGCTGAATGCGGAAGTGCCGAAAAGCCGAAGCCGATGCGCCGAAAAGACCCGAAGTCACGGAAAAAGCCGAAGTCACGAAGCGCCGAAAAGACCCGAAGTCACGAAAACAGCCGAAGCCGAAGTCCTGAAGCAGCGCAAAGACCCGAAGTCACGAAAACAGCCGAAGCCGAAGTCCTGAAGCAGCGCAAAGACCCGAAGTCACGAAAACAGCCGAAGCCGAAGTCCTGAAGCGGTGAAAAGACCCGAAGTCACGAAAGGAGGTGAAGTTGAAGTACTGAAGCCGTGAGTTCAATTCTACTGAACACCAGTTTGTGTATTTTTTTTTTTTTTAATTCCCTGGCCACCAATGTATTATTTTAATATTCTATAGGCCCCTGCAACCAATCTTTTTTTTTTAAAACATGTTTTTTTGGGGCCCCAATTTTTTTTTTAACTCGTAAGGGGCCCCTTGCCACCATTGTTTTTTTAAAAAAAAATAAAAAATAATAATTTTCTTTTTGGTGGCCCAAAATTTTTTTAACTTGTAAGGGGGCCCCTGCCACCAGTTTTTTTTTTTTTTTTTTTCAAATTTTTTTTTGGGGCCCCAATTTGTTTTTAACTTATAAGGGGGCCCCTGCCGCCAATGTTTTTTTTTTTTTTTCAAAAAAAAAATTTTTTTTTAAAAAAATTTTTTTGGGGCCCCAATTTGTTTTTAACTTGTAAGGGGGCCCCTGCCACCAGTTTTTTTTTTTTTTTTTTCAAAAAAAAAAAAAATTTTTTTTTCAAATTTTTTTTTGGGGCCCCAATTTGTTTTTAACTTATAAGGGGGCCCCTGCCGCCAATGTTTTTTTTTTTTTTTCAAAAAAAATTTTTTTTTTAAAAAAAATTTTTTTGGGGCCCCAATTTGTTTTTAACTTGTAAGGGGGCCCCTGCCACCAGTTTTTTTTTTTTTTTCAAATTTTTTTTTGGGGCCCCAATTTGTTTTTAGCTTATTAGGGGGCCCCTGCCACCAATGTTTGTTTATTTTTTAGTTTTTTTTACATTTTTTTTTTGTTGGGGCCCCAAGTTTTTTTTAACTTATAAGGGTGGCCCCTGCCACCAATGTTTTTTAAAAAAAAAAAAATTTAATTTTTTATTTTTTTGGGGCCCCAATTTTTTATAAGGGGGCCCTGACCATCAATAGCTTTTTACAACTTGTGTGGGGGGGGTTACTTTTTTAGCGCTGATGTCTGTGTGGTCTTTTAACTGCGATGTGGAGTGGGCGGGAATGGGGTGGAGCTTGGTCATCAGTGTGGGCGGGGCCCAGGGGGCCCCAAAAATTTTGTTGTACGGGGCCCCGTGATTTCTAATGGCGGCCCTGATGTACCCCCTACTGTAAATGATAAGGATATTAGAAGTCACTGAGGGGTTGTTCTGTGACCATATAAAGGCACAAGGCTGCAGGCTGAGTTATACAGGGAACTCTGAGTATCACTCATGTATTATAAGGGATAATGTACCCCCTACTGTAAATGATAAGGATATTAGAAGTCACTGAGGGGTTGTTCTGTGACCATATAAAGGCACAAGGCTGCAGGCTGAGTTATACAGGGAACTCTGAGTATCACTCATGTATTATAAGGGATAATGTACCCCCTACTGTAAATGATAAGCAAACATAAATTTAAATGCCCATTGGTATGTATCTTATAGGATGCATTATTAGTTCTCCTTTAGTGCAAGCCCAGAAGCGAAAATGTACTCCTTTTGTATTTGTTTATGACTTATTATATATATATATATGAAAAAAGCCTGGGTGGTAGTCAGTAGATCAGAGATACAAAATGCAGAAGGTGACAGCACTCCAAGGAAAATACACGATACTTCAATAGTCAGGAAAATATAGTGGAGGTTTTATTGAAATCCAACGTTTCGGCTCCACACAGGAGCCTTCCCTGACGAAGGCTCCTGTGTGGAGCCGAAACGTTGGATTTCAATAAAACCTCCACTATATTTTCCTGACTATTGAAGTATCGTGTATTTTCCTTGGAGTGCTGTCACCTTCTGCATTTTGTATATATATATATATATATATATATATAATATGCCCGTGTGTAAATAAAAGACCAGCATGCATTTCTGTGTGGGCTGCTTTGATTTTTTTTGCCTGGGCTGCTTTTTACTCCCAGTCCGGCCCTGATGGGAACCAGTAATGCTATCGATTCATTGGCTGTTAGATTGGAGGGTGGGTTTAGTAATCTAAGATGAGAAGAACTGAGCATGCTTATAAGTCAACAGCCAAAGCAAATTCCTGAGGGAGGGGGCAGAGTGGGTTAGAGGAGGGAAAGGATTTCTAAAGTGATTAAGGGCATGCTTCAGCCTTACTGTTAACCTTTTAACATCCAGAGTGGCAGTTATCTAAAGATTTCAAAGAGGCTGATCACGGATTACATTTTTGTAGAGGGGGTTTACATGCCCTTTAATAAATACCAGACATTTTATAAAAATGTAATTAAAATTTGTGCCAAAAATTTCGAATCATGACAAAAATTTGAATTTGAACCTTGATAAATCACCCCCTAAGTGTTAAGTGCAATTATCAGCAACAATTCACCTTTTCCCCTACAATGCAGAGTTTATTCCTAGAATCTCACCATCATTTCAGCAGAGTACAATTGCGTGTGCACTTTTTTTGGTGCAAATCGCTGCAAGTTGTGGCTAGCATTGTTAGAGTGAAAATGTTGTTATTTCTGGTGCACAATGTTAAAAGCAGTGGATTAAAATAGGGAATGAAGGATGCCTTCAAGGCCACACCATTAGTGTGCGATTATTTTGCCACAAGTTTATTGCACCTATCGACAAAATCGACAAAAATCCTGGAATTATTTCAGGTGGCTGTAGTTCCAGGGTTTTATGCATCACTAGACAAAGGTGTATAATTCTTTTGAGCGGACTGGATGGCTGGATTGACACTTCGAATATCGAAGTCGAAGGATTTACCGCAATTCCTACGATCGAACGATCAAAGGAAAAATAGTTTGATCGAAAGATTAAATCCTTCGAATCGAACGATTCAAAGGATTTTAATCCATCGATCGAAGGATTTTCCTAAGATCAGAAAATTGTTAGGAAGCCTATGGGGACCTTCCCCGTAGGCTAACATTGGCCTTGGTAGGTTGTATTTGCCTAAGTAGGGGATCGAAGTATTTTTTAAAGAGATAGTACTTCGAACGATTTTTAGATCGAATTGTTCAATTCGAAGTCGAAGTCATAGTCGAAGGTCGAAGTAGCCCAGTCGATGGTCGAAGTAGCCCATTCGATGGTCGAAGTAGCCCTATTCGACCATTCGAAATTCAAGGTTTTTTTTCTTTTCCTTCACTCGAAAAGTAAATGGGCCCCCTAGTGCAACTATTTGGGTGCAAGTACCTTTAATGAATGGAGTCAGTATTTCAAAGCAGTTTTCACATTATTAACACCGTATATTTTCAAGTAAGAGGTCAGATTTCCATTTAATATTCTATGTATTTACTTTCTTTCTGCAACCCAGATTTCCATTCATCTATAGAGATGGCGCGAACTGTTCGCCGGCGAACTTGTTCGCGCGAACATCGGGTGTTCGCGCTCGCCGGAAGTTCGCGAACGTCGCGCGACGTTCGCCATTTTGGGTTCGCCATTGTTGGCGCTTTTTTTTGCCCTCTCACCCCAGACCAGCAGGTACATGGCAGCCAATCAGGAAGCTCTCCCCTGGACCACTCCCCTTCCCTATAAAAACCGAAGCCCTGCAGCATTTTTTCACTCTGCCTGTGTGTGCTGAAGAGATAGTGTAGGGAGAGAGCTGCTGCCTGTTAGTGATTTCAGGGACAGTTGAAAGTTTGCTGGCTAGTAATCGTTTTGATACTGCTCTGTTATTGGAGGGACAGAAGTCTGCAGGGGTTTGAGGGACATTTAAGCTTAGGTAGCTTTGCTGGCTAGTAATCTACCTTCTACTGCAGTGCTCTGTATGTAGCTGCAGTGGGCAGCTGTCCTGCTTCTGATCTCATCTGCTGACTGCTGCAATAACAGTAGTCCTTGTAAGGACTGCTTTTATTTATTTTTTTGTTCCAATACAGAGCAGTATCAAGCAGATTACTAGCCAGCAAACTTACTATCATCTGTCCCTGAAATCACTAACAGCTCTCCCCCTACACTATCTCTTCCAAGCACACACAGGCAGATTTTTCAGATACATTTTTGCCCTTGATCCCCCTCTGGCATGCCACTGTCCAGGTCGTTGCACCCTTTAAACAACTTTAAAATCATTTTTCTGGCCAGAAATGTCTTTTTTAGATGTTAAAGTTCGCCTTCCCATTGAAGTCTATGGGGTTCGCGAACCGTTCGCGAACCGCTCGCATTTTTGCGCAAGTTCGCGAATATGTTCGCGAACTTTTTTTCCGACGTTCGCTACATCCCTATTCATCTTACCTTGTTCAGAAAGTCTTCCTTGTTGAAATCTCCAGTTGGAACTCCCTGCGCCCATCGTTGGGCTGGTGTTCTATTTGACATTTACATATCCTTCCGAAGCACCTGCTATTTCATGCATCGAATTGTTGCCTGCCTGACACTACTGAAGCCACACACTAAGCTGATACTGTACAGCTGTTGTAGGTTCTTACTTTTTGTTTTGCCGCCCGATACTCAACTCCCAGCACTTTCCCCTTGAAGTAATGATGTTGATGCCAAACGTTTGACTCCCCTTAATAATGGAGATAAAGGCCGACTCTTTGAAAGTAAACCTCAAAGGCACAAAAGCGTTTGTAATATTTACCAATACATACACATATACTGTATAATATATATTTTGGAATTGGAAAGGGAACTCCATTGAGTGTAGTGGAACATTCTGAAAGAGTATGGCTTCACTTGAAAGCTTCCCTGATGGGCACGGTATCACATGTTCTTGGCAGTGCGCCCCAACTCTCTGATCTTTAAATCTCCGATCTGCCTTGGCCTTTGATAACTGTTCCACATTCCTCCATTGACAAGAAACAAAAACATTATAAAGTATTTCGAGCCACTGGTCAATAAAACATCACAGCCGTTCCAAGCAGAATGTGTGTAATAATAGGGTTGAGCTCCCAACCAGCCTACTCAAATGTAATAAATAAATCCACTAAACTATCATTTTCCTAAACCACTTTGTTGCTGTTACAACTAGAGTTATTGCTATGAAAACAATCAGGAGGCTATTACAGTTTACCTAACCTTTGAAGGCTTCCATGCATGGGCTTTCGCTGTTAAAATGCCAGATTACGGTTGGTCATTACTTTAACGCTTCAGATATAGAGTTTCTACTATAAACATGTCATCTGACATTATAGAACCCTTATTGTGCTTGAAAAATAACTGCGGGACAAGCCTCCATCATATTATTTAGCAGAATGAAATGGAAGCAAATGTTCAGTTTTAAATAGAGTCATCAAATAAGACAGTGGGGAAGACATTCTGAGAGAATCAATACATATAAATACAACCTTTACTGAACTAAGAAAACACACTACCATAAGAAAACATATACTGGAAATATATTATTGTTCTTAAAGATTTAATTCAATCCAACAAACTGAATGCAGACCATTAGGCCAATAACAGCTAAGGGCGAAGGTCACATGGGGCATTTTACGTTGTGTTTTTAAAACCGCGCGGTCGAGTGTCAATGTGCTCAAAATGAAGCCCTACTGAAAATAATGGAATACGCACTAAAGCAATTCCCACTGGGCGCTTGTGAGCCAACACCCACCACAAGACGCCAGTATTCACGGTTTTCATCAGAAACACCATTGCGCCAAGGAAACACCACATTATTTTCAGGTAACTGTATGGAATCCACGGGTCTTGTCTTATTCTCTGCTCCGATTTTCTCCCTTTAAGTGTCTTCCATTGTCTACAACCATATCTATTCCCCCTCCTGATTCTTCTTCTGCTTGTAAAATTCTCCCATTTTTTCTTTCCCTTCACATTAGTTTCTGCTGTTTCATTGGGCTCTCCTCCATACTTTTCTTCTGCTTTCTGTATTCTCATCATTTCCTGATATCTTATCTACTATAACCCTGTTTTATTGTAATCTTTTTTTATTTTCCTTTCCCTTTCATGAAATTTATTTTGCTCTCTGTATTAACTTCTCCTCGTTCTTTTCTTTCTTTCTGTTCCCCATTTCTCTTCTCAATGCGCCTCTTTTCTCTAATATTCACCCCTTCTGCCACCCTCTATTTCTTATAGCTTCATAGTCCATTTAGGGTCAGGACACACAGGCAGATTCAAACTGCCTCCCCTGCCTTCCTGCCAGCTAGAATGTAAGCCACTGGCTGGATGGCACTCGTCGCGATTATTTTTTTTGGGGGCATGGTTCCCTTAGACTCTCAGGCCTAGATCCTCTGTGTTTAACTGACTTTGGATTTGGAGTCAGTGCTTCTATATCAACCTGTAGCCAATCAGATCATTAGAATTTTCTTATTTAACAGACCACTCAATAAGAACTGTAATATGTGTGCGATGCAACCCTATATGCAGTGATGGTTATACGTAGTGTCATGGAATTTCAGGAACCGGAGACGACTTGAGGTGAAAGACAGAAAGTTTAGGTGACAGGAGCACCATGGATTCTGAACTCAAAGAGTCAGATCACAGGGCTTTTATAAACTTGTAAAAAGGGAGTTACTAGTTGGAGAACATAGAGATATTGCTCCACCGCACAGAAAAACAAAGAACTGCTCTTACAGCCAAGCAGGAGGTGCTGCCCTCAAGGTCAGGGTACTAGTGACCAAGACTAGCTTGAGAACAGAATCCAACCAACTCAAAGGGGTTCAAGGGGGGAATCTGCATACACAGGATTTTTTTTCTATTTCAGTAGGATTGCACTGAATCTATCAGTTTTGGACTTGGCTGAGTGCAGGGTTGGACTGGGGAGCCCGGGGCCCACCGGGACTCCAGTTCAGGGCCCCCCTACAGACCCCCTGTCCTCCTGCTGCAAAGTGCCATGCGGCGCTCCATCCGCGCGCATGCGCACACTGTGCATCAATGAATATCCTTTTTTTTTTCAAAAAACAAGCATCGGGGGAGGGGCCTGGCTCGGCGGGGGCTCACGAGGGTCGGGGCCCATCGGGTTTTTTCCCGGGGTCCTGCTGGGTCAGTCCGACACTGGCTGAGTGCCATATCCTTAGCAATAGATTCAGATAAATCTGCCTCATCCTGCAGAAAATTACTGAATTTGGGTAATATGGACCTGGATAGAGCTTTTGGCAATCCACCTCTGCCTGGACAAAAAGGAACCATGAAATTAACACCTGCTTTGAGCTGCTGATGATGCCAAGGTTCCCTCAACAGGTCTCACCACTGCATGCAACTGAATGGAATGTCATGTGAAAGTGGTATTATTAGCCCCCAAAGACATTCAGTAAAATACATCAACTGTGGATATTGGATAACCCTGATTAAAGAGTTTCTTCTGAGACTTAATAGGATCTTTAAATGTAAAGTCTAGAGCAGTTTTTTTTCCCCCATAAGAAACATTCACATATATGTAGGGAGCCATAGGTTTTACTGTGTTCCTATGGTTTAAAGCCCTACCCTTCTCCTTTACATCCATAGTTACTAGGCAAAAGCCTATGTATCTAATTTCTAGTTCTATTTGCATAACCAGTAGTTATTGTCCAAAGGGTATAATGACCACTTCCTGCCACACTTCAATATAGTGTGTGGAAAGGGGTGGATCTTCCTCTTTGGCTCCTGGTGTCCTTCCAGCTAGGTTGTTCCCCTTGAGCCTGGGTACACCAAGGCCCAGTAAAGCCACCACCCAAAAGGGACAGCACCTTTAATGTTTAAGTTTGGGACCAGGAAACCCTGTGAATGAGGATTAGTAAGTGAAAGGATAGATTGTTTCATAGACTCTCTAGGAGAGTGAGATAGACAGGTTATATAGCAAGAGCAGTTGTGTGCTCCATCAAGGATAAGAGCAGGGAGTAGCTTCCCACAAGGCTTCCCTGTATGCCTTTAGTGAAGGGACCACAGTGGATAGGGTGTTAGGACAGACTTCTTCTCCCTAACCACTCCACTGGATGGGATCCAGACCACTTAAAGTTGTATCTGCCTGAGGGAATTGATGTATGCTTGACTACTATGCCTTATGGGAGTCACATCCTTCATTGCTGTATCATACTCCTCTATCCACTTGAAACGGTGATATGCTAATACCTCCTGATGCGTGTGTAAACCTGTGGTCATTTGTTGGTGCTAAATAAACCATCCATTTGTTTTTCACCATAAGAATGTTGTAGTTCCACTACACCCTCATGGGTAACTTCCACTTAGCGAAGGCCCTGATCCTGATGTGTGAGTTGCAATGTAACCCATGCTCATATCACTGGCTGGACATTTAACTATCTGAGGTCTGGATAGCCCAGATTAGCGTTACGTATAAATGGAGTTGGGGAGCAACAATAGCATGAAAAATGTTTTTGGGATGCCAAACAAGTGCTGTGATTAGCTATTTGGTAGCCCCTATGTGGGATATCAACCTACAGGAGGCTCTGTTTGATGGTACACCTGGTTTTTATGCAGCAAAAACTTGCCTCCAAGTCAATCATTCAAAATCAAGCAACTCCTTTGAGACCACTGGGAGAAACATTTGTAAGCTTAGTGTGGAACATGTTGCTCAAGTGCCACTGTTTGGGGATCACTGCTCTAGAGGGACAAATCCTATGACTGGGGAGGGGGCTGTTTCTCCAATAGTCTCCTCTGCCTGCATCAGCTGCCCACCCCACCTCATACAGAAAATCCAAAAGATACTTTGAGGCAACGTTAGGGAGTTTTGTTCCTATCAATCATTCACAATTTTTGTTATTTGTTGGACTGGATGTGATTGGCACAAAGCCCAACAGAGATGGGAAACTGTAGCGCTACATTTGTGCTTATTTATACTCCTTCCTCTTACAGAAGCTTTTCATTAAGGAATTAGTGTAACAATTCAGGGACAGAAGTAGCTCGAACCTCCCTAAAACAAACACGATTGTTCTGAATTCATTCCTAAATCACTGATACAGTAGCATTGTTATTCTTGCAATTGTTAGTAATTATTGCATTATTATCCCCAGCTTTCAAGCATGAAATTTATAAACAAGTACATTAATATCGGACCTTATTCGGTTACACTTAGTTATAGTTAATGGCATGGAACCAATATGTCATATCCTGTAGTGCCACGAAAATACTCCGTTTTCTCCAAAGAATGAATATCGCAGAAAACCACAGAGTGTTCCAAAGCCAATTTACTGAATCCGCTTGTATTTTATTCTTGCCTCTCAAAGAGAAAATATCCAGAGTTTAATTCAAATTCATTAATTCATTAATTAAAAACCAGCTTGTGCCTGTCATGTATTGATTGGCACCCGAGAGGCCCTCAGGCTTCATTTCCATGAATTTATTAGAATGCTGCAGATTAGGTGCTACATAAACTGCATTGGTAATTTGTACATAATATTGAATTCTTCTGGACTAGAAGAATAAGAACAGAATAGGCTCACAGCATCAGCTAGTGGAACAGGTTTCATTTGGGAAAGAACATGACAGAACTGCCATCAAGTTGATAGGAAAAATGGAAGCCAGACAGATAATAGAGGGAGCAATTGCTATCAGAACAGGATAAGAAGGAGAGGAGCTGTGATGTCGAAAGGGGCGGACTTGCAATGTTGATTGGCGGATCAGGTGGAGTTGGCAGAACTGGAGGGGTGAATTCGATTTTCAGGGAATTGGGGTTGGCTAGGGGTGGAATCACTGGACATTATAAATTTACCAGTGCTCAAATCTGGTTATTGAGCCGTATGCAGTGAGAAAGTTACAAGCGCCCTGCAGTCTCTTCCCAGAGTTTATTATCCCCACTGCTACTATATGCACCATCTCTTCCTACTATACCTGCTATCCCACAGTCACACTCCCTTCCCAGAGACTATTATCCACTGTTACTATAGGCACCATCTCTCCCTACTATACCTGCTATCCCACAGTCACACTCCCTTCCCAGAGACTATTATCCACTGTTACTATAGACACCATCTCTCCCTACTATACCTGCTATCCCACAGTCACACTCCCTTCCCAGAGACTATTATCCCACTGTTACTATAGGCACCATCTCTCCCTACTATACCTGCTATCCCACAGTCACACTCCCTTTCCAGAGACTATTATCCACTGTTACTATAGACACCATCTCTCCCTACTATACCTGCTATCCCACAGTCACACTCCCTTCCCAGAGACTATTATCCACTGTTACTATAGGCACCATCTCTCCCTACTATACCTGCTACCCCCCAGCCACACTCCTTTCCCAGAGACTATTATCCACTGTTACTATAGGCACCATCTCTCCCTAGTATACCTGCTATCCCACAGTCACACTCCCTTCCCAGAGACTATTATCCACTGTTACTATAGGCTCCATCTCTCCCTACTATACCTGCTATCCCACAGTCACACTCCCTTCCCAGAGACTATTATCCACTGTTACTATAGACACCATCTCTCCCTACTATACCTGCTATCCCACAGTCACACTCCCTTCCCAGAGACTATTATCCACTGTTACTATAGGCACCATCTCTCCCTACTATACCTGCTATCCCACAGTCACACTCCTTTCCCAGAGACTATTATCCACTGTTACTATAGGCACCATCTCTCCCTACTATACCTGCTATCCCACAGTCACACTCCCTTCCCAGAGACTATTATCCACTGTTACTATAGACACCATCTCTCCCTACTATACCTGCTATCCCACAGTCACACTCCCTTCCCAGAGACTATTATCCACTGTTACTATAGGCTCCATCTCTCCCTACTATACCTGTTATCCCACAGTCACACTCCCTTCCCAGAGACTATTATCCCACTGTTACTATAGACACCATCTCTCCCTACTATACCTGCTATCCCACAGTCACACTCCCTTCCCAGAGACTATTATCCACTGTTACTATAGGCTCCATCTCTCCCTACTATACCTGCTATCCCACAGTCACACTCCCTTCCCAGAGACTATTATCCACTGTTACTATAGGCTCCATCTCTCCCTACTATACCTGTTATCCCACAGTCACACTCCCTTCCCAGAGACTATTATCCCACTGTTACTATAGACACCATCTCTCCCTACTATACCTGCTATCCCACAGTCACACTCCCTTCCCAGAGACTATTATCCACTGTTACTATAGGCTCCATCTCTCCCTACTATACCTGCTATCCCACAGTCACACTCCCTTCCCAGAGACTATTATCCACTGTTACTATAGGCACCATCTCTCCCTACTATACCTGCTATCCCACAGTCACACTCCCTTCCCAGAGACTATTATCCCACTGTTACTATAGACACCATCTCTCCCTACTATACCTGCTATCCCACAGTCACACTCCCTTCCCAGAGACTATTATCCCACTGTTACTATAGACACCATCTCTCCCTACTATACCTGCTATCCCACAGTCACACTCCCTTCCCAGAGACTATTATCCACTGTTACTATAGGCACCATCTCTCCCTACTATACCTGCTATCCCACAGTCACACTCCCTTCCCAGAGACTATTATCCACTGTTACTATATAGGCACCATCTCTCCCTACTATACCTGCTATCCCACAGTCACACTCCCTTCCCAGAGACTATTATCCACTGTTACTATAGGCACCATCTCTCCCTACTATACCTGCTATCCCACAGTCACACTCCCTTCCCAGAGACTATTATCCCACTGTTACTATAGGCACCATCTCTCCCTACTATACCTGCTATCCCACAGTCACACTCCCTTCCCAGAGACTATTATCCACTGTTACTATAGGCACCATCTCTCCCTATACCAAAAAAAACAGTGTAGCCAATTCTTCTTTGATCCCCTTAAAGGCTGCTTGACATTTTGAATCATTTTTATGAAGCTGGTTTTTGTAGCTCTTGTAGTGACCTATAATGAAATACAGAGTATAATGACACTGTGTTTTATGTTCTGCATATTGTGCAGAATTTGTGATTTCTTGCTGTGTGTCTGACCCAGGTAGTGGGCGCTTGCTGAATCCCGGCCAAAACCTTTTCAATTACATGGAAGCAGCACATTGACAATGAACACATACAAGCCTTAGATCATGCTTCCTTCTGGCAGCCATGTAACCAGACTCCTCTCAAGCAGAATTATGGCAGATTCTTTCTCATGCTAATGACTCTCCTGATATGGTTTAAACATTAGCATGAAACTCAATATTGCTGCTCTGGCATTTTAATTATGCAGTTTCCAATGTTTCCCTTAAAAACACTTTTAAAGTATTCTGCTGGGTTACTGTTTGTTGAAACTGAACAGCTCCAATAAATCTGAAGAATTAAAGATGGCAGAATCCAATAAAAGCAGGGGTTTTTTTCCATGATTTTTTTTTGGCTTGTAATGAACCAAGATTCAGTTGTGTCAAAAAGCTACTGCTATTGTTATGTGGGATTAAAAAAAAGACTTCAGTTTCTTGGTGTAACTTAGAAGGGGACATTGGGCCCTTTAGCAACAAGACAGCCGGGTGCAAAGTGCAAAAAAAAAGTGACGCTCAGATGAGTACAGAACTGCCTGCATTCAGCAACACTGTGTTTATACCTACTCATACCCTTACTTGTGCATCATGTTAGGTAGTAGCATAGGCCGCAACGACCTGCCCAGTGGCGAGACTAAATATTACTGGGCCCCATAGCAAATCATTTTTTAGAGGTCTAGAGGTTGACCTGTTTTGGCAGTATTTATTGAAAATGTTTTTGAATTATGGCCTCATGGGGCCCCTTTATCATCGCCCCCCCCCCACAGGGTCTGCTTAATCTGTAGTTATGCCCCTGGACATGCCCTATGTAAATATAAGTGCCATGTTCTCAAGGCAGCCATCATTGGAGTCTTCATATCCTGATCTTGACATAGACCAAGGGTTCCCTGTATAGCTGGGAAAACTCCCAGTTAGGGGGTCCTTTAATACTCTTTAGCTAGTTAAGCTAGTTAAGGAAACTCCTCACCAGTCTTAGTCAGGACCCATGTTTCACAGCCCGTACATGACCAGACCTTAATATTGTACATTTCAATGTCTTCTTCGTGTTCCGTAAGACAATATGGAAGCTGTGACAACATCTGTTGCACTTTTCCTTGACTTTAACCAAGCTTTCGTTGTTGTCCTCAAATATTTGAAGATCTTCACTCTCTCAAAGTTGCTGCCTGCCAGGTTGGTGTTGACAGTTAGGTCCATGACCACTACCCTGCCAGCCTGAATGTAGCTTCAATCAAGGTTGGCAACAAGTTATTTTTCCAGTCTGAGCTAAATGAAAAAGATAATTCAATGGAATGTTCTTTGCTGACAAAGAGCAAAAGACTCATAATTCATTCTCTTATGGGGAAATTCATGGACGTTCACCTTTCTTCCTCTCTAAAGAATGAGTGCAGATAATTATGTTTTCATATCTGAAAGCACCATGCTTGTACAGTGTCAGGGCAGCAATACCTCAACAAAATCCAATTTTCTTTTATCAATGGGATAATTTATGAGAAATGTAAAAATAACTAAAGGTAGAATATATATGCAGTCTTTTCATTCCCTATTATCCTAGCTTTGTCGAGTGGTTTTTAAAACCCTACAGTGTCTGCAAATGCCTGGAAAGACCATTAACTGTTGGCATTGCAGTGAATCATGTAAAAGCAAGCCGTAATCTCAGTAACTGCAGGCAGCTCTCCTCTTCTTCACCCACACTTGCACAATAACAATCCCATATGGAATGTCTGAATGGACTTAGCATATTGGGCCCTTTTCCATATCCTGTAACCTTTACTCAAAACGATTTACATCACTGGTCATGCACAGACATATAAACTGCCATCTATCGTTTGTTAGAACTGAACTTCCTTAAATGTCTGTTTCTTCTCAGATTTCTCTATGTACAGTACATTACTTATGCAGCTGCTCATAAGCCAACTGTACGGGGCAATGCCTCCTAGAAGTAGAAGCAATACTACCGCAGAGTGGAGAGCTTTGTTGAGATTATCAGACAAACACATCTCCACCCATAAGAACAACATTGTATGACCCCTTAGGACCATGATCAGATTAATTGAAATGTATGGGCAGGCCCATCAGGAGAGGACAGCATCCTTTGCAAAGTGGTAAGGTCAGAATTCTAATAGGACTGTGAATTGTTTTACCACATTAAGGAATCCAATATACAGGACTTAAGTTAGCAGCGGTCTGGGTGACCAAAATGTTGTGTGTATCGTTCTCCAACTAAGCACTGTACAAAATCTACCGTAAGTGGTGCCTCTAAAATTATAACTGACACAACTCACATATTGCCTTAAAATGAGTATTTGCAATGTTCTCCTCTAAGCTGTGACCCTGTGCTCACAAACACAAGTTATAACACCAAAATACATCCATCCATTTCCTAGAGGGTCTAAATAAAATCTCTTTAAGAAGGAATAGCTAGCCACCAGAGAAGACATATACTTCATTACCTTTAATTCTAGAAGAACAAATCTAGAAGAACCCTATTTGTTTCTGTGAATTTGTCTAAGTGTTCCACAGTGGTATGCAAGTCGCCAGTGATCTAATTTGGATGACATTATATTAAAAGGTAATTGGAAATGTCAAACTGACAGGTCGAGGTTCCAGGTGCAATGTGTTGGTTTGGAATCTTGGTAATTCTTTGGCTTTGCTGAAAAGGAACTGTCATACCATTCTTCTGCAGTTTCCCTTTCTTTGATTCATATATGGGAACAGTGGAAAAGTTAACAGTACCTTGGGAATAATAAACTGAGAACACTACGGGTAACACTAAGGGGCCGATTCACGAAATTCGGGTGAAGGGTTCGAATAAAAAAAAATTCGAATTTCGAAGTATTTTTTGGGTACTTCGACCACCGAATTGGTTAAATTCGATCGAATTCGAATGATTCGAACGATTAGAATTAAAATCGTTCGACTATTCGACCATTCGATAGTCGAAGTACTGTCCCTTTAAGAAAAACTTCGACCCCCTACTTCGGCAGCTAAAAGCTACCGAAGTCAATGTTAGCCTATGGGGAAGGTCCCCATAGGCTTGCCTGGGATTTTTTGATCGAAGGATTTTCCTTCGGTCGTTGAATTAAAATCCTTCGAATCGTTCGATCGAACGAAAAATCCTTCGATCGATCGATCGCAGGATTTGCGCAAAATCGTTCGACTTCGATATTCGAAGTCAAACGATTTTAGTTCCCAGTCGAATATCGAGGGTTAATTAACCCTCGATATTCGACCCTTCGTGAATCGGCCCCTAGGACTCCATTGCTAAACGGTGAAAATGAACTGCTAAACTGTTACTTGCTGCGATACTATTAGTAACTGATTGCACAGCAGAGAATTCAGACTGCCAAACAGAACTCTTATATTAAGTTGAACTTTTGCTTGTTGCACCTTCAGTGGTGTGCTAGTATTTCTGTACAGACAGCACTCATATGTGGTTGGGCACAGGGTCAGGTTGTAAAGAGGTCAAATAAAGAATTTATTTTGTATGTGTAAATAGTCATGGTAATGTGCATGTTCAGCCAGCAGGTGAGGCCTGTAAGGTTGGCCTGTAGGGTGATTCCCCTGCAATAGCCTTTATAAGGCAGGGACTTGCCTAGGGACTACCACCTTTGGCATAGGAACATCAAGAGGCAGCATTCAGACTGAAGTGGCAAAACCTATGGGGAGGTTAGCGCCATCAGGGATATCTAGTATAGGTATATAGTATAGTGAAATTATACAGTATAGTAAAATATAGTATAGTAAAATTGTTGCTCGCATCAAAATTGTCGCACATCAAAATTATTTTGATGCCCATTGACTTCACTGTGTTTTGCAAATTTTTCTGTACAGATTCACCCATCACTTCTGTTCATCAATAAAGTGTTTTTGAGCTCATTGCATGTGTCTGTGACGATGCCTGACTCTTACAGTAAAGGCCTTGCATGTACATTTTACAGTAATGGGTGCCCACCAGCCATGGGTGACTCTGATACAAGGTGCTTACACAAAGGCCTACAGAAAGTTCCATCATCACCAGTCTGCTGGGAGAGTGTATTAGCCAGGAATAGACCAAGATAGACATTTTAGGGCCAGGTTATTTTGGGAAGCAGGATTGTCCAACGAAAGTTCTTAGGAAGGATCTCTGATGGCTTTGCAAGTATATCTGTATTATTAACTTACACCTCTTAAAAATATACAAATATAAACACAGATTGAAATTAAAGGTATACACCAAACATAAAGGTAGAGGAAAACCTCCAACTTCACTTTGTCTCTTCCAGGGTTGGCGGCCAAAGAGTTATTTGCCTTTGGGTTCACCCAAGTCAGAAGCCTCCTCACTGGAAGGGTGACGTCCATCTCATTGTTCTGTAGGGATAGATCATTGTCTTTCAACCCAGCACAGTTTTTGACAGCTGTTGCAGTGTCACGTGTTATTTTAATAATGGAACTTGTAAAAAAAGTGGGATTTTATGCGTCATACACATTGAGTAGATTGATGTTTGTCCATTTAAAGTACTAAAGCACCATCAACATGATTTGTTTTTATGAACTCAAATGTCGTTGATGTCATTTAAAGCAAAGTAATTTCCACTTGAGTTACACAGAATTCTTGGACACCACAGATAACCCATGCTCGCACATTCTGTTCATGTTTTGCTTTTATCATAAACAAGTAAATTAAAACGATTCAGTTTAATTCTGATTTTTTTTTCTTGTGAATTTCACAAAAGGGATAGAGTTTTGGCTTCTCTAAATAGCAAACCTTTCCTACAATACAACTGTTAACTGTCTCCCAGCACCCTCAGGTACGCTCAGAGTAGGGATAACATGTTACTTATGCTTAAACTATCATCACCAAGTATTTTCCTTGAGATCTGTGAAGTTCCTTAAGTTTGGAAGAATTCTTGCTACCGGTAATTAGATTTTGAGAAAGGTGGGAAGATTTCATTTTTTTAGTGCGTGATGAGGCAGAATGCAGAAACATTTAATTTGAGTGTTTAGAGAGTCCATTCCTACTAAAATATTTTATTCTAAATACCCTCTTCAGCTGGGTCCATGATTTTATATATTGTTCATTACACTAAAGTCCTGCATCAGGTTGGGTACCCATGGAAATACGGCAAAGTGGTTGAGTTTCGGGCAAAAAGTCCCCTATTCCTTGGCCATGCGGGCAGTGTGCGGGTAACCCGACTGGGTAGCCAACAAAGGTGCAGCTTCATCCCTCCCATCCTCCCTTTTGGTACTTCCAGTTTCTTTTTTGAAGATTCAGCCCCGGAGTGACGTCACTTCCGGCCAAATGTGACATCACTTCTGGTTCCGCGTGTCCTCTGGGTCAGAAAGTTAGTTGGCCTATTGAGGGTAGGGTAGCAGGAACATGCGGGTCAAATTGTGGGTTGCAGGTATGGGTCAGATACGGGTTTCAAAAAAATGTATCCACTCAGAACTCTACATTGCACACCATGGCAAAATATATTATACAGGTAGAAGATCCGTTATTCTGAAAACCATTAGCCAGAAAGCTCAGAATTTTGAGAGCGGCCATCTCCCATAGACTCCATTTCATCCAAATAATTCAAATTTTTACAATCTTTTTCCTTTTTTTCTGTAATAATAAATCAGTACCTTGATAAAAAGTAAAATATAATCCTTATTAGAGACAAAACAATCCTATTGGTTATTCAATGTTTAAATAATTTTTTAGTAGACTTAATAAAGATCCAAATCACGTAAAGATCCATTAATCGGAAAGCCCAGGTCCTGAACATTCTGAATAATAGGTCCCATACCTGTAAATGTAATATGTTTATAATTAATTGTGGTGTTGTGGTTGCCTTGCAGTGTGTTATTGGATAATGTAATGCTCCACCTTGTGGCTCTAGAGAAGAAGACACTTTTACATCAGGCAGTGCATCTATTGCAGTACATACAACTATCCAATAGAACACCATTAGGTAGAAAAATTAGGATGCACCGGTAATTGGTACTGGACACTGAGTACTTTTTTCTTTTTTTTTACTTTTTTTAAGAAACATTTTAAAGTGCAGGATTTTCTGTTGCTATTTATTTGTGTTCTCTACATACTTTTGTTACCAGCTTTGAAGTTGATGGGGCTAAGTTAAACTGAACTTGCTGCTAATCAAAACATTTGTACTTTCACGGGGCTATATAAACCTATTGTTCATCAGAATATTAGCAACAACAAGACAATCAGGAATGTTTCAGGAGTCAGGAGAATGCAACATGACCTTCAGTGGATTAGCAAACAAGACCATTCAAACTTTCCTAGATCAAAAGTTAGCATCTGCCATGTTCTGCTGGGGTTTGAGCCTGGCTCTCCCTAACTATCGAGCCAGGAGAGCATCCAACAAGCTCTAATTTCGTTTTCCTTATTGGTGGGTTGAGGTCAGCTAAATTAGGTCTGACGGTGCTATATATAATCCCAGCCCACCTCAAATGCCATGCTTGAGCCTTACTTGAGCACTGAGCAGGTCCGGACTGAGAATTAAAATAGGCCCTGGCATTTCAGGTACACAGAGGCCCAATCAGCCCACATAGAGGCCCAAACAGCCCCCACCA
Source organism: Xenopus petersii (assembly GCA_038501925.1). NCBI lineage: Eukaryota > Metazoa > Chordata > Amphibia > Anura > Pipidae > Xenopus > Xenopus petersii. The sequence continues at coordinate 10,720,326 of CM076673.1, read as the reverse complement.
GCCCACTAAATACTGACTTTCTATGGCACTTTATAGCAGCCCCTCTGGCATTTGCCAGAACCCACATATTGCCAGTCCGGGCCTGGCACTGAGGCACTATCCCAGGCTCTCATTCCCTACTCTGGCTGCCTCAGTCTGTGCCTTGCTTTATCTTACTCTGACTCCACACCCTCATCACTCTGATCCTGTCCCTCTATCTCCTTTGTGTGTCCTATGTGCACAAACAGCTCCTGCCTGAAGAACTCGACTTCCCTACCAATTCCTCTTTAGCTCCTCCAACCTATCCCTGACAGCTTCCACTTGCAAACTGCAATACATTTGGGTGGGATGTATAAAATAATGTTTATACAACCAATATATTGATGATATGCCTATTACATGTCAACAACTGAACCTTAAAGTGGACCCGTCACCCAGACACAAAAATCTGTATAATAAAAGTCCTTTTCAAATTAAACATGAAATCCAATTTCTATTTTTTATTAAAGCATTCATAGCTGTTGTAAACTCTTTTAAAAATCTCAGCTGTCAATCAAATATTGTCTGCCCCGCCTCTATGCCTAGGCATAGAGGCGGGGCAGACAATTACTTTCACTTTCCATTCAGCACTTCCTAGATGTCACTGCTCTCCCCACATTCCCCCGTTCTCTTTACCATTTAATTGTGTAGCCAGGACATGGGGATGGACATCAGGTCCCCCATTCTGGTGCACAAACAAGATTCTGAGATGATACAAGGCTTGTCTTAATAACAGTGTCCACAAAATGGCTCCTGCCTGCTTGTTATAATTATGAATTCCCAGACTGATGGAAACAAGTTTGAAATCATTTATATAGTGTAATTAAAGTTCATTTTGCTTGATAAATGTGATAAAATAAGATTTTGAATATTTTTTTTCGGTGACGGGTCCACTTTAAGCTGCTTTGTGCTCTTTTCCTGGTTAAGGTGCCAACTTGTGTGCACACAGAAGACCATAGACTAACAGCATAGATATACAGAGATAAATGATTTAAAAAAGGGTAAATTTACCAACTAGGCACATGGTTCATGTAACTATACCAACCAGAATGGGCATTGATTGATTTTGATATAACTTTGCTACGACCTTCTACTGGTTGTCTTCTAGTCTAGTCATTCAAACCATTGCCTGGTCATCAAAGTCATTGACCCTAACAAACAGCTAGCAGTTGTCTAATCAAATAATTAAAAAAACACAAAAATAAAGGCCCACTGTGTTAGAAAACGTCCTGTTTATGACAGTCCAGCAGAAACAGGGATGAGATACAGGGATTGAGCAGATACCGGGAATATGATGTCCAGAAGATTTTCTGTAGGGAAAAAATAAATATTTGTGACTGTATTCACAGCTGGTGGATGGGGAAACTCATAGGTGAATGAAGAGCAACAACATGAAAGAACGTAGGTATCATGGGCAATAGACAATTCGATTTATAAATGTACTGGAGAGCACGTAACAACTTGCAGATCTCAGCACATACAATTTTGGCCAGTTAGCAATGGCAATCTTCCTTAGTAAACCAATATACAGCTCAGCATTCTGGATTCAGAACACCGGCAGCTGCAAAATACAAAATAGAATGTCCACGTGCCTCTCACCGAACCCTTGAAAAGTGCCAGATATCAGATTGCCATGATTCATGTAGTCACATGCTAAGCCAATTCCATTAGCAATATAGCCCATGAACATCTCAGACGGGCAGTAATGTGACCAACAAAGAGAGAACATATAAATAGTCTCGCTGTGGAATATTTCCAATCTTCAGATGATGCAATGTTAATAGCATCCAAAGCAACAGCTTGTGTTGTTTGCAAATTTTTTTCCGCCATCTTGTAATTTTAATTCAATGGATCCACCTTTATATGACCTTCAGGAAACATGCTGGGATTTCACTTTCTATTAGTGGTCAAGCAAGATTTATGGAAGGACGAAAGGCAAGGAACTGGGAAGGATTTATTTCTGAATATTTATTGCCTGTCCCGGTGCCCAGCCTGGCATATCGCAGAAGGTGCCTTCCCGATATAACGAGGGAAAGGACTGATACCCACACTGGAATTTATAATAAGACTCATCCATGACCCATGTCATAGAAGGTGAATTATAGAAAATTTAAATAATAACAAAGTGGGGTTTTTGTATTTGAGAATGAGCAATGAACATCCATAAGAAACCCCATTTCAAACTGCAGGTGGTGTTTGTAGAAATATATGGTCAAATCTGCCACCTTCAATAGTCAACTTTGTCTAGATACTTGACTCTAATGACACTTAAGGGGTTATTTATTAAAGTCCGAATGTCAAAAACTCAAAAAATGTGAGTTTTTTCAAGATATATCCTATATTAAGCCCAGAGGATGGAAAAAGTCTGAATCCGAAAATCCAGCATCTCAGATCTGTTGAGGTTGTATATAAGTCAATGGGAGAGGTCCCTATCCTATTTGGAAGTTTCTGTGGTCTGCGCGAGAGTTAGACTGAAAATCAAACTATTTCGGGCTGTTCGGACAAAAATGTAAAAAATGCTATGTTTTCGGCAAAAAGTCCGAAAAAATTGAGCAATTTGGGAAAAAAAAATTTAAAAGAAAGTACGATTCAGATTTTCGCTCGATTTTTTTATGTTTGTCGCTGATTCGATAAAATCGTGATTATTTTTTTTTAGAAAAATAATGTCCAATCGTGGATTCTAGTTTGGTCGGGTTTTTATTCATTAAAAAAGTCAGATAAATTCGGACTTTGATAAGTAAGGCCTTTAAATTGCTTGCTTACCTTTTTCAGCGTGACGTTTTTCCGACTGATATTTTTTCTATTTATGTGTCGTATCTTTGCACAGTAGATAAATATTCTTCTAAGAAATACATTGCTCATAGGACCTGTAATAATATCAATTATATGCCCTTTATAATTGTAGTTTGGTCTCCTGGTGCATTTTGCTTCATACAGGTGAACGGTGATGGGCAAATCTGTCGCATTTCACCGAAAAATTTGTGAAAAAATTAGCAAAATGCATTGAAGTCAATAGGCGTCAACATTTTTGTAATGCATAGGAATGTTTTACATGCGTGACAATTGTTTCTCACTCCAAATGCATTCAAGTCAATGGGCGTTTTTCTTGTGGCAAATTTTTTATCTCTGCAATTTTTTTGTCTCAGAGACTTTTTTGTCCAAATGCATTAAAGTCAATGAGCATTTTTTCTTCTGGTGACTTTTATGTCTCTGCAACAATTTTGTCTTGACAACTTTTTTTTTGGTGCGGGGGATTTTTGCTGCAATTTCCCAAAAAAAATTGCAGATGGCCAAGTACAGAATTTGGTAGAAAATCCATGCCGGGAGAAAAAATGTGCTCATCACTACAGGTGAATATCAGTGCTGATGTAGTCGCATTTCCAGGCTAATAAATAACCATATGTGACTGTATTTGTATACATTTACAAATTACCATAATTTTTCCTATTTTTTAAATTGTCTATTAACTTAAATTCTAGCTAATGAAAAGCCCCGGCGTCTGCTACATGAATTATGAAACAAATGCTATAAAAGTTTGTTGTCACAGAATATGAGCAGAAATGACATCACTTCTTGAGTTAAATATATATAAAAATATACAATAATTTAGGATAATTGGACTCTAGAGAAAATTCTAACTGGAAACGTGTGCTTGGTGCAATAATTTTAACGAATTCATTTGATCCAAGCTTTATACTATGCTGTCCTTTCAATTGAACTATCAAAGGCAACATTTAGTTATTTATTAAAGTCAGAAAATTTTTAGTTTTTTTTAAATCAGATTTTTTTGTGGGAAAAAATAAATTTTTTGAGATTTATTATACCCAGAGGCAGAATCTGAAAATACTCCCATCTTCAACCTGTCAAGGTCCTGTAGAAGTCAATGGCAGAGAGATATATGAAGATATTATTGTCTGCAATGAGTTTCATACGATAATCCGAACATTTTTGCTGATTTCACAAAAAATTCTGACTTTTCGGGCACTAAATCCGAAAAAAAAAACGATTTTTTGAGCATCAATCCGCAAAAAGTCAAGATTTTCGTGCGATAATCTGAAAAAGTCGTGGTTTTTCCCGATCTGCTTTTTTCGAGTACTTTTTAGACATAAGGGAAATTCAGATTTTGATAAATAAACCCCTTAGTGAAATAAATATTAAAATGAATTGTTTTTTTCTTTTTGGTCTACTAATAAATTTCACACCTTTGACATTTCCTTCTCAAGGAATGCACATTGCTCCAGTGTCTTTAAATATTTTAAATGTGAATTCTATAATCATGTTTTTTTCATGGATATTAGGTTTGCAAAGGAATACAAAGAGGTATGATAAAAAGATGTGTATAATTCCGTAGTTAAAAGTCCATGATAATAATTTCTAGCATTATAATGTTGATATTAAAAATAATATGAAGATGTTCTTTATGTAAAAAAATGCAGTTAGGGATTTGCGTTGTTTTTCTAAACAGAAACAATGGATTTGAGGTTGTATTTGTCCTCCTTTTGATATTTTATGGGGCCGATTCACTAACTTCAAGTGAAGGATTCGAAGGTAAAAAACTTCGAATTTCAAAGTTTTTTTGGGCTACTTCGACCATCGAATGGGCTACTTCGACCTTCGACTACGACTTCGAATCGAAGGATTCGAAGTAAAAATCGTTCGACTATTCAACCATTCGATAGTCGAAGTAGTGTCTCTTTTAAAAAAACTTCGACCCCCTAGTTCGCCATCTAAAAGCTACCGAACTCAATGTTCGCCTATGGGGAAGGTCCCTATAGGCTTGGCTAACTTTTTTTGATCGAAGGATATTCCTTCGATCGTTGGATTGAAATCCTTCGAATCGAACGATTCGAAGGATTTTATTGTTCGATCGAATGAATTATCCTTTGATCGTTCGATCTAACTATCTGCGCTAAATCCTTCGACTTCGATATTCGAAGTCGAAGGATTTTAATTCCTAGTCGAATATCGAGGGTTAATTAACCCTCGATATTCGACCCATAGTGAATCGGCCCCTATGTGTGGGACAGATGAGTGCAAAAATGTGAATAGGTCTTATTTTCAAAATACAAGTATGGGACCGGTTATCCAGAATTCTCAGGACCTGGGTTTTTCTGGATAATGGATTCTTTCTGTAATTTGGATCTTCATACAGTACCTTAAGTAAAAATCATGTAAACATTAAATAAACCCAATAGGCTGGTTTTGCTTCCAATAAGGATTAATTATATCTTAGTTGGGATCAAGTTCAAGCTACTGTTTTATTATTACAGAGAAAAGGGAAATTATGTTTACAAATTTGGATTATTTGAATAAAATGGAGTCTACAGGAGACAACCTTTCTGTAATTTGGAGATTTCTGGATAATGAATTTGTGGCTAACAGATATATACACAGTATACATATAACTAGAAGTTATAGAGAACTAGCAGAAGAATAAAAAATTCATTCTATGTCAATTGCAAAAATGAAATTCATCATCATGTGTATGTCTCATTATTATAATTAAATTATAAATACTTTTAATTCATTGGTTAATTAAATATAAAGGGCTTAAAGTGCTTAAATATATTTATATTTAACCAATGAATTTATAAGAATTTATAATTTATTTACAATAATGAGACACACACCTGATGAATTGAAATGAAATTTTGCAATTGACATACAATGAATTTTTTGATGATCACAAACTGATTTTGTACGTATGAAACACATCGATGTAACTTTCTCTAATCACACTACGATCACGATATATGGATGGTGGGACGCATTATAACTCTTCCGTTAGTTCTCTCTCTGGTTACATTTATTAATAGAGTTGTCTGCACATCCATTATCAGTTGATACTTCTCTTGTTACCTGCCAGTGATGGTCTGTTAGAAGGTGCGGAAAAATAGATATTTATACATATAACTCATAACACAATCCTGATTGTCGTGTATTACAATGACACAATCCCATAACAATTTACTGGCAAATGACACTGGTAAATTAATCACAGGAAAAAAAATGTACCTGTACTAAATGTTGCATAATCCTTGCATGTACATTAGTTATTCTATTCATATTCACGAAAAGATGAGAATATTTTTAACTTTATATTGCTGGCACATAATACAATGACAGTGTGTGTGTTATCACCTCATTTTTCAAAGCTTTTTCCAGCTTTAACAAAAGGTTTCTAACAGATTTGAGCAGACAAGTACCATAATTTTCTATGGCCCAAAACAATGGCAGGTTTGCTCCTAATGATCAAGTTGAAAAGACCCAAAACATAGGGGCAGATTTATCAAGGGTCGAATTTCGAAGTAAAAAATACTTCCAATCAATTTTTTACTTGATTTCAATCTGTTTTGCCCTCCCATTGCTGAAACTGGTGACAAACGATAATGATGTTCTCTCTACAATAAATTGCTTTTTTAAGTGGACTGAAATGTTTTTTTCCCAAAGTATTGACTATATTCGGAAAAGAGAAAACTCCAAGTGACAGTCAGTATTTCAAATATCAGTATTATCAAATGATGAAGTTAATGCAGTTCTTAATTTCTATTAGAAATAGTGGTTTGGGTGCTCTGATCTTTTGCCCTAAATACAATTGGCAAGAAAGCTACACTTAAGCTCATCATCTGTTTGTGTTTTTATAGGCTGTCGAAAATAATTCCCCCGGTATCAATCCAGAATTCTTCGAGGCGCGCGTCACGCTGGAGCGCTGAGAATGCAGAAGGGATAACTGTCATTTTTTTCGGAATGTCAGCATTAATTAATCACGGAGTTTGCCCTTTGCTTCTTCATGTGAGGACATTTTATTACTTATATTAAGAAAAATATTTCAGGAGAACTTTGTTACTTGCTCATATCGGCACAGCAAATGTTGCACCTTACACAAAATTAAAGGCATGAAAATAAAATGACAATTATAAGGCTTAAATTGAGTATCAAGGGCCCAATATTGAGAAATTCATTGCAGTCGTTTTTTTTATAAAAATTGCATTTATTTGTATTCCTACTGAAGGTGGTTTTCTGACAAGCTCTAAATATTATTCATTTAATTTCATAGGGATACTTTATGAGAATCTTGAAGCAGAATCCAAAATATGGATATAGATATGTGATGTTATAATAATAATAATAATACAACAAATATCTGCACACACACATATATATATAATATTAGTGTAAACAGAGAGATAGATTATAGCGGTAGAAATATCATTATTATTATTAACATTCATTTATATAGCGCCAGCATATTTCGCAGCGCTGATAGATATATAGATGGATAGATAGATGGATGGATGGATGGATAATTAGATGGATAATTAGATAGATAATTAGATAGATAATTAGATAGATAGATAATTAGATAGATAGATAGATAGATAATTATATAGATAGATAGATAATTAGATAGATAAATAGATAATTAGATAGATAGATAGATAGATAGATGATAGATAGATAGATAGATAGATAGATAGATAGATAGATAGATAGATAGATAGATAGATAGATAATTAGATAGATATATAATTAGATAGATAGATAGATAGATAGATAGATAGATAGATAGATAATTAGATAGATAGATAGATAGATAGATAGATAGATAGATAGATAGATAGATAGATAGATAGATAGATAGATAGATAGATAGATAATTAGATAGATAGATAGATAATTAGATAGATAGATAGATAGATAGATAGATAGATAGATAGATAGATAGATAGATAGATAGATAGATAGATAGATAGATAGATAGATAGATAGATGATAAAGAGAGAGAAATACATTATAGATAGATACATAGATAGATAGATAGATAGATAGATAGATAGATAGATAGATAGATAGATAGATAGATAGATAGATAGATAGATAGATAGATAGATAGATAGATAGATAGATAATTAGATAGATATATAATTAGATAGATAGATAGATAGATAGATAGATAGATAGATAGATAGATAGATGATAGATAGATAGATAGATAGATAGATAATTAGATAGATAGATAGATAATTAGATAGATAGATAGATAGATAGATAGATAGATAGATAGATAGATAGATAGATAGATAGATGATAGATAGATAGATAGATAGATAGATAGATAGATAGATAGATAGATAGATAGATAGATAGATAGATAGATAGAGATAGATAGATACAGTAGATATAGATATAGATATAGATAGATACAGTAGATAGATAGATAGATAGATAGATAGATAGATAGATAGATAGATAGATAGATAGATAGATAGATAGATAGATGATAGATAGATAATAGAGTGAGATGATCGAGAGAGTGATAGATGATAAATAGATAGCTGATAGATAGATATATAGATAATAGATAGAGAGCGATGACAGATAGAGAGATATATAGATAGAAAGTAATAGATAGATACATGGATAATATATGATAGATAATATATGAAATATAGGTTAAATTGGTGCCATATTACAATTTCTTTTCACTATTTATATACCCATCACACTCTTTCTATGTACAGACTGCATAATAAGGTAAATGTTAACAATGGCCACTCTTGTTCCCCAGTAAGAAACATATTATACATAAATTTCAACAAATATTTGCCTAACCTGACAATTCCAAGTTTTACAGCTCAGATTAAAATGATTCCCGGCTGCTACTGCAGAATTATATTTATGACTCTCTTTATGAATCTTACTTAAACCCCTGGCAATGCTCAAAATCCTTGTCCCCAAACGCCATTCGCCCCGTTCCATGTCGGCATTCACCTCTTCCACACAAATTCTTATATTGCACGAAAATATTTCTCTCTGGCATGGGGGGAAGAAGCAATAATGGACTGTAGTGACTCAACTAACCACAAAATGTTTTTAACGGCTCCTGGAGCGGAAAAGAACCTCTCATGGGTGTTTGAATTGTCGGCACAAATAACTGCAAAGCTGTCTGCTGCAAAAATCTCCCTAAAAAATTGAGAATGTTATAAAGTTGATTCAGAGCAGGTATAATAACATTAGTTCCTAAGACCCGTGTGCCTCTTTAAAACCCCTTGAAAAGTCTTCCGAGTTCCATGACATCAGGAGAGTCACAGTCTGCCTTGTTTTAGAGATTTGGGTCAATTGCAAATGAGCAGGAATTAAAAAAGGAAATGATTTAATTTACAAGGGGAATTTGCCAAATGAAATATTAAATGCAAAAAATGAATATAGCTATTTAATGATTAGGACTTGAACCAAGTAATGGAATTTACATATATATGCCAAAGACTTTCATTGTTATCCCATAAAATTCACGCCAATGTGACCGTCAAACCTGTTCTTCAAGTCCAACGCCGGTTTTTCAAAGACTTCCGTTTCAGAAAAAAACAATCCAACTGGAATTGAATCAGACCGCAAACAAATTCTAGTCATTATCTAAGTAGGAAGGTGCCGCTATCTACGGTGTATTTTTAGATTTAGATATATTTTCCTATTTGCCTTGGTTACTAACTGCTCTGGTTAAAAGCATCTTCTAAATGTCGCATCTCTTTTTCAAAAGCCTGGTCTCATACAGTCATACAGATCAAAGTTATTGACTTGGGTGCTTCAGCTGTCTTTCCAATGGCATTTGACATTCACCACGTTGAGACCATTCAAAGCCTGTTTATGTTTTTGATATGCCAACCATCAGGTCCTTAACAATTCAGTGAATGCTGAGAGCTCTTTAGTTGTGCATTCAGCCTTTATTTAAATATCATAATGGCTGTAGCCGTGTGGGCAGTGATCTTTAAAGGGCCATTATACAATAATGTTTCCTACAGAACTGAGTTTTGCATTAGGTAATAATCATGCTGTTTTTGTTACCTGTAGCTTTTTGTACAGGCTATGAGCAGGTTTAGGGGATTTAACTGCTAGTGCTGTAGCCAATGGTCACTGGCCATTTACAATTCCATCTTTGGGTGTTTCCACCCTACCACACCCAGAGTAATTCCATGCTCCTCCTCTAGTCTTAGTCCTTTATTATAAAACATAAAAAATGGGTTTTTGTGAGAGGTGACATGGAATTTCAGGAACCGGAGACCACATGAGGAGAGTTTATTCGACTCTAGCTCCGTGGATTTTGAACTCACGAAAAGTCCTAATCAGGGCATTTATTAACTTGTAATAAGGGAGTTACGTGTGGGAAAGCATAGAGATAGCCCTCCACAGCACAGAAAAACAAAAAGCAAAAAACTGCAAACAGTTTGCCCTTTTTTCTTGTTTGACCTTTGTATAGAGCCACTGGCCCAAAAGATCAGGCAAAAAGTGGAATAGAAAATGAAGGGGAGGTCTATAAGTTAAGTTTATTTGCAGATGATATTTTGTTAACATTAGGCCAACCACAAATCGCATTACCTAACTTATATAAGGCACTAGCTGTTTTCCGCAGATACAAGGTAAATCTTGCTAAATGTGAGGCATTGAACTTGAACATTCCTATGGAAATAGCAGATCGGCTATCACAATCTTTTAACTTTAGATGCCAACCTGAGGCTGTTAAGTACCTAGGTGTAATGTTAAAGGGATACTGTCATGGGAAAAATTTTTTTTTTCAAAACGCATCAGTTAATAGTGCTGCTCCAGCAGAATTCTGCATTGAAATCCATTTCTCAAAAGATTTTTTTTATATTCAGTTTTGAAATCTGACACAGGGTTAGACATTTTGTCAATTTCCCAGCTGCCCAAAGTCATGTAACTTGTGCTCTGATAAACTTCAATCACTCTTTACTGCTGTACTGCAAATTAGAGTGATATCAACCCCCTCCCTTTTTCCCCCCAGCAGCCAAACAAAAGAACAATGGGAAGGTAACCAAATAGCAGCTCCCTAACACAAGATAACAGCTGCCTGGTAGATCTAAGAACAACACTCAATAGTAAAAACCCATGTCCCACTGAGACACATTCAGTTACATTGAGAAGGAAAAACAGCAGCCTGCCAGAAAGCATTTCTCTCCTGAAGTGCAGGCACAAGTCACATGACTGGGGGCAGCTGGGAAATTGACAAAATGTCTAGCCCCATGTCAGATTTCATAACTGAATATAAATATCTTTTTTTTTTGGGGTTTAGTTTCTAATTAATCTAGGGGTAAGAGGGAGTGAAAGGTACAAAAAAGAGAGGGGAAAAAGAAAAAAGAAAGTGATATATTGTGATAAAAGAACATTGTAATTTGCAATTATGCTGATGCGTATTTGACAGTCTTTATTTATTATGCAATAAAAATGTTGTAAAAAAAAAAAAAAAGAAAAGCAAAAAACTGCTCTTACAGCCAAACAGGTGGCTCTGTGCTTAAGGCCAGGTTACTATTGTCCAAGGCTAGCTGGAACAGAATCCATTTATGTCAGAGGGATTCACAGTGGAATCTGCAAATGTAGAGTTTTTATTCTCTTTTATAAGATATCTAATGACTGCCCATCTTATTCAAGACAAAAACCCGAATGCCGAAAAAGTGATTCCTTTATGGAATCTTGGGAAAACCCAAAATCATGTCTTAAAATTCTTAACAGACAAATACAAAGTAAAAATTTAAAAATATTGTTAGACCATCTAACCCACTTAACTTCTGTGAGGAAACTGAGATTTACTCAGCAATGGAAGAGGGCTTTGCATATATGTGTTGGCAATGATATATGGTCGGCCATTTTTAGAGACTCAGTACAATGGTCCATCAATGTATCATTAAAATAAACTTTGCAATAAGTTCTTCACCAATGGTATTTAGTTCTTGTTATAGCAGCAGCTTGGTAAACCTCCTCTTATGATTTAGGAATTGTGGTTAGCAATGGGTGAATTTGCGCCTTTTCGATTCACCGAAAAATTCGCAAATTTCCTGCGAAATTTGCAAAACGGTGAAAAATTCGCGAAAAGGCACTGGCATCTCGTTTTTGATGCCGGCGTCCATTTTTTTATGCCGGTGAATTTTCGCGGGCGTTTCGCGAATTTATTCGCCCATCACTAATTGTGGTCAACAGGACTCATATGGTGGGAGTGCAGTCAGGTTTTAGACACATATCTACGCTTTAAAAAGAAACATTACAGTCCTATCATTGAGGAAAGACCCTACAGACACAATTTTAACTGCCTCTATTCTATTTGTGTGGCATTTTTGTTCTATGCAGGATATGCCCGATTTCATAGGCTTATTCTTGCCTGCCTTTAGCTTTATGTCTATAAATTCAACAACAACAAAAGATTTGCATTTTCTATACAATAAAACTCTATATATATTTTTGTTGCACATTATGGGCTCCTTCTCAGATATGTCTGCATCTGCTATTTACCTTAATTTTTTTGTTTTTTTGGCCTCATTCACAGATTTTATAACATTTAATAACTAATAACAATACAAGATTTCAGTTCCCCCCTATAATATTTTAATTTTTATTTCTCTAACATGTGTAATATTATATCTGTCCCACTTGGAAAATTCCTCAGCAAAATCAGCTTGAGAATAAAATGGCCATGAATATTTCTATAGTTTCACCCATTAAAGTCAGGTGTGAAGATTGTAATGAAATTTCTAAGTATCAGCTGTTAGGCATCATATTCCTTTTTCATTATATTTCCTTAATAAGAATTTCGCTGAACTAAAGTGCGAATTTTACAGAACTTTACCTCTTTCCTCCGCTGGCGAACTGATAAGATGAAGCCACATCCTCCTCAATCTTATGTCAGTGACATCATATCCTGTATGCCAGAAAGTCATAAAAGTTCTAATAAATGCTGGCGTTTTTTCATATTTTAAAGCTGGATTGCCTTCAAAAGTCCTAACTACTAAAGGTTATGTTAACATTTTTGTCCCAACCATTTGAGGGGCATGTCACATTTGTTTTAGGACATTAGATGATCTCTTTTGTCTTTATTTTGCTTCCTTGGACATTTGTATTAATAAGTGGCCACTTCAAGCATTTTCACCAACATATATATGACCTTTATATTCAAATTGACCTAAGCATAAGAGTACTAATGAAGTTTCACCAGGCAGAAATGAACGGAAAGTTCTCTATGAAATCCTCACACTCAGGGGCGTAACTACGAGGAAGCAGACCCTACTGAGGAAGTCTTCTCCTTAAGGGTAGTAGCCTTAATGGAGTTATTGGGTTAGAATACTGCCAAATAGGCAGTAACCACCTCAAAAGTGGCAGGTTCAGGACAAAACCATGTCTAGTAATGCTGGTGGAAGAAATTGTGTGGGAATAGTTAAGTTAACAAAGGTAATGATGTGATGTGGAGTTACAGATGTATCAGTGGTAAGGGTAGATCTTTGTTAGTGCTCTAGAAGGACAAGAGCAGCTTTGCACCCCATTTAAAAGTGTTAGTGAGGTTTCCAACAAGGGGTATTAATGTGATTATAACCTCAGTAGCCAATGATAAGAGGTGGCACCTGATACCTAAACTGCATATCTTTTATTATTTCGGCCTGCAAAGTTACTTTTCTCCGGTGCTTGACACTGTGGTCTAATTTAAGGAATGAACTGCATGTATTGTCTTGGCTATACCACGTTGGGGCTTTCCAGCATGAACTTTATTTGACCAAAGTTTTGGAATTAACTGTTAACCTTGTCTTAGCTGTATATTATGGACTGGTGCTACTTTTACTTTCTGTATATGCACTCTAAATTGATGAAATTGTTGGATATATATTTATAATCCAGGTATGGGACCTGTTATCCAGAATTCTCTGGATCTAGGGTGGTTCATGATAACGAGTTTCTAAGGAGTCTCCACGTCTGTAAGGGGTAGTTACCCATAGCAACCAATCAGCAGGTATCATTTACCTGTTTAACAGCAAATATCTTAATGGTTGCTAGGGGTTACTGTTCCTGGGCAAATGTATTGCCTTTTATTACATAGTATTTTAAACATGTATCTAACCATCAAATAAACCCAATGGGATTGCTTAGTTGGGATCAGATATAAGGTACTGTTTTATTATTAAAGAGAAAAATAGAATTATTTCCAATGTACTCTATGGGAGATGGAATTCCCGTAATTCCAAGATTTCTGGATAATGGATTCCACACCTGTACGAAACATCCAACACACCACAGGACTCGCAAATAGATTGAAATTTAATTAGAAATCAATGTTTCCGCTTCCTATTGGCGACTTCTTCAGGCGGACTCCAGAGATGAAGCATTTATTTATGGATACGTTTTGTTGTGGGACCCATAGTCATTCATTTGGTCAGGGTCTTCACATGCTTGTCTATATTGAATGGCCTTATCAGCTTAATTAAATATATAGTTACCATGGACCAATGTTTCAAGCAGAACATATCCTTTTCACACTGTGATGTGATAAAATACCCAGAAGTGGGGAAATGTATTTTATAACACGGAGTTCTTTACAAATGACCCGTTTCTATTCTAGGATGTAGGTAATATCCCCTATGTACATCTGGGCACTTGCGGATTTATTGGTGTGCAGGCGCAGTTAAAGAGCCAGACACATGGCTTTCATCTTGGTAAGGAAAAAGAAAATAATTTATAGGCCAAATGTTTATTGTTTCGGGGATATGGTACAGCTGTTCCCGTTGCAGGGAAACAGAATGTGTAAAAATGTAACCAGTTTTATGAACAGATGACTTGAATTATTACATTTTGTATTGGAGCTGACAGGTTTCAATTCAATAGCGCTGAACCCTATTTATATACAGTATCATTAGCATTTATCTTTGTGTTACTTTCTCCTTCCATCACCCGGTGTCACATGTTCACTGTGAGTTTATTTCATATTCATGTTAGATATGCATCGCGCATTGTCTCATGGCAAAACCAACCACGTTTTCAGTGGAAAGACCAAACTCGGTATTCATAATTAACCTATAGATCTTTTTCACTTGGAACACTGGTATAGACTTTACCTGCCAATACAGTGCAATACTTGGACAGTTAAGAATCGGGCTGCTCAGAATGTCCCTCGTGTACTAATTATTGGACCAGAACTGACTGTACTCTTGGTCTCACCAAGTCAGCATTATATATACTGTTATAGTACTTTGATCAACATTTGCCTGTAAGGCTGATGCAGAAGAGTTAAATAACCAGGGAATGGGATGCCATACAGTTACAGGTTGAGATGAAAAAAAGAAGAATTCTCAATGACTGACCACTCTCCCCTAGTTCAAGTAAGTTCACACAGTTTACCATGTCTGTGTCTTAATATTCTCATTATACCTAAAGTGGACTAGGAAAGGAAAACTATACCCCCAGAACAATGTTGCATAAAACAGCTAATATGTAAAACCCTGCTTCATGTAAATAAACCATTTTCATAATAATATACTTTTTTAGTTGTATGTGCCATTGGGTAATCATAAATAGAAAATTGCCATTTAAGAAAATAAGGGCCGCCCCCTGGTATCATAGGATTCACAGTGCAAACAAACAAACCATACATGTTAGGTCACATGAGCCAATTAACATACAGAGAGTCTTTTGCTTCCACACTTCTTCCTGTTACAGTTAGAGCTGCAGTATTTCTGGTCAGGTGATCTCTTCCTGTTACAGTTAGAGCTGCAGTATTTCTGGTCAGGTGATCTCTTCCTGTTACAGTTAGAGCTGCAGTATTTCTGGTCAGGTGATCTCTTCCTGTTACAGTTAGAGCTGCAGTATTTCTGGTCAGGTGATCTCTTCCTGTTACAGTTAGAGCTGCAGTATTTCTGGTCAGGTGATCTCTTCCTGTTACAGTTAGAGCTGCAGTATTTCTGGTCAGGTGATCTCTTCCTGTTACAGTTAGAGCTGCAGTATTTCTGGTCAGGTGATCTCTTCCTGTTACATTTAGAACTGCAGTATTTCTGGTCAGGTGATCTCTGAGGCAGCACACAGACCATCATGAATTGGTGGTTCAAGGGAAAATATGTAAAAGGGCAATATTGACTTAAATATATATATTCCAGTTTTGTAAGATTCTTTAATATGCCATTTAATTTGATATAAATTATATGTTGCTTAACTATTATATTTTGGGGTATAGTTTTCCTTTAAGGGACCTGCCCAAGCATGCCATGTGACCATACTGTATATAATGAGTAGTCCAAGATGTTGCTTTGGTACATAGTGTTCCGTCTCTACAGGTTGGTGAAGTACTAGTAGAGTTTGTTTTGAGGTTAGTCTGGAGTAAGTGGTGAATGATAATAAGCCTTAGAACAGAGATCCCCAACCTTTGTTTAACCGTGAGCCACATTCAATTGTAAAAATAGCTGGGGAGCAACACAATAAAATAAAGAATATAGGCTGAGTATAAAATGTACATCTTGATCAGTCATGTATTTTTCATGCAGGCCCATTCCTTTGATGCAATTCCCTTCTCCCAAGAATAATGATCATTGGGTTTTGCCAGATGGATATTCTGCTTTGTGTTACTTTCTGCTGTCTATATGTTCCATGAAAGAATGGAATTTTACATTGCATTTATGTTTAGAGAAGTGGAGCTCAATTACGAGATGAATGTTCCACTGTCAGGGAACAACAAAGTATCAAGTTAAATGTGTAATTGAACAGGAAGCAGGAAAATGATTTTAATGAGGTGAGGGATTGAGATTGATCTTGAAGAACAAATAGCAAGAGACACTTGGAATGTAGAAGAGACTGTAGGCAATGGAGACTTTGCACTATCACTGCGTACAATGTTCTTACTGTTCTAATGCAATTGCTCATGAGCTTTGTTTTGCTTTTATGGGGAAAGTTTCTTTATGAACCTTGACTAGACTGCAAAGTAGGAGATACCTGCCTTTTAATCCATGCATCATTGTTTGTCTGTGCAAAAGCTTCCAGACATGCCATAGACTTGAGGAACACTGTCTAGCAGTCACGAATAGAAGGTGAATATTTTGGACAATACTCTGAGGAAAGCAATATGGCTCCCACTCAGTTGAAAGTTTGCAATGCTCAAATGGCAACTAATTGATTATATTTCTGGCAACTCATGTTCATTCATTTGAAGCATTCTCTGGTTCAAGGTTTACAAAACAGTTCCAGAAAACTGTAGTCTGACTTCGGAGTGGTACTTCCTTGGAAACCCATCAAATGCCATGTTTCTGGCCATGTACATTTTTGGGGACCCAATAATTCCCACCATTATCTATGACATAGATAATAAACCACAGCCATGTTATCTCAAGAACTTTTAAGACCATGTCCACATTAATGGTGGTAACACACCAAAAAAACCAAATGGTTGGTGCTCACTGCATGGAAATCACTCATCATTCATATGTGAAAACTGTAAGTCATACCGTTAAATTCATATGTCACATCCTCCCCTGTGGATAACACTGCACCCCAGCACATGATTTAACACCTTAGGGGCCCCTAGCAATGAATGCTAACAAACCCCCAGTACAAACCCTATCAGGTTCACGTCCCACAGAGTAGGGCAGGCACAGGGAGCATAGAGCAGGCAGAGTATGGCACACACAGGGAGCATAGAGCAGGCAGAGTATGGCACACACAGGGAGCATAGGCCAGGCAGAGTATGGCACACACAGGGAGTATTGGGCAGGCAGAATATGACACACACAGAGAGCATAGGGCAGGCAGAGTATGGCACACACAGGGAGCATAGGGAAGGCAGAGTATGGCACACACAGGGAGTATTGGGCAGGCAGAATATGATGCACACAGGGAGCATAGGGAAAGCAGAGTATGGCACACACAGGGAGCATAGGGAAAGCAGAGTATGGCACACACAGGGAGCATAGGACAGGCAGAATATGGCACACACAGGGAGCAGTTTCAGTCTGGGTATGAGTGTGAACAGTACAGGGCTTTTGGGGTGTGAACAATTAAGGTGTTACAAGTGTGGACCATGCAGGGGGGAAATACAAGTATGAACAATGCAGCTCAAATTGTCACCAAGAAGCCAACTGTTAGGAGCGCTCCACTTTGTGTCCCAAGACAGAGGTGCCCATGGTCATGTAGTGACGTTGTCACTCTGAGTGTCACGCAGCAGCTCATGATGTCATTGCACCATGTTTCTGCACAAAAATTCTAAATAAAAAGACTTGGTTTCCTGGGTGCTTCTAAATTTCTATTTTGCCTCGATCCTTCAGTTCCTGACCTCCTACCTTGATTCTGTCTTCGCTGTTTGCTGCCTGCCCTGATCTTTTGCCTGGATATGACTACGAACTTTCTTAACTCTTTGGATACCCCAAACTGAACTTTTCTGTATACACCTTCTTCCTTGGTCCCAAATCCAACCTACTAGGCCCTGACACTGACCCACACCTGACTCTAGCTCCCCTCTCTTAAACCCAGACACAACCCGACCCAACAAGCCTTCATTCTTTGTATAGGCATTCCTGGTTCACCCGTGTCTGACATCACCAGAGGGTCGGGACATAACATAAGATTGAGTGAACAGGGCACACCAGTCTAGAAAACATTTTCACTTTCATTACATATATCTATAATACAGGCAAAAACCCCCAACGCGTTTCACCCCATACATGGGGTCTTTTCAGGGGCACATGCAACATTAAAAAATGTATATATAATAAAAGTGAAAATTTTATACTAGACTGGTGTGCCCTGCTCATTCAATCTTTTGTTATATATATGGGGGTTGTTAGAGAGTCCTCAGACAGTGAGCACACAGCATTCATATAGGTATTGATATGGTGAGCTACGTTTATATACTATTAATGCCAGAAAGATGCGCAGAAAAGACTAAAGATGTGTTTTACCAAAACAGGTCCCTCAGATTTTGGGCCAGCCCACATATCACCTCAGTATATAATTGGTCCATATATGAGTGTTTTAAGCTCATCATACAGGGACAAATAAAAGCTGATAATTTAGACCATCCAAACTAAATTGGCATCTTACTAGACAATTTATGGGGCACTTGTGAAGGTATAAACTGGCATATTAAAATGGTACTCACCATCACTCAAGGCCCACAGTATACACCAGTGACTGGATGGATCACCCTGATTGGGCTCCACAAATTGATTGCCAGATTGGGCAAAGACCTACTCTATTCTGACCTTGCCAAACTTCTATGGCCACCTCCAGACTCACTGTAGGGGATCAGTCAGAATTAAATCTGAGACCAGCTGAAATTGTATTTAGAATTGGGAGAAAACTATTTTTGACTAAAACAAGAATCAATAATTCAATGATAATGCCAACAAAAATATCTCTCAACATCTCATTTCTGCATCAGCAGAAAACATGGTTTGGGACAGCAGCCGCCTATTTAAGGGTGACCCCATCCAGTCGGAATGCTTATAATAGGTGGCAGTTGATATTTCTGCTTTATTGCACTGTCACTTCACTAACAGCCTCCATGTGATCATTTCTGCATCCAATTTCCTGTACAAGTTGCACAAGATCATGCCCCGGGGAGCCACAGCCCGCGTTTCTCTTATCCATTACTAGACACGCACTTCTCAGCTGTTAGACAGCTGAATGTAAACAAATTTTTGGATGAAATTAAAATAAATGGCTTGTTAGTATTCCTGTGGTTTTCAAGGTCCCTGAATAACTGGTGTGAATTTTAGATACAGTCAAACGAGGAAATGATGAACGGAGGGAACTTTCAGCCCCTGTCACTCACACAAGATGGCCAATTAACCCAAAATAACGTGAATTACCTTTTCCATTGCTTCATGACGAATGTTATAATGAATGATAGATAATGTAGAAAAAGCTAAATCATTAAATAGCATTTTAATACACAAGAGACAAGATAAAATATATACTTAAAGGGATACTGTCATGGGAAAAAAAAATTTTTTCAAAATGAATCAGTTACTAGTGCTGCTCCAGCAGAATTCTGCACTGAAATCCATTTCTCAAAAGAGCAAACAGATTTTTTTATATTCAATTTTGAAATCTGACATGGGGCTAGACATTTTGTCAATTTCCCAGCTGCCCCATGTCATGTGACTTGTGCCTGCACTTTAGGAGAGAAATGCTTTCTGGCAAGCTGCTGTTTTTCCTTCTCAATGTAACTGAATGTGTCTCAGTGGGACCTGGATTTTACTATTGAGTGTTGTTCTTAGATCTACCAGGCAGCTGTTATCATGTGTTAGGGAGCTGCTATCTGGTTACCTTCCCATTGTTCAGTTGTTAGGCTGCTGGGGGGAAAGGGAGGGGGGTGATATCAGTCCAACTTGCAGTACAGCAGTAGAGAGTGATTGAAGTTTATCAGAGCACAAGTCACATGACATGGGGCAGCTGGGAAATTGACAAAATGTCTAGCCCCATGTCAGATTTCAAAATTGAATATAAAAAAATCTGTTTGCTCTTTTGAGAAATGGATTTCAGTGCAGAATTCTGGAGAACTAAACTCTAAAAATGAATGTGGCTAAAAATGCCATGTTTTATATACTAAACTTATTGCACCAACCTAAAGTTTGAGCTTGTCAATAGCAGCAATGATCCAGGACTTCAAACTTGTCACAGGGGGTCACCATCTTGGAAAGTGTCTGTGACACTCACATGCTCAGTGGGCTCTGATTGGCTGTTGAGAAGCTAAGCTTAGGGCTCGTCACTAATTATGCAGCAGAAAATGAGCTTCCCTGGCTGTAATATAAGCTGATGCTACAGGTTTGCTGATTATTAAATTCTGATGCTAATTGCACTGGTTTCTGTGCTGCCATGTAGTAATTATCTGTATTAATTACTAATCAGCCTTATATTGTGACATTTCTATTCTATGTGTACTGTATATTGTGAGTGGGTCCCTAAGCTCAGTAAGTGACAGCAGCACAGAGTATGTGCAGTGAATCAGCAGAAAAGAAGATGGGGAGCTACTGGGGCATCTTTGGAGACACCGATCTTTACTGTTAAAGGGCTGTGGTTACCTTGGGCTGGTACAGAAGCACAAAACATCATGTACAACATTTCTAGCTATTTCTTTAGTTAGGCTTTAATTCTCCTTTAATATGGTCAAATAACCCCTCAGTGGCTTCTAATATCCTTATCATTTACAGTAGGGGGTACATTATCCCTTATAATACACCTGTGATACTCAGAGTTCCCTGTATAACTCAGCCTGCAGCCTCGTGCCTTTATATGGTTACATAATCCCTCAGTTGCCGCTTTATCCCTATAAATTATAGTTTGTGGCCAGGGGTGATCAAAAAAGATTAACCAGTGCCCTAAATTGTTCACTAACTGTAATTCTTGTTATAAAGTTCTTGTGTGTATTGTGTGTATGTGTAACTTTTTTTAGGCAAATGTTTTTTAAAACCTTGGGTGGAATTATTATTTGATATCATCCAGACAGGGAAATTGCCAGGTGAATTCTTTAGACAAACCCCAAGTGGAAATGATAATTCAGAATAGAACAATTATAAGAGAAGAGTCCCAGTTCAATAGGTTTGCACCAGCCCAGTATTGTACGATAGCCTGACATGAAGTCCTTAAAAACACAAGGGGGCCGATTCACTAAATTCGGGTGAAGGGTTAGAATAAAAAAAACTACGAATTTCGAAGTTTTTTTGGGCTACTTCGACCATCGAATGGGCTACTTCGACCTTCGACTACGACCTTCGACTTCGAATCGAACGATTCGAACTAAAAATCGTTCGACTATTCGACCATTCGATAGTCGAAGTACTGTCCCTTTAAGAAAAACTTTGACCCCCTACTTCAATGTTAGCCTATGGGGAAGGTCCCCATAGGCTTGCCTGTGATTTTTTGATCGAAGGATTTTCCTTCGATCGTTGGATTAAAATCCTTTGAATCGTTTGATTCGAAGGATTTAATAGTTCGATCGAACGAAAAATCCTTCGATCGATCGATCGCAGGATTTGCGCAAAATCGTTCGACTTCGATATTCGAAGTCGAACGATTTTAGTTCACAGTCGAATATCGAGGGTTAATTAACCCTCGATATTCGACCCATAGTGAATCGGCCTCAAGGTGTAATGTTTTATAGCCCTTATATATTGCCTAATCTGTAGTTTGTTGAATTCTTTTTTAATTACTTCCCCCCTAAAACAAAATTATCATCTGTTTTTGTCCTTTTTATGGGTGCTGAGTGGCAATTTCGGGCATTTTTTTATTGTAGATGTATTTATTTGCTCTTGGTGTTCTGGGTATTTTAAATTGCACCGTGTTTAACGGGAGTTCAGCAAGGGGCTTATGTTCCCAAGCACCCTGTTGTTTTTGGATTACTTCAATACCTTATGAGTTCTGCCAGTCCAATTTTTCATTTCCAGCGTCTGACAAACGCTCGTTTCACAAATAACTGATTCTGCATAGTTTACGTTTGAAATGAAAGGTGAGCCACACTGTAGTATGCCTTGGCTTGCCGACATGTTTGCTTAAATGCTTATTTCCTTGTTGGTTTGCCAAATACATTCCTTTTATTTCCAAAAAACTCCTTGAAATTTGGGAAACATCAAACCAGCATCTGCATTATGGAAAGTCCCATGGTTAAAGAAGATTTTCTTTCCAACGGGGCAAGTTCCAAAATGGCTATAAAACTGTTCTGTGCTGAGTAGTGCCAATTGCTCAGGGCTAATAGCCAGCGAGAAGATATATTTATGCAAAGTAGACCACTGAACTGAGCTATTTAGTTGGTACGTCGCCCTTTGTATACTGATGCTAAAGTCATGACCAAGAGATTTTAATGTGCACGAGCTTCCAAGCACTTGTGGGGCAACACCCGTCATCCTTAATTAGAAGCAGAATGTCTAGATCAGTGATCCCCAACCACTTGCTCTTGAGCAACATGTTGATCACTAACCACATAGATGTTGCTCCCAGTGGCCTCAAAGTAGGTGCTTATTTTTGAATTTCAGGCTTGAGGGTAAGTTTTGGTTGCATAAGGGAGTGCCTCCTGTAGGCTGCAGTCTATATAGGGGCTACCAAATAGCAAACCACAGCCTTTATTTGGCATCCCCAAGGACTTCATTCATGCTTATGTTGCTCGTCAACTCTTTTTACGTTTGATTGTGGCTCACGGGTAAAAAAAGTTGGGGACCCCTGGTCTAGATGAATATGCCTGCTGTTTGTCATAGCAAACTGTGTGCGTATGTAAAAAAAAATTAAGCAGTCATGTTCTCCATTTTTCCCATGGATGTTGTTGCCAGTGGCCTCAAAGCAGGTGCTTATTTTTGAATTCCTGGCTTGGAGGCAAGTACTGGTTGCAAAAAAACAAGTTCATTGTCAAACAGAGTCTCCTTTAGACTGTCAGTCCATATAGGGGCTGCCAATCACAACCCTTCTTTGGCACCTCCAGTAATGTTTTCAAGCTTGTGTTGCTGCCCAACTCTTTTTGCATTTGAGTGTTGCTCATGGGTAAAATAGGTTGGAGACCCCTGTGCTATAAGGTGATACTAAGCCAATGAGTAAGCACATGCACTTTTTCCTGGAGACCCATAGGATCACTGGAGTACCTGACCTCCAGGGCCTCCGTAACCGCTAACACCCCTTCCTAGCAATGCTAATGATCACTCCTCTGTCCCTTGCTGTAAATACCACCGCCATACATATACCTGCTGGTCTGTTGAATGAGGTCTACCAGGATTTCTCCCAGTATACTAGTAGGTTATGATATCAATGAAGAGCATAATTGCCCATCATCTGGGATCTGATCAGCTCCTACTCTTATTGGTGTTCATTTTGTGACTTCCTGCTGGTTTGCATACAAAGGTGGTGGAGCTTTGGTCAGTGTTGGCGCCTTCCAGATTGCTGCTGTGCGTCATGTTAATCATGATAATGTAGAGATGGACAGATGATAGAGAGAGAGAGAGAGAGAGAGAGAGAGAGAGATGATAGATAGATGATAGATAGATATAGATGGATAGATGATAGATAGATAGATATAGATAGATGAGACAGAGAGAGAGAGAGAGAGAGAGAGAGAGAGAGAGAGAGAGCGAGAGATGATAGATAGATGATAGATAGATGATAGATAGATGATAGATAGATGATAGATAGATTGATAGAGAGATACAAATTTACCAGAAACCAGAGGTGAGTGAAAAAATGGACTGTACTTGGAAACTCCATTACAGTTCCAGGATCCCACGAAAAAACTTGCATTATTAATGCCCTGGAATGGTGTTTCTGAAAAGACTAGTTTGGAGTAAGCATTTCCATGTATGGTGTAAGGTAGGTGAAGGTGTTCTCTGCACCCCTCTGCAACATTAGTCAGAATTATGTTTAAAACAATCTAATCATAGAGCAATGTGGAAGCTATAAACTGCTTTCTCGCATTGTCCTCTCCGTGTGCCCCCCTTGACTCTAACAAAACGAGCAAGCAAAGGAAAGAGCTGTTGCCTAAATAAATAGAACTCAATCTTGGGCACTTTTGTCCTGAGCCAGAAGTGGAAACTATGCCCAGGGCGCTAAAAGGAACATTTCTTTTGTGGTTTGGAACAAAATAAATTCAAAATTTGTTATCTAATAAAAAATAAACAAGGCAGCAAAAAACCTACTAAAAGCAGTTTTGAGTAAAAAAGTCCATAAATTGCATATTTCTGAAATATGTTTTGCAGTTGATGTAAAATTGTATAAAGGGCCAGTATACAGTTACATTTTCCTGTAGAATTATGGGAATTTCTATGCAGACTACACATTGTAGTTTTCTGCTGCTTCTTGGTGCAAGCTAGAAAAAAACAAAAGTGAGGCCATGGAAGGAGATAAGGAGGTTATAGCCAGCCAATAAAGTCTCAAATTGGCTTATTGTCCTACAAGTTCTATAGGACCTACCTCACCTAGAGCGATGTCTCAAAATATCCTGAGGAAGGTGTAGGATGTTGACTACTATACGCCACAAATCAATGTGAAAGTTGAGTTTGACCTACATTTTATTCTCTTTATTATTAAATTAGAAAAAACTAGTGAGCTCAAAACTGGGCTCTTCAGGTGCTGAATTGTGTGGCAGGTTGGAAGCTTCTTCTTTGTACCTCTCACTCTGCCCTACCACATACCACTTGAAGTGAGGCAAACTGGCACCAGATATACCACCTAGCCACCCATTTGCCATCAGTCCATTTAGTGACAAAAAAGCTATTAACGTTGGGACATGTGGTAGCTACTCCAATACCAAAGCCCACCTACTGTATGCCAGTCCAATGTGATTCACTGCCTTAGCAGCTTCCTCAGGGGTTATATTTAGGTGGTCTTTATAGCTTTTGTTTTTTATTTTTAGAGCAGTTTCCTTCCACATAAGATACACATACTTTTGATGTTTTCTGAACTGGTCTGCTGAGTGGACACCACAGATTCCGTCTTCCTCCTTCTTCGTGCGGCTGCACATGCACAGTAGAATGTTTTCTTCCTTGCCCCTCCCCCCGGAAAACTTTCTGTGAACACCCATGAAGGTGACTGTTTGAATATATTCTTTTCTTACCTTAACACAAATTTAATCATCCTCTACTTCTAATCTATCAGCCTTGTATTCCGGTTCAAATGGATATATATTTTGATATCTGCTGCACCTCCATCTTTGTCGTTGTCCCTCCTTTATTCCAATTGCCCCTTGATTGTATGGAGCGTAGGGCTCCCATTACTGCATTAAATTGCATGGCCATTGTTGGTCAATAACCAGTCATTATTGAGCCTTACTAATATGATACTGGATGCTATGTTGCCATTTCATTTCTTTGAAATGAACCTCTTATAAAATCAATGGTGAGAGTTCATTGAATGGAGTAGTTGGTAGGGTTTGCATGCAGAGCACATAGGTTGGCCCATATAATAAACCCAGAGATATAAGAGGCAGCTTCATAATGACTAGAGAGAACTATTATGTAGTTCTTGGAATTGCAGTGGGTGGATTTCAGTATGAGTAGAATGTTTTTGTGATTCATGCTTCTGCAATGAGGTCAAGCAGAGATAAGGAACTGCTTTTAGAAGGGTGTGGAAAGGTGTTTTATATAAAGGAGCAGAGAGTACATCAAATTGCACTAAATCAATAAATTCAATCTAGAAATATGAAAAAGCAATGCATCCACTCTCAACAACAGAATACCATATAGGTGTTCTTCAGCAGATCCCCCTCTACATTAACTGCCCTTATAATACTATAGACTTGCAATAACTTATATGAATTCAAAAACTTATCCAACAAAAGAATTTATCTCATGGCAATGAGAAGGAATATCAGAAAATGGTCCTAATGTAAGGTCACATAGTTCCCCCAACTCCATTGCAGTTGAATATAAATACTAGTAGATTCTCTGAAGCTTTACCGGTTATATTAAGTGGTCAAAGCATTTCTTTTTTAGATTGCATTCATAGATGTAGGTATTTTGGCAGAGTAATCTCAACAACAATCAACAACAGGAATCTTTGTTTGTGCCATTTACTTGGAGAAATGGAGATAGGGATAACACTAATCAATGAAAAACCTCATTATTTTGGTTTGTATTATTGAGAAACTTTTCCTTATTTAGCCTGGCTGGTAATAGTTTAAGTCTTATGGTGGTGCAATACTTGGAGTTCTATCTTAGACTGCCTGATGTACTGGCATTCCATTTCTCCTTCTCTTTCTGAAGCAGCACATTCCAGCAAACAGCAGAACCAGGCAAAGAATGTCAGAGCTCCTGATGCAAACCAACTGCTTGCTGCTCCACCCCATGCCTAGTTCGGTTTGCCACCTTCTGCTGACACCAAAACCAATGCATATACCTATGTTCTTAAGTGCCAGGTGGGCCATGCAGAGCAGGGATAAACTAATTATTCTGGTTTAGCTATGCCAAGAACTCTGAATGATTTATTTAGGGTTGGTATTAAAATGCTTGGATGTCTTTCCAAATGGGAGTAAAAAGATATGGCGGCAGGAAAGTAAAGGCATTTCAGTTCTTAACGACATGCTATTAATGATTATATACATGCCAATAACTTTTAGCTACATATTGAAACTGAAAATACAGTACCAAGTTTTTAACATTTTTGGTACTTATTTTGCCATGTCCCCTCGTGGGCTTATTGACATTTGATTTAACAATTCTTGAAAGACATCACTTTTCCAGGTCAACTCCATTTTTGTGTGTGCTGGTGGGAATGGACAGCTGATGAATGTCATTGGTATCTTCGTCTTTGGAGATGTAATATTATCAGAGCTGCAAATGTCAAGAGGAAAACATCAGACAAGGAAGAACTTTAACAGTTGGGACATGCAACAGATGTTCCTTAGACAGAACCAGCACAGAGAGATGCTATATGGATATTGAGTTTCACAAGGTTGAATAGACAAAGTGAGGACACATAGTATAGGAAGATGTCACCATATATCAGAACCAGGTGCCTTCTCAGAAGTATCATCTGATGAGTTCTTCATCTTATTCAAACCCTAACGCTTCATGCCCTGAATGCATTTCTGACTTTGTTGCTGCCACCACAAGGTGGTCATAAATGGGAATTTACCAGTAGACTAGAATTTGCACTTTCCGATTTAGATTTAAGCTAATCACCTCCTTGCACAATGGCTCCACCAGGCAATCTTTCATGTTTGACAAGTGATTCCATACATTTCAATTGATTATGTTGGTATCTGTGGGTGTAGAGTTATTGTTTACCTTATACTCAAAAATAGAACAGGATTAGTGGCAATGTCAGTGGAAAGCTCACCGAAATTAAAAGTCTTTCCTCAAATCAACCTCTTACTGGTTGATTTCTGTCTATTTGTCTCAATATGTCTATTATATTATTTTCATTGTATACAGTTCTACTGATTTAATCAATGGTTGAGAAAACCTTTTTAAGCACTAGGGATCATTTATTTAGCATAAGGAAAATGGCCATCCAACTCCCTACCCCCATACTGCATATACTGATGTGGGAGAACCTCCGTCTTATAATATTAAGATGTCCTATTGAGTGTACGCTATAGTCTAAGTTGGTGCTTTGTCCCAATTTTGTCCATGTAATAAGCTAAATATCTAATATATTTTACTAAAAAAGGGCTAAATTCTATCTCAATGACATACAAAGAGCTCTATAGAGCCTTCAGCTTGACAAGGGTCTATAAAGTTTGGAAAGCCACAGAAAACCCCTACCCTAAAGATCCTAAAAGGGGGGACTCTTTTCTTTTGTAGGCCCTGGAATGGAATGTAGCTCTCCAAATTTATGGTCCCCAGTCTAGTCCAGTGCTCCATAAAGTTTGTATGTTTTTGTGATAGAAGCAACCTTTAGAGTCTTGTAACTAGCTTGCTACAATAAAAAAAATGGTGCTAACTGTGTCAGACAGCCAGTATAGTACAGGTATAGGATCCCTTATCCGGAAACCCAATATACAAAAAGCTCCGAATTACGGAATGGCTGTCTCCCATAGACTCCATTTTATCCAAATAATCCAAATTTTTTAAAATGATTTCCTTTTTCTCTGTAATAATAAAACTGTAGCTTGTACTTCATCCCAACTAAGATATAATTAATCCTTATTGGAAGCAAAACCAGCCTATTTGGGTTTATTTAATGTTTAAATGAATTTGTAGTAGACATAAGGCATGAAGACCCAAATTACGGAAAGATCCGTTATCCGGAAAACCCCAGGTCCCGAGCATTCTGGATAACAGGTCCCACACCTGTATAATACAGAGCTTCTCCCAATCTGTATATGGGGAATGGGGGAAGGAACCCTGATAATCAATTTGTTTGACAATAATGGTTTTTGCTCTACTAGATACCACTGGAAGTCCAGTCTGAAGACCCCGACTTTGATTTCCTTATGTCACTTTAATCTTACAAATCAAGTATTTGTCTTTGGTTGTATAATTGCTGTGGTCACACCCTCATTGCACCCCTGCTTGATAATTTAGAATATTTCAGATTAGTGATCCCTCTGATATCTAAGCAGGGGTGGATTTATGCACAGGCTATTCTAGGTTATAGTCTAGGGTCCCAGTGTCATAAAGGGCATATTTAGGTTTTTTTCAATTATTGTTTCTATTCTATGTATTTTTTTTAGGCGCACCTGCTGGGAGAAGAAGTCAGACAAGACATTTGCGTGGTTGCGCCCAGAGGCTTGCAGATCCATTTATGTAATTGGCATGCCCCAAACCTAACCCAGCGCAGATTGGGTGCACGCATGTCTGGATCTGCATGCATCTGAATCCAGCAGTAGCCTGGAAGGTGGGCCTGTGTGGATGCAACCTAAGGGCCCCACATCTCATTAATCCGCCATTGGTCTAATGAAAAGGGAAATCATTTGGGAGTTTTAACCTTGGAACCATGTTGCAGGCAAAACCGAGTTTTATATATATATATATATATATATATATATATATATAGATATATATATATATACAAACAAGGGAAAGTGCTCACCACTAATTTTTAAAACCATTAGGCGGGGGTGGAATGAGGCTGTGACCACAAAATACATATAGTCAAACACAAGAGTCCTCTGCACTCAACCCATTATCAATATATTTAAGACAGAGACATTTTGTGCTACTGCTACTGAAAAATGCCTTACCCTTTAAACAAAACAGGGATTGTTTGTCCATATATTGCAATATATTTAAGCTGGCCAACTACATCAAAGTCATCCCATATCTGGCCAGTCCTACGCTTCATTTTCATTTGATTCATTAAGAATTCTATTGCTTCATTATACATTTTACAAAGGGACTAAGTTTTACCTGCAACTTACTTGTTGTTTTCAAGGTTAAAACCCCCAAACTTGGCTGCCCTTTTATTAGACACCAGTGGGATCACCTGACTATAGCTGGGAAGGGTGGGGGCTACAATGTATAATGAAGCAATAGAATTCTTAATGAATCAGATGAAGCATAGGACTGGCCAGATATGGGATGACTTTGTTGGCCAGCTTAAATATATTGCAATATATAGACAAACAATCCCTGTTTTGTTTAAAGGGTAAGGCATTTTTCAGTAGCTTTAGTCACAAAATGTCTCTGTCTTAAATATATTGATAATGGGTTGAGTGCAGAGGACTCTTGTATTTGTCTATATATATATATACATATATATATATATATATATATATACACTTCCAAATGAGTATATATATATATATATATATATATATATATACACACACATACTGCATCCTATTGCTATGAATATTGAATGTCATGTACACAAAGTCCCCAAGCCCATATAACTTGTAGCTTTGGTGCTTAATGCAAAGGGACATTAAATGGCTTACCGTATATATACTCGAGTATAAGCCGAGTTTTTCAGCATCCAAAATCTGCTGAAAAAGTCTACCTTGGCTTATACTCGAGTCAGTATAAAAGTTACCTAGCTAGGTACATGGGGGTCCACAGAGGGGGCAGTGCCGCTTCCCCCTTTCCCAGCCGGATCTTCCCCTAGCTGCCCCATCCTCCCTCAGTGGCAGTGCGCCACTACTCGGTCCTGGACTGCCTGGACAGCATATTTCACACGTGCACACTCACGGTGCGCTGCACACTGAAACGCATGCACACATACAGGGGAACCGGAACGCCGCAGGGGGCAATTGAGAACATTGAATTGC
The DNA here is from genome assembly GCA_038501925.1 of Xenopus petersii. Lineage (NCBI taxonomy): Eukaryota > Metazoa > Chordata > Amphibia > Anura > Pipidae > Xenopus > Xenopus petersii. Next base: position 10,689,875 of record CM076673.1, on the reverse strand, counting down.
TTGTCCTGGCTCCTCCCTTTCTGACTAACTAGTTCCGGTCTTCTGCCTCCATGGTCCGGTTGCTCCCCATCCTCCACACGCTGCTTCTTTGCAGCTACTTGCAGCCCATCTCTTTTTCGCTGCCGCCCAACAGCCGTAAGTGTTTGCAAGGAGAAATTCACAATAACATGCTTGTAACTGGAGAGTACGAGCTGTCTGAGGCCCACAATCAGGGCCAAGTCTGACTAAAGGTGAGACCATAGAGGAAACAGATGGGGTGGGGACTCGTAATGTCAGCGAGTGTAAGTTCTTTGTCCGCAGCACGAGCCACGAGCCTGTATAGGAAGGAGTCTGCTGATGTAAGTAGCGCTGTGAGTGACAGCATGGAAGGTTGCCCACATATGGCCTGGTGTGGCTACTCGATGAATGGCGTGAGCCTCTGCCGAAGGAGAGACAATTTTTATTGCCCTGTGAGTGGTACCCGGGGAAATGGAAGATTTCTTTGTGAGGAACATTGCAAGGGGGTGGATAAATGGCATTGCTGCGTTTGGGTGCTGTGATGTCGCATTGAACACATTATTTGTTTTTATAATGTATAATGGCACAAAGTGTTCTCAGAACTGCACTGATTTTGGATACCAAAAGAAAGGTAATTTAGTCACTGGTTAAAATAAAAATGTCCGACCTAGTTATTTGTCGCTTCATCGGCACAGTTTTATATAGAAAGTATATAGTATAGGTATGCAATGGAACAGGTTTATCTGTCATTTTTCACCCTAGGCTTAAACTCGAGTCAATATGTTTTCCCAGTTTTCATAGGTAAAATTAGGTACCTCAGCTTATACTCGGGTCGGCTTATACTCGAGTATATACAGTACTCCTGTTCGTAAAGAGCTAACCCAGGAATTATATACACATCCCCTGAGTCACTGACTTACTTATGAGTCATATTTTATTCTTTATATTTTTCAATACATAGTACTGCTTCCATAGACGTAGTCAAATTTTTTACTAGAATGTGCCAGGATGCTGAGGCACAAACGATCCTTAAGGGTCATCATGTAAAGTAGAATGTTTGTGCCCATAACTCATAACAGCTCTTTCAATAACCTTTCAAGCAGACTCACTTCTCTGACATTCCCTCATCATAAAAGATGCTTCTTGGTAAGGAACTCATCTTAGGGAATATTTGCGCTGTGCCCCTAAAAATATATTAGCCCCAGTGAGACACTGCCATACAGAGCTTACAGTCCATTGAACGAAGGCCATATAGTTAATGCACATGTATAATACCTGTGATTTCCTATGTATCCTGTCTCAAAGAGATGAGGTCAGATCTAGAGTTAACAGGGTTCAAACAAAAACTAGTAGGACAGCTTATCCACATTACAATTCACTTACATATCCTAAAAGTTATTCCATTCAGTTATCCAAAACTTGTGAAACCCTTATCAACTAAAAACCACAATATCCTGAGAGATATATGTAGATCTTCTGAGATCTTTTTGAGCAGACCTACTTCAAGATGATACTTGCCAGAAAAATATTCGGCCCAGATAATTTTCTTGACAAATATCCAATTGTCTTTCTTCATGATGACTTTGTCCTTAGATAATCGCCACTTCTACCGTTGATCTTTTGAGGTGTTGATTTTCCCCTTGGGATGTCATGGAGGTGAGGTCATTGTGCGCAGGGATGGATGAGCTCATGCTTCAATTAAAATTCTTGTCTCCAGCTGCAAATTGCAAAAGTATAGTTCAGGGGTCTGTCCCTTGTCTTTGCACTCACAGCTATTACAATTTTAACAGGTCGGAATATTTTTGAAATATATTTAATGTTTAAAGCATGGTTCATTTCTACTGTCTGAGTTCTCTAGTTACTATCCTTCCTGAAAATCTGAACCTGGTGAAAATCCTGCAGACAAAAAAGTCGGCACAAGAAAAAGTGCCCAATGACTCTAATGTATTTGGAGAGAGAAAAAACTTGAGAAAAGATGCCCATTAACTTTAAAGGGATTCTGTCATGATGTAGATTTTATTTCTAAATGACACTGTTTACACTGCAAATAATTCACTCTATAATATAAAATGTCATTCCTGAACCAGCAAGTGTATATTTTTAGTTGTAATATTGGTGTGTAGGTGCATCTCAGGTCAGTTTGCCTGGTCATGTGATTTCAGAAAGAGCCAGCACTTAAGAATAGAACTGCTTTCTGGCAGCCTGTTGTTTCTCCTACTCAATGTATCTGAAGGAGTCACAGTGGGACATGGATTTTTAGTATTGAGTTCTGTTCTTAGATCTACCAGGGAATTGCTGGGGGGGTAATTTAGGGGGGATGATATCACTCCAACTTGCATTACGCATAACGCTAGCGAAAATTCGCCAGTGTGACGCCATTTGGGTACTTCGCTGTTGTAATAGATAGACTCTAGTGGTACTCCGCTCCCTAACACCTGACGAATATACGCTCTGGCGAATGGACGTTACTACGCCAATTCACTAAGATGCGGATTTTACTAAACGTTCCCTCTGGCACCAGATTTGCCTTCGCCACCTCAGACCAGGCGAAATGTCCTCAAAAAATAGTTGAAAATTTTCCCAAAAAAACACTAGCGTCTTTTCCATTTTCAGGGTGATAGGTTGAAAATAGCTTGAGTTTTTTTGGGGGTAACCGGCTTCCCCCCTACATTTCCTAACATATGGCACATAAACTATAAACAGGACTCATGTGTAGAGCAATATAACAACTGTATTGTATTTCATTAAGGTTTCCTGGGCTTGTGTAGTGTAATGTATTTGCTGCAACATATACGTCCATTCAACTTTAACTTTTGAGGCAACTCTAGCGCAACTTGCTTGCTTGGCGCAGTAACGCCAGCGCAACTTTGCCAGCGTTCAGCGCCCTGGACGCAACTTCGGATTTTAGTGAATTACTGTCGTCCTGCCGAATCTACACTTGGCGAAGTGTTTCAATGTGAGCAAAGCCGTCGCTGGCGAATTTTCAGAGGTTAGTAAATTTGCTCCGGAGAGTCTTAGGTGTAATGGAATAAGTTGTTCTGAATATGGCGACAGATTATTGCACTATATGAATTCTAGGACCTGTGCTAGAGTTAGGTTCCAGATGGCAAGTTAAAAGATCAGAAACAGAAAACAAAAACATGCTGGTGTGTATTATCAATAACCATATAATTCAGAAGTACTTTTACAATAAGAACATAAAAGGGAGAAAAATATAAGATATTTGGAGAATGTATGGTTTTATTGATGTAATGATTGAGGAATCTCCCAAGACTTTCTGTCACTGCTGAATCATCTGTTCATCTGTTAGAAGAAGCAAAATGCCAAAAGATCTGCAAATGTTATTGAACTTGAGAAGTTTAAATTGTTCTACCATACATTTTGCTCTGATATTCATCTGATCTCTTTGTTTTTTCAGAAGTAGCCAAGAAGCCAGTGAAGCAGTCTCACATATGCTCCAGTAGCCTATCATTTGAAGAACATTTAGAAATATTACCTTAAATTTTTATCCTGCCATCTAAACCACTTGAGGACCTGTACAATAAGCGGGTTATTTATTAATGTTTGAATGTTAAAAACTCAAAAAACCCCCAGAATCTGAAAATCTGCCATCTCAGACCTGCCGAGGTTGTATATAAGTCAATGGGAGATTTGGAAGTTTCTGTGGTCTGTGCTGGAATTAGCACGAAAATCCAACTATTTAGGGCTTTCCGGGCAAAAAGCTTAAAAATTCGGGATTTTCAGGAAAAAGTGCCAAAAAATCGTACCATTTGGGGTAAACCTCCAAAATAATCGTATGATTCAGGGTCTCCTTCGATTATATAGAGTTTTCCCCCAATCTGATTAAATGGTGTTTTTTAAATAATAAATAAGGTCAAATCGTGGATTCTAGTTTGTTCTGACTTTTTTTTATTTTAAACAGAAAAATTAGGATTTTAATAAATAACCCTTTGTATCACCAACATTTTTTAGGCTAGTAATGTCATACCATTAATTGATGAATTACAACACACATAATCTCCAGCACCCAGTAACTCAACATGGTAATTTAAGCCATGCCCCCAAATTGCCCAAATAATATAAGGATCCATCCATAACTCTGCCTCTGGGTTCCATTTTGGAGCACAGAGACCTGCCGCTGCTCCGTTGAAGAAAACATTGCCTGTGCTCATCTGCGCTATATAAATGATGGGCAGGAGGCATAGAGACATCCATCCCCTGCCCCCTCATCATTAATACATTCAAGTTAGGGGTCTGCAAAGGATGTAGAAATGTTCTGTGCATTAAACCTAAGGAGCACATTCTCGCTTCCCCTTGCACGTCTACCTCAGGAATCATATAATGTGCAGCTGAACCAAATCTTTTTTTTACAATTTTACCTTCTTTTGCTGCTGGTTGTGATGAACACAATGGGGGGAATTCACAAAAGTGTCGGTAAAAAAAGTCACCCAGAAGTGGCGGTCGACAAATTTGTAAAATGTCGTACGAACGGCAAATTCACAAAGGCAGATGTTCCCATCTCTGAATGTCTCGTAAGTCCGACAATTTTCTAAAATCTCGTATATCTTTTCATCGTGCAAACGACATTTACCAAGACTTTTTAAACGACAATTTGTCTGACATTTTCATTTTGGAGAGCCTAAAGTGTCTGAAAAATTGTCGGTAAAAAAAATTAGTTTACAAGTAATTCATAAAAATGTCGGGAAAAGTGGCGCCGGAAAAACCACGCCCACTTTTAACGACACTAATTCAAAAGTGTCGCACATGTCGGAAAATTGGCAGAGAAATGCTCTGTGAATTTGTCGGCTGTTGCTACGACACTTTCTATGACATTTTAAAGACATTTTTTCGTTCCCGACACTTTTGTGAATTCCCCCCAATGTGTGAGTCACACAGAATGTGAAAAAGGACATATAGTTCGTTGAGAAGTTTCTACAAAAGACAATGGTGTCATATTGTCCCCATTATACCAGAATATTATTTGCCAACTTTCTTTTTCCTTCCTTCCTTATTTCTTAACTTTCTTCCATCCCACCAACATTTTAAACCCTACCCTGGCACATCACCTTAATACATTCTAACATCCTTCAAAAGGTCAACATGATTCTTCTATTAATTAAACTTGTGTTGAATACACTACATAACATACATACAGTATATTGGTTTTGACCTTCCTCTCAGTATCTATTTGTTTTACCTGTACAGGTATGGGATATGTTATCTGCAAAACTGTTTTCAAGAAAGCTCCAAATTATGGAAAGCCCATCTCCCATAGACTCCATTAAAATCAAATAATCATTTTTTAAAAATGATTTCCTTTTTCTCTGTAATAATAAAACACTAACTTGTACTTGATCCCAACTAAGATATAATTAATCCTAATTGGATGCAGAACCAGCCTATTGGGTTTATTTAGGCTATGATTAAGTGTTGAAGACACGAAGCGCGTAAGGCGTAGGACACAATAAATCCTTACTTTGTTTTGACTATTTTGTGGAAGACTGCCTTCATTTGAGTGCCTGCTCCAGATTTATCCTTTATTTAATGTTTACACAATTTTCTAATAGACAAAGTATGAAGATCCAAATTACAGAAAGATCTGTTATCCAGAAAACCCCAGGACCCAAGCATTCTGGAAAACATGCCTGTAGCTATAATATGTTTTTGTTTCCATATAATCGGTCATGTTCTATCACATTTCCCCTGGTCTGTAGAGAAAGGCTAGTTTTGTTCCATGACAAGGTTAATGGGTTCCAGTGTAATTCTTATAGAAGAAAAAAACTCTACTGGAATCAGAGAAAGACTCAAGTAACATGCACGGGTATTGTTTAGGGAGTTTGCTTGCTAATAGTTTTTTGGCTGTGTAGTTGTGCCACTCTAAGTGAAAGGCAGTTATCTGGCCTACTTACATTTAAAATGATTTAGTGGATCATGTTTCTGCTGCCTGAGCCAGCTTTCATTCCCTTCTGATATAAACAGAAAAGCAAAATAGCCGGCCATAAAGCTATCTTGCAGTCTCAGTTGCACAGCAAATACTTTCCCTTTGTGATTTATATGATCGGTTTCAGCCTAGGAACTTTTTCCCCTCTGCGTTGATAAGGGCTCTCATTCCTTTCATATAAAAGGCTGGGATAATGAATAGGGCTAAAGAATTGTTATCACTTTCAGCCTCCGAAGAAGTAAGAACATCAATCCAAATTGGCTTAGATACTTATCTTAAATCCAGCAGTGAAAGACACACTAACAAGCCTTCTAGAGACAAATTTTGAAACTGAAACACGACTGAAAGGGCTACCATATTCATTTAACAGAGGGTAAGGGGCTCTGCCAAAGAAACAGGGAACAGAATAATTAAATGCGGCAGCTTACTGACCACTGTGTGTGAATATGATAAAGACAATAAGGGCAGCGGGAGTGGTGTTCAATCTCTGTGCAAACTGTGTAAATGTGGTTTTGCTATAAAAATAAAGGAAAATAATAGCATCATGGTCCATGTAACATTACTGAGTACTGCATGGTTATAGCTTCGGTTTGTTACTCTTGCTTTCTAGGACAGGCATTTATTATAATCATCTTCAAGCCCAGAGCTAGTGCTGCATTTGGTGGTTGTGGGGCCAGGCATGGATTTGTGGAAAGGCCCGAGCTTAGGGCGGCAGAATTTGAGGGGGGCAGCATGCTGCCCAACCACACCCGCATTGGTTCAGATGCACTGAGGACTGGCAGGAGACTCAATAGTTTTTATAATTTTCTGTGCACGAATCCCCTGTTGGAATTCAAAAGCAGCTAAAGGGATGTTACATTATGTTCACCATTTTGTTCTATTTCTGCCATCTTGCCCTACTGCCATTACCCTGTCTTACTGTTGCCACCTTATCCTTCTGTCACCATCTAATTCTACATTCTTGTCCTACAATTACCATCTTACTCTATTCTTATAATCTTGTTCTGTATTCGGTCTTGTCCTACAGTTGTCATCTTACTCTACTTTTATCATCTTGTTCTGCATTCAATATCTTGTCCTACAGTTGTCATCTTACTCTACTTTTATCATCTTGTTCTGCATTCAATATCTTGTCCTACAGTTGTCATCTTACTCTACTTTTATCATCTTGTTCTGCATTCAATATCTTGTCCTACAGTTGTCATCTTACTCTACTTTTATCATCTTGTTCTGCATTCAAAGTCTTGTCCTACAGTTGTCATCTTACTCTATTCTTATCATATTTTTCTGCATTCAATATATTGTCCTACAGTTGTCATCTTACTCTATTATTATTGGGTATGATTTAACCTCTGTCACATCAAGAAATGAACTAGAGGTTGTTGGTGAAGCCAAGAGGGCCGGTATTCTCTACCCGAACTTATCTGCTGCTACTCATTTTACCCCCTGAGTGAAGAAGGAATTTGCTCAGGTGAGGGTATTCCTTTATTTGTATAGCACAGCTTATGGTAAAAGACTGATCCATATGTAAACCGTCAGTAACGCAGAAGAGATTGCTCAAGCAAAGGTCTCAATTTTACCTCTCCCTTGGTGTATGGATCTCATATACTCTGCTTACAAATGGATCTGATATATGACTAATAACTTGGCTTAACACTCGAGGTTCCAAAATGTTAACGATCAATAAAGGTTGTAATTCGTGGGCTCACACTGAGGGACAGATCCTTTTAGAGGGTGGATATTTATACTGGGGAAGAGAAAATCCAAGTCAAAAACAGACAAGTCACTCCTTCTAACCTGGAAATAATAGCACAAGTAAAGAGCACAAAACGTTGCTTTTGAAGTGAAAGGATAAGGTTGCTAAGGAATGGTATATTTTGTGGCTTGCAAAGAGTTTATGTCACCAGGTGTAGTGAGGGGCTGTATTTCCGATTCTGTCTAGTTGTTGGGTTCACTGCTACGACAGGCTTGAGGTTGGTGGGAGTTGGAATGCAACCAAAGCTGGAAATTCTGCAGAATTGCTTGACATAGCTATGTTTAGTCTTCCAAGGAGTAATTCCTAAGAGAGTCGATCAGTACATTTTTTTATAAGGAAAGTTGCAATGGTGTATTTAATCAGTAAATCTGAGATACAAATTCCAGTGATGTCTGACAGTCTCTCGATGCCTGATGGGAGATGGACTTGCACAAAGTATAGGGAGACAATTTCAGGATATCTTTGATACTATTATATTTTTAATTTAAATGACAATATTTAATTTAATCTGTAAATGTATTTATTAAGGTGACCACATGCTCATAAATTGTCTCTTTGCAGAATTAAGTCAAATTTTGACATCTTTTACAATATTATTCATGCTTGTTACTCAGCTTAGCCAATGAAACTCTGCAATAACTAGCCAAGACAAAAAGTTAGATAAGTGATTAAAGGGCTCATTTAATCTTCTTTCACTTTGATATATTAGTATTAGCTACTTGTAAATGGCACGGAATGCACCCTATGAGAAGTCATGGTACTTGAAGGATCTATGCTATCTTCTTCTTCTTTCTGACTTCATAGATTACTTTTTGTATACATCGATATATGTGAATTTTTTTTTATTAAGTATTGCAGAGATAAAAATACAGGCTCACATATATTTAGAAACTTTGTGCATATCTATGGAAGGAGTATTAATGGCCCAGGCGCAGTAGGAAGGTCAGTACTAATCTATATGTATACTCACTATACTCACATAGCAAATCATCGTTTGACTTCTTTTTTTCCAGTGCTTCATGGTCTTACTTTAGATTAATTTTCCCCAAAATCTAGGCCAAGCTGTTTCATTTGCATTGCTTCAGAAAAGAGGTTTGGTAATGTCCAAGAAAACAGAGCAATGCGCCTGAGAGTCACAGTGCGATTATAAAATCCAGACATCCTGAAAAAGTGCTATAAAACACTCTTGTGTTCCATACGTCTCCATGGGACCCAACAGCAGAATTAAACAATTGTGACATCTTCCATAAACAATACCCACAACTAATGGAAACGTTTAATCATCTGGTTATTGCACGATGTCCCTAACAAAATATCAGGCTAAACCATTGCTGTTTTTTTTTTTTGAAAAGTACTTTTTCAGAAAAACATAATTTAAGAGAAACCAACAAAAACCTTGGTTAATATAACAGACATAACTTGTATTAACTATTTGCTCCATTTGGACATCTTAAATGGTGCATGTCTCATGAGTTATAATACCATATTTCATTATAAAAATAGTTCTATGCCCTTGTGTTACAGTGATAGTAACCTATAATTTACAGATTAATTATAGCATAGGCTACTACAAAAACATTATATATAGGCTGTAAACTAAGGTACTTCTTGCAAAACCAATTACCTCTCTATTGAAAGGAAAAGGTCATGAATTATATTATAATTTACTAAATTTCTTCAGAAATGTGCTGATCATATAATATACCATGGTGGCTGGGTCTTAGCCTTGCTTCTCCATCATAGTATATGCTTGGCCCTGAAAGTCAGCACTGTCAAAGGAATTCTCCAATCCTATATAATAAAGTTGAAGTGTCTCTGCGTCCAGTCCCTGTGTCCGTGGGATTGCATTACTGCGCATGTGCCCCACGGACCGTCTCTGGCAAATGTTTGACTTCAATGTTCTATCGCCCGTTAATTTAACGGGCTTAATGTCTAGTGTTATATAAAAGACTAGAGGATGTCAACCACACTGATGACATAAGTTTAAAGGTGGCCAAAGACATTACAATTTCATTAAAGGAAAGATCGTTCATTTCAATACACACGTGTAGAGCTGAATCGTCAGATAAACAGGGAGAAACAATAGAATTCTACCTGTATCTGATGATTCAGCACTAACAATGGCCGATGTTCAGGTGCCTTCAAAGGTGCCCAGTCAAAATTTTCCAGGCAGCCCGATCGACGATATCGATGTCAGCTTGTCTCCCACCATACATGCACTGAATATTGTACGAAAATTCAGTTCCGTTCAAAAACTTCGAATTTACTTCGGATTCGATTCGAACTAAAATAGTTTGAATATTCGTATATTCGATAATCGATAACTTCGACTTCAATAGTTCGCCAAATAAAACCTGCTGAAGTGCTATGTTAGCCTATGGGAACCTTCTAGACCAAGTCTTTCCACATTTAAAATCGTTCGAATCGATCTATTTTACTTTGAGCATTCGATGGCCAAATTTGGTGAAAAATCCTTCGACTTCGATATTTGAAGTCGAATTATTTTAATTCGATGGTCGAATTTTGAAGAATTTTTTACTTCGAAATTCGACCCATAATAAATCTGCCCCTTAATGTGTATGTGCAAATCTCCAACCTCCCCCTAAATGCCCTCATGCTCTGTTGTGTAAAAGAGTGCTCCCAAATAATTTCTACTGTGCATTCTCTGCCCACTTGTCTTCCCAAATGGGCATGTGCACAAGTCTTGGTGCAGGAACGTAGACTTATGGGTAATTCCATTTTGTATGCGGCTTCTGATCTGGAAATCAGGCTGAATATGAGGAGACTTCAAGCACCAATGTCAACACTGGAGGTACGCCTCTTAATGGGGATTTCCTTGTCCTTTAAAAAATGCAGGTTTGTGACCATAGTACAATTCTCTCAATATTCCTTATAAATATATATAAATATACCCTCTAGCAGCTTTACGGGGTAACACTCATGAAATTAAAAGGTAATTGGCTAAATAATAAGCCAGCTTGCATTAAAGCAATATACTTAAGGTGTTATTTATCAAAGTCCGAATTTATCTCAATATTTTCTGCTACAAACTCCGATCAAATCTGCTTGCTTATTTATTATTACATTTGCTTTGCGTGAAAAATTTTGATTTTCATGATTTTTTTGGATTTTTTATCAGATTTTGAGTTTTTTTACGAACTTTTGATCCGGTTTTCACGATTTTTATGGATTTTTCACCCGAAAACACAGATTTTTGCATGAAAACTCTGAAAACTTTGTGGTATTGCCCGAAACCCAGCGTACATCAAAAAATCATTGGGACTTCTCCCATTGACTTATATGCAACCTCAGGTCTGAGATGATTCGGACTTTTCCATCCTCGAGGTTTAATACATTTCTGAAAAATAAGTGATTTTTTAAAAGTCCAGTTTCTCATATATATATATATATATATATATATATATATATATATATATATATATTTAAAAAAACACACATTTTTCATGATTTTTGCATTCAGAGTCTAGTAAATAACCCCTTCATTGTGTTTGCTCAGTTGCTGAATATGTGTTGGACATTTACTGCATGAAAACATGAATTATGGACATGACAGAGGGTGGTCTTGTATCTTCTCCTGACCGAATTATAAAGTTTTATCAGCTAGACACCCATTATGAAATTCTGTATATCAGCAATATAAACATCAAGCTCCGGGGCATAAACACGGATTAACCCTGACAATGTGCAGCGCTATCATTCCTTATAACCACAACACTGACCTCACTTCCATTTTTGGTAAGTCGTCTTATTGTAAAAACAACACAAGAAAACATTTCTGGACTCTGACATCTTCCCCAGTGTTGGCCAACTTCTATCTACGAATACAGATTACGAGCAAAATATAATGTTCTAAATAATGAAGCCTGAAATTCCCAAAGATGAATGTTAGTGGGAATAAATGACTTGTCTCAGGAACCTTCTCTGGAACACCATCTGGTAACAGAAACTCTCACTGTAGTCGTTGTCCATTTAACACTGATTCGCATACCGAAATTTAATAAAATAATCTTTATTACTGTGATTTATTGTAGATTTTGAGATTTGAAGACCATATTCATAAAAACATAAGCTAATTCTAAACTTCTGTATTTTGGGTTCAACCATTTTTCATCTAATTTTCTACTATTTATAAAAATATTCAGCATTAATGTTTCTTCTTCATAGACGACCTGGAAAAATTCTTTATTTCTTAAAGGGGAAATAGTAAAAAAAAAATTTAAATTTCCTATTCATCGATCCATTCGCGACAGTTATTGAAAAGCTTAAAATGACATGGGATTTTAGTAATGTTCTACTATTTCTATAAAACCCTATTGATAACCATCTCAATTTCCCTTGGATTTTAATGCAAATTTGAATGTTTTAACAGGCATTTACTATTTGAATGCAAACATCAAAGCTGGGGATATTTTATTAGAGAATTTACTTGGCCATGGGCTACTAGTGGGATGTTTGGAATTGTTGTAGGAATCCCTGAGAATATGGATGTGCCTGTTGGTTAGTATGAATATGCTTCTAGCAGGATGATATACTCAGAATATGACCTTTAAATTGTGGATTATTAAGATTATTTTGGTATTTGGGTGTCATTTCATTAGAATGTACTGTATATATTTTTTTTGATTTCCTTTGACAGTTGTGTCAATTCATTAGAAACCTTTTTAATGACTGACCCAACTACCCCAAAATGTATTTGCCATTTGCCAAGGGTTGAGCTAAATTATATGATTCTTTAATGAGAAAAAAAACAGACAATCCCTTCTACTTCAGGGTTTCTACCTAACAAGCTTGTTGCTACTGTAGCTCTTTGTGAGACATTAGAAGGGTTTTCATTTTAATGGTTTGCCTGTTTTGATGGACTCTTGATCGATCTGCTCTTGCTTGATTCTCCACCCAAGTCACACTTTTGGGAAAAGCTCACGTTAATTCAATAACATACATCAATTACATTCCTTTTTGATTTTCTATTCAGATCGGTCAATGCAGGTAAGTGTGCTTGGATACTCTCTGGGGAACCCAACATTCCATCACCAATATGTTTTATCCAGCCTTCTTTGTATGTACGTATAACTTTATTTATAAAGCGCTGTAAGGAGCCTAAGTGATGTACAATGTCCTACAGAGTATGGGATAACCGTAGCAGGAGTAACACACTTCTGTTATGTTTAAGGTCCATTTATGGAACCTGAGTTCAGGGTTTAGGGAGTTAGGGATCAACATCTCTTGGAAAGAAAGGTGAAGAAATTGGGCACAATTTTACAAAAGGTTCCAAGAGAAGTGAAAAGTGGACTTACCAAGGAAAGGGGCATTGCTGTTGTTTATTATGATCGTTATTTAAAGTTACTGCATGTGTGGGAGGGACATATTCACTGCTGGGTGCCACTTATTTTAAAATCTAAAAAAAAAATTAACCCAAATTCACACATTTGAGTTATATTTTTGAAAATGTGAAAGTCTGGTATTTATTAAGCAAACAAAAATTCTAATGTCTAAAATCTGGCGAACATCTAAAAGTTGGCGAGGTCATTTGGAAATCAGTGGGAGTTGTCCTAAGCAAAGCTATTTGTTTTTTGGTTGATTTGAGGGTTTTTATCTGAAAACTACATAAACCTAAATTTGAGTGATATAATTTTTTTTGGGACATGAACTCGATCAGTAGTGTTTTTATATTCGAGTTTTTGATATTCGGATTTTTTCATCAATACCCAAACATTCTAAATTCCAGTTTATCTGAGGTAGAAAAAACCTCACACAACTCACAAATTAGATTCTTGATAAATATGCCTCTAAAAGAAAGCAGGACATTCAGGGACAGATTTATTAAGGGTCGAATTGAAAATTCTAATTTTTTTTCTGGTCAATACTGTCAAATTCAACTAGGGAATTATCCAAAATCGATAATTTATTTTAAAAAAACTGGATTCGATTTTTCAATATCATACTTTGGCCCTTTAAGAATTTGCATATGACTATTCACCACCTAAAACCAGCCGAATTCATGTATAAGCCAATGGGAGAGGTCCAGTGACCAATTTGGAGATGTTTGTAGCCTTCCTGACATTCAAGGTTTTTTTTGGAGAAAAAACTTGAATCGAGTTTGGTCGATTTCGATTTAAGTTTTCGGGTCGGTAAAATTAGTCAGAATTTTAGATATTCGATTTTTTTAATACATAACCCCTCAGTCAAATTTGGAGTAAAATCAAATTAAAAAAAACACATGAATTCAAAAATTGGACCCTTGAAAAATGTTTTTTTCCATGTTATGTGGACTTTTTAAGTCTTGTGAATCCTATTTGATTGGACCTTTGTAGTTGAATTTTGAACCCTGGGAAAGAATGAAGTGCAACCGGCCTGACCAATACAACTGGAAAGCAACATGGCTGTTGGGCTGAAAAATAAGCCCTTGTTCTCCATTAACCTTAAAGGGATCCTGTCATCGGAAAACATGTTTTTTTTCTAAACGCATCAGTTAATAGTGCTACTCCAGCAGAATTCTGCACTGAAATCCATTTCTAAAATGAGCAAACAGATTCTTTTATATTCAATTTTGAAATCTGACATGGGGCTAGACATATTGTCAATTTCCCAGCTGACCCTGGTCATGTGACTTGTGCCTGCACTTTAGGAGAGAAATGCTTTCTGGCAGGCTACTGTTTTTCTTTCTCAATGTAACTGAATGTGTCTCAGTGAGACATGGGTTTTTACTATTGAGTGTTGTTCTTAGATCTACCAGGCAGCTGTTATCTTGTGTTAGGGAACTGCTATCTGGTTACCTTCCCATTGTTCTTTTGTTTGGCTGCTGGGGGGGAAAGGGAGGTTGTTGATATCACTCCAACTTGCAGTACAGCAGTAAAGAGTGATTGAAGTTTATCAGAGCACAAGTCACATGACTTGGGGCAGCTGGGAAATTGACAATATGTCTAGCCCCATGTCAGATTTCAAAATTGAATATAAAAAAATGTGTTTGCTCTTTTGATAAATGGATTTCAGTGCAGAATTCTGCTGGAGCAGCACTATTAACTGATTTATTTTGAAAAACATTTTTTTTCCCAAGACAGATTTTTTTTAAACAAAGATACAGGACTGTAATCCGCTCTCTGGCCCGGCATATTTTCTAAAGAAACCTTTAACCTTATATTCCACTAAAACTGCATTTGTTTGTGAGTAAAATCACTTATAATAGCTTCTTTATCCCAGAAAAAGATTTCTTTGTCCCAAAAAGAAAAAAAAACATCTCATTCCTGAATATTTATTTTCTTAACAAATAAAAAGTAGCCTATTTATGCAGCTTTCTGCTGAGCTCGGAGACCCGGCCACGTTGGCTAAAAACACTTTCAGTCTATTGTTTCACACAGTTTTTTTTTTCTGTTCAGCAAATGAACTGTGATTTTCTCGGGTTAAAGTGTGTTACAACCGAAACCAAGCAAAACAATGGCACCAGAGAAGGCAGCCAGAGTGGGAAATGAATCATAACAAACTCTGCAGCTACTTTTGCTTTTCTTTCTTTTTCTTTGTGAATAATCGCCAGTAGCAAACCTTTTAAAAAGTGTCAGACTGAGTGATTTCCACAAAAAGATTTTTATAAATTGTTAAATGAAAGAGAAACTGGTCCAAGAGCACTAGCTGGCAGCACAACTAACAGTCTATTGCTCTGAATGCCGAGTGATTTCTCCAGGTCACCGCTAGATTCCTTATAAATAAACCCCAAGAACAAAAAGAACTCGCAATAATGAAAAACAGAATGTACTGTATATACCTACAGTATATTCAGCATGAGCCCACTTCATAAGGGCTTGTGTCCAACCATGTCTTTCTTCTTGAGTCTATATTTTTCAATAGCCATTAAACTACCAAATATTTTTGCGAGATGAAATCCAGTCATCAAGGGGGTTATTTATGATCCATTTTTTTTGGTCAGACTTTTAAAGGTTAAAACCACATTTTTCATAGAAAACAAAAAAACACAAAATTTTCTAGATTTATTAAACTCCGATGGTGTTTAAAGTCCGAATAAAAAAGTAAACTAACTCAGACGTGCCCAGTTCAAGTAGAAGTCAATGGTAGATGTCCCATTGATATCCTGATCTGCACTGGGTTTTGTTCAATAATCTGAAGATTTCGTGGTTTCTGGCGTCAAATCCGAAAAAGTCGGAAGTTTCAGACGTCAAATCCGAAAAAGTCGGAAGTTTCAGACGTCAAATCCGAAAAAGTCAGAGGTTTCAGACATCAAATCCGAACAAAATTTGTACAATTCAGATTTTTTCACGATTTTATCGAGTTCTTTCCTAAACAAGAGATTTTTATAAACATGTATTGATAAATAGGCTGAAAAAGTCAGTGTGGATTTGGTCTGAGTAGTTTTCAGAAAATAGTGAGAACTGTTTGGATTTTGATAAAGAATTAAATAAGAGTTGTGTGTGTACTACACTGGTAGAAGTAAGGATTGCCTATAAATAAAAACTGGGTAAATAGCTACATAATTAAATTGGGTTGAAAAAAGACAAAGTCCATCAAGTCCAACCCCTCCAAAAGAAAACCCAGCATCCATACATACACCCCTCCCTACTTTCACACAAATTCTATATACCCATACCCATACTAACTATAGAGCTTAGTATCACAATAGCCTTTGATATTATGTCTGTCCAAAAAATCATCCAAGTCCCTCTTATAGTCATTAACTGAATCAGCATCACAACATCACCCGGCAGTGCATTCCCCAACCTCACTGTCCTGACTGTGAAGAACCCCCTACGTTGCTTCAAATGAAAGTTCTTTTCTTCTAGTCTGAAGGGGAGGCCTCTGGTACGGTGATCCACTTTATGGGTAAAAAGGTCCCCTGCTATTTGTCTATAATGTCCTCTAATGTACTTGTAAAGTGTAATCATGTCCCCTCACAAGCGCCTTTTTTCCAGAGAAAACAACCCCGACCTTGACAGTCTACCCTCATAATTTAACTCTTCCCTCCCTCTAACCAGTTTAGTTGCACTTAGTCTCTGCACTCTCTCCAGCTCATTTATATCCCTCTTAAGGACTGGAGTCCAAAACTGCCCCCATACTCCAGATGAGGCCTCACCAAGGACCTATAAAGAGGCAGAATTATGTTTTCATCCCTTGAGTTAATGCCCTTTTTTATGCGAGGACAGAACTTTATTTGCTTTAGTAGCCACAGAATGACACTGCCCAGAATTAGACAACTTGTTATCTACAAAAAACCCTAGATCCTTCTCATTTAACGAAACGCCCAACACACCGCCATTTAGTGTATAACTTGCATTTATATTATTTTTGCCAAAGTGCATAACCTGCATTTATCAACATTGAACCTCATTTTCCAGTTTGCTGCAAAGTGGCAGCATCCTGCATGGAACCTATAGTTCTGCACAATTTAGTATCATCTGCAAAAATAGAAACAGTACTTTCAATGGCCACCTCCAGGTCATTAATAAACAAGTTGAAAAGCAAGGGACCTAGTACAGAGCCCTGCGGTACTCCACTAACAACACTGGTCCAATTAGAAAATGTTCCATTTACCAGCACTCTTTGTAGTCTATCTTTTAGCCAGTTCTCTATCCAGGTACAAATTCTATGTTCCAACATTCCTTAATTTAACCAGTAACCTTTTGTGTGGCACTGTAGCAAATGCTTTAGTAAATCACATCCACTGCCATCCCAGAATCGAGGTCTCTACTTACCTTCTCATAAAAAGAAATGAAGTTAGTCTGGCAAGATCTATTACGCATAAAACCATGCTGGCACAAACTCATAGTATTATGATTTGCTATGAAGTCCAGTATCTTATCCTTTATTAACCCTTCGAAAAGCTTTCCTACCACTGACGTCAGACTAACTGGCCTATAGTTTTGAGGCTGAAAACAGGATCCTTTTTTGAATAGAGGCACCACATTAGCAATTCGCCAGTCTCTCGGCACTATGCCAGATCTCAATGAATCCTGAAAAATTAAGTAAAGAGGTTTGGCAATCACAGAGCTAAGCTCGCTAAGTACCCTGGGATGAATACCGTCTGGCCCGGACCTTTGTTTATCTTAACATGTTCTAGTCTCTTTTGAATTTCATGTGTGAACCATGCATCATTAGTTGTATTACTAGAATTGGGACTATTAAGAAGGAAACCTTCACTTACTGGTTCCTCATTTGTGTAGAATAATATGAGTTCAAAATCTGAGCTTTTATTTTGTTTTCATCAACCAGCTGACCCCCCTCTGATAGTAAGGGTCCAACCCCTTCCTGCTTCATTTTTTTACTATTAACATATTTAAAAAAATCATTTTCGATGTTTTTTACTGCTTGCTGCAATATCCTTTTCCATATCAATTTTAGCTTGCCTTATAGCTTCTTTGCATGATTTAGTGGCCTCCTTGTACCTTATTACAAGCTCTTTCTATACTTACTCCATTGTTTCTTTTTCTTCATCAAAAAATGATTGTGAGCAAATATATGTATGGTTTGTATGTGACAAATATACAAAGGGAAATTTATTCTGGATCATTCATAATGAAAAAAAGTAATCCAACTCAGACATGCCCAGTTCAATGGTAGATGTCCCATTGATTTCCTGATTTGCACTGGGTTTTGTTCAATAATCTGAAGATTTCGTGGTTTCTGCCGGCAAATCTGAAAAAGTACGAGGTTTTAGACGTTGGAGGTTTTAAATATAAATGTTTTAAATACGTGGATGAATTATCAAAGGTCTTTCTATAATTACTCCATTGTTTCTTTTTCTTCATCAAAAAACATTTGTGAGCTTTGAGCTGGGGAAATTTGTGAAAAATATACAAAGGGAAACTTATTCGGGATCATTCATAAACCTGTCCCCAAAAGAGAGTTGTTTTGAGTTGGAGTTCTTTCAGTTCAGAGTGCTACCTAATAAAATATCATAAATAGCTCAAAAACTATATGCAAAAAGAACAAAGAAGCACATTTATTAAACACCCACTACAGTCAGGCGATTCCAATTTATATAGAAGTTCATAAAGAAAGAATAAGAAAAACACACATAAATCCTGAGCCATAAGTCGATTTTATGAAAGCTCCAAATGGCACATATTATACACATCTTACTATACAAAAATGTATAATATACACTTTCACATACCTAAATGCAAAAACAGGGAGCAGTTACAGAGGACATTTTAGGCATTTAGCTTTATTACACAAATGTTCTAAGATTTACAAAAAAACACAATAGTTTATTTTAGAAGTTTTTACCAAAAATAAAATCTTATTAAAAAAAAGTTTTAATTCATATGTTGAACTGTATTTGTATACATAACCACCAAACCTACACTGAAACTGGATCTTTATTATGGTAAGAGGGACAACGGGGTATTTCACAGACCAATAGATATTGAAATGATTAAAGGATAAGTAAACCTTTAAAATACATGAACGTAAAATTGATGAGGGGGCTATTTTAATAACTTTTGTAATATACATTCATTTTTTTAAGGATATTAGGGAATACATTTACTGTTAATATGAAGAAGTTGTCAGTAGAAAGAAAGAGGCTGTTCTGATGTTCTTCTGCTTAGTAAAAACATTTGAAACATTTCCCAAATTTCCCTACGCAGAAGATCATCAGAGCAGCTTCTTTCTTTTTACTTCTAAATTCTTACTTGACTATTCGGTGGTCAGAGTGGTCAAAAAGTAACCAGCAGGTGGCGCTGCTGTTACAAAATGTATTCATATTAACAGCACATGTAAACCTTAATATTTTGGAATTAAAATAAATAAAAAAATAATGAATGTACATTGCAAAAGTACTTTGAATCGCACTCTCATCAATTTTACATTCATTTATTTTAAAAGTTTACTTATCCTTTAAGAGACCACTAAGGGTGAATCAAAGTTATATGACTTGGGCCTATGATTATGTTTTAATACAATAATTTCATGTTAATTATTTTTTAAATGTAACATGTTAAGAAAACATTAATGAAAAAAATGAGGCGTAGTTGTCATTTGGGGGGGGGCCCTAAATTGCCCCAAATATTAATCATTTCGAGAAAAGGGCTGATACAGTGGTATAAATGTATAGTAAGGCAAGTTGGTGTTATTAACAATTATGAAGGAAAGTTCTAGGATAAAGTAAGTCTCTGCCTCTTTTTTTGTCTTTTTTCCTCTGTAAAAGTTTAAAAAAGAAATTATCTTTGGGAATAGGTAGGTAGAGTTTGGGGGGGGGATTTTACTGTACAAGATTGTCAATAATTTGTTGGACAAATTTCATATAATTTTTTAGATGTACACAAAAACACGACTCAAGCTCAGGTGGCAATTTAAAGACTGAATAGTTGCGGACCTTTTCCCATAGATGCAGAAGAAGCCCCATTTTGAAGTTCATAGGCGTCTCTAAATTGCCACCCGTGCCTGCTACATTGTTCATTTTTAAAGAGTCACAGCAGAAAAAAAAAAAATACAGAACCTTATATATATTCACTCAAAAATATCTATACAAATTACCAGTTGATGAAAATAATATTTTACATAGACGTTATTTTTTTCTGTTTAACAAAATAAATTAAATATACATGGCTTTAGTTTAAACTCTATATAGAATTACACGGTTTCTATATTCATCTTTCAAAGCTGCTGAGACGCTACTGCTCTTATCGACGGACAAATATTACAATATTCTTATCACTATTTTGAAATAAGCAATTTAAATACAGGGAATTCAACCAATTGGTACTGGCAAGCACTTTTGTTTGAATTGCCTGTTTTTCTTGGATGACGAACTGTATAATGCAATCAAAGTTGACTTTGAGAAGCAACATGAGTATGAACATAAATATGGCTGGTGGCTACAGTTTATTCTGTTGCATGTTGCACCTTTGCCATGGTGCATAACTGGAAGCAGGCACTTTTGAGGGGCTTTAGAACCCCCAAGAACAACAATTTTCCATATTTCAAGCAATCATGCTAGCTTATATCTAATGTATATCTATAACTTTCAGTATGAAAGCCATTCCACCTTTCCAAGTCTAACATGTCTCCTTTGGTGCTGGCCATCTAACTGTTCTAATCTGTTAAGGCAGTGATTCCCAACCAGTAGCTTGTAAGCAACATGTTGCTCTTCAACCTCTTGGATGTTGCTCCCAGTGGCCTCCAAGCAGGTGCTTATTTTTTAATTCCTGGCTTAAGGGCAAACTTTAATTGCATGAAAAACATGTATACTGCCAAACAAAGCCTCCTGTTGGCTGCAAGTCCACATAGGCGCTACCAATACCCAATCACAGCCCTTATTTGGAATCCCCGGGAACTTTTTGCAGGCTTGTGTTGCTCTCCAACATTATTTTATACTTGAGTGTGGCTCATGGGTAAAAAAGTTTGGGTACCCTTGTGTTAAGGGATGGCATCAAAGTAGGGTCAAACCCCAAAAGCACCAATAGAATGATGCAACATTAAGCTATAACTGACTCTGAAGTGGAACAGCAACCAAAGAATTCCTCCTTTGCTTTTCATAGCACACCTTAAATTGTTTCTTCACACCAAACTCCCACATATAAAACAGCAAATAAAACATATGCCCCATTTTTAATCTGGGGGCTGTAATTTCCTTCATTATTTCTTCTCTTTGTCGCTCTCAAATTATTTATGACATTCTTTCATCCATGTTTACTGGCAGTGTAAGCTGAACCAAGCAGTCTTTCTGAGGTACCGGTGAGAATATAAGTCACTTGAGTTTGGCCAGCATTTAGCACTGGTAATGAATGTGCTGGTGCTGGTGGACTTTGGCCTCCACATGAGAATGTGTGTGACTGTGGATATCTGTATAAATCTTTGGGTACATTTTTGATGACATGGCCGGTGCTAAGACAGGTCCTTGTGATAGTAAATGCTGCTGCTGCGCAAGGTACTCATCATAGTTTGTAGAGGAGATGCCTTCTTTGTCAGGCATTTGTGGTATGGCTACCCTTGCTGGTTGTCTATGGATGGCAGCGGCAGCTGGAGGAGAACATGGCTTCTTCTTCGTCTGACAGAGCCAAAGAAGAATTGTCCCAAATATAAAAACGGCTCCAGCTGGTATTCCAATAATCACTGGCCACGGGAGACTGCTGTTCGACGAGGCCACAGGTGCAATGGGAGGCTTTGGGTCTGTAGATTTGGAAGTAGGCAAAGAAAAATGATACAAATTAATAAAACTGGAGGGAATGATGAAAAACAGATGTCAAGCACAAAAGAGCATACTACATTATTTTGATAACAAAGCGCCTGCCAAGCAGCAGTGTCGGACGCCAACAAATAATGCTTTGCTGGTGGTATCTTATTAAGGTCTTAAAGGACAAACAAACAGTTTGCTTTTGTTCACTGGTTATCTTCTAGGCTCTGTTTAATTTCGCCTTTGTACGTCTAGCAGAATAAACTCAGCCTGACCACATATGGTTTCAAAATACGATCCCTCAGCAGTGAGCCTGGCTTCCTTGAACAAACTGGAGACGAAAATGTGGTCAATTGTCACTAATACCTTCCTCTTATGTCAACAAGTCAGAAATCTCAACTATGTGGTGCAGTTGCAAACAGTTTGCGAATCAGTTTTGGCCCTGACAGACAATGTGAAGCTCATAGACTGTTTTCAATTCATTTTCTAGTCAAAATCAGACAATGCGGATTATTGCACAGTTACAAGTCACAGTGGATTCCTCCTCAAACTTGACTATCTAGAGACCCTCCATATGCTTCAAAAATGACAAAACACTTCAAACTCAGCTTGCCAACTTGTCATTCAATGAAACCTGTCCATCATCCATGCTAAGCTTAAGCACTGTGTAAATGTGTCGGATGAATCCAAGCCCAGAATACTCATGGAGCCACACTATGAAACATAGCATTAATGATGACTTTAGAGTAAGTATGGTTTTTGAGAAAATAAAAAGAAGATTAAGGCTGCTAAAAATATTAACAAATATGAGCACCTTTTGCAGAAAATCTGACTGCGATTGGCTCCCATATTTGTAGGGGCTCATTAAAAGTTGAAAATGCAATACAATTTTAGAATAACGCTTACCTGGCAACACAGTCAAAAATGCACTTTTGAAGCTGTAGCCCATTGTGTTAGCGCCAAGGCAAATATACATCCCAGCATCTTCCTCTCTGGCGCGGGTTATAATGAGTTTATTCAAATAAGAGCCATCAGGTCTGGACCAAACTTCTCCTGTAGGAAGCACTATAAACTTCTGGCCGCCAACATCTATGGTGGAATTATACTTGTTCTCTGTGCCGTACTCAACTCTCTTCAACCACTGGATCACCGGCTTCACATCACTGCGCACCTTACATTGGAAAGACGTTGTGCCGCCAAAGTCAACAGTGGTGTTAACCGGATGGTTCCCTGTGAGTATTGGCTTGGATCGAGTTCTCTCTGGAAAAATACAAGTGCCTAAGAAAAAGGGCACATATTGTATTCTAAAAGGTACTATATATGTATATGATATTTATTTCATTCTCATATAATATAAGAATGATCATGAATCAGCTGTACAGGCTTTAAGAAGGGGTTGGATGGTGTTTAGCAAGTGAGGGAATACAGGGATATGGGAGATAGCTCATAGTACAAGTTGATCCAGGGACTGGTCCCATTGCATCTTGGGGTCAAGAAGGAATTTTTCCCCTCTGAGGCAAATTGGTGAGGCTTCACATGGGGCCTTCCTCTGGATCAACTGGTAGTTAGGCAAGTTATATATAGACTTAAGGTTGAACTTGATGGACGTGTGTCTTTTTTCAATCTAACTTACCATGTTACTATCACTCATATAAATTAAGCTGTAGGTTATATTGAAGATGGAAACCAGGAAGAAAGGTATCGGCCTTAACAGTCAAAGAGCACCTTGCTCAACATATTTATTGATGACCAAATCCGTCATTGTGGCAGTACATACCTTTATTGTGAGCGGTGGGAAAATACAAATCATATCAGCTGCTAAAAGTTTACATGAAAGTGCAAATACAGGTGAGCCTACGAGGTGTTGTTAATAAAACAAGACCTATTAAAAGTGCGTGTAGCAAAAATATCTTTGTCTGGAGGCAAACCTATCGCAACTGGAAAAACAGGTGGTGCAGGAAATCTAAAACACCATCCTCTGTGTCAGCAAATGTTTTTGGACTTTATGGGACTATTTCCACTTTTTGGTTGACTTCATTGAGTTACATTGTCTGGGGGGTGAAGCCAGATTTCTCACAAGCAAACAAGAAAGTGCGTATCCTTCTCAAATCTACAGCGTAACTCCTGTTTCATTGGTTTCGATTTTTTACATTTTTTTTCTGGCTTTGATATAAGGGAAATGCCAAATCTGACATGAGGATGAGGTTTGATTCATTTTCCTGTCTCTGCTCCTGGTTTTAGTGTAAACATATGTTTTCAGTGTCTCTACACAGCTGCATCTTTATGGTTACCAGATGTCCATCAGGTCTAGTCATGCTGAACCTGAGATTGGCTGGCGCATGTGCTTTCCATTTTTTTTGGATTGGAGAGAGCACAGAATAAAAGAAACCTGCCTTTGAAAGCCTGTATTGGTACTTACGGATGACTTCTACTTTGTACGTCGCATTAATCTGTCCGACCCGGTTATAAACCTGGCATGTGTACTTCCCGCTGTCCTCCGGCTTAAGGCTCTTCAGGTTCAGGGTCCATTTTTTTTTCTTGTTATCCCCAATCTCTTGAGAGGTTAACGGCTTGTTGTCTTTCAGCCAAGTAATATCTGGTCTGGGATTTCCACTCGCGATGCACTTCAGTCGTACGGAGCTTCCCAATGGCCTAGCAATGACTCTTTTCCTCATTTTCGCTGGCTGTGTAAACCGGGGTCGGGCTGTGAAGAAAAAGAATAATAAAATTTAATGGTATAAACTCTCCTCCTAAAAATGGTTTACAGCAGCGATTTGAAACTTTCACCCCTACAGCTGTTACCGAACCCCAGTTCTCATCATCCACGCCAGAGCGCTCAGCGGCAGCTGAAAGGTGGTTACGTTAAAGGGATACATCAAAAAAAATTCTTCTTAAAGTTCTTCTATTTTGAGAAAGTTATATATTATATTTTTCTGCTCACAACAGCCTATATTCTTCAAGTCATGTGATTGAAAGTCTAATAAAAGTCAGTGGTCCTTGTTCTCTTATTCACAATAAAGCGATTTAAGGATTTCTTTACACAAAAAAAAAACCATGGAAAATAAGAATATAACCATAAGAAAAGCTTAAAGGGATACTGTCATGGGAAAACATTTTTTTTTCAAAATGAACCATTTAATAGTGCTGCTCCAGCGGAATTCTGCACTGAAATCCATTTCTCATAAGAGCAAACAGATTTTTTTATATTCAATTTTGAAATTTGGGGCTAGACATATTGTCAATTTCCCAGCTGCCCCAAGTCATGTGACTTGTGCTCTGATAAACTTCAATCACTCTTTACTGCTGTACTGCAAGTTGGAGTGATATCACCCCCTCCCTTTTCCCCCCTGCAGCCAAACAAAAGAACAATGGGAAGGTAACCAGATAACAGCTCCCTAACACAAGATAACAGCTGCCTGGTAGATCTAAGAACAACACTCAATAGTAAAAACCCATGTCCCACTGAGACACATTCAGTTACATTGAGAAGGAAAAACAGCAGCCTGCCAGAAAGCATTTCTCTCCTAAAGTGCAGGCACAAGTTACATGACCAGGGGCACCTGGGAAATTGACAAAATGTCTAGCCCCATGTCAGATTTCAAAATTGAATATAAAAAAATCTGTTTGCTCTTTTGAGAAATGGATTTCAGTGCAGAATTCTGCTGGAGCAGCACTATTAACTGATGTGTTTTGAAAAAAAACATGTTTTCCGATGACAAGATCCCTTTAATAAATACCTTATTTTTCAAATGAAAATGTATCACTTGGCTAAGGAATTTCTACTTATATGCCAAGGATTCTTAACCTGAAGTTGGTGCCCAAGGACTCTAACCTAAAATTGGTGCCCGATGATATCCATACTCATTATAGTAGATCTCTATGATCCCCTTTAATACGTTGAAATAGGAAATACAGTGGTGCCAGGAGGTGCACTGTCTGCCAGGGGGACCTCCAATGCTACAGTTTGAAAACCACTTCTATGCTACGGGAAGTTGCCTTCTTGGGAAAGAGAATTGGCCCAGTGCTAATATGGAAAATATAAAGTCTCTTTCCCTCTTCTAACCTCCCTAACTAAGATCCAATCGGGGGGAATGTAATAAAAGTCGGTAACAGAAAAAGTATTCGCATTGCAAAAAGTTATGCCTTGGCGCAAAATTTTTTGCTTTGCGCGAATTTAAAAATTTCAATTCAAAATTGAAAAAGTCGTTATCTTTGCTCCAAAATATTACGCCACCTTCAAGCTCATCTTAAGAATGCGCAATTACAATTCGCCATGCAATATCAGTTTAAGGAACAATATTACATTGCGAGATGCAGATTTTTATTGTTATTGGTTGCGAATTGTTTTTCTCTTTGCAACTTTTATTACATTCCCCCCAATGACTTTAAAGTAGCAAAATGAATGAAAAAAGCAAAATATATTTTACATCGTTTTCAGGTGTCAATATTGGTACAATTGACATTATTCCCTGAAAGAGTCCAGTAATAAGGGATTAAATTGAAAACGTATATTTGTTCTGGTGTAAGGCATGAAATATACACTGTCTACGTTACTATAATAAATCCTCGGCTCTAAAGATTTAGTTAAATAAATAGAAATAAAAAGCATAAGGAATTCCTCCAAGAAAAAGCGCTCGCTCAGCAAAGAATTCTTCAAATTCCTTTTTTCCCCCAGTGTGAACGGACTAAAGAAAGCCCTGCACAGTCTGAAACTCTGTATAATGAAGTAACTCAATGAGGTGGATGTTTATTTTCACTACGGTACACGGGTAAATTTGACAGGGTCCTGGGTGCGGCAATTAATAATAAACCATGGCTTTCAATAAAAGTTTGACCCTGTGGAATTCAGATTGGCTTCTGTTCTTGGATTTCGTGCTGGTTGACAAGCTGGTTTGAAATTGTCAGATGTTTGTTTTTATAAAAACTGCTTTCTCCCTCGGGCACCGGGGTCACAGCGTGTGTGATGTTATAACAAAGTGAGTGGTTCTCACCTTATCAATCATGGAACAAAAATGAGTGACACGTGAAATGGCAGCGCAAATGTATCGCCAAAACACGTAATGCAGAAATGCCGCCTCAAGGTGGACCTGTTTTGCCTGAAACTGCATCTTTTTTTAAATTTAATACAATGGAAAGAGAATTATCGTGTAAATAGAAACTGCTTTTTTTACTGCCACAGTTTCTGTTCACTTCTCCTCATCAACCATGATGGCCGCCATATTGTTTTTTTTCTGTAGTTGTAGATACTTCCAACCCAGCCTGTTTATATTTTAGCAGACACATGTTTTCTTATCTGAATTATTGAAAGTTGGGTCACAGCATGGCACAGCATTTATTTATTACATGTGTTATTCCATTAATAGACAAAAATAGCTTTGAGCCAAAGAACAAAGTGGATTGAAAGAACGTTATGCCCCTTATTTACATGTATACACAAACCATAGGGCCAAGTTGACATTTTTATTTAGGGTTAGGTGGTTAAAAGGGTTAATTCCATGAGTAGCTGCTGTGCTTTAGGATATATTGGGTACTTCATGGCCCCTGGTATGAAAAAGAGGGATGCACTGAATCCAGGATCCTAATTTGCATATGTAAAAGGAGGGACCGTGATGTAAAAGGGGGCGGGCTGTGATGTAAAAAAGCGGCGGAGCCACAACACCCGATGCCCAGAAGGAGGCAAAAAGGTAAGTTTTGAGCAGATTGGGGCCGGGCCAAGGGCTTTTGTTAGGGGTATTACAAATTTAAGGGCAGCTACATTGCCGGTAAATTTGTAATACCTGTCCCAGCCTTGGCAGGTGTTTTTCCGGCTAGGCAAGTAAAATAGTGGCCGGGTGGCAACCCTAGGTGTGGATGAATGTCAAGTTTAAAACATCCTCATCGGATGGATTTTATGCTTTTTCCCCACCATTAAATATAGATTTCAGCAGGGTTCCCACTGAAAACTTTTTGGCTCTATGTTTCCAGCACAAAAAATGCATATATATATATATATCTCCTCTTCTACTGTATATGGCTGCTACCATATTGAAATGAATTATATTATTTACTACTGTTATAATAGATAAGCATTAGGACTAATACACAGTTACTTATGCAAAGTAGACAGCTTTGAGTAGGAAGTTTTGTGTATATTTATATTTGAGAATATACTGTATGGACTCCAGATACTGCCTAAGAAAGGTTAGGACAGCTGACTCAGGCCCGAACTCTGCCCAGTCTTTGGGTGCACTACCCCAGCTGCAATTAAATTTGACCCGGCCCAGTGGGGGGCCCCTGAGGCAACAGCCATGGTGGGCCACTATACTCCAGTCCGATGCCTCTTTAGAAACTCTATTACAAAGCCAAAGTGGGCCTTTTCCAAACCAACTTGAGAGCACCTTGACCTTCCAAAAATGGGAATTCAATTTGGCAAGTAGTTTGGACAAAATGCCCGGCAATCTTATTGCTCTGCAGTTGGTCTATCCAGACAAAAAGTCTTATCTGCCAGTAGCTTATCTTTGCAGGTGTTACTGGCAGACCTGGACCTTGTGTTCCGGACACTTTCATTCGGATCTGCTTGTTTTTTGTCATTGGCTCAACTAAGAGCTCAGTGCTATTTGGCTGTATGTTTCAATTGGGCGGCAGGTAAAACAAAAAGTTGTCCTTTTATATGACTACCCTAACTGCTGAAAAAGGCATATCTATGATGCCATTAACAAATTAAATGCATTTGGGATATTTATATGCTTTCATATGGAATGAATGACAAAATATACCCACAACCGTTGCATTTTCCCTCAACAGGGTAGTCAACAAGGTTGGGGTTTACTCAATTTGGAAGGGATTTTTGTAGGTCATAGGAGTAGGTTAGCACAGCAAAGCATAGCTTGTGTTTCAAATGTTGCATGGAAACAATTTTGGAAGG
Source organism: Xenopus petersii (assembly GCA_038501925.1). Classification (NCBI taxonomy): domain Eukaryota; kingdom Metazoa; phylum Chordata; class Amphibia; order Anura; family Pipidae; genus Xenopus; species Xenopus petersii. Next base: position 10,661,137 of record CM076673.1, on the reverse strand, counting down.
CAAGATATAATATGACCTTTAAAAAAAATCATCACTAACATTAACCCTTAACAAACATACAGGAGGCAGGTACTTACCCCACTGCTTATTAGAAAATTCTTCTACTTCTGTATTGGGCCCATCAGGAGCATGATTTGTTTTTCCAGAGCTGGCGTCATCTGCAAAACACAAGGCCAAGAGACTTGTTATTTAAAGTTCTCCTCCATTAACAACTATACAATTACAGGACTACCCCAACAAGTAGTTATGTGAACTTTGCTTTCTTTATTGCACATTCATTAACAACAGAAACCAAGGGTGCCCATGTTTGATCCTTGAGACTTTCCAACACGTTACCAAGACTCTCTACTCAGTAACTTGATATTGGAAAGTTGGACATACAGTAGGTTAAGCTCACAGCTAACAGAGCGTGGGGATTCACAGAATCAGGGTGAGGTTTCAAATGGGTGCTGGGTGAGTAGGACATTGTTATATATTACTTTTTTTTATTACTTTTTTTATTACTGAAATGGTTGGTAGGTGTAGTTAAACATAAAGTCAAGGATCAAGCTTGGGTGCCCGTGCTTGGCCGTTTAGAGAAAGGAATATTGGAAGTCCATCAGAACATTATGGCTCCTCTATTAAACTTCCTAGCCTTCAAGATATTTGAGCATGTTTCTAGACACTCTGTCAGCTTGTATAATGCCACCATATATTTTGTTCTGCTCAGCATGGAAATGTGGGGCTGTAATGAGAATAAATGCCTTTAAAAAAGCTTTCTGGCTGCTAGCAGTCCCTGAAAGCTGGACATTTTCAAAGGAAGAATGCAAGAAATGGTATTTTTATTGAAGCAAAATAAAAATTAAGTAAATTTATTGATGTTATGTAATGCAGACTTAATCTTAACCCTGTCGGAATGGACTGTGGCTGTGGGATAGCAGGTATAGTAGGGAGAGATGGTGTCTATAGTAACAGTGGGATAATAGTCTCTGGGAAGGGAGTGTTACTGTGGGATAGCAGGTATAGTAGGGAGAGATGGTGTCTATAGTAACAGTGGGATAATAGTCTCTGGGAAGGGAGTGTGACTGTGGGATAGTAGGTATAGTAGGGAGAGATGGTGCCTATAGTAACAGTGGGATAATAGTCTCTGGGAAGGGACTGTGACTGTGGGATAGCAGGTATAGTAGGGAGAGATGGTGTCTATAGTAACAGTGGGATAATAGTCTCTGGGAAGGGAGTGTGACTGTGGGATAGCAGGTATAGTAGGGAGAGATGGTGTCTATAGTAACAGTGGGATAATAGTCTCTGGGAAGGGAGTGTGACTGTGGGATAGCAGGTATAGTAGGGAGAGATGGTGTCTATAGAAACAGTGGGATAATAGTCTCTGGGAAGGGACTGTGACTGTATAGTAGGGAGAGATGGTGCCTATAGTAACAGTAGGGTTACTAGACTCTGGGAAGGGACTGCCATTGCCAATTTACATATAGACACACCAACTAACGGGCATTCTTCTACCAACTGTTTGATGCCAAGCCTTTGATGTGATGCGAATAGCTCCAAATCCATTTGATCCTTTGAAGATGCTTCTCTCCTTCATATTCAGCCAAATCTCAGAAACTGGTGCACTAACTGACATAACAGAGGCTCCTCCCCAGAAAAGATAAAAGGCAAATGAGCCCTATAGATGAGTTTAGTTTGTGCTACATTTATATTCCAAAAATAGACCACAAAGCACAAGGGAACGGTGTACTCTGCACACAAAACATTCTTTCCACGCTGTACTTATACAATAAATTGGAGTTGCTCTATAGCTTTGACAGATGTATCTAGAGGAGCCAATGTGCCGCAGAATCGTTATAGAATATACAAGCTAGTGATTCTGAAAGCTTTACATTGGGGGTCCCAAACCCTTTTTTACCTGTGAGCCACATTGAGTTGTAAAAAGAGTTGGGGATCGACACAAGCATGAAAAAAGTTCCTGGGCTGTGATTCCTATTTGGTAGTCCATATGTTCACTGACAGGCTAAAGGAGGCTCTGGTTGGCAGAATATTTGGTTTTAAGCAACCATAACTTGACTCCAAGACAATAATTCAAAAATAAGCACCTGCTTTGAGGCCACTTGGAGAAACATCCAAGTTATTGGTGAGCAACATGTTGCTTGTGAGCCTCTGGTTGAGGATCACTGTTTAGATAAATGTTATTAGGTGCTCTACTATACTATACCTCTTCTACTACTGAAGTCATTGGACAGCGTTAGTTTTTAGAACCAATGGGCATTCCTTCTTGCAACCTGCAAGGAGAGAGGAACCTCCCTCTATTTCCCAGAATATATGACCTGAAGTACAAGCAAGAGATTCTTGACTTTAAAAAAGAAAGGAAATATGTCTTGTGCAAGCTGTAATGATAAAACTGCTTTTATTCAACGCATATTCAGGCGCGATAAAATTCTTCTGTCATGATTCATCCACTGAAGCCTTTGTGTTACTTAACCACAAGCTCATATTGGCTGACACAGAAATTGGAAAGGTGGAAACATGAGATCTGAACAGCAAATCTGTGTCTGAACACGTGGTTGCTCCTGTACGTGGCCTCCTTGTTCCATACCTTGACTTAAGTCCTGTTAAAGAGATACTTGCTGAGGCTAGGCTTTAGCGTTAGACTTAGGATCTTCAAGGATGCAAGGAAGTGGCATGCAGGCACGTACACATCCCAAACCATTTACCAAATAAATTAAAGATTAAAAAAAGCTGAACGGCAGTAGGTTGGGACCCAAGTTGTACCACAGTACCAGCAGGTCCCAATTTAGTCCAGTTTAGTAGTGAGGTTAAAGATTTGCTTGTCTAGAGTTGTCTACTAACCCCTTTCAGGCATTTAGACTTCACACGTAGCAGGCTGGCACAAAATGTAACCAAAGTGGTGCAGATAAAAAAAGTTGTTTATTTAAGGAAAATACATCTCAAAAACCTTACGCGTTTCGTGCCAAATCACAGGTATATCTAGGAGAGCAAACAGCCATTCTCCTGAAAGGGAACCCTCATTGGCCTTCAGGCTGAGCCCCCTGATGACTAGCAGTCCCACAGTTTGTAAAACACTATGCTAGTACGTTAATGGACTTTTTTTGAGACCTTAATTTATGTTATAATTTAAATTTAAAGAGGAATTTCATTTCTAAAAACAAATCCAGGAATTTATCATTATCACCCTAATGACATGAATTAGTTGGCATTTCTGGTGGTTTCCATCTCCATTAAAATCAGGAGACACTAAACTTGTGTTCTTTTCACACATTCAATTCAGTGAGAAAAAGTTATCTCATGGTTTATCACATGAAAACTCGGACGGGACAAGATTCAATTCGAGGAAAAAATTTTTTCCAATTATTCCCTACTGGACTTCAACAGAGTTTTCACATGATAAACCATGAGCTAACTTTGTCTGAATTGAATTGCAGCTAAAATTGAATCTCGACCATGAGTTTTCACTTGATAAACCACCAGATAATTTTTTTTTAATTGAATTGCATCTAAAATTTAATCTCGTCCATGAGTTTTCACTTGATAAGCTTTTTCTCACTGAATTGACTTTGGCCCAAAGTTTCATAAGTGCCAGTGTGTATACATCCATTTAACAGTTAAACCGGCTTTCCCTTCGACAAGTTCATTTCCTCACAATGCCAAAGGGGAAGTTAAGCTCCTGAATTTTGGCCAAAGCAAATGTCAATGTTAAAGCAATGGTATCGTATGCAACAGATGTTTTTCACCTAATGCTAAATGACGGAATTGATTTCATTCCAAACAGAATGGCTGAGCAATACAAGCACTGGGTTCCCAAAGGGTTTGACACAGACCAATTTTTACTTTAGTGAGTACATTGTACATCTGCTGTTTGTGCAGTCCCACACTGAGACATAACTGTGCATTGTATAATGTAAAGAGGGAGTGAATTATGCCGAACCGATATAGTAATTTTTGTACTTGTAACAATAAACAAGCCCTCAATAAGTGTCATACACAGAAAAAAAAGGCATTTGATCTATAAAAAAATACATCAGTCATTGTGGCTTAAAGCCTGAAAAGTCCTTTCCACAAAGAGCCTTTCTGCTATTGGTGGCCCAAGACAACTGTCCTTTGTGCCCTACAAGCTTGCACCTAATTCTATATAGGTTATGTGCTCTCCTTTGAGAACCTCATAGTAGGTGGGACAAAGAAATGTGGCCCAGGGGCCAGACAATAAGATCAGCCAAATTTGGTCAACCACCTGGCAAAGACTGTCAAATGAGGAAGGAAATAATATCAAAGTAAAGAAACTGTATACACTCACGAAGCTTGGATACAATGTGTGGTAACTTTACAGCTCGGCGTCTCCTCCAGTCACGTGACCCAACGTGATATATCCAAATAGCAATAAAGAAGAGGATGCGATGCTGTGTTGAAATGGTGTGCTAAACGGCACCTCCAAAATTTTTATTTGTGCGGAATATGGCCCAAACGTTTCAGGAGCTACCTGCTCCTTTCTTCAGTGGGTAAGTGCACAATGATGCAAAACATACAAGCAGTTTAAAAAACATCGAGTGGCTTATCCCCTCCCACCTAATTCAAAGCACCCAATGGTCATTTCAAGTCCATCCGCGTCAATCCCGTCATCAAGATATGGTGTGTGTTCTAGTATCGAGTTACCGGAAGTCTCATCATCTTATGGGTTATAATGATCGCGTACCGGAAGTGACGTCATGCCAACCAGTCTCTGCTTAATACGGCGCCATCTTTCCAACCAGCCGTCAACATTAAGCTGCAATTCTGCAAATGATGTCATGCCGACCAGATTTCGGCTGACAGTGCAACTAATGGGAGATTATTCACCAGGGTGAAGACAATTGTGAGCGCAGGTAATAATGTGCTTCAATGTGATTTACAAACGTGTAGTGAAGAACTTATATTAACTGAAAAAATACAAAGTCATGTGTCAAAAAAAACATCACAAGAAGACCTGCAACCATTCATATGTTGTATCATATCAAAGTGCAATACAAAACATACCAAAATAAGATAAAAATAAAAATAAAATCCCTTTACAAAAAAAGTCTTTTGTATTCAATGTACTTATATACAAGCGGGGTACTGCACACCCAGGTGCCTACCCCTCAAGAAGGTTATAATCTATATATAAACTTATAGACTATAGGTAAAAGACTTACCATCTTCGGGAAACCCCTTTCCAATGTTCATATTAATCTAGATGATATTTAAGGTCATTTATCTTAAATCAGAGACTTAGTACAGATAATTAGACTCCAAATAATTTCAGCAAATTTATATAAAACAGTGGTATTCAATATGTTCATTAAGACCATATGGCATAACCGTATTGAGTCTAAAAGTCCATCTTGCTTCGCATTGTAATAATTTCCTATCCCTGTTGCCACCTCTCTTTGACCTAACAACCTGTTCCAGTATTTGAAATCTTAGCTGGGATGCATTATGGCCTTTTTCTCTAAAGTGCCTGGCAATAGGGGTGTTTTTATCTGTAACAATATCAGATTTATGCTTCGATATCCTGTCCTTCACATGTTGAATCGTTTTGCCTACATACCCCAAACCACACGGACACTTTAGATAATATACCACATGGGTACTCAGGCAGGTGTGGTAGCCCGAGATTTGAATCGCTTTTCCCGTGGTGGGGTGCATCACTTTATCCCAGGATAGACCAGTATTTGTACAGACTTATTGTCCGCTATCAAATGATATTAAGAATATCATTTTGAAAAATTGGCACATCCTACAGGATGATCTCCAATTTGGTAACATTTTTAAAGAAAAACCTATGTTTGCTTTCAAGAGAGGGCGGAATTTGCGAGACAAGCTGGTACATGCCGATATGGAACCATCAGGTTTAAAACAAAGTTTTCTCTCTAAACCATTAGATGGGACATTCCCCTGCAGGAGCTGCGCACAATGTAACAGCATTATTAAGGGGGATAAAGTGATGCACCCCACCACGGGAAAAGCGATTCAAATCTCAGGCTACCACACCTGCCTGAGTACCCATGTGGTATATTATCTAAAGTGTCCGTGTGGTTTGGGGTATGTAGGCAAAACGATTCAACATGTGAAGGACAGGATATCGAAGCATAAATCTGATATTGTTACAGATAAAAACACCCCTATTGCCAGGCACTTTAGAGAAAAAGGCCATAATGCATCCCAGCTAAGATTTCAAATACTGGAACAGGTTGTTAGGTCAAAGAGAGGTGGCAACAGGGATAGGAAATTATTACAATGCGAAGCAAGATGGACTTTTAGACTCAATACGGTTACGCCATATGGTCTTAATGAACATATTGAATACCACTGTTTTATATAAATTTGCTGAAATTATTTGGAGTCTAATTATCTGTACTAAGTCTCTGATTTAAGATAAATGACCTTAAATATCATCTAGATTAATATGAACATTGGAAAGGGGTTTCCCGAAGATGGTAAGTCTTTTACCTATAGTCTATAAGTTTATATATAGATTATAACCTTCTTGAGGGGTAGGCACCTGGGTGTGCAGTACCCCGCTTGTATATAAGTACATTGAATACAAAAGACTTTTTTTGTAAAGGGATTTTATTTTTATTTTTATCTTATTTTGGTATGTTTTGTATTGCACTTTGATATGATACAACATATGAATGGTTGCAGGTCTTCTTGTGATGTTTTTTTTGACACATGACTTTGTATTTTTTCAGTTAATATAAGTTCTTCACTACACGTTTGTAAATCACATTGAAGCACATTATTACCTGCGCTCACAATTGTCTTCACCCTGGTGAATAATCTCCCATTAGTTGCACTGTCAGCCGAAATCTGGTCGGCATGACATCATTTGCAGAATTGCAGCTTAATGTTGACGGCTGGTTGGAAAGATGGCGCCGTATTAAGCAGAGACTGGTTGGCATGACGTCACTTCCGGTACGCGATCATTATAACCCATAAGATGATGAGACTTCCGGTAACTCGATACTAGAACACACACCATATCTTGATGACGGGATTGACGCGGATGGACTTGAAATGACCATTGGGTGCTTTGAATTAGGTGGGAGGGGATAAGCCACTCGATGTTTTTTAAACTGCTTGTATGTTTTGCATCATTGTGCACTTACCCACTGAAGAAAGGAGCAGGTAGCTCCTGAAACGTTTGGGCCATATTCCGCACAAATAAAAATTTTGGAGGTGCCGTTTAGCACACCATTTCAACACAGCATCGCATCCTCTTCTTTATTGCTAAATGAGGAAGGAACACTGATGAGCAACATGTTGATCATCAACCACTTGGATGTTGCTCCCAGTGGCCCCAGCAGGTTACTGGCTTGGAGGCAGGTGTTGGTTGAATAAAAACCAGGCTGCCAGTTCACATAGGTTCTACCGGTAGTCAATCACAATCCATAACTGCCACCCCAGGAGAATCTTTGTGTTGCTCTCCAACTTTTTTTTACATTTGAATATGGCTGGGAGTCAATAAAATCACTTGGGCTGCACATATGTAGGACAACCTATCAAAACACAGTAAAAGAGAGAGGGCGTTAGTAATAAGGAGGTCCCAGAACCAATTTCTAAACTAAATACAAGCTCAGTATTTTTCCTTGATCTGCTGCTTTAATTTGCTCTAAGGCCGGCCAGTCCCTTCAACAACCTGGCAGATTTGTAGCCTTTCATGTCAGATGCCCTGAAAGGCCCATTTCACAGGAGACCCAACTCTGCATAAATAAACATAATGACCCCTGAACTTAATCCTGAGACCAGAGCCCACTTCAAAGCAAAAGGGCGGGCAATGAAGTGATCAGCATGAACCATTAAGGCAGCTCCCGCTCAGCACTTTGAGAAAGGGGCGTCCGGAGAATAAAGGGAGAGTTCAGTGAAATGAAGGAGAAAGTATGTAATCCAGTCAGGCTTAAGTTTCTATAATGAGGACTTTTTCCCTCCTGTTGAAGAAAGTTTGGGCCTATCAGCTACCAGTTTCTCTGGTACATAAATATATTGTATGCTCACTGGAAAATGTCTCCAATATCCATAATAGTAAGAATTTATTGCCGATATGAATACCAGGGAAATTAAAACCAGAAGTACAAATTGGGATATTAGCTACTTCCCCAGAATCCCTGACAGCTACAGCCAAACACAAGCGGCAGTGAGGGAGTCTCGGCGTGCAGAGCAGCTTTTACTAACTGTGCTCCACGGGTGCTGGGGGACTACAGTTCCCAACATTCTCTGTAGGATGATGCATGCTGCAGCCCAACAACATCTTGAGAATTCAGTGTTGAACTGTTAGAGCTTGATGAACCCTTAAGAGTAGTGATTCCCAAGCGTGAGCACCAGGATCTCACCAAAACACTGGATGTTGCTCCCGGTGGTCTCAAAGCAGGTGCTTATTTTTGCATTTCTGGCTTGAGGCAAGTTTTGGCAGCACAAAAACCAGATGTACTGCCAAACTGAGCCTCTTGAAACTGCCAGTCCTCATAGAGGCTACCAAATGTCCAATTAGAGCACTTATTTTGCACTTATTTTATGCCTGTGTTGCCCCCTCTTCCTAGTCTTTTTTACATCTGAAAACTCAGAGCTCATGGGTAAAAAATGTTCAGTACCCCTGCCTTAAGAGAGATGGGGCTTTGGTGTTGTGACATACATATCCATTCATTAGGTCCATGGGATGATTGGTCAGATACCGTAGATGATTTGCCATTAAGGCTTATATCCAGGACAACACTAGTGTATTTAAAGGCACAAAGTATGCCAGTTCTTGTGAAAAAATGCTGCATGCTGATGGTTATGGGTTACTGGCAGAGTAGGGTCAAGGGTATTGCTGCCCAAGGACAATACTACTTGTGCCAACTCCATGCTTGTGCCTTGGCCCATCAACTGATATTCTCCCTTCCCCTTATTTCACATCTCTGTCTACACAGGCCCCTTGCCAAGTGCTCCCACTTTTACCCCCTATTATTGCATCCCTCTCCCTGTCTATGGTTAGGCCTCTGCTACTTACCCCTAGTCCCAGCCCTGGTTATTAGCTCAGTGTAAAACCACTGCCAAGAGAAGTCATCTTAAACACAATTGTTGCCATGTTGCTCTGTGCAGAAACAATATTGTGGAATTTTGAGTGCGTTGGACACTCTTATGCTGTTATTCTGTACGAATCTAATAAAAAAAGGTGTCAGACACAGAAAAACTATAACAACTTAATTGATAGCAGGCGGCTTGTTGTGCCAGTAGCAGGGAAACAGCCACCACAGATATCTGGAAACATAATAACATTGACGGTTAAAAAACGAGTGAATGTAAAAATAAGGAGAAAGGAACATTCCTGAGCCGGGAGAGCAGCCTGCCAGAATAGTGTGGTGTTTGATAGGACACAACAATTCACTTTAATGAGGGATCGAGTGAGGTGATGTATAGTCTTGAGCTGCCTTTTGGCTGGAGACATCGCGTCTGCCTTAGCTCAGAAGGAAAATGTGTGAAAAAGAGCATTTGGATACCAAGAATAACCCACACTTAGAGACTATGAATAATATTTGGTAGGTCATGAACTCCCCAGAATGCTCCTCTTTGGCTGAGTCTAGTGAGGATAGTTGGACTCAGAGCTCGATGGCAGCACAGAAATACTCACGGTTTATTATCAGCCGCCAGGAGAGATTAATGAAATTGTGGGAACGGTACAAACAATGCACTTGGAAAACGTATAAACTGTGATACCCTTCTAATGGCAGTGGCTAAGGATGCCAAAGTCACAATGCCCCAAATCACTACCAATCGCATCCCATTGTTGCCTATTGGGAAAACATCTCATCTGTGGAGTCCCACTCTGCATTATGTTAGGTCACCCCTGTAATGGAATCATCTACATAACCATCTAGGCATTTCCACCACTAAATATTTTGGCCCTTTACTCAAAAGAGTTTAAAAATAAATCACAGGGTTATGTGTTTGTTATGCCCATGAACGTATGATTTTAATAGAGTAAACCCCAAAAAAAAAGTCTAAAAAAGAGTCTAAAAAAAGCCATGAGACAAACAAGAGTAAAGTGTAGCCTGAGTATGGGGAGTCACATGTAATACTCCTGGGTCCAACATACAACACTTCTAAACTTTAAAGCAAAGGGTAGATTAAATGATTTGTTGGAGGTCCCAAGGTCATGTAATAGAGGCAATAACTGGTATCCATTGCCTTAACCACAAGGCTGCCCAGTGGCATCTGATCACTCTTATTAGGTTGAATTAGAAGAGAAACTGTGAAGATTAATGTACAAAGAGTTGGGATTTTCCAGCAGAGTAATGGATTTCCAAGTGACATTTCTTATTGTAGAGGACACCTAGGCCAGCTGTTTAAAGCTCATCTCATATCAAAGCTTTCATCGCTCCAATCACTTTTTGCCAATAACATATTTGTGACACGTGAGTGGGTGCGGCCTACTAACGAGTAACTTGTATCAGTTGTAAGAGGCAAGAAGGGAACAGGATTCTCCCCTCTGCCTCTTGTGCACATACCCCGCTACAGCTGTTGGCCGTAACTTTAGCAAACATCAAGGAGAACAGGAGGCTTTGCTGAATTAAAATATTTTGCATACTGGACAGTCATCGTTCCCTTTGAAAGTAATACCCTTCCAGTATTCCACTACATGGATACGGCTGCAGTCTCTCCATACCATGAGTCCAAAAACAGTTCACAGGGAAATGCATTGTCTTAGAGTACTTGTAAATAAACGGACACGCTACTATGTGCATGAGCTTCTCATTTACACACGCACACAACTGGAAGTGCTGCACTCTTCATGGGTCACACTTGCTTTTACCCACAATGTTGCTGCCTTAATTTTAGAGTATATACATATATATATATATATATACCTGTATATATATATATATATATATATATATATATATATATATATATATATATACTTGCACCTTACTTGCCCCTTCTTGTACAACATTCAAATTACTCAAAAGAAGGAGTACCAGGCGTAGATAAGCACTGTAGGGGCTTGCACTTCCCTGCTCTTAATGGAGGCTCCACATATAATGTGGCCTGCATAGCAAAACTTATATGTAGGACCAGGTGGAGTAGGGCAAGAGGGAGACAGTCACGCAAAGTCCCAGTTGTAAGTAGTTACTCAACCATTGGACCTCCACTAGGTCAAAAACAGCTATGGGATGTTGGTTGGACATGGCTGGTGTATATAAAGTATGGGACCTGTTATCCAGAATGCTCATGGATCTTTTTGTAATTGGGGTCTCCATACCTTAAGTCTACTAGAAAATCATGTGAACATTACATAAAGCCAACAGGCTGGTTTTGCTTCCAATAAGGTTTAATTATATATTAGTTTGGATCTAGTACTATCTACTATTTCATTTTTATAGCGAAAAGGGAAATATTTTTTTTTAAAATTTGGATTATTTGGATAAAATGGAGTCTATGCGAGATGGACTTCCTGTAAAGTGGAACTTTATGGATAATGGATCCCATACCTGTACTAAAGAAACCATTACAGTCTATTGTATGTTCTTTGCACTTCATCTCAACCCACCACCCCCAAGGAGCTCCTATGATTCTGGGGCTAGGGATGCCACCTGGCAGGTATTTTACCGGCCTGGCCGGTAAAAATGATGGTTGAGCCTTATGTTATTAACAGGGAAAAAAAGATAAATATATAGGAAGGCCGGAATTTTTTTACAGAAAAGGTGGAAACCCTAACCGGGGCCCCAAGAAACATGTTACTTACACACTTAGGATCAGTTGTTTTTGTTTCATTAATTCTCTTTACTAATCACTTGTTTCATTTTACTCTGCAAACTGTGTCTCAAAAACAACACTGGCAAACAGGCTCTGAGTAATTTTTGCTTCGCCGATTAACCAGTGGGAAAATAACTGAATACTATTTTCTTTTTCTCTAGAAATAATCGTTCAGAAGGCGCTTAAGATAATTGGTTCACCTCCTTTCTATCTCGCCTCTTATAGGGGTCAGCCTAAACTGGTAAACTCCACTGAAGTTCATAATTAACAGCGGCGAGAACAAAAGAGGAAGGGTTGTAAGAAAATTCTCTAATAAGAAAAGGGTCCTGTTCTTACAAGGCTGCGGACAAAAGGGGAGGCATTAGGAATCTGCAGGGAAGAGTAAAAAAAAAAGAAAAAGAAAGTTCTTGAAGATAGCAAATCTTTTAGGAGTATCTCTAGTGGCTTTTCAAAGCAGCTCCAACACAGTTAATCCCTTCGCTGCTTAATGAACTACAAGCTTTCCTTTCAACCAGACAAAGGCTCAGGCCATTCTTAGGTCTAATCGTGGACAAACGCCTGCGCCGTGGTATCTGTTAAAATCCTATTCGCTATTTTACTACTGAGAGCCAAGACGGAATGCGTTTGGGAAGAATGGCTACTCTTGAAATATGTTCTTTTTGCACTGCTGAGAGCTAAGTGGGATGTGACATGGGAGTCATAATATAAAAGAATAATCCACAGGGGCTGCATCTGTGGTTTCAGTTGAATACGTGCTCCCACTTTCCTATGGTTTTTGTGCCTGGGTCCGTTCCTTTATTGGGGTCGCAAGTTATTGTATCACTGGGACATTCCTTTACTTTAAGAATTTAACTGCAATTGTTTGGATTTATTTGTACCTATAACTTGTGTCCTTATTGGTATTCTGTTTAAGCAAACCCAATATCATGTTGAACAACGATCGTAGCTGAGTTATTTACCATTACAAAAAAGTACAACGTCTCCCGTCGTGTAGGCTGCCATTATAGTGCCAAAGTCCGGCCTACTGTTAGTGCCTACCCACAATCATGTCAGCTACCAGTGTATGTCTGCAGTCCGACTGATATGATAGAATTTGATAGAATTTCAGATATACGAGATTGTAGATGTTGAAGGAGGCAGGCTTGTTAGACATTCCTTGTGCAACGCAATCAATACTGCAAGACACCGGATACAGTAAACATGAGTAAATATGAGTAATAACTACCCCTTTTATTTTTAGATGGTATGCACTCAGATTATTTCCCTTTGTGCTTGTCTTTCTCGCATGTTATCGATTGGCGCTGCTAACGAGATTCCATAGAATTGGTCTAATTTTGGAATTACGGCATGGTATCCTTATCAGAGGGAAATGACAGGTCTATCTGAATGACAGCCGTTAACTTTTACAAATTTTTCAATTAAGACTCCCTGGTCTTTCTATCAAGTTGAAATGGATGAAAATAACCATGGAATTAGCACTCCTCAAACAGTGGGATGGACTACCCCTGGTAGATAAAGACTACCTGCAGCCCACTAGCCTTCTGGTGCTACCACTAGTGATGTGTGGGTCAGGAAAAACTCAACTTATGCTTAACCCTAACCTTTTGTTGCTACTTCTTCACGTGCCTCTGGTTTCCAGAGACAGAGGGGTATATTTATCAAAGAGTGAAGTTAATAGTGAAGTTCCGCCACTAGAGTGAAATGCCGCCACTCTCCATTCATTTCTATGGGATTTTTATAGGCATATTTATCAAAGGGTGAACTTTCACTTTCACCCATTGATAAATATGCCTTTCGAAATCCCAAAGAAATGAATTGAGAGCTGCGGAATTTCACTCTAGTGGCGGAACTTCACTCTTTGATAAATTTACCCCAGAATCTTTTGGAGCAGTACTTCCCCTGTCTAACCCAATCCATACACTCAGTGGTCAATAATATTCTTTACTTCAAGATATCACCGTGATTTCCATGCTGCAATAGAAAACAACAGAAGTGCCACACCTATTATGAAGCTTGAGAGTATTTACCTTTAGTTACCTTTAATTATTTTTCAGTAGATATACAACATACATTTTCAAGACTAACTGCCCCTGTATGGCATTAAGTTCTTCTTTATAGTCTTTTACCCAAATTATACTCTTGTTTTACTTTCTTTCAGGAAACAATGCTTAAGCCCCATGTTCTCCAGTTCTCCAACAGTGGAAGTTCAGCTAAAGCAGATTGTGTATGAAGCACAAAGGTGTAAAACTGACCATTAATCAGCTTACAAGAGCCTTACAATGCTTGGAAGCAATGCAAGGCAAAGACCAGACATACATGATTCGGCTAAGCTCTCCGCATGACTTCCCCATACCTGCTGTGCTGCACAATCGCAAATCTTCACAGAGCTCGACGGGACAATTAGCCAAGTAAAATGGATGGAAATTGTCACGGTAGGCATGGTGCAACTTCATATGTCAGGGAACAACTTGCTTTTAACTGTCTGAAATGTGAGCAAAACAATGCCTAGCACAGAATATATGTATTATCTTTGATGGGATTAAGGATCCTTGCCAAATCAAAGTTTATTTTTCCTACTGTATTATATGCCAGGGATTAACGTCTGTGAAAGTTACTGCTATTTTTTGGAGAATCTGGGATTTTGTGGACATAACAGAGTCTGGGAGGAAGGCATAAAACTGTCCAGAAACTTGATGTAGTTGAATTAATTGATATAAAAATGTGGACATCTTAAAAGGGAGGCTCAAGCCAATATCTGTGTTGCAAAGCTGATGACCACCTTTAATTGAACACATTTTACCTCCCACTACACTAAAGGGGAGTTAGTAGAATTATTTCACTGGAGCATGGTACATAATTGCTCTGTTTTAGGCCGGCCTCAAATCGTTTTAGAAAACATCTAAAGTTACCCATACATGCCCGCTGGGACTAAACTGCCCAATTGTCTGGACTCCTACACCAACTCTGGGGTTGCTTTCGACAGATCATCCTGTAATCCTGAAAATTTCATGTGCCTAAGCACCAGGCTGAGCACGAAGAGCAATTACATTTCCCCTTAAATTCATGCACTGCCGATTATTTGGGGTGAATGGAACATTAGAATGTGGTCATCCATGTGTATGTCCAGTTGTACAGTATTCCTCCGTTCGTATACCATATAGGGTTGGCTACAACAGGCATAGATTAAATCATACAGAACAAAATATGGTGGCCTGCCATATTGACCCTTGCTTGGTTGCCATTAATAGACCAAGATTGCATCACAGCACTATTGGAGATTATGTGAATTAGGTTGGAGGCCGACCCATAATGAGATTACCCAGAATCCAGAGTGGCAAAAAAAACTCCAACCTGTAAATCTTACAAGTGATAAGGTTCTGTTCTGCACACAGTGAACTTTTCTTTTCATTTGAAAAAGAACCTGCTCCAGTTACACTTCTAACATACATTAAACGTTTATGCCCAAATCCATGTATTTTCTGCATCAAAGACAGTTCGCTTTCATTCCATTCTTCCATTAAAAAAATAGCAAATCTAAGAATAGGAAAAAAATGACATATTTGACCAGCATTTTGAAAGAGCCAGGGGCGAGGTGTCTCACCTGCCACACAACCGAATTCACAGAAGCCGTTGATTGTGCCGTTTTCCTTGCCTTCAAAAGGCTCGGCAAACCTTAACTGCTGTTCCTACTTGCACTGCGACAAGACCTTGCATTGAAAATAAAGAATCGTTTTCTCAAAGGAGTGGATTTTACCTTTAAATCTGACTTTTCTTTGCCGCACCTCCCCAACGCAATGACAAAAGAGAGGGGATTGTTTGAGCACAAAAACCAGAGCTGTTTGATCTCATGAAGGAAATCTTATGTAAATATTGTAAATGGCAAAGAATAAAAGTCTGCATATGACAAATGTTGTATGTTCTGGTCGGAAAAGTATGTTGTATTGCTGTGAACTTTGAATGCAAAGTGTAAATCAGATAGGGGAAACCCTCTGGGAAGGAGTACATACATACTGTTGGCTTGCTATGTACAGTAGAACAAAGGCATAAAGAGACTTTTCCTACTGTGCATCATGAAGAAGGGATGGATTTTAGGTTATCTCAACCCAAAACTATTTTGTTTTAAAAGGGTATAGTCCCAAATCATGGACCCAAAAAGGAGGAAGGTACCAGGAAGTAAAGATGAATTGGTAAAAAAAATGTTAGATTTGGACTCAACATTTTGTCTCACTTCAATGTATATATGTATGACAATGGCAGAAGTAGAAGGTAAGTTTAGGCTTATAAGAGCTGCATGTGCCATTGGCTAAGGGTTTAGGTTGGATTGGCTGCGTACCAATGTTCCCAGGTGCTTTTAGGATTTATTGTAAGTCGCCTTGCTCTGCTCACACCTCTGCTGTGTCGTCTACCCAAGTGATCACATGTAATCCCATCTTCCCCTACTTGTTTCTACCCACAGAAGGGTTTATGTTCTTGGGAGCCTTTGGTTTACAACACCTTCAAGAAGAACTGATTTTGCATGAAATTCCCACACCTACTTTTTTATCATACCAACTTGAAAAATGTTCCGATGAGAACTAAGGATTTAGCCAAATCTGACTCCTGCAAAAAGTTCTATGATTTGGATGAATACCTTTCAGAATTCTAAAGTTCCTGGACTTGGTCAAACTGGATCAAGAGCCTGGTTTTTCAATTCCTATTCTTGATTGAAATATTGGAGAGGTATAGGGTAGGTCACAGTAGATTTGGACTAGTGCCCACAAAGAACATTTTCCCTAAGTTTTACCCTAACTATAAAAAACTAAAAGCGGGAATATAGTGTTCAGTGTTTAGACAGAAAATATTCCTGTACGGCTCTTCTAGAACTGGAAACATGTATTGACACACAGCCTAAGCAGTAAGAGGCCTCAAACTACTACTATAAGGTTATGTATGGAGCATTTCTAGCACATTACAAGCACACAGGTGGCACACAAAGTCCAAAAAGAAGATATCCAACTGAGTTTCCAGCTCTCCAAGGGGCTACACTGGGAAAACAGATGATAAGCCCCTCACAAACAGTAAAGGACATCATTAAATGAAGGGTTCCCTAGAGTAAGTCTAGACACACACACATGTTACCAAACATAGCTTAGGGCACTTCACATGATGGTGATACAGATACCAGTAGTTAGTGGGTGGTCATTACAGAAGAGGCCCATCTTGCAGACCATCTGCTACACAGTAAGAATTTTTGGTATGGGATGAATCAATAATGTTATAAGTGAACTGGACTAAGGGTTAAAAGGCAGTATTATATATCAGTCCGACTGAGATAACAGATTCTACTAATAATAACTTTCTAGTTCCCAACTGTTCCCTATTTTATTTTAATGTAATTAATTGTATTGCCTTATGTTGCAGATTTCAACAGATGGCAAACCATAAACAGGAATTTCTTTTCCCTACATTGGCCTGTATGTTTGATCTTGTATTAAACACCCTGCATAAAAATAAATAAGCCACAATAACAATAACGGATAATGCAGCCCACTGTTATAAAAGCCCATATAAAGGCACACAACCAAGTGAAGTGGTCACAAAACTCCAAGGAAACTTCTAGACTCTTCGAATTTCTTTGGTCTTCATGCTTTGCTCAATTGATTGGAACAAATATGCCATCAGGTGACGTAAAGCCAATCTGGAGCTACAGCAGGAACCATGGAGAACCTGAATTTTATTGGTTTCTTGGACCAGCAATGACAGGACATTGAATGGCTGAAATTGTCTGTGTGTTGGACTGTAATGTTAAACTAGGTGATGCAAAGTTAACATGGTGCCAGATTTGGTAGGACAGTTTGTCCAATATCAACATTAATGTTCGACAGCTGGTGAATGTGTGACCACAGAGGGCAGACTGGAACACTGGCTTGTGATTCAACTGAATCATGGGTGGTTTGTCTGGATAGAACATTGGATCTGCCAATTACAGCTTTCATTGAGTCTGTGACTCAACAGCACTTCCAAAAGTCATTGGGGGGAGGGCGA
Source organism: Xenopus petersii (assembly GCA_038501925.1). Lineage (NCBI taxonomy): Eukaryota > Metazoa > Chordata > Amphibia > Anura > Pipidae > Xenopus > Xenopus petersii. The sequence goes on along the minus strand of CM076673.1, from coordinate 10,643,359 downwards.
AGGTCCTTCTAAATGTAGACTTTAGGCTACCCAGCCAGGTAATTTGGATCAAGAATATCTAACCATTGCTCTAGATTGCTAAATGCAATGATATAACACTAATGGTGCTCTCAGTTGGTCTACAAGACTGTGCAACGTCCATCTGATTACTAAGGATGCACCGAATCCAGGATTCTGTTCGGGATTTGGCCAGGATTTGGCTTTTTTTTTTTAGCATTTTTGGATTCAGCAGAATCCTTGTGCCTGGCCGAACCAAATCCAAATTCTAATTTGCCCATGTAGATTAGGAGCAGGTAGGGAAATGACGTGACTTTTCGCCAAAAAAGAAGAATTTTTTCCACTTTTTCGTTTCCTGCATGCGCAAATTAGGATTCGGTTCAGTATACGGCCGAATCTTTCATGAAGGATTCGGGGATCCGGCCAAATCCCAAATTGTGGATTGGGTGCACTGCCACTGATTTCTCTCAGTGCTACTTATATAGTTGTGTGAATCCCTTGTGAGCAGGCATGTGTTGTAGGTAAGAGAACAGAGGCGAACTTACACTAGCCTTTACATAAACTATCACATTACTTCATTATCACATAAGTGGAAACAGCAAATGTGTCACACGAGTGTTTTCAAATCTGAAGTCATGTGGAGAGCCTGCTCTGGAGCCCTACCCAGGCAGCGTTTGTAAAATCGACACACCAGACTCAAATTAACAAACAGCGAAGCGTGAAATACAATCTCCCATCTGCAGTACTTCATTCCCGCACACAGTACCGGATTCGTGCCAGTCACTGCTTTCCCTTTTGCTGGTCAGTGACCCCGTATTATTTAAGGTCCCTTTGCCATCGGCACACAGCTGTACCCATACTAAATAGCCGGGCTCCTTCTGGTTTCCATAGAGTCTTACCACGACTCTGTAATACTCCATTATACTCAAATGAGCCTGCTGGCAATCAGAAGCAAGCTTAGACACATTGACAGCAAATAAATGGTCCATGACTTCCAAGAGAGGAGAGACCCAAGGGTAGGGGAGTTTATAAACAAAATGTAGCAGCTCTGATCCTGCACAGACTGATGGGGTAGTACAATCCTGGCATTACTGAGTTTCTGCTAAACTTCACTAGAATGACAGAAACCCGACTCTGCTCATGCCCAGACACTGCTGTTAACAGGTTCTGTACACCAAGCATTTTTATTATTTGCTAGTCAAATGGCAGTGATCCTTGCAGGTCCCTTTAAAAGGCACTATCATGTTTGTTTTTCATTTACGGAGTATTTTTAGTTATTATAGTTGTATTTATACAATTTTAATAGTGAAGTTCTGCCACTAGGTGGCGCAGGGAATATTTTCAACTAAAATCCATGGAATGTGGAATACGGCATTGCTGCAAAGGTTCCAGACAAGATCAAACCCAGCATTCTTTTCACTCTACTACAGATAAATGATAATAAAAAGAAGTCATTTTTAATCAAAAGAGCTCACAGTTGGTTTCTATGATGCACGAGGACAGTTTGAGGGCAGAATCTCACACTCAATGTGGAACCGACACCCTGTCTGCTGTGAGTGCCTTGAAAATCATCCTCTGTTGATAAAGTCAGTGTATTTTCCAAAAGCATGGGAAAATAAATCAATAAAGTCATTTTCTGAGGAACTATTAACCTGCTGGCTGCAAACATGAAATCTGGCCAGTGTCTTCTAACGTATTAACAGGTCCTTTGTATTCTCCGACTCCTGAAGTCTACGACTTACACAGTAGTCTATAAATCTGTGTGCCTGAGCCTTTTTATCTGGAGAATGCCAGGTCTCATGAGCAAGAAAAACACAACTTCTTCAATGTGTCATTTGTTTGGGGGGGAAAGGGGGAGAAGCAATCCAAAAGCTTGGAGCGAATTTCTGGAAAATGATGTATATCGGTTTTATGGAGTTTCAGGAACGTTTCAGGCTTGTAAGTTAAAAAACAAAATTTGAAGGACATGTCATATCAAGCGTATATTTGTTAACTTGTTTTTATTGGGAGAGGGGAGGGAACTGCTGTCTGAGAGACCTGAAATAAAACTGGTATGACTCATGTAATGATGTTGAATTTTTGGACTAATAAACATGGATGTAGGAGAAAAAATTTTATATTAGGTTTGATTTTCATAGCTGTCTGGTAATTTATTAGAAAAGGAAAATCAACTCTTCTCAATTAAAATGATCCCCACACGCCTTAGTCACTCAAAGGGGTTTGAGAGACTGTTAGATTTAAAAAGAAGAACTTTCTGGATAATGGGTTTCCGTAGAATGAATCCCTGTACCTGTACCCAGATACTGATGGGAACCTTCTATATGGACTGACTCACTATAGCAGAACCATCAAGTCTATATTAAAGAGGGTGGGTTAACTTCACCTTAACTTTAAGGGGGGGTATTTCCTAAAACTCCAAATTTTCTCATTATTTCATTAAAACAAACAAACAAACTCCCATCCATGATTTTACCGTATTTATCAATAAAATAACTAGGTGTGGGAAAAAAAAACTCGATAAAATCATGTGAAAACTCGAATCATTCGAAATTTTTCAGATTTAACACCCAACGCAGATTCTTCAAATTGTAAAAGGAGCATCTGTCTTTGACATGACCTCAACTGGTTTGAGATGGAGTAATTTTGGATTCGGACTTTGAGCAGCGTCGGGGTATAATAATAAATAATATTAATATTTTCCCCTTTAAAAGCTTCACCAGAAAATGTCGAGTTTTTATAAATATCCCCCATGTATGTTAGAGAATTAATTCTTAACAACTTTTGAATTGGACTTCATTATTTATAGTGTTTGAGTTATTTGCCTTCTTCTTCTGACTCTTTCCACAGCTCTCAAACAGGGGTCACTGACTCCATCTAAATACAAATGCTCTGTAAGGCTACACATGTATTGTTATTGTTACTTTTTATTATTCATCTTCCTATTCAGGCCTCTTCTATTCATATTCCAGTGTCTTATTCCAATCAATGCATGGTTGCTAGGGTCATTTGGACCCTCGCAACCAGATAACTACAAACTGCAGAGCAGCTGAATAAAAAGCTAAATAACTCAAAAACCAAAAATGATAAAAACCAATTACAAAATGTCTCAAAATATCACTCTTAACATCATACTAAAATAATGGAACAATTAGAAGGCTGGAAGTTGCTATATTTTAGTTATGGCCAGTTAGCAACTTGTTGAAGATGCCTGGCCGACAGAAATGAGGGATGTGGAGATTTGTATCCACCTTGGAGGATAACAGTGGTTTGAAGGCAGGCCTGAACTGGCAATCGGTGGGTTTTGGCAAATGCCAGAGGGGCTGCTATAAGGTGCCATAGAAAGTCAGTATTTAGTGGGCTGGTGGAGGCTGTTTGGGCCTCTATGAGGGCTGATTGGGCCTCCTTGCACCTGAAATGCCAGGGCCTATTTTAATTCTCAGTCTGGACCTGTTTGAAGGTGCTAAGCACAGTGATTACACCACACAATTATACTAATACATCTACATGAAATAATACTTTTTGCATCAAGAAATCTTTGGCCAACCAATACTACAGTTGCGGGTTGAGGCTGACTTTGCAGGCTGATCATCTATACAGCTGCCTTTCATTCTCTACTTTCCCTCATTCCCCAAGTATAACACACAACAGCCCCCCTTACATAAAAGCAATTCTATTCTTTCTTTAGGTCACATTGTCTGCCGCCTGCCAAAAAAGGTCTAGATTCCTCACCACCCCTTCTTCACAGGCCAATTAATGCATGACGTCCCTGCCCAAATCACCCCGCAGACACATGCCTATTGAGGCCTCGCAAACTACAAGTGAAGACAAATTTACCAAGCTGGGAAGGACAATGCCTTAGTTAGCACATGAAAGGCTTTCTGGGGTACAAATGATCCAATTCTGGCACACTTCCAACATGGAGAGCAGGTGGTGGCCAGACAGCAGCCAATCAAAAACGTTGCCTTCCCAAAATTAAAAAGTGAAGGCATCTGCTGCTTCCACTGAAGGGCTGTACATTTCTGCAAGTAGTGGTGACGGAAAGGAAGAAAGATAAGGAAAAACAGAAAGGAAAATGACTTACAGGTGACCTTTCCGCAGGGATTATAGTTTAATTTATTATGAGGTCTGTAACTCTGTAAATACTACAGATAATGAGCCGCCACCATGGAAGCACTCACCAGTGCCAAGACAAAAAACAGCTGCTGGGTATCCGCTCAGATTAACCTCTGCAACAACAACCAAAAAAAAAAAAAAAAAGGATTTCCCCCTCCCCAAAAAAAGAAAAACATTTTTGTACCCAACAATGGGCATTAGGGGCTTTTGTATGAAACGTAACCTTTAACAAGATGTCAGGTTGATGCAGAGGAATGTGGTTTCCCATGTGAATGGGCTATGAGGGTCTTTATTGACAACATCTGTGTCCTTCACACTTTACTCCACTTTACTCAGCTCACAAAGCATTAGCATGCACTAACATTACTTCATTCCTCTACAGCAGGGGGCCCCAACATTTCTTTACCCATGAGCCACATTCAAAAGTAAAAAAAAAGTTGGAGAGCAACATTAGACTGGCTACTGGTAGCCCCTATGTGGACTTGCAGCCAACAAGAAACTCAGTACATCTGGTTTTTATACAACTAAAACTTGCCTCCAAGCCAAGATTTCAAAAAGAAGCACCTGCTTTAAGGCCACTAGGAGCAACATCCAAGGGGTCGGAGAACAACATGTTGCTCAAGATTCACTGGTTGGGGATAGGGTTGCCACCTGGCCGGTATTTTATCGGCCTGGCTGGCAAAAATGATGGTTGATCCCAAAGTTTTATTAATAGGAAAAAAAGATAAATATATAGGAAGGCTGGTATTTTTTTCCAGAAAAGGTGGCAACCCTAGTTGGGGATCACTGCTCTACAGCATCTTGGAGACCAGGACCAGGCTCTGTATTCAGATATAAGCATACGTGGGTTTAAACCTACACACAGTTCTCTATACAACACTCAACATTCCAGACCTCACTTGCCTGTCCCTAGTTCTGTCCCTGAGTTCTTTTCTCTCTTCCCATTCAGCCTTTTTAGAAACCTCAGCAACACACTATTGTAGTTTATGTACTGCATCTTGGCTCTCTTCTTACCTTTCTAACCGATCATTCACTGTCTCCTATGATAACAAAACCTCATCTCCAGTTCCACTTCATGTGGGGGTGCCGCAAGGCTCTGTACTTGGTCCGCTGTTGTTCACCCTGTACACTCTGTCTTTGGGAGATCTCATCCGTTCATTTGGCTTTAATTATCATCTCTATGCTGATGTACCCAAATATATTTATCCACCCCTTCATTAACAGCTGAAACAGAGGCTCAAATCTCTAACTGCCTCCTGGCTATCTCAAATTGGATGAACCAGCGCCACCTCAAACCTAAACCTAACAAAAACTGAACTTATCATCTTTCCACCTAAGCCTGGTCCTACTCCCCTATTTACTATCTCTACTGACGGCTCATTAACCCTGTCAACTCAGCTCACTATCTGGGGGGAATCTTTGACTCCTCTCTCTTGTTCTCTGATCATATTAACACCACTGTCAAAACCTGTCACTTTTTCTTGTGCAATATTGCCAGAATCCATCCCTTCCTTTCACCTGCTATGGCCAAGACACTCATGCATGTTATCATCCTTTCCCTACTAGATTACTGTAACCTTCTACTAACTGGCCTCCCTAACTCCCATCTCTCCCCTTTACAGTCTGTATTAAACACTGCTGCCAGAATTATCCTCCTCTCATCCAAAAGGTACAGGCCCCTCCACTGCTGAAGTCCTTATCATGGCTTCCTATAAAACAAAGACTAACTTATAAACTCCTTCTCATAACCTTCAAAGCCCTTCACTCCTCTGCACCTAACTACATCTCATCTCTTGTCTCTCTATATGTTCCTGCCCAAAACCTCCGCTCCTCTCAGAGTAACCGCTTGGTTGTACCCCCCTCTACTACTGCTGTTTCCCGTATCAAACCCTTCTGTCTTGCGACTCCTTATATTTGGAATGTCATTCCTGAATCTCTCAGGAGAGAATCCTCCTTCAGTGTTTTTAAAACAAAACTCAAAGACTCCCTCTGGGAGCACCTGGATAACACCTGAACTGGCACTTACTGTATATAACAGTGTAACAAACTGTAACCCACAGCACCTTAATACCCCTCTGAATTGTGTCTGTATGTTACCCTCCCATTTAGATTGTAAGCCCTACGGGGTAGGGTCCTCCAGCCTTTTGTTTCCTTGACACTGAGCACTTAATCTGTATTGTAATTATATTTTATATTAATGTGAATTGTATTTCTAATAATGCACTTATTGTTACTTTTTATTCCAACGACCCCTTGTTTGTTACTACTAATTTATTGTCTTGCTGTACAGTGCTTTGCCCTCAAGGAGCGCTATACAAATAAAAATATACATACATACATACATATATACATACATGTAGCGGAAGGTGATGAGCCTTACATACAGTTTTTGCAGCAATGCCATGTTTCAAGGATATTAGTCTTTACTAGTTCTCACTGGATGCCCCACCTAGTGGCCAAATGCACCATCTATTAAAAAATATCAATAATTTTTCCGCTGGAGTAAGTCCAGGGTACCTTTTGTTTTGTTTTTTAGTATTTCTTGGATGTCGGTTGGCAGAGTAATTGATAACTGGCGCGATTTATGAGGCTACTTTATGGTTTGTTTGCTGAGCTTTTGTTCTGCGTGCACTGGAACTAATTGGTGGAAGAAAACAAACACTGAAATGAGCCTATTGTTTGATGTAGGCTTTACATACAAATAGGCTTGGGCAGTGCTGTACATGGGTGCGTGAGCAGGAGCAGGTCATGGAGTAAATTGACACAGGAACCGTGGAACTCAATTCTGTTTGCACAATGGAAAGCTAAACACAAGGGCCCGTACAACAGGATTATAAAAAGTACAGGTTACACTCCATCAAATTTGTCAATTTCAGCACATGAAAAAATCTTAAAGGGGAACTTAATTCATTTACTTTAACTAAAAATAAACATGAACTTACTGCACCACAAGACTAAATGATTTATGCTTTCAAAGTTGGCCACAGGAGCTCACCATCTTGTAACTTTGTTAAACATCTTTGCAAGACCAAGACTGTGCACATGCTCAGTATGGTCGTGATTTCTCCTCCCTGCCTTCCTTATGGGGAGGAGAATTTGAGCATCGCACGATAGATCGTCTCCCTGACGCCTTTTCTGAAGAGGAGTGCAAGCAGAATTCGATAAGTTATTTCTTAATAAAGACTTTGCGATTTTAAAGTTTAATTTGTCTTGGTGTTTTTTTTCAATGTATACTAACAAATGTGTACTTTTTTCGATTTTACTGGTTCTTTAAAGGAACAGTAACATCAAAAAATGAAAGTGTTTTAAAGTAATAAAATATAATGCAGTGTTGCCCTGCACTGGTAAACTGCTGTAATTGCTTCAGGAAACACTACTATAGTCCATATAAATAAGCTGCTGTGTAGCCATGTGGGCAGCCATTCAAAGGAGAAAAAGCTTGTTACACAGCAGAGAGCAGATAAGCTCTATAGGACATCATGTTATCTATTATCCACTAATTATCCTGTGCCATATAGCCTTTTTTCAATTTCCGCCATGGCTACACAGCAGCTTGTTTATATAAACTATAGTAGTACTTATCTGTTATCTACTGTGTATCCTGTGCTTGAATGGCTGTCCCCATGGCTACACAGCAGCTTGTTTATATAAACTATAGTAGTACTTATCTGTTATCTACTGTGTATCCTGTGCTTGAATGGCTGCCCCCATGGCTACACAGCAGCTTCTTTATATAAACTATAGTAGTACTTATCTGTTATCTACTGTGTATCCTGTGCTTGAATGGCTGTCCCCATGGCTACACAGCAGCTTCTTTATATAAACTATAGTAGTACTTATCTGTTATCTACTGTGTATCCTGTGCTTGAATGGCTGCCCCCATGGCTACACAGCAGCTTGTTTATATAAACTATAGTAGTACTTATCTGTTATCTACTGTGTATCCTGTGCTTGAATGGCTGCCCCCTTGGCTACACAGCAGCTTGTTTATATAAACTATAGTAGTACTTATCTGTTATCTACTGTGTATCCTGTGCTTGAATGGCTGCCCCCATGGCTACACAGCAGCTTGTTTATATAAACTATAGTAGTACTTATCTGTTATCTACTGTGTATCCTGTGCTTGAATGGCTGCCCCCATGGCTACACAGCAGCTTGTTTATATAAACTATAGTAGTGTTTCTGAAGCAAACACCCCAGTTTTACCAGTGCAGGGTAACAGTACATGATATTTTCATTACTTTAAAACACTTTAATTTTTTGGTGTTACTGTTCCTTTAATAGCCGTCTTATCTGTTTAGCTTTGGCGGTCCTTTTAATCTAGTTTCATCATGTCATATATAAACCATGGCAAGAATAATACTGACCTACTAATGAACTTGACCAATCAGATGTTTTTTCATACAAACTCTTTCTCTGTGATTCATGAGTCTCACTTCCAAGCAGCCCCCTCTATTTATCACCCCCACCCCAACTCTACATGAGCTCCCCCTGGTCAGTGTCTCTCCCACCCATAACTCCAAAGCCTCCATCTGAGATGTATAAATGAGTGCTCCTCGCACCTTCATCCTTAGCAAACATATTTAATTGATATAAAATGTCTATTGGATGTTTGGAGGACAAGCCAAAAACAACATTCTTATGGACAATTCAGTAGCTGCAAAATCAAACGGGATGAGGAACTGGGGAATGCGCTAAGTTGTACCACGTTCCTACAAGGACCTGGAATGTGAATAATTTATTCATTTATGAAAAGGGAAATCTATCAAGTAGATCTACAGTCTGCATGACTTTAAGGATATATTTTTATTTTAGGAGTACTCTGGAAGGGGGGTAGATCTCACGCAATGGATCCAAAAAACACAATATTTCTCTGTGTCGGAATCAATTTTTCCACGACACTCATTTCGGTTTGGGGCTGATATGAATAACAGTTTAACTTAGACATTTTTACATGAAGAGATACAATGGCTTGGTTATATGAGAGCATATCAACATTTATGGAGCAAGTATACCGTACATCTTTTACAAGTAAGAATTCTTTTTCTATTTTTCCAGCAAAGATGCAGGACTACAGATTCTCCTTCATTTGTGCTGTGCGTGTAAAATTTTAGCAAGAACCAACTGGCTCTGCCCATTCCAACATATTCTATACCTCCCAACATTTTCGAAATAAAAAGAGGGATAAAAAAAAGTTCTCGCACGTATGGCTGTGAAATTCTTTTGACCACGCCCATTTTGGTGTCACACCCCTAATGTCCGTGTTCATTTTACAAAATTTGGCGGGTTATGAAAGTGTGAACATATTTCTGTCGTTTTTTTCAGTTATTACAGTTTTGCTAGTAGACGCACAGATAATCTCATAAGAAACAAATGTTCATACTATATTCGGTGTGTGTATGGTGGGAAAATAGACGACTGATATCGGCAGAAGACTAATATTGGTCGGCTTGGTGATCGGGCTGGATGGAAAATTCTAATCGGGTGCCTTTGAAGGAACCCAAACAGGCCTGGACTGGGAGTCAAAATAGGCCCTGTCATTCCAAGTACACAGAGGCCCAAACAGCCTCCTACCAGCCCACTATATGGTAACTTTTATGGAGCCGTACAGCAGCCCCTCTGGCATTTGCCAGAACCCACAGATTGCCAGTCCGGGCCTGAACCCAAACATCGTCCATTGTCAGAACTGAATCATCAGATACAGTCTATTGTTTCTATATGTATATCTGACGATTCAGCTCTACACCTGTGTATTGAAATGAACGATCTTTCTTGGAAACAACTTTTCCAAGAAAGATCGTAATTGTAACGTCAATGGCCACCCTTAAGCTGTGAGTCAAAGGGACCTGTTATCTTATATTGCTACAATTACTTATTTGCTTATCTTGAAATTGTTACAAAAGTATCTTATCTGCAGCTGTGGCTGTTCTGGGTTCTCTGCCAAAAGCCAATTAAGTAAGGGCAGGGGCACACGGGCTGATTCGGGGAGATTTAGTCGCCATGGCGACTACTCCCCTCTTCTTCTGGGAGACAATCTCCGCAAACTGCCTTCCGCCTGCTAAAATGAAAAATTGCCTGCGGCAATGCACTCGCGGCGCTTCTATTTCCTCGTGAGGCAACTTCGGAAATCCAAGCACCGCGAGTGCCATTGCGCTGGTGTTTTCTCATTATAGCAGGCGGAAGGCAGGGGGAAGGCAGTTTGGGGAGATTGTTGCCCCAAAGAAGAGGTTGATTAGTCGCCAGGCGACTAAATCTCCCCGAACCTGCCCGTGTGCCCCTGCCCTTAGAAAAACTTTGTTTGAGCGACTGCGGGTTGAGCTGTCAAAAGCGGCACTGTCCCTCTGAAAACAGGACAGTCGGGAGGTCTGCATAGGCTAGTTGGTTGCACAAGGGAAAAAACAAACTTGGCTACTAATTTAATGATTTAAATGGCTCTTCCTACTCATTGAGACCACTTGGTGTTTTTTTATAGATATAAAATATATATATATATGTAGTTTAAAATACATATTTTTTTAATGTATGCCAGTTCCCATTCAGCTTGACTGGTGCCAGGTAGGTCTCTCCGCTCTCCGCTGAACGCTCATAAAATAAACAGGAGAATAAGCTCCCATTCGGCAGCGCATGGCTCAGCACATTCCGAGCTAAAATGGAAAGGCTGACAGTTTCAACAACTTCCTTCCACTGTATATCTGCCAGCGCACCCGCATTTCAACCCAATTGTCTCGCTAAAGGATTCCTTTTAAAACAGAGCACTAATCTGTCTCCTAGACCTGAACATAAACACTCCTTACACCGGCCCCGTGCAGGGGGCTGAAATATCCAGCCAGTGAATGTTCAACCTAAATAAAAAGAAACCTGGTTTCTGGTTATGGTGAGATGGGCTAAAAGGAGCCAAAAAAGTCCTTTACAATGCAAGACATGCAACATAAAGCTTTCTGAAAACAGAAGGTATTTACATGCCTCATGCTTTATACATAGCACTGCCTTTATACAAAATGATATACAGTAAGGCTCTGAACTATTAGGCTGTATCTGTGCCATAAAACCAGAGGTCCCCTGGGCCCCGCCCACACTGACCAAGCTCCACCCCATATGCCCCCACTCCACATCGCAGTTAAAAGACCACACAGACATCAGCGCTAAAAAAGTAACCCCTCCCCACAAGTTATAAAAAGCTATTGATGGTCAGGGCCCCCTTATACAAAATTGGGGCCCCCAAAAAAAAAATGTAAAAAAATAAATGTTTTTTTAAAAAAAACATTGGTGGCAGGGGCCCCCTTATAAGTTAAAAAAAACTTGGGGCCCCAACAAAAAAAATGTAAAAAAAAAAAAACATTGGTGGCAGGGGCCCCCTTATAAGTTAAAAAAAATTGGGGCTCCAAAAAAAATGTTTTACAAAAACATTAGTGGCAGGGGCCTATAGAAAAAAATACACAAACTGGTGTTCAGTAGAATTGAACTCATGGCTTCAGTACTTCAACTTCGCCTCCTTTCGTGACTTCGGGTCTTTGCGCCGCTTCAGGACTTCGGCTGTTTTCGTGACTTCGGGTCTTTTCGCGCTTCGTGTCTTTTCAGCGCTTCGGGACTTCCGCTTTTTTTGTGACTTCGGGTCTTTTCGGCACTTCCGCATTCGGCAACGCAGAGGGAGGACGTACGGCTCGGGCGCTCGTAAGGGGGGCCCAGATCTTCAAAAAATGCAGCACTGCCGGGCCCCCCTTCATGCCCGGGCCCAGTACACTTGTCCCCCCTGTCCCCCCCTGATGGCGGCCCTGGGCGTATATTTATCAAAGAGTGAAGTTAGATGGATTTTGAAAGGTGTATTTATCAAAGGATGAACTTTCACTTTCACCCATTGATAAATACTCTTTTAAAAATCCCACAGAAATGAGTGTGGTGGAATTTCACTCTAGAGTACTGTGACGATCTCTAACTTCACTCTTTCATAAATATACCCCCATGTGTTCAACCTGAAAGAGAAATTTTTTCCTTAACTTTTTACTAAATAATATAATAGCATTTTGTCCCATAATTTGCCTTTTTTTCCCTCCTGTTGCATTTACTTAGCTCGAGTGAAGGAATAGAATAAAAAAACTTTGAATTTCGAATGGTTTTTTTGGCTACTTCGACCATCGAATTGGCTACTTCAACCTTCGACTCGAACGATTCGAACTAAAAATCGTTCGACTATTCGACCATTCGATAGTCGAAGTACTGCCTCTTTAAAAGAAAAAAACGACCCCCTACTTCGCCACCTAAAACCTACCGAACCTCAATGTTAGCCTATGGGGAAGGTCCCCATAGGCTTTCTAAGCTTTTTTTGCTCAAAGAAAAATCGTTTGTTCGATCAATGGATTAAAATCCTTTGAATCGTTTGATCGACGATTTTTCCTTCGATCGTTCGAATTGCGGTAAATCCTTCGACTTCGGAATTCGAAGGATTTAACTTCGACAGTAGAATATCGAGGGTTAATTAATTCGACTCTACGTAAATGTGCCCCCCCAGTGTCGGACTGAGATGCATGGGGCCCACCTGAAAACTTGAAACCATGGGCCCACTTTCCAAACTATTATTCCTCCAATCTTTATTCTCCTAGTCTTTCATATTTACTTACTATACTCTGTTCTTCCAATATTGTCTCTTTTTCCCCCATAAAGAAATAGGGAATGACCATGAAACTGGCCAAATGGTTAGAAGTGAAAGGGCCCCCTGACACCTGGGCCCACCGGGAGTTTTCTGGTAACCAGGTGGATTTATTTTGGTGTGGAATGGTCATGCCTTTGGGTTCTGCATATTTCAGTTAAACATGATATTTCTGGCACAATTGTTTTTTGGGGGGAGTGGGGGTAAATATCCCTGATTTAGCTGGGTCTAATGGACAAGTCAAAAAATAAGGTGATTATTAGGGATGCACCGAATCCAGGATTCGGTTCGGGATTCGGCCAGGATTCGGCCTTTTTCAGCAGGATTCGGCCGAATCCTTCTTCCTGGCCGAACCGAATCCGAACCCTAATTTGCATATGTAAATTAGGGGCGGGAGGGAAATAACAAGACTTTTTGTCAGAAAACGGGGAAGTAAAAAATGTTTTCCCCTTCCCACCCCTAAATTGCATATGAGGTAGAGGTACGGCTCTACTGCGCATGCGCCGAATGTCACGAAGTTTTCCGATTTCACTTCGTGACATTCGGCGCATGCGCAGTAGAGCCCTACCGGTACCTGTTCCTACTGCGCATGCGCCAGAAGACGCCAGTCAGAGCAGGAAGAAGACGCGCGTGGGAGAAGATGGCGACTGCGAACTCCGTGGACAGGACCTGCGCAGAGGGGTGAGTAAAAAGTTAGGGGCATTTGCCCAGGGGGACAGGTAGGCCAGGGGGGAGGAGGGAGGGGGGGCAGCACAGGGGAGGGGGGGAGGGGTTTAGCTCCCTGGGGGTTTCCTTCTCCTTTAATTGCTGTTCAACACCAATCCTTTTAGTTGTTGTTCAAGTACAGCTCCCACAGTCCATGGTCCTGTCTCTTGCTGCCCAAACTAAAGATGGCCGCCTCCATGTAGCCAACCAAGCGACGTGTATGTAAACTTCAGCTTTACAATAAGAAAATAAAAGTTATTTTTAGCAACTTTATTGACATGAATGTGGTTTATTGTGTGGGCTGGGCCTCTTTCCATCTCCCAATGTCATATTATTATAAACTACATATATTTATATTTTTTTTTCACAATTTTCAGAGAGCATAACAGTTTACAAAAATATTTTCAAAATGTATCACAAACATCTCTTCCCCCCTCAACAGAAAAATACTTTTAGCAAATTAAAAATATCCAGTGTATTTTTACAGTCAGAGGCTGGTTCTTAACCTATTAGGTGTTGGATGCTCCCTGTAGGCGCTAGCTTGTTTTCTCCTGCGTGATATTCCCTGTGTGGACAGGGTTAAAAAAACAGAAAAAGGGAGCAAGCTCAGCTGTTGGCTCTCGCGCTGAAAAACCACAGAACATTCTTTATACTTTCGTCTCTACCATAAGGGAAAATGACATCACTGGGATTCATTGGACTGATGAGCCAATAAAAATAACCGTTATAGACCAAAAGCGCTATTGCAGGGAATATTTTTGGAAGCACGATCTGCATTCCAGTAAGTCCCTTGCTTCCTAGTGCAAACATATCGTGGCCTGATTCTCCACATTTTCTATCTCGTTCATTCCTTGGGGCTCGTACAATAGAGCACTTCTTCTCGGATAATGAAAACCACTACTTATAGCAGCTGGCGAAGACACAATATTTGTATTTCCACGTACAAAAAAAAATGCCCTGTAACTACTTCAGTAGAACATGGCCTTCGATTCTGTATTTTAATTGTAGACTGATATTTAGAAACTGATCTAAACCCTTTTTAATGGAACGGCATTGTGCAAAGGGTAAAGTAGGGCAATTATGCAAATGCATCAATGTCCACACCACAGTAAAAGTTCATATAAAGGACAACTGACCATGCAACTTTTTGAGAAAGTCCCATGAAATAATTTTGCGGCAGGTCCCAGGAAAGTCTTGTTACTACACTGGCAGGTCACCAATTTCATCCCCCCCCACGTGTGCGCCTTGCATTTAAAGGAGAAGGAAAGACTAAAATTAGGTATCTTTATCAAAAAGGTCTATATAAATACACCAGTAAACCCTCAAAGTAATGCTGCTCTGGGTCCTCTGTCAAAAGAAACAGCACATTTCTCTCCTTTTATTGTTTACTCATGGGCTTCTGTATCAGACTTCCTGTTTTCAGCTTAAACCTCCAGGGCTAGGGCTTGAGCATGCTCAGTTTGTTCCTCTCTCCCTCCTCCCCTCCCTGCTGTAACCTGAGCCCAGAGCTATGAATGAGCAGGGAGAGACTCAGGCAGGAAGTGATGTCACACAAAACTAATATGGCAGCTGCTATTCTAAACAAACAGAGCTTCTAGAGCTGTTTACTCAGGTATGGTAAAGCATTCTGCAGAATAAATATAGCTTGTAGCTTGTACTATTGTGGCTAATCTATTGGCAATAAGCTGCTTTGTTAGCTTTCCTTCTCCTTTAAGTAAATTTTTAACCTGTCAGATTTACGATAAATCAAACCTGGCTTTTATATGTTACACAGCTGAAAATAGTCTACCAATTCTTTCCAGCCGTCATAACCTAAGCACATACAGAAAGAAAAGTGATTTTATTTATTTATTTATTTTTTTTTTTACAAGGTTTATAAAAACTGGAAGGGATATTAAGTTTATGGATCTCCGAGGACCCTTGCTAGTTTCCCAACCTGTTGGCACCTATGCTGCGGAAGAACAAGGTTTACAGGCTGCCGAGAATCATGCTAGTGAAAAAAGGCAAAAGCAAGAGAGCAAATTAGGGAAGCTTAGAAAGGATAAAGGGAACATGTGATTGCTCCTATCTAGTAATATAAAATTTCACAAAATATTTAAATCAGATTTCAGAGGCAGAGGTTGGGAATATACAAAAATGTCCCTCTCCAAAAGATTTGATTTTATCAAGCTATGGGGTGGCAATATGATAACATCAACCGTTCTGCCACAGCAATTTAAAGCAACCAATCAGAAGTGTGCTTTCAAATAGCAGGTTTGGATAAATAAAAAAGAAAGTAAATAAAAAAAGTAAAAAAATTAAATTTTGCCTAACTGTAATGCAAAGCAGCGCTCTCTAATATATGTTCATTAAAAACTTTTCAGATTAGGGGACAGATTTATCAAGGGTCAAATTTCGAAATAATGGGAGTTGTTCTGAACTCCCATAACTTCGAAATTCAAATTAAATAGGGATGCACCGAATCCACTTTTTTGGATTCAGCCGAACCCCCGAATCCTTCACAGAGGATTCGGCCGAATACCGAACCGAATCCGAACCCTAATTTGCATATGCAAATTAGGGGTGGGAAGGGGAAAACTTTTTTTACTTCCTTGTTTTCTGACAAAAAGTCACGCAATTTCCCTCCCTGCCCCTAATTTGCATATGCAAATTAGGATTCGGTTCGGCCAGGCAGAAGGATTCGGCCGAATCCGAATCCTTCTGAAAAAGGCCGAATCCTGGCCGAATCCCGAACCGAATCCTGGATTCGGTGCATCCCTAGAATTAAAAAAGACCATTTGTAATTTATCAAAAAAAAAAAAAAGTTTTTTTTTGGGCGAATAGGTCAGTTTTCCATCGAATTAGAATCGTACAAATCAAAGTAATAGCGCATTCGATCAAATCTGAATTTCAAAAAAAAACTTTGATTTTTCAAAGTCCACCAATTGACTCCAAATAGGTTCAAGGAGGTCCCCCATAGGCTAAAACAGCAATTCAGCAGGTTTTAGATGGCGAATGGTCGAAGTTGAATTTTTAAAGAGACAGTACATGATAAATTTCGATATTCCAATTTTTAAATTTGGACTATTCCCTAGTTGAAGTACACACAAATTAGCTTGAAATTCAAATTTTTATAATTTGGATTTTCACTGCCCCTTAAAGTAGAGATGTTCTGATTCAGGATTCATTTCTAGAATCTGAATTGTGCAAACAAAAGATAAAGGCTCATGAGTGTGATTGACTTTGAACCTGAAGTTGATGGAATTTTAACTTATTTTACTAATTTGCATATGCAAATTACGTTTTCAGGGTTTATGCCATCTTTTAACATTACTCTGCAGCAGTTCTCATGGTTATAACCAGACGAGTGACAGCTGAGCAATCCAATATGGAGCCATCCACCAGGCGATATCCACCAGGATCTAACGGAGCTTTGCCGGACTCTGTTATCATTAGCTCTATCTGAAAGTTAAGCTTTTTGGTAGCCACAGGAAATCCAACGTGAAGGAAATGGACATGCGCTCTCTGTTTACTTAGGACTTGCTCCGCAAATACGCTCCAGATGTTGAGTTTAATTGTCACACATTGGTATGTTTCAGCAGCAGGACTTGGAAAGAGCAGTTTATAAATCAATCTGCCAGACTCATCACTTTGTGCTCTCGGCCAAATTTTTTTTAAACATTACTTTCCTTTGCCTTTTGTTACTGAAAAATGTTGGAGAACAGAGAGAGAGCAGAAGCGTGGAGGGACAGCGGTTATTGGATTTGGGATATATATATACATTTTCGTATCCCTATGGTAAACATCGCCTTGAAATAGGTGCTTTATGTAGCCCATGCATATCCAAAAAAAAGAGGGCGTCTTTTTTTCACATAAACATGGGCTGATTGAAGCACCTATTTCATTGGGCAAGATTCTGGTGTGCTTCTGGATTATTCTCTACATGTACTTTTGACCCCGTGCAAGGGAAGGGTCTTCTGGTTGAGCATCCACGATCAAACAGGTAGAGCACCCCACGATCGTGCAATATTCCCATCGGCTATAATGAAAAATCACCAGAGGGATGGCACTCGCGGCGCTTCGTTTTCCGAAGACACCTGAAGTTGTGAATAAAGTAGGTGCAAAGTGAAGCTCCAGGGGTTTAAAAGGATTTAAACAACGTGAGATGGGAAGATAAGTATTTATAGAAGGCTTGATTTATTCAAAAACAAGTTTAGAGGATATTAACTATAGTAAAATAATTTGAGCAGTTAATTATTTTAATTGTTTATACATGGTGAATACAGTACAGCCACTGTAATGCTCTACTGTGATTGAGGAAAGGATATTGTAGAGTAGCAAAGAGGTCATAGAAGGCATTCCTCATATTTTGGTGTATTTTGCCTTTACTTTTTCAGCTATAACATGAGGCACAAGTCATACAGAACACTGGTAAGAGGGTGCTTCCCGTAACTTGTTATTCGATGTGTTCTTCTTATTGAGTTGTATTTTGCCTTCACCACTTCACATATATGTACCATGGGACACATACAGATGGCACAATTGGGTAACGGGTGATACCTTTAACAAGTAGGTTATAAGGTGTCCTAATATCCAGGCGTGAATTGCCTTCCAATATTACGGGGCAAATTCATCAAGGGTCGAATATCGAGGGTTAATTAACCCTCGATATTCGACTGGGAATGAAAATCCTTCGACTTCGAATATCGAAATCGAAGGATTGTTCGCAAATACTTCAATCGTACGATCAAAGAATAATCGTTCGATCGAACGATTAAATCCTTCGAATCGAACCATTCGAAGGATTTTAATCCAACGATCGAAGGATTATCCTTCGACCAAAAAAAGTTAGGCAAGCCTATGGGGACCTTCCCCATAGGCTAACATTGACTTCGGTAGCTTTTAGGTGGCGAACTAGGGGGTCGAAGTTTTTCTTAAAGAGACAGTACTTCGACTATCGAATGGTCGAATAGTCGAACGATTTTTAGTTCGAATCCTTAGGTCGAAGTAGCCAAAAAAACACTTCAAAGTATTTTTTCTTCTATTCCTTCACTCGAAGTTAATGAATTGGCCCCTTAATGTAGCATAGCTAGAGAATGCTGGCACTCGTACCCTGGCCCTGGTGGAACAGCCTCGTTGGGTACGGCCTACTCAATCCAGCTGGTTCACCTGCACTTACTTGATGTACGGGATGCACTGGACACTATATTTATTTGCATTCTTGGAATTTTCTTGCTTAGGAGATTACATCTGGCCTCAATCATGGCCAGGAAACAACTTTTACTGTTTTACTCTAGATGTTGAACTACAACTTCCATCAGACCTTACTAGCAGATCTTTAGAATAATCAGAAATAAAAAATGAGCATTCCATCTAAGATGTACCGTATCTTACCCTGTAGCAAAGGAAAATGCGTGTCAGTGGTCTGTGCAACCAGAAGGTCACCGTTGGTTTTGCTAAAGGTGGTTGGTGGGAAGCAGTACCTAACAGCATCTAAAGAGACACAGTTGACTCTCCTTGATGCGCTGCCCAAGGCTACTTAAATATTTACCAGGACCTGTCACTAGGTTGCATGGAAAATGCCATAAATTGGGATTTTGTGTTTGTTTGTTCCTCCCTGAGCTTCTTGTTGCAACTGGCGGGGAAGTCAGGACTCCCTGGCAATGTCTGTAAGCTATAATAGTATTGCTGTTTCACAAAAATCCTATGAAAGAAAACAATTTGATCTTGTGCGCAGCCTCCAACATTATAGAACTGCTGAGGAAATGTCATCTAATGAAAATTTACTGTTCTGCCATTTGAAATCAAAATCTGATTGGTTGTTATGGACTACCAGAACTGGAATAAGCCGTGCACCTGTTTTTTAAAGGCATCCCCACAGATATTACAACGAGCACCCTTAAGTCTTAAATTGTAACGTCTTTTCATTTGTTCCACCTAGATGCCAAGGTGCTGAACTATGACAACCGAGAGTGAAGTATGTTTTGTGTTTTCCTCTTTCAGTAAACACAATTGGCAACCAGAAGAAGCCACCCCGGCCAATCAGTTGTTTGGAGGCACCCAAGAAACCGCACAAATACAGATTTGTGTGGAGAGAATGAGAAGGCGCCATCTCACTCTTCTGTGAGATTCCTGGGATTTCTCTGGAGAGTAATTCTACTCTACATGTCAAGTAGAGCCCTCTCCCTCTTGTTGTCCACTCCCTTCCCTAAATCCTTCCCTTCCATGAACAAACAAATGTAGAATCATAATACCCTACAGCTGCTCATAAACATTGAGTGGCTTTTCCTATACTGTACTACAGATATGTTCTGGCTTATATTATATAAGTAAATCCAGTTTCTTTTATGTGATAAGGCCACAAAGGTTGCATCTATACAACCAATAGCATGAAACCATTTGGATTGTATTTGGGGAGTGCCAATTATATGTTCTGTAAAGGGTGCCAGTAATCCTAGGGCTGGTCATATATACTTTATGAATATATATATATATATATAGCATTTGAAAGACACAAGTGAGAATGTAAATTATGTACAGAATAGTATATAGCATGTATTTATGTATATCCAAAATGGAAGTTGTGTTTTAAGTGTACCCACATATGGTGCAGAACACTTTTTGGATGCCCCTCTCGGTTCCTATAAATAAGAGGAATTGAAGAACTCAGAAATGGAATCTCAAGCTGGCGAAACTGGAGCGATTCCTAGCGTCAGCTACATGTGATCTCCAACATCCCCACTTTATCACTGAGTTTGTATGTCTTCTCCTTAGGGACAACCCCCACACAGGCAAGTTTAATGACCTGTGATAAAACAGGCCCTACTGCGACTGTGTGATACCTCAATTGTAAGCTCCACTGGGTCAGGGACTAATGTGAATAAATAAAACACAGGGCATCATAAAGGTTAAACATAGCTCCAGGCTTGGATAATGGATAGAGATGATCTGGCAGAATCCTGGCAACATCCTCCAGGCTAATCTCCCAGTATTCTCTGGGCAGAATCCGTGAATAGTATGGCAGGTACAGATTAAACGGATACTGTCATGGGAAAGCTTGTTTTTTCAAAACACATCAGTTAATAGTGCTGCTCCAGCAGAATTCTGCACTGAAATCCATTTCTCAAAAGAGCAAACAAATTTTTTTATATTTAATTTTGAAATCTGACATGGAGCTAGACTTATTGTCAGTTTCCCAGGTGCCCCAGTCATGTGACTTGTGCTCTGATAAATTTCATTCACTCTTAACTGCAAGTTGGAATGATATCACCCCCTCCCTTTCGTCCCAGCAACCTAACAACAGAACAATGGGAAGGTAACAGCTCCCTAACACAAGATAACCGCTGCCTGGTAGATTTAAGAACAGCGCTCAATAGTCCAGGTCCCATTCAGTTACATTGAGCAGGAGAAACAACAGCCTGCCCGAAAGCAGTTCCATCCTAAAGTGCTGGCTCTTTCTGAAAGCACATGACCAGGCAAAATGACCTGAGATGCACCTACACACCAATATTACAACAACAAAAAATAGACTTGCTGGTTCAGGAATCACATTTTACTTGGTAGAATTAATCATTTGCAGTGTAAACAGTGTAATTTAGAAATAAAATCTACACCATAAAGGTCAGGGCACACGCTCAGATTCGGGGAGAATCTCCTCTTCTTTGGGGGCGACTAATCTCCTCGAACTGCCTCCTGCCGGCTACAATGTAAATTGCCAGTGGGATGGCACTCGCTTTGTTTTCCAAAGTCACCTGAAGTTTCCTCAAACAACTCCAAATTGATCCCAGGGCGTCCCCCATAGGCCAAAACGGCAAATAGTCAAATTCAAATTCTTAAAGGGCCAGTACATTTTTTTTTTTTTTTTTTAAAAAACTTGAATCGAATTTTAACTATTTCCTAGTTGAATTACACTTAAATAAACTCAAAAATTTGAATTTTCACTTGACAAATCTGCCCCAAAATGTTATGAAGCAATTCGGGTGAAGAGGAATAGATCCAGCTTTGTCCTGTGGGACAGGCATGATACCAAGGGGCAGGTTTATCAAGGGTCGAAGTAAAACTTCGAATTTCGAATTTAATAATTTGACAAGGGAATAGTTAAAACTTGATTCAAAATTGATCATGTACTGGTTCTTTAAGAATTCTAATTCGACTATTCAACACCTTAAATCTGCCAAATTGCTGTTTTAGCCTATGGGGGGCATCCTGGAATGGGCATTTCTCATTTTGCAGATATGGAGACTGATTTTTTTTTAGCAAACTCAGGCTTTCTTCATTCTCCTTCTAGAAACAAAATGTGTCCAACCCCCCTTTGAGTTAAATCTTTTTTTCAGAAATGAGATTTCAGAGAGCCCTTTTTCTGAGTTGAAATTGGGGACTGAAAGCATTCTTTTTGGCAGTGCATCTGGAAAAGAAGAGTCGAGACTCGTATTCCCGAGAGCTCTGAAGCCTAGACTCTGCTTTCACTAAATGCTGTTAAAGACATTAAATTCCTTGCAAACATCCATCTATCAGCGCTGGAGTATTTGTTAAAGGCTTACTTTGTTCTGAACTCTCTGGCCCACTAATTATGCACAGTTCCTTCATTGTACAGAAAGGATGATGACCCCTTACCCTGGCTAATGATGACAGATTTATGTATTTTAACACCCAGAGGCTGATGTATTTTTTTAACTGTGGCCAGCTTGTACCACTGCTGCCAGCTTGATTTTTTCATGGTAAGATAATTATGGTGCCCAACACTTGGAGGCAGATTTATCAAGAGTCGAATTTCAAGTTCATGGGAGTTTGCAAAAACTCCCATGAACTCGGAATTCGGGGGAAAAAATGATTGATTGATTTTCAGGATGTCTCCAAACTGATTCAAGTCCAAAGGAATAGCGTAATAACTAATTACTGGGAATGAAAGCCACATTCTTACCCGCTTGGACCCACTTCCCTACCCAACCCGGACCCGCTGACCATCAAGAATCAGGAAGTGCTGTCATTGTAAACCGGAAGTGACATCATTGGCAGTAGACGTGTTAAAAAAAAAAGGAGTAAAAATCGCTACTGAGAAGACCCGCGGCCCGACCCGCAACCTGCAAACCCGCTGAACCGCGTCTATACCCGCACCCGGAACTTCTACCCACAACCCACAGGGTACCACTGGTTTTTGCGGGTAAACCGCGGGTACCCAACACGCTACAGGACTCTACATGGTGGGGCAAATAAAGAACAAAGGACTAAATTTGGGTAGTTACATGCTTTGGGATGCAAGTGGAAGCAGGTAAGTAAAATAAAGCTGCAGAGGGAGCTTGAGGTCATAGGGAAGACTAGCTGCAGACCAAAAAAAGGGCAAGGCCAATATTGAGCTTGGGACAGGGCACTGGGTTATGTAGTCATGCCTTGGGTGCCAATACTGCTTAGCCTGGCAATATTTGGAAAAATTCTTTGAGGGCGCCATACACTAAAGTACAGCCACCCATTAGTTAACTGGCAATGGGCATAATGTGCACCACATTTCATATCCCAAAAACACAAACCAAAGCACTTCCCTTCTCCATACTTACTTAGGATCAAGCTGGGTCTCTCTTAAACTCTTGCACCAAAGAGGTCAGGCAGTCAAGTAATTATAACCATGGTTCCATAAAGACTCCATTCATAACCTTCCATATATTTGTGTAACGAAAACAGCCGTTGTTTACTTTTTTTTTCCAACGGGGTAAATGAAAAAAGGTTTTATAGAGAGAACCAGCTGCGATCTCAGTTAAGTTCCCACGTGTATAAACTTAACATCGTCATTTTAAAACACCGGCTAGGGGATCTAACTGATGGTAAAATATATTCGAACGAGTATTGCTGTTTACATTATTGTTCTACTCCGGAAAATATGCATTAATAGGAAACACACTTACTTCCCCTCGAATCCCTATGGGATGTTGGATTTGAACCATATTCACGAGAAAACAAGCAGCGTTACACTCTCTGATGTGTGAACTCCTAATTTAAACCATTGTTCTACTTCTTTTTCCATTCTCGCTGCTTTTGTGCTTTTAATTCCTTTTTTTAGCATTTTTTTTTTTCACTTTTGGTTTTGTACTATTCGTTAAGAAAGTTATTCTTGCTGCTTACAATGAGTTTTTCTCCCGGAGCTTGTAATTTTTGTTCTTGTAAATAATTGGCATTCCAAATGTTGTGGTAAGCCACAAAGCCTGCTAGACTTGACTACTGGTAAAACCATTCATTCTCTGTGTTTTACTCACTCATCCCGCTCATCCTGTGACTGGAGAACACTGCTAGATTCAGCCTTCTGACACTTTTCCAACTATTATCCTTTGAAAAAGCGTCATACATTTTTAGGGTCAGATTCGAGGAGATTAGTCGCCCGGCGACAAATCTCCTCTTCTTTGGGGGGATTAATTTCCAAGAAACTGCCTTTCCCTTGCCTTTCCGCGATCTAGAATGAAAATTACCGGCGGGATGGCACAGGAGTGCTTCGTTTTCCAAAGTTGCCTGAAGTTGCCTCACAAACTTCGGGAAACGAAGTGCTCCGTGTGTGCCATCCCACCGGCGATTTACATTCTAGCCGGCAGGAGGCAGTTCAGGGAGATTAGTCGCCCCGAAGAAGAGAAGATTATTACCAGGCAACTAATCTCCCCGAATCTGAGCGTGTGCCCTGACCCTTAGATGATTTTTTTAGTAACCTCAATGTAAAGGGGCATTATACACCAGTGTTTGATATGGTACTGGAAACATGTTAATTCTGTTTTAATAAAGAAAAAAAATAAAGTATCGTTCCTTTATCATTACTACAAATTTGTTTATGGATAGTTCTGCAGACTCTTTGGCTAAATACCTGAACAGCTAATTCTACAAATTGAAATTAGTAGGGATGCACCGAATCCAGGATTCGGTTCGGGATTTGGCCAGGATTCGGCCTTTTTCAGCAGGATTCGGATCCGGCCGAATCCTTCTGCCCAGCCGAACCGAATCCGAATCCTAATTTGCATATGCAAATTAGGGGCGGGAGGGAAATTTCATGACTTTTTGTCAGAAAACAAGGAAGTAAAAAATGTCCCCTTACCACCCCTAATTTGCATATGCAAATTAGGGTTCGGATTCGGTTCGGTATTCGGCCGAATCTTTCACGAAGGATTCGGGGGTTCGGCCAAATCCAAAAAAGTGGATTCGGTGCATCCCTAGAAATTAGAGTTTTTGCCATCATTTAAGAAAATCACAGCAGAAAATATTTTTGAATTCCAGTTTTTCCAAACTCAAATTTGCACGAATTAATTATTAAAGCGAAAAAAATTGACAACTAAAACCTGACGAGCTTCAATATAAGTCAATGAGAGGTGTATTGTTAACATTCAAGCTATTTTATTATTTTTTTTACGTATTTTTAAAAAGGAATGGAATATCACAAATGAGTACCGGTATGTTAATCATTGGGGGGAAAAACATGAGCATGGAAAAAAGTTGATTGAGTTTAAATGTTTTTTTTTTCATAATCGTGTTTCAGAAGATTTAGGGGGTTATTTATAAAAATCAAATTCTCACTATTTTCTGAAAAGTACTCTGACGAAATCCGCACGCTCCGACTTCCCCCCTCCTATTTATCAATACATTTTCACAAATTTTTCTTGCGCGGAAAAAATACAAATTGTAAAAAAAAATCGGAATCCCACAATTTTTTTCAGATTATGCACTCAAACATGCTTACGTTTTTTTCTTAAAATCGCCCGAAAGCTATGATGAGGTTTATTTAAAAAAATACCCTGCATCATATAAGGTTATTTATCAAGTCTCCAATGCAATATTTCATACAATACTACCCAGAAACTCTAAAACCCATGAACCCACTCATAAGATCACTCATAAGATCACTCATAAGAACACTCATAAGATCTTCAACTCTTTCACCCAATGGCCAGTAATCGCCACTTTACTCCCAAGACCTAATTACTCTAAGAACCAGTAACAGTATAAGATCTTCTTGCGCTTAATACCAATAGCCAATAATCCATGGAATATTCACAAGATTTAATTACTCTAAGGGGCAGATTTATCAAGGGTTGAATTGAAAATTTGAATTCAAATTTTCGAATATTTTTATGGTCAAAACTGACAAATTCAACTAGGGAGTTATTCAAATTCGATTTAAATTTTTATTATTTGAATTATATTTTTGTGATTTATCATACTCTGGCACTTTAAGAACTCGATTTAGACTATTCCACCTAAAACTTGTCGAACTGCTGTATAAGTTAATGGGAGACGTTCAGGGATTAATTTGGAGTTGTTTGCAGCCTTCCTGACATTCTAGTTTTATTCTGACAAATATTAAGTAGAGAGTAAAGAATGACCCAAAAATGTTTGCACCACCCCATTCATAACATCATGAATCCCATGAACCAGGAAAGTAAAACTTAACCTTTATTGGTATGTAATAAAAATAGACCAAGGGTGAAAAATCAAAAAGTGATTTAAAATTACAATAAGGGGGAACTCATATTTTGCTGAGTTAAGTAGTTTGCCCCAAATGCTTGATAATCGATCGTATACCAGCTTAGTAGGATCATATCAGAAGCATAACCATGGGGTTAATCTAGATGCAGTTCCTAGAGTTGTAGCGAAATGGCAATAGTGCTGGCGCTCAATTCCCCAAAGGGTTAAACTGCTTGTGAGTGCCAAACGATATAACATCTATATATATACGTAGTAGGTCGATAGAGGATAAGCCGTGGGTATCCCTCGTATTAACCCACAGCTATTGCCGAAAATACCCTAATGTGACAGGTAATCATGAATTTCAAAGGCCTGTCAGTAGCAATTCTATTCACGGCATAGCATATTTCCGTTGTTAGCTACTATGTTGCCAAACGCCCATCCCACCCTTGACACACCCCCCGTGGGACTGTGTGGTCGGCGGTGAAGTATATTCAAAATTACAGCAAATGAGCTCCCTGCCTATTGCTAATTAAAAGTTAGAAAGATGCCTTTGACAAAGCTCGCTGAGCGAGCGAAACGCGCGTCAGGCGCATCTTTCTAACTTTTAATTAGCAATAGGCAGGGAGCTCATTTGCTGTAATTTTGAATATACTTCACCGCCGACCACACAGTCCCACGGGGGGTGTGTCAAGGGTGGGATGGGCGTTTGGCAACATAGTAGCTAACAACGGAAATATGCTATGCCGTGAATAGAATTGCTACTGACAGGCCTTTGAAATTCATGATTACCTGTCACATTAGGGTATTTTCGGCAATAGCTGTGGGTTAATACGAGGGATACCCACGGCTTATCCTCTATCGACCTACTACGTATACTATTGCCATTTCGCTACAACTCTAGGAACTGCATCTAGATTAACCCCAAGGTTATGCTTCTGATATGATCCTACTAAGCTGGTATACGATCGATTATCAAGCATTTGGGGCAAACTACTTAACTCAGCAAAATATGAGTTCCCCCTTATTGTAATTTTAAATCACTTTTTGATTTTTCACCCTTGGTCTATTTTTATTACATACCAATAAAGGTTAAGTTTTACTTTCCTGGTTCATGGGATTCATGATGTTATGAATGGGGTGGTGCAAACATTTTTGGGTCATTCTTTACTCTCTACTTAATATTTGCCTTTAATCCTTGACCCTGCACACCATTTATGTGTTCTTGATCGGTGGAAGGTGCTTCATACTCCTCTCTTTTGATACTACTATATAGTTTTATTCTGAGAAATTTCTAATACATATAACAAACAAGGGAAAGTTGTGCTCAACACTAGTTTTTAAAACCATTAGGCGGGGGGGGTGCAATGAGGGTGTGACCACAAAATACATAAAGACAAATACAAGAGTCCTCTGCACTCAACCCATTATCAATATATTTAAGACAGAGACATTTTGTGAATACTGCTCCTGAAAAATGCCTTACCCTTTAAACAAAACAGGGATTGTTTGTCCATATATTGCAATATATTTAAGCACAACTTTCCCTTGTTTGTAATAGTTATACAGGAGCAGTGACCAGCTCCATGTTGTAGCTCCCATCCACTCCAACTATACTCAGGTGATCCCACTGGTGTCTAATAAAAGGGCAGCCAAGTTTGGGAGTTTTACTTTGAAAGCAGCTAGTAGGTTGCAGGTAAAACATAGTCGTCCCTTTGTAAAATGTGTAATGAAGCAATAGAATTCTTAATGAATCAGATGAAAATTGAGTGTAGGACTGGCCAGATATGGGATGACTTTGACGTAGTTGGTCAGCTTAAATATATTGCAATATATGGACAAACAATCCCTGTTTTGTTTAAAGGGTAAGGCATTTTTCAGTAGCTGTATGCACAAAATGTCTCTGTCTTAAATATATTGATGATGGGTTAAGTGCTGAGGACTCTTGTAATTGTCTATATAAATTTCTAATACATTTCGATTGGTCGAATTAAGAATATATGGGAGCTCAAACTCACATGAATTCAAAATTCAACCTTTGATAAA
The DNA here is from genome assembly GCA_038501925.1 of Xenopus petersii. Taxonomy (NCBI): domain Eukaryota; kingdom Metazoa; phylum Chordata; class Amphibia; order Anura; family Pipidae; genus Xenopus; species Xenopus petersii. The sequence goes on along the minus strand of CM076673.1, from coordinate 10,615,446 downwards.
TGTGCCTCTAAAGGCCCCCATACACGGGCCGATAAAATCTGCCGACAGACTGAGTCGACAGCCTTATTGGCCGTGTGTGGGGCCATCTGGTGTCCCCAATCAATATGTGGCCCAAAATCGGCCAGATGCTGATCAAGCAGGTTAAAAGATCCTGTTGGATTCGGCCGAATCTTTTTGTTAATGAGGTCCTGAGATCCGACCACCTGTTTGGTCTCCATTCTGATCCGAATGTTGGGCCCTAGGGCTCATGATTGGATCAGCCAGATACCGCCCACTTCAATGTGGGCATATCAGGGATAGATCTGCTCGTTTGGCGATGCGAGCAGATCTCTCTATGTATGGCCACCTTAAGAGTCTGTAACCTATAGCCAACACAGTACTCAGGAGATGCTCCTACTCTTTCTACCTATAGCCAGTAATTCACTTAATACTCCAGACTAATACTTAATACTTCATCACATAAACAGAGCAATACCGAAATCTCAAAACATATGGCTCACCGGGTTTCCAACTCCATTTAGCACAAAAAAGGAAGAATGGAGAAGATAATACATTTTTCATGTTTCATGTCAAAGGAGATAAAACTGTTTGAAAATGGAAAAGCCTTGTGTATATATCTGCAGATGCTCTACAAGTGTCGGGATGTTCCATTCATTCCATGTGATTGTATAAACTCAAGTATGCAATAGTACTGGAAAGACCATTTGAGGAATGTAAGAAGTGGATGTTTATTTTGCATCACACATAATCCTTCTACCTTCCATTCTACCCATCTTGTGATAAACCGAGGCATCTGGAAAGAGCATGAGTAGGGTATGTGGTCAAATTATATTTGATTTTGTTTTTAACTTTGCAAGCCATCTGAAAGCATTAAAGCAGGAGTCAAAACTATATTACAAGAGGATGTTGCGGAGACTGATAAGCTATAAATATTACTGTAGCGTCTGAAGTCAAGCTAAAGCGGACACGACTTATTACAGACCACTGGGGGTGCTTCTTAAACTGAAGTTGTAAAATATGATGCAATTCTCCTTAACAAGCCAAACAACACTAGTCTCTTAAAAATATACTGCCTAACCATATGTCTTAGCTTTAGGCTTATTGAGAACATTATGCTATTTTAAATATAAACACAGGTCTGTCTTATTGAGTTAAAGGGGTTTTACGTTCTAATTTTATCTCTTCTCCAATATTTCAAGAAAATACAATTTAAAACTTGAGCAACGGGTACATTTTTCCTAAAGTCCCTCATAAAGAAAAACGAACATTTTTCCCTTGTACGTTGGAAAAATAAGGAAAAAAATCCTCCTTCTGATACTTGGGGGGTTATTTATCAAAATACGAATTTATTTCATTATTTTCTGACATATACTCCAACCAAATCCGCAGGGGTTATTTTCCATTATTTATTAATACATTTTCCCAGAAAAATTCCAGTTCAGAAAAAAACTTGAAAAAAAGTGAAAAACGTCTGAAAATTCTAATCGTATGAATTTTTCAGATTTTATCCTGAAAACTAAATTTTTTTCAGATTTTTGCCCAAAATCGACAAAACTTTGCACAAAACCAGGTGTAGGTCAGGATATCTTCAGGACTTCTCCCATTGACTTATATACAACCTTGGCAGGTCTGAGATGCCAGATATTCAAATTCTGACTTTTTCCATCTTTGGGGTATAATAAATCCTGAAAAATGTGAGTTTTTTTTCCCCAATAAAAATTCTGATTTTATAGTAAAAGAAAAACTAGAATTTTTCAAGTTTTTAGCATTCGGACTTTAATAAATAACCCCCTTAATGATGTAAAGACTCATGGAAGTTATAAATAATAAAAAGTAAGAATTGCACAGATTCATTAGTGATGGGAGAATTTATTCGGCTGGCGACGAATAAATTCTCGAATTTGCCGCAAAAGTTTGGCGTCGACGACTAACGGATGCCCACTGACTTTAATGGGCGTCAAATGTCGCCAGCTTCGAAGTTGTTGCCGGCATCAATGTTGTATTCGGCAAATTTTTTTTCCCGTTTTGCGAATTTCGCAGGAAATTCTCGAATTTCGTGGCGAAGCGAAACAGGACAAATTCGACCATCACTAATCAACATCACAAAAGGTCCAGCAACAGCCTCAGGGTCTCAAATGAACAGATAAATGGATGGTATATGGATATTCCAGGAGGCAGTTGTATAATTTCACTATCACTGAATATTTTCCCCCTTAATTAACAAAACCTCTTGACTAGAGAGATAGGTGTAAAGTTTGCTTTTAGATGTCAACTTTGGTTCATATACAACTTGTTTATAGAACTTCATGAAAACTCTTCATTTTCAAACTCATCCGCTTTTGGTATGCAAGAAAGAAGCTGTAGTTCTTATGCTAGAAGAATTCTTGGCAATCCGGTTCTTACCTATTACGATAAGTGTATAGTTAACGTTGATACTTCCAAATCCATTTGTCGCCTTGCAGATATAACTTCCTGCATCTTCACTTTCCACGTCTTTGATCTTCATCCCATGTTGGTAAACCCGAAACCTCGTCCAGCCGCTGTGGATAGTACGGCCATCTTTCATCCACATTATAAGAGGAGGCGGGTCCGCTTCTACTGGACACAAAAGTTTAATGGCTCTTCCCAGCCTCACTGTCTGCCGGTGTATCACTTTGTCAGATATGCGCGGGGGACCTGAAGAAGGTAAAAATGAAACAAATTGTAAATTTAAATATAATTAATGGCTTTTATGAACCAAACATTTTGGGGCACATTTACTACGGGTCGAATATCGAGGGTTAATTAACCCTCAATATTTGACCGTCAAAGTAAAATCCTTCTAATATGTGTGTGTTGACGCAAGTCGACAGAATTTTTAAAAAAAATCTTTCTGCATCACTTTCCGCTATCATTTGAATCGTAAAAACAAGAGCTACACATACATTGCATTATAGGACATTTTTATTTAAAAAAACAAACAAAAAAAAAAGTATGTAAGTCTAAAATAAAACCAACTCCAGAAATCTATCTCAAACAGAGATTACAATTTATACCAGTCCAATGTTTGCTTTTGACCCCTGCTGATTTGTTGCTATGGGTTACAAGACCGGTAGCAAACTTTTTTTTAACATTTGCATTTATATTTTTATTTCTTTTTATTTCATTAACCAAATTTTGCAAATTTTTTTTCCAATATAGAAAAAGGTTGGATAGAGTAAACATAACGTGGATTTTTAGTTGGGGACTGATACGTTGGGATTAACAATTATTCTCCTTTGTGTAAATCTATCACTACGCCTCTGATGTTTGGCCGACAAGGATTAGCTCATATATTTTTTTTTTAGAAGTGAACTGTGATGTTATTCTTGTCCGGCCGAGTCTGCGTATGTGACATAATTATCCCAACACCGAGTACAGAAAGTAGAAAAACAAATGTGGCAAAGCAGAGGTGACGGTATGTTGTGATGTATAGTAACCAGCAATAGAGCATAATTAATTCTGCAGTCAAGGTCAACAATAAGTCAATGCATTTATCTTTTGAAATGTGTGCTAGCTTATCACCTCTATACCACTGATACATCAGCTACTTAGGTTGAACTTAACTCTTCCATGTATAGATCCTAACACATCTCAGCTGAGCAGCAGAATATGTGCCAACATACCCACGTGGCTACAAGAGGCTTATTTAAAAGTATCCTATAACTAGAAAAGAAGATCTAAAGAGCTTGGCCCTTCAAGCAGTGCAATTATTCCACTAATGTTTCTATGATGTAGACCATCTGGCCCGAATGATTAAATTGTGTTTTGTACTGTATGCAGCTTGTAATGGATGAGCATTTCATCATCATGGATGAGGCAGACAAAATACAACATCAAACTGAACAAAGTCAACAGAATAAAACGCAGGTCCTGCACAGAACCAGTTTGTTAAACCCGACCTGCGCCCTGCAAACTGCATACTTACCCGTTTGGACCCGCTACCCGACCCGCAAGTACCTTATCCGCAACCCGTTCCGCAACCCACTGACCATCAAGAAACAGGAAGTGCTGTCGTTGTAACCCGGAAGTGATATCATTAGAAATAGGCGTGATCAGGAAAAAAAGGAGTAAAACAGGAACTGCTGTCATTGTAAACCGGAAGTGACATCATTAGAAGTAGGCGTGATCAGAACAAAAGGAGTAAAACTCACTATTGAGATGACCTGCGACTCACAAACCTGGAGAACCGTCGACCCGCATCTATACCTGCTCCCGAAACTTCTACCTGCAACCAGCAGGGTACTGCAGGTTTTTGCGGGTAACCCGCGGGTACACGACCTGCTGCAGGACTCTAATGCAAGTCTAACGGTGGCCATAGACGCACAGATAATATCGTACTAAACTAATTTTCGTTGTGTGTATGGTGGGAAAAGAGCCAACCGATACCGGCAGAAGACTTGGATATTGGTCGGCTCTTCGATCAGACTGGATGGAAAATTTTGATCGGGCGCCTTTGAAGGCATCGCCCATTGTTAGTGCTGAATCATCAGATACACGTAGACTTCTATTGTTTCTATATGTATATCTATCTGTATATCTGACGATTCAGCTCTACACCTGTGTATTGAAACCAACAATCTTTCTTGGAAACATCTTTTTCACCTTTACAAATAATTTTGGCTCCTTTCGAGAAGAAGAGCAATTTAAAAAGTGAAGTGTTGGTGATACTTCAAGATAAAATAAGAATTCATGACCACAACATGGAAATAATTCAATTGCAGCAGCCTGGTAAAAAGTTCACTATGCAACATAAATATTCATTTTAAAATCTTTCATGCCTTTGCAGTACAGGTGTGGGATCTGGAAACCCATTATCCAGAAAGTTCAGAATTACGGAATGGCCGTCTACCATAGACCCCATTTTATCCAGATAATCCAAATTTTTAAAAATGATTTCCTTTTTCTCTGTAATAATAAAACAGTAGCTTGTACTGGATCCCAACTAAGATATAATTAATCTTTGTTAGAATCAAAACCAGCTTATTTGGTTGATTTAATGTTTAAATGATTTTCTAGTAAAGGTATAAAGATCCAAATTACAGAAAGATCCCTTATCTGGAAAACCCAAGGGCCCAAGCATTCTGCATAACAGGTCCCATACCTGTGAACATATCCAGATATTAAATTCAGCTCTAGAAATCACCAAAAGAACGGATGAATATCAACTGAAATAATTCTTTCTAAAAAAAAAAAAGCATATTGAGGGGGTTATTTATCAAAATCCGAATTTTTCAGATTTTTTTATTTTAACTTATTTATTATTGATAAATCTTGATTTAATCAGATCAGGGAAGAACTCAATAAAATTGAGTGAGTTCTTTCCCGAATCCTTGATTTTTTTTGGACTTTTTATAGCCTGAATTTACGGATTTTTGCCTGTGTTTGCCCGATTTTCAGGCTAATTCCAGAGCAAACCACATAAACTTCCAAATAGCATAGGGACCTCTCCCATTGACTTATATACAACCTCGGCAGGTCTGCGACAGCGGATTTTTGGATTCTGACTTTTTGTAGCATCGAGTTTTAATAAATCCCGAAAAATTCAAATTAAAAAAAAATAAAGAATTCGATTTTTCTACATAAAGTCAGAGTCTTGGACACATTCACAAACACTTTTTACAGGTTTATTTGTCAGACTCAGTTTTAGGGCTGTGGAATTTATAAGAATAAAATGAATTCATCTCAACACAAAATAAAAAAATATGTTTTTTTAAATTTCTCCTATTGTTTTCAAGTACAGTTGTAAGAAATGTCGTCAAATAAATTCAGACAAAATTCCCCAGAAATTTTTATATGTCATTTTCTTATGTCATTTTGATTTTTATATGTAAATAGCACTGCATTTTTAATATGATTCATAAATGTGAATAGTCAATGGCCTTGATTTTGAGGTGTACAGATGAATATATACAATATTCCGTATAATTCACTTTCTGATTTAAACAAAAGCGCCACTGCATCTCACCCTGCGGAGAAAAGAGAAACTGCTTTTGCCCTTTCTGTCCAGTGCAAAAAAAAAAGAAAAGAAAATCCTCCACCTGTCTAACTGAACAGCTGGGCAACTTTTAATGTATACTCAGTTACTGTATGTTCTAATCGCCCATCCATGGAGAAAGAGAGGAGAAAAAAGAGGCGCTGCCGGATAAAAAACTCTACATTTTCTTTGAAAAAAGATCGGCTGTTACTGTACGGATTAGGGATGCACCGAATCCAGGATTCGGTTCGGGATTCGGCCAGGATTCTGCCTTTTTCTGCAGGATTCGGATTCGGCCGAATCCTTCTGCCCGGCCGAACCGAATCCGAATCCTAATTTGCATATGCAAATTAGGGGCGAGGAGGGAAATTGTGTGACTTTTTGTCAGAAAACAAGGAAGTAAAAAATGTTTTCCCCTTCCCACCCCTAATTTGCATATGCAAATTAGGGTTCGGATTCGGTTCGGTATTCGGCCGAATCCTTCGTGAAGGATTCGGGGGTTCGGCCGAATCCAAAAAAGTGGATTCGGTGCATCCCTAGTACGGATACAATTTAAATATTGATTTAATTTACATTACTAGTAGGGGAAAAAAATGTTGTCACGCGGCGAAAAAATTTTGACGCGCGTCTTTTTATTTTGACATACAACGCCATCATTATTTCAGCGAAACAAGGCGAAAAAATTCGCCCATCCCTAATTACTCATTAAATTTATTTATGAATATACAACCATACAAGTTCACTTTGCAATCATTCAGTTCAGTCAAACATTTATTTTAGAGGGTCAAATTTCGAGGGTTAAAAAACCCTTTGAAGGATTTTAGCGCAAAAGGTTTGATCAATCGAACGATTTTAAGCAATTGATCGAATGATTTTTATTCGATCATAAAAAGTGCCCATCTACAATGTCCCCATAGGCTAACATTCAATTCGGTAGCTTGTATTTGGCGAAGTACTGAGTCGAAGGATTTTTTAAAGAGACAGTACTTCGATTATCGAATGGTCGAACGTTTTTTTACTTTGAGTCATTCGATTCGATCGAATTCGATCGGATTTGACCAATTCGATGGTCGAGGTACCCAAAAAATGACTTTGAAATTCTAATATTTTTGCATTCGAACTATTCACTCGAGCTTAGTAAATTTGCCCCTTAATGTCATGTTTTTAAATTTTAATTTCTGTGCCTTATATATAAAACCTAGACTGGGAATAATTTCACAAATTAATATGTTTTTAAATTTCCCATGAACTTAAGCAACTAAGATATATTATTATCTGGGTAAAGCATCACATTGTTGCCTTTATCCAGAGCCTCTAGTCTACTTATGAATCATTGATGATGTGACATCAACTGCATGTCTGTGTAGTTATATTGGCATCACTGTTCATTTTCTCTAGGGGTTAGAGATCACCCCCAAAAAAATCCTTCTATTGTGCATTCCCAGCCTCAAACGATCCATGTTTATTGCTCACCTCAGAAAGAGCAGTTTGCATATGGTCCCCATCCCCAACACAAAATCGTTCTTAAGAGAGCATTTACCATAATCTAGTTCAAAGAGAACTTTATTAAGACATTAAACATAATTACAAGAAGGAAATTGCAAGAAGCTTGTGCATATTGTGCTGGGCTTTTTCGGAAAGACACAATTTACAGTAAATAACCTTGTATTCCGCTGTAAACTTTGTGATGAAGGAGAGAATGAAAGTCTTGTTGTCATTTTCCTTTTCATAGCTTTAAGATAATACTGATACTGCTAAGCCAACGGTTCTCAGACTTGTGGGTTCAAATGATTTTTTTTTCACATTACAGTAGGGATGCACCGAATCCAGGATTCGGTTCGGGATTCGGCCTTTTTCAGCAGGATCCAGATTCGGCCGAATCCTTCTGCCCAGCCGAACCAAATCCGAATCCTAATTTGCATATGCAAATTAGGGTCAGAGAGGGAAATCACAGAACTTTTTGTCACAAAACAAGGAAGTAAAATTTTTTTCCCCTTCCAAACACTAATTTGCATATGCAAATTAGGATTCGGGTTCGGCATTCGGCCGAATCTTTCGCGAAGGATTCGGGGGTTCGGCCGAATCCAAAATAGTGGATTCGGTGCATCCCTACATTACAGGAACATATAAAAATACTGCTTGTAATTTATTGATCTGCAATTTTTACAGAACAGTAAAGATAGTAACCACTTGGTTAAATATGAGTTAATTAATTACATTTAGGGAAGCACTGAATCCAGGATTCGGTTCACGATTCTGCCTTTTTCAGCAGGATTCAGATTCGGCTGAATGCTTGTGCCTGGCTGAACCGAATCCGAATTTGCATATGCAAATTATGGTCCAGAAGGGAAATCATGTGACTTTTCATCAAAAAAACTAGGAAGTAAAAAAAAAATTCTACTTTTTCCTGCCCCTAATTTGCATATGCAAATTAGGGTCCTGATTCGGTTCGGTAATTGGGCGAATCTTCATGAAGGATTCGGCCGAATCCAGAATAGTGGATTCGGTGCATCCCTAATTACAATAAAGAAGGTAGAAAAGAATTGCCTATCTCCTTGCTCCCTGCATGCAATATGAATTGGGTAGTAAAGATTTGAATGGGTGAAAGTGTTCAGGGCCACTACTGAGCAACACTGAGCACTAACACATTAAGCTTAATGGAGTTTGATTTCTCAAATTAGAAATATCTAGGACAGCAAACCAGAACTCTCCCCAAATTTGTCTCACAAGTCCCATAGTTTCTGAAGCTCTGCTTAAAGCCAAGGACAGCACAGGAATTACCAAATGGCTCTATTGCTTGCCCATACACAGAAGAATCTGACGAGTGGATATTTGCAATCTCTATATTCAGTGTGTGCACCCATTCATTGTACAGCGCTGCAGAATATGTTGGTGTTTTTAAATATGTCTTATTAATAATAATAATAATAATAATACAGGTATGAGATCTGTTATCCGGAAACCCGTTATCCAGAAAGATCTGAATTATCCAATTTTTTTAAAATGATTTTCTTTTTCTCTGTAATAATAAAACACTCGCTTGTACTTGATCCCAATTAAGATATAATTAATCCTTATTGGAAGCAAAACCAGACCATTGGGTTTATTCAATGTTTACATGATTTTCTAGTAGACTTAAGGTATGAATATCCTAATAACAGAAAGATCCATTATCCGGAAAACCCCAGTACCCGATCATTCTGGATAACAGCTCCCATTCCTGTAAGAACTTCTGCTTTTGATATCATGCTAGAACCCTGTAATTGGATATTGCAATATTGGTCACCCCAGCCTTTCTCCGGCTAATCTTACAGGAAGCAAGAGCCATTCAGATCAAAGCAGTGGGTCTCATCTTCACACATCTAAGCGCCCGACCGGTGGAACTGTTTATGTACCATTCCCGTGTACTGGATAGCAGGGTCTGTCAGCACAAAGAATATTAACCTTTCGGCTGACATCGAGGACCATCCGTGCAGGCAATGCCATTGACTCGCATTAACCATTTAATTCTGGGATTCTCCTTTTACATCGAGAACATGCGGGTAAGCAGTGGTACCGATGAACCATTATTGGCTCAGTACCAGATCAGAAAGCTAGTCGCAGTTGCCGTGTTCTCTATGCAACTTACATATATTTATAACTTTAACAGTTAAAGATCTTCTTCCAAGGGCATAACTGCAATAAAATGAAATTGCTGCTGAGCCATGCAGCCTACCCTCCAAACTTACGTTTCACTCCTTCTTTTCAATGTGCTTTTTAAGCACATTTTATCTTCAGCCAACGCTGTAAACAATGTTGGGAACACAGTGAGAATGCAGAACTGCCAGTCCTCCATTAGTATTGAGCTACCTGTTGCTGCTGGAGCCACTTACTGAGCCAAGAAAATCTCTAGTTCTGATCCAGTTTGAAAATGTACCCTTTTTTCCTTCCATATCTATTTATGTTTCTTACAATCTAACCATTACTCTATGACCAGTTTTATCAGCATGTTCTATATGTTTTTTTAGTGTGAGAAGAAACTGGAGAACCCTGAAGAAACCCAAGCAGATACAGAGAATACATACCAACACCTTGCAGATAATGCCTTGGCTGGATTTGGACCTACAACCCCAGCACTGCAAAAGTAGCAAAGCTTACCACTGAGACAGAGCCCACACACTTCATTCTATTACTATTAGTGACCAACACAACTAATATTGGTTTGCCCATTAATGCCTATTTCTTCCAGGTCAGAGATAACACTAGGCAAGAGCAATCAGACACAGTAGCTTCTTGGACCATACCACCCTTGTAAATTAAAAAAAAAACATAGCTTCATTTTTCAGTAGAAAACCCAAACCAAGAATCCAGTTGGCTCTTGCTCGCTCCGGTTTATCTGCCCCAAATCTATTTACATTGACTGTTCAGCAGATACCAAGCACCGCTGCCAAAGGCTCTCAAGGGTCTTGCAAGGTGGAACACCGACGATTATTTATGGAACCTACAAGGAAACTTTAGACATTGTTCAAATAAAGATTGCCTTCTTCACAAGAAATTAACCCGGCATTTTTTGGCAGATTTTAACCCGTTTCAGATGGTTTTAAAATGTACTTTTAGCAGCTCATAACAAGTGAATGCCTTGCCTAAACTATTCCTTTCCTTTTTTTTTCTTCTTCTTTTTTCTCTATTTTCAGGCAGAGAACATTAAATCAAATCTGACAATCGCCATGCAAGTGGCCAAGGAATATCTTGGATAACCCCTATAATACTACAAATCAATGCCAATTCCAGAGAGGTAATGAAAAGGAACAGGAAATAAATCACGACTTACTACTATTATAGTAATCTTGCTTACAAGTCTACAAGGAAAATAAAGTATTCCTCCTGATGGATTCAAGCAGCAGATCTGGAACTTGTTGCACCTGGGCCTCTCAGGCTTATTCTATTCAACAAACAAGCCTCACCCATCTGGAACATCACAACTAAAGCTGCACTTATGGTTATAGGTAGGTACAAAGTATCATTTCTCTTATCAGTTGATCATTGTCTCTACAAAAGAATCTTCAGGCACACATATTGGATCTACTATCTGGAATGGTTGGGACCTGGAGTTTTCTGGGTAATAGGTATATGTCATTTGAAGCACTGTTCATTAAAGCTTCTGTATGCAAAATAAAATCTTCTGGATGTAAATTCTCAATTTCAAGAAGAAGAGGATGGTATTTTAGCCAGGCTGCTTTGTTCTTCCACCATTACGTGTTGATATCTCATCTGCCTGGGATCCAACCTATGACAGCTGCAGCACCGTGTTAACCAGTCTGTGGGGGAAGTCGTCTTTTATGTTCCCATAGTGAACAAGAAACCCCATCTACAACCAGCCAGCTAAAACCAGTATCTAGTAATACAGGGATGTATAACCTGTTGGTCAGCGCCAAAATTGACCATAAGGATGCCTTTTATCATTGCAAATTTCTCCCTGGAAAATATTAATAAAAAAACATGGCAGATAAGTCTTTCTAAGCAATTTTTGAACTGAATCTGCAACTTTAAAACGAATAAGGAACAATGGCCCAATGTGAAAGAAGCGTAGGAGAGTGATTCACATCGACATACAGCTAAGCAGTTTCTTTATCCATAAAGAATGAGATAAAAGTCGGTGAGACATTCGATGGTAGACATTAGTCAGCGCCTGGGACATAAATTTGGCAATATTAAAAGTGAGACAAACTACTCCAAAGAAGTTACTCAGTCAAAAAAATATTTGTTAGAGAAAGTCATCTTCATCCCCAATCAATAACTACCGAATGCAAACACTCTCTAAATGACCAAGACAAGTTCCCTGCTCTTTCCTATTAGGCTGCCTGGTGCCGTCTGGCATTCATATAAAGGTTCCATTCCACGCACAGAAGATTCCTTGACTTATTTAGACATAAGCATAGATGATGGATGAAGGAAAGGTGGGGTGGCCCAAACCTTATTACGCAACCGAATAACTCTTGCCAAGATGATGGTTTACAATATGACGAAGTTGAAGCTCGGATTAGCTAGCTCTCGTTTAAAGGAAAATACAATACTTATGCAATATTTTTATAGTATATTTGTTTTATATTTCTGACCAGTAGGACTGCTGCTTCATGTTTATGCCTTAGAAGAGTGTTCCAGGTGCCCAAGCCATGAAGAAATATGGCACAATGCAAGTTTGGTTTGCACCATGCATTAACATTTGAACAAGGGAGCTCTCAGATATTTACAGCTCAGCAAGAAAAGCCACACAAATACCACTGAGACGTTTAAACCCATAGTGGGTCGATATACTGTAATGTCCAAACCAATATCTCTTTCTTTTCCAGAAGAAAAACATCAGAGTTCATTGACCCAGAGTAGACCTCTTTTTGCACTTTTGCAGAGTAACGATTGTTCGCCTGAGCGAAAAGTCCCTGGTGAAAGGGCGCAAAACTTCATTAGCGATGCTCTTTTTCGGTAGCGAATTGTTCTCTACTGCAGTTAGTGAATTAGCGATGTCCCTGTGGATGTTATTTCTGGCAAATTTTCGTTAGCGACGAACTTGCTCCAGTGTGTGTAGGGAGATCCAGCCTCTCCAGTGAACATGCTGCTCAGACTAAAGCTGGCCATACACGGGCCGACAGACAGAGTCTGCAGCTTATTGGCCCATTCGTGGGGCCCTCCGACGGGCTTCCCCGATCAATATCTGGCTGATAGTCGGCAGATGTCAATCAGGCAGGGTTAAAAATTCAGACGGGTTGCTGCCGCATCTGTTCGTTGATGTGGTCCTGTGATCTGATCACCTGCATTATGATCCAATCATTGGGCCCTGGGGCCCACGATCGGATTAGCCCGGTATTGCCCACCTCAATATGGGCATATCGGGGAGATATCTGCTCAATTGGTTATTAGTCATTACCTAAATCGCCTGAAGTGACAGAATAACAGTAATGAGCTCAATAAATACGCCACTTAGGCAGGTCAATCCTTTATCTCCTGGAGCTGTCAAGCAGGTCAATTGCAGACAAGCTGAAAACAGTTTCATTTTTACTGTTCAGCCCCAGGGCTTCTAAGGCTCCTTTTCAAACTCACAGCTAAAATAACTGCCTTTCCTCGTGGGACACCTGGAGTCAAATTTCCAGATCTCCACAGGAAAAATATACTGTATTTCACTGGTAGTTCCATGTGCCGGGATCGGAGGGATGGCTATGAGGCAAGAGTCTGGAACAAACGTCTGCACACTTCATACACAATATTTTGAAAGCAACAGGCCGGTTACTGTATGGCAGAGGATCATAGGTATTGTAGTTATAAAAGTGGAGATACCCCTTTCATGGGCATCTGGGAAGCAGGTCAAACTGGAGCTTCCGATTCTGCAACTGTTCTATCTTTCAGTATCCTCCAATGCACAACAGCTGCCTTGCCCCAAGTATAGTACTGTCCTTTTAGAAATAAAATAGCTTTCTTAAAATAATAATTGGGTGTAGTTCTGTATCTACACCTGTGAGTTCTCTTTGTGCTATAGGGGAAGTCAGGTCAGGTTGCCTTCATGAGAAGGAAGTTTAATATTAAAGGGGTGGTTCACCTTTAAAGGAGATCTAAAGCCTAACTAAAGAAGTAGCTTGAAATGTTGTACATTATGTTTTGTGCTTCTGTACCAGCCCAAGGCAACCACAGCCCTTTAGCAGTAAAGATCTGTGTCTCCAAAGATGCCCCAGTAGCTCCCCATCTTCTTTTCTGCCGATTCACTGCACATGCTCTGTGCTGCTGTCACTTACTGAGCTTAGGGACCCACTCACAATATACAGTACACATAGAATAGAAATGTCACAATATAAGGCTGATTAGTAATTAATACACATAATTACTACATGGCAGCACAGAAACCAGTGCAATTAGCATCAGAATTTAATAATCAGCAAACCTGTAGCATCAGCTTATATTACAGCCAGGGAAGCTCATTTTCTGCTGGATAATTAGTGACGAGCCCTAAGCTTAGCTTCTCAACAGCCAATCAGAGCCCACTGAGCATGTGAGTGTCACAGACACTTTCCAAGATGGTGACCCCCTGTGACAAGTTTGAAGTCCTGGATCATTGCTGCTATTGACAAGCTCAAACTTTAGCCTCGTGCAATAAGTTCACTGTATAAAATGTGGCATTTTTAGCCATATTCATTTTTACTTCTCCTTTAAGTAAACTTTTAGTATGTAATAGAAAAGCTGATTCTAAGCAACTTTTCCATTGGTTGTTATAATTATTTTTATAATTATTTGCCTTTTCAGCTTTAAAATGGGAGTCGCTGACCCCATCTAAAAAGCAAACGCTCTGTAAGGCTACAAATTTATTGCTATTGCTATTTTACATTTTGTCTGCCTAAAGTCCTTAGTCTCTACTTATGTGTAGAGAGTGGTAGAGTCCTGTCAGATACCCACGGGTTACCCGCAAAAAAAGCAGGCACCTTTTGAATGAGGGGCGGATTTTCAGGTGCGGGTCGTCGGTCAGCGGGTCATGTTGTGGGTCTCGTCTAAATTTAAAGTTTTACAAAACTTGTTTCTGTCCAGCCCACTTTTGATGACGTCACTTCCAGTTTGCAGCAACATAATTTCCTGTTTGATGGTGGTCGGCGGGTTACAGGTCGGGTTGCGGATAAGGCAGTTGCGGGTCCGGGTCGCCGATCAAAGTGGGTAAATATGTGGGTTGCCATCTGGCCGGTATTTTACCGGCCTAGTCGGTAAAAATGATGATTGACTCCAATGTTATTAATAGGGAAAAAAGATAAATATATAGGAAGGCCTGTATTTTTTTCCAGAAAAGTTGGCAACCCTAGTTGCTGGTTTGGGTTGCGGGCTGCGGGTTCGGGTCGGGGTCTTAGAATTTGGTTCCGAGCAGGACTCTACTGAGTGGGAGCTACCATTTTGCTTGTCTCAATTGAGCAACACTCCATAGGCCGGAACAGAAGTCTACTGTTCATTCATGAGCACTTGGGGTTGTGGTCTGTAGTCTTTATACAGTATATTTATAGTATGTGCTTCATAGGCAACTGTACACCAGCGCCTCTAGTGGTAATAAAGAAACAGCTCACTTTCATTCTCTGATTTGCTACAAGGCTGTAAAATAAAAAAAAGTATTATGGAAGTCACTCCCTGCATAATTAGGGATTAACAGTGTTCGCTTGTCCTTATATTTATTCCGGAGTGAAAAGGAATAGGAAGTAATAGTGAGCTCACGGAGCCTGGGGCTGAATGCAGATGTCACGAGCCGCTTCCTACAAATTAGGGAAAAGAAAATCACTCTGCAGGTTAATTACAAGGAATGGCCACACACAGAGCTACGCAACCACCTCCCAGTCATTGAAACTAAATTCCTACTGTTTTATTATAGAAGACAGTCCAATAAGCAACTTTTCAATTGGTCTTCAGTATTTCATTTTGTTTCGGTGTGGCTTTTTTTTATACTCTTCTATCTGTTTCCTGCCTGAAACTAAAAATGAAAAATTAAATCAGACCCCCTGGCCCCCAATTAAAGATTATTATACAATAATAGTAAAGAGTAAAAGTAAGGGAAGGGTGTAAGTGCTCTACACCATATGGTAGTGATCCTCAGGTGCTCCCTTGCTGCGCTCTGTTGATATGATGACATCACAGTAGAATGTTCATGGCGCGGCAAATCCAAGTGAAATGTTTTGACATCAGCAGTTTAGGCGAGTGTGTGCGTTACATGTTGCTGAAAGGATTTGCAACTGTTGAATGGTGCCTAAAACAAGTGTAGCTTTTATTAAAGGGGAACTATCGTGAAATTTAATATGAGCTTCATCATACTGAAATAAGAAACAATCAATTAAATATTACGAACAGTTTCTAAAATAATCAAGTTTATATTCACTATTCCTCTCTCAGCATCTGTTTCTCTTCATTCTGTCTTCATGCAGCAGTTGGGTGTCAGTTATTTCGTAACAATTAGATCCAATATATCTTATAGGGGGGCTCCTTTTGCCTAGAAGATGTATTAGAGCTCACTCTATTAAACTCACCAGACATCATGTCTCTCTACATGCAGGATTTGTGCAAAATGCAGTTATTTGTTACAGCTCACTCAAATAACTGATTCCAGTACAAACAAAATCCAACAAAATAACTGCCTTTTGCACAAATTCTGCATGTAGAGAGACATGATGTCTGGTGATTTAATAGAGTGAGCTCTAATACATCTTCTAGGCAAAAAGAGCCCCCCCTATAAGATATATTGGATCTAACTGGCAATGAATATCTGACACCCAACTGCTGCATGAAGACAGAATGAAGAGAAACAGATGCTGAGAGAGGAATCGTGAACATAAACTTGATTATTTCAGAAACGGTACAGAATATTTAATTGATTGTATTTAGAAAGTTTCTTATTTCAGTATGATGAAGCTTATATTAAATTTTCATGTTCGCGATAGTTTCCCTTTTAGCATGCCTGGGACCACACATGTTGCTCTGCTGCCAATGAGGGACAGCAACGAAGTGGATTCTTATATCCCAACCCCACCCTGGCCGTGACACTGGGACGTGGATGCTGGGAGATATAGTTCAGCGCTGTAGGTTATATATTCCTGTGTTACAAGGGAATTAAAAGGAGCATATAAAAACCCTTCACCCAGCAGGTGCCTGGCAGAGCTGTTGGCTAGGTGCAACCCTCGCTCCGTTAGCAGGCAGGAAACTAGCGTTTCAGCCAGCAGAGCTTTGTAACCTTATCCAATCAGAAGGAAGCTGATCGGTCAGCTTACCCTCAATGAGAAGGGCTGGAGCCAAAATATGGGATAAATTATGGCCTGAACGGTAATTACCGCAATCAGATTTCACTTGTGTCACAATTCAGAGATTTCTTGGGATTTGCTCATTCAACCTTCACTCCGCTGTTATTCTGCCCCCAACCTGAGACGCAAAGATCTCTACTGGAGCTGCTGCCTCACCCAGGGACCATTTAGGGACCCCTACCAATGTAGGAAGGCTGGTGCTCATTTCTGGGAGAGTTTCCCTGTTTAAAATTGTGTCCCCCCTTAAAATGTGTTCCGCATCTACAATTTGGAGTGGAACAACCATAGTGCTTGGCTGAGCTCATACCTCCAGCTGTCCCGTTTTTCACGGGACAGTCACGATTTTGACAGCTCAACCCACAGTCCCGGATTGTTACTGAAATGGCCCTACTTTCTCTTTCAGCTCTTGCACCGAACAGCCAGAAAGAGATACAAAGTTTCTAAAACTTAATTGGCTTTTGGCAGAGAGCCCAGAATACGTGGCAGGTGCACTTAGATACTATTGTAACAATTTAAGATAAGCAAAGAGACAATTGTAACAATTTAAGATAAGCAGGTCTCTTGGGGAATCTGTGACTTGCAGTTTAAAGGGCAATTTACCTTCATTAGCAAAACTGTAATAACATAAAACCACAGAAATGTGTTCAAACTTTCATAACCTGCCAAACTAGAGCATGTTAGAGCTGTGCAAGACGCTGACAGTAAATGGACTTATCAGTTTTATAGTAAAACCATCTGAGTGTGGACACCGGGCAAATTTACATCTGGCCAGTTACCCATAGCAACCAATCAGTTATTAGCTTTTATTAGTCAGTGTCATTTCTGCAGGCATTTCGGGCGTCATTTCTGCGGCAAAACTTGTCGAAAAAGGAGCAAATTTGCCCAGTGTTTATAAATGAGCCCAGAGTCATACGTGTGGTGACAGTCATCACTGAGCACTAACCCTCCCCATTCCTGGGTGCTGTGGTTTCACTGACCGTCAACAACAAAATAACCACAAATACATTAAAAATCCAGATTTTCCTTTTTTTTCCCCCAAACAATTGACACAATTAGGGGGCTATTTATCAAGGTCCGAATTTATCTCAGTATTTCTAAGTTAGAAATTCGAGCAATTCCGATTGCCCCAATGGACCTTATTAATCATTAAAAAAGTCCGAAAAAATAGGTTCGGGCAAAAATCCGATAACTTCGGACCTTTGCTTGAAAAGTACGAATTTTTTGGACTTTTTGGTCCGAAATCCCCAAAATCATTGGATATCGGTACGGACAGCAGCGCACACACAGGGACCTTCCCCATTGACTTATACAGGACCCCGAGAGCTTTGAGATGCTGGATTTTCGGATTTGGGCTTCTCAGACCATTGGACTTTAATAAATCCCAAAAAATGTGGATTTCTTTTTTTGGTTCAATAAAAAAAATCAGAATTTTTTGTATTTCAGATATTCGGCGCTTGATAAATAACCCCCTTAATGTGAGCCCTGGCATTTCGCTATAACATTGTCCCTACCCGCTGAGCAAGAAGCGTGTGTGTTGGCCGCTCTGGGCACTGTCAATGATATTATGTCCTTTTGCCAAGAGATGAGTAACCGGCCCACCTAAAAATGCCAATGACATGAGCGGCCAGGAAGCAGGATCAATAGGATCAACCGCTGAGACAATCTGTCTCCCTTCCTGGCTTTCTCTACATTCAACACCTTTCAAAACAGATTGTTCTTCACTTGGCTTCACATTGTCTACATTAAGCCCCTTCATCTCCAACCAGTCGCGTAACAACAGCCCCGGGAGCAGCAGCCGCGTCTCTACCACTTCCCAAACTCCAATGGAACAGGTTTTATATAAAGGGGATTTCTAATGAGAAAAAATGTCATCCTAAGAAACTTTTTATTATACATTCATTACTCTGCTGGTTCCGACTCTTGAAACAATGTAGATGAAGCCAGCTGATAGCAGCTTTATATTCTGAGAGATATATCATTTTACTGTGGTGTAGAGTTGCTGCCACCTGTTCGTTTTTGACCCGAACAGTTCGGTTTTTCTAAGGCCTGTTCGGGTCTCAATTTTCAACAATAATCTGGCTAATATATGAGAACCAATTAAATACAAAGATACTGATTTAGATGTGGCTTAGTTATTATCGGGTGCAGTTCATTTCTTGTTATTACAGAAACAAACAAATCAACTGGACATCTCAGTTTGTCAAAGGGCTGTCCCATTTAAAACAGAAATCCAGCCAGTTGCATATAAGTGATAACACTGACCCGGCATCATAACTACATGACATCATCTCTGATGTCATCATCCTCACCCGAATATCACTGCTTCACCCCCAATGCTATCTGCCCTGCCCCCTTTGTTCGGGTTTAGCCAATGGCAAAGGTGCCAACCCTACTACGTTATGTAGTCGTACGCTTAAAATAGGAAAATCATAAATCCAATTTACAGTATATAAGAAAAATATACAGTGGATTCATCCCAGAAAACTTCCAGTCCAAGGGGTTATCCAACATTTAAGAGAGTAAATGAAAAATCAAAATGGGAAGAGACTCACTATTAGTGGAGCAGTAGCCCAAGTAAATGAAAAAATGTTTATAAGGAGATGCATTAGCCTAACGCGTTTCGTGCCAAATTGGGCACTTACTCATAGGCTTATATTCTGAGAGCTACATGACAAACAATATCAGTAATTAATAAATAAACACAAACATGTACAACAGAATACCAGTGTCTATGTGCACATCTTTGTAATTATTATTATTATTATTATCTATGAAGCACAAATATATTCTGCATTGATGGGATTATACTTAAAACATACAGATTATAAATAC
This sequence comes from Xenopus petersii, assembly GCA_038501925.1. Lineage (NCBI taxonomy): Eukaryota > Metazoa > Chordata > Amphibia > Anura > Pipidae > Xenopus > Xenopus petersii. The sequence continues at coordinate 10,595,838 of CM076673.1, read as the reverse complement.
TAACAAATACAGGAGGTGTAGGGGCCCTGCTCATTAGTCTGAAAGCCAAGTGCTTCTGCTTAGCTTTGCCTTTAGTAGAATACAAAAGGTTCATTTTACCCCCATATTGCAAAGCGTTTATTCTAAGTGATTTTGCAGAATTCGACCTGGGTTTCCACTCAGAGCACTTGATCACAATACATATTCCCACAAAGCATCACTCGGCTCAGACATACATTGGCATCAATCATCCGGACCGCTGCCTTTTAAATTTCATTTCAGTTTTGTCCCCTGGAATTTTAACTGTTTTTTCTTTTTTATTCCCAAAGAAATCTTTATCCAAAATCCTTTGTTCAAGAAAAAAAGCAAATGATTTTCTATAGTGCAGTAGCGTATGACCGTATATTTTTCAGGTACTGGGCTCCCCTTCTGGTAAACTGATACAGGTATGGGACCTGTTATCCAGAATGCTCGGGACCTCGGGTTTTCCTGATAATGGATATTTTCGTAATTGGGATCTTCATACCTTAATTCTACTAGAAAACATTAAATAAACCCAAATAGGCTGGTTTTGCCTCCAATAAGGATTAATTATATCTTAGTTGGGATCAAGTACAAGTTACTGTTTTATTATTTCACAGAAAAGGGATAAAAATGTATTATTTGGATAAAATGGAGGCTATAGGAAATGGCTTCTCCGTAATTTGGAGCTTTCTGGATAACGGATCCCATACCTGTATATGCGACACTTTGAAATCCATGACGATAGTGGTCCAGCAACCCAGTCCTGAAAAAGCCAATCTACAGCTTGAATTTTGCTGAATTTCACTGGGCTTTGCCCCCTACTTTCTCCACCAGTCTGAAACAGAGGAGGAAGGATGGAGCAGAATCCAAGCTCTAAAATTCTGTATATTACAATAAATGGTAACTAGATGGGTGAGCTACTGGAAGAATCGGCAGAATGGAAGAATGTGAATTTGCTGCTAAATGTATAATACCAGCTTCATCCTTACCAGTCAAATGGTAACATTAATAACCAATTGAAAAAGTCCTCCTTAAAGGGATACTGTCATGATGCGTTTTGAAAACATTTTTTTCAAAACGCATCAGTTAATAGTGCTGCTCCAGCAGAATTCTGCACTAAAAAACATTTTTCAAAAGAGCAAACAGATTTTTGTTACATTCAATTTTGAAATCTGACATAGGGCTAGACATATTGTCAGTTTCCCAGCTGCCCCCAGTCATGTGGCTCTGATAAACTTCAGTCACTCTTTACTGCTGTACTGCAAGTTGGAGTGATATCACCCCCTCCCCAGCAGCCTACCAGCAGAACAATGGGAAGGTAACTAGATAGCAGCTCCCTAATACAAGATAACAGCTCCCTGGTAGATCTAAGAACAATAATCAATAGTAAAAGCCCAACTGAGACTGATTCAACTAGATTAGGGGGGGCCGATTCACTAAATTCGGGTGAAGGGTTAGAATAAAAAAAACTTCGAATTTCGAAGTTTTTTTGGGCTACTTCGACCATCGAATTGGCTACTTCGACCTCAACTACGACCTTCGACTTCGAATCGAACGATTCGAACTAAAAATCGTTCGACTATTCGACCATTCGATAGTCGAAGTACTTTCCCTTTAAAAAAAACTTCGACCCCCTACTTCGGCAGATAAAACCTACCGAAGTCAATGTTAGCCTATGGGGAAGGTCCCCATAGGCTTGCTAAGCTTTTTTTGATCGAAGGATTTTCCTTCGATCGTTGGATTAAAATCCTTCGAATCGTTAGATTCGAAGGATTTAATCGTTCGATCGAACGAAAAATCCTTCGATCGTTCGATCGAACTTTTAGAGCTAAATCCTTCGACTTCGATATTCGAAGTCGAAGGATTTCAATTCGAGGGTCGAATTTCGAAGTATTTTTAACTTCGAAATTCGACCCTAAGTAGAAGAGTTAACAGCCTGCCAGAAAGTAGTTCCATTCTAAAGTGCTGGCACAAGACACATGACTGGGAGAAGCTGGGAAACTGACAATATGTCTAGCCCCATGTCAGATTTCAAAATTGAATATAAAAAAAATCTGTTTGCTCTTTTGAGAACTGGATTTCACTGCAGAATTCTGCTGAAGCAGCACTATTAACTGATGTGTTTTGAAAAAAAACATGTTTTACCATGACAGTGTCCCTTTAACCGCTTAGTTACTCATAGCTTTGCAAGCACAGCACAAGCCTAATTTAATAACCGACACTTTTTTAGGCACAAACATTACTTCTTGATGCCAGTGTCCTTTTAAAGAGCCAACGAATTAAACAAAAGGGCAATAAATACATATGGAGGAGGAAACAAATCAATGCATGGAGCCATTTGGGAAAAGAACCAGAAAAATGCCTCTTTCTAATGATATGTTTAGTAAACATACGGATAATATGGAGTCTCAACAAAGTCTGGGCATTTGGATCTGGCACTGGAACAAAGGCACAGAACAATGCGGCACCATTGGAACTGCTGTTGTTTTACACCACTAGGCACATGAGGACCTCGATGCACAATTTATGTTTTTACTGTATTGCCTGTACAGTTGCTGCCTTATTCCTCTACGTCTACGTTCTGGAGGCCCAATGCTTTTCAATGAACATCATTTTAGGAATTCTATTTGGCGGCATAATGTGATGATCTGTAAAAGAGATGTATTATACGCATTGATTGCCTTTTTAATCCTGGAAAAGAGACAAGCTGGTTTCAGTTGGGCATAACATTTACATAAGCTGCCTCCAAATTCCTCTTGAAGAAAACAGATTTCAAAGCCTCGGTGGTTTCTGTTGCATAGGGTCTCGAACACTCTGCTCCTTGATATACAACAAACTGGGATTCATGTCAATTTGCCATGATCCAGGAACACGCCTTGGAACGCGGACTGGGCTCATATTTATATAATTTCAACTCTTTATCATATTTACAAATGGTTATTAACACTGCTTGTCACTGCTGCTTTGTATATTAATATATTCACAAGAGAAGGAGAGTCAGTGGTAGATCTTCCAGAAGATATCAGCGAAAGTTGTATCACAGAATCCTCAGAAACATAAAAGCCCATAGAATAATAAAAAAGCAGGCAATGGCTAGTAACAAAAACAAGAAGCTGTAGTATTTTTGTCTGCACCTGACTCTAAATTCCATCTGAAATGTGAAGCCTAAAAGATACAGCCATCTTTATTGTCTTTTGTCAACTGGTGAAATCCAATCCTTAAGAGCCTCCAGTTAACGTTTTCAAACACGGTGCGATACCATCTTATACTCTTATACTGCTGCACTTTAAAGACCATCAGACAGAATCATTCTTTTTCAGGAACGGAAATGACCAAAAAAGTGAATGTTTCGAAAGGTCCCAATCTGAAGAGAGCAGGTTATCAGCCCTGAAGCCTGTATGTAACAAATCCCGGAGCCATAATCAATTATACAAATGGGCACAGCCACGGGACAAAGCCTCTTTCTTCCTCTCCCTATGTGACTTTGCTAAACAAACCCAATTCACGGAGAAGGGCAACTCAAAGCTGGACGGAAGACCTGTATCAGGTAACATTAATGCTGAGCTGTGATATGGTCCTTGTGGCTTGAAAGAGACGGGCATCCTTTGAAGAACACAATCCGGGCAGCCACAATGGTTGTAGTAAAAGGAGCCACTTCACTGAGTTTTTTTAGGATGGACCATCAGAGTATATCAGGATCCTCATCAGACTTTCCTTTTTATTCAGACCAATTCAAATGGTAATGGTCAAGAGCCCAACACAACGTCTCGGGGGATTGATTAAAAGCTTGAGTTTCCCGTTTACTTTTCCTCGACAAGGAAACAAAGGGATCTCCACCGGTTAAAAATAGAAGGCTGAAACAGTTCAGAATGCCTAAGTGCTCCCAGCACATTCCAGAACATTTCTAAACATAAAACAGTGCTTAATAGTCTCGTATTTATAGGGTGGATGCAGTAATGGACACCGCACATGATAGGAGCCCGTGAGTAAAGTATTTGCAGATTGCAAGAAAGTAGAATAAGGTGGCCAATACAAGGTGCCAGTTTGGACCCTTCAAACCAAGTCGTCAGTTTATTGTCCTGTGTATAGGGCCCTCCCAACAGCCTGTCTGACGGGCAGATTCGGGGAGATTAATTCGCCAGGCGACTAATCGCCTCTTCTGCGGGGCGACAATCTCCCTGAACTGCCTTCTTCCTGCTTTCCGCCTGCTTGAATGAGAAAACACCAGCGCAATGCACACGCGACGCTTCGATTTCAGAAGTCGTCCAAAGTTTCCTCGTGAGGCAATTACGGGCGACTTCAGAAAACGAATCGCTCCATGTGCCTGCCCCCAGGCAATTTACATTTTAGCTGGCGGAAGGCAGATCAGGGGAGAAAAGTCACTGTGAAGAAGAGGAGATTTGTTGCCTGGTGACTAATCTCCCCGAATCTGCCCGTGTGGCCAGACCCTTATGCAACTTCTGGGTTTTAATTGAGATCAGTTTTTATTACCCATTACTCAGTCCTATTTATCTCACGCACATATGTTCATACTATATACCCCCTCCTAAATACTAGAATACCCTGGGCACTTGCACTGCTAGCCAGCCATGCCTATATCTGCACTGTGACATTTGCTGCAATTACACAGCATGTGGCATTAATGACAAGCTTTCCAACAATCAAAATAGGCTTGAGATAAAGAAATGGCGGCAGGAAACTATAAGACACATTATATGAGACCGAAAGACTGGAAGACTACAAAGAAGGCAGCTTGGCTTTCTGTAAGTAAGTGTGAGCCATTCAGCACTGCATTTAGATAATTCTGTGCTTATCAGCAAATGTCTGAGAAAAGGCGACACAAAAAGCTAATAATGGATGGATGAGACTGGTGCAAACAAATTACAGAGACGCTCTTATCCTTGGATTTCCCAAAATAGCGCCCGGATTGATTTCTGGGAGAGCCCACAATCTGGCAGGGTGTGCCTACCCCAAACCAATGCTCAGCAAAGGTGATTAAAGAGAATTGTTGGAATAAGTTACATATTTGTTATTATTAAAATAACTGGAAGCTACCATAATTCTGTATAAAAAAACGAATTAAACAGAGCCCTGAGTGGCCATATTTATTATATTGGACATTACTGGTCTGCTGTGAGTACGGTAGTTACTAGTTCAGCTATGGCTCCCATACTCCACCGCTCACATGAGTATGCTAGGTGATACTGAGACACAGCAGGACTGTTAAGTCTCTTGGGTTATGTGTGTTGTGGGACAATGTTGCAGGGGGAAACACAGAACAGAATCCCCAAATGTGCATTTTTAAGGTTCCAATTCAAAGCTTGTGATCAAGAAGATGAACCGACCCTTCCGCCTTCAAGTTAGTGACTTAACAATGTGAAAAGTAAAAAGAAAAACACAGCAATCAATTGTGCATGTAATCCCCAGTCTCTCTGTTTCACCTCAAATGAACTGTTTATGCTTCTCTGAACTGCCGGGATTCCAGTTTGTCTCTTCTAGACAGTGGCATGGTTAAATAAAATCATGCATGAAGGCAGACAATATAATTACTGAATTAAAAAGAAAAAAAATCAAAGGCTCCCGTGTCAGACAAAGCAGTGGGAACATAGAGAGGCAGCACGGACAAGCCAGGCAATAGTGTTGTCATACCCTATTAAAGAGTCTTATGCAAGAGGAGATTCAAGCTGTTTAATGTCACGCAATTATGTTAGATCACAGTCAAAACATGACCTATAAATATTATTCCTCCCACGAAGAACATTAGCGTGTCTCCGTTTACATTTTGTTGCGATATCCTGCTGATAGATTGGATAAGATGTTATATAATTTGTTCTTTCACTTGAATGACAACATTTCACCTAACCAATTAGAAAGAAATATGGATTAAAACTGGACATACACGGGCATATTTAAGATGTCAATTTGGCTCCTTCAGACTTAATGGGAAGCTTATGAGCCTGTGTATCAGTTGGCCTGGCTTACAAATTCCGTCATGGCAAGGACAGTATCAGTTATTGGTGAGGTCCTCTCCTAAAGGCCTACACTGATGTTGATTGTTTGACCAGAGGCCTCAAGGTCAGCGTATCAATAAAAGATCTGTTTGCTTGGAAACCTTGCAGATCTTTACATCTAAAGCTGGCCATAGACGCAAAATCCGATCGTACAAATCCTTGATTTGTACTATTTTCGGACCGTGTGTGGAGTCCTGACATTTTACATCCTACGGATCGGACAGGTTAAAAGATTTCTGTCGGCTGCCGGTAATATCTCTGCGTGTATTGCCGATCGTACGATTTTCAGTGGGAGACTGTCACCTGCTTTGTCGGACATAACTTGCTGTCAGGGGCAGAACATCAGCTAATCTGTTCTTTTACTACTTTATTTGATCTGAATGGTTAGTGGCAGGTCAGGAGATGGGGAAGTCAGATCATTTCGGATTTTTGCGTCTATGGCCAGCTTAAGACCCCATCTAGTTCTTGGTGGGCCATTCCCTAGGTTTCCATCACACCTTTTTATTATTATTATTATTAACATGTATTTATATAGCGCCAACATATTGCGTAGCACTGTAAAGTAAACTACATCACATGAATTACATATATTGAATATATGGAGTAACAAACATCACAATCAATACAGGTACAAAAAGCTGAGGAAGGCCCTATGCATAGGCATACAGTCTAAAGGGAAGGGAGTAATACACAAGGTGTGGGAGTGGGCAAGATCGAAGTAAGTGGGTGAGAAATGTGGTATTGTATGTGGTGTTGCGTTTGGTAGTTAAGCAGAGTGAGGGTAGGCTTCTCGAAAGAAGTGCGTTTTCAGAGATTTTTTGAAAGCAGAAAGGTTGGGAGAAAGTCGGACAGACCATGGGAGAGCGTTCCAGAGGTGGGGTGCAGCCCTTGCAAAGTCTTGAATGCGAGCATGTGAGGAGGTAGTTGAGTAGCAGGTCAGTAGAGGAGCATAGTAAGCGAGCGGGTGAGTATATAGACGCGATATGATGAGAGAGTGAATAAGAATTTTGGCAGCGTCTTGGGTGATAAATGATGGTATTTTGGATATGTTCCTTAGGTGGAAGTGACATGATTTAATAAGTGACTGGATATGAGGAGTGAATGACAGGGCAGAATCTAGGATAACCCCAAGGCACCGGGCCTGGGGAGAGGGGGTGATAGTGGAATTGTTAATTATGATGGATACTTCGGGGATGTTACTGGTGTTAGTTGGAGGAAAGAGAACCATTTCAGTTTTAGAGAGATTTAATTTAAGGTAGCGTTGCGACATCCAGGTAGAGATAGCGGACAGGCAGGAGGAGACGCGAGTTAGGAGTTCTGGGTTGAGATCAGGAGATGAGAGATAGATCTGAGTATCGTCAGCATAGAGGTGGTAGTGGAAACCATACGAATTTATTAATTTGCCAAGGGAGGAAGTATAGAGGTAGAATAGTAATGGTCCCAGGACAGAGCCTTGAGGAACTCAAACATAAAGAGGTAGGGGAGAAGATGATACTCCATTGTAGGAGACACTGAAGGAACGATTGGTGATGTAAGAAGAGAACCAGGACAGGGCTGTGTCACGAAGGCCAAGCGACTGGAGGGACTGGAGGAGGAGAGGGTGATCTACAGTGTCAAATGCGGCTGAGAGATCAAGCAGTATTAGTAGTGAGAAATGATTGTTGGCTTTAGCGGTTAAAAGGTCATTAGTTAGTCGAGTCAGGGCAGTTTCCGTGGAGTGTTGTGGCTTAAAACCAGATTGTAGGGGGTCCAGTAGGTTATTGTCAGAGAGGAATGAGGTTAGTCGGTTGTAGACTAGGCGCTCAAGTAGTTTAGAGATGAAAGGTAGCAGAGAGATAGGTCGGAGGTTGTCAAGATTGGAGGGATCAAGAGAGGGTTTTTTCAGAATGGGGGTGACAAGAGCATGTTTTAGTTGAGAAGGAAACAGTCCAGTTGAGAGTGAAAGATTAAATAGGTGAGTTAAGGCTTTGATTAGACAAGGATTGGTATTGCGGAGAAGTTTTGAGGGAATTGGATCAAGCGGGCAGGTGGTAAGGTGAGAAGAGGCCAGAAGCTTTGAGACTTCCTCATCAGTGACAGGGGTGAAGGAGCACAGGAGAGACTGTGGAGGGAGGGTGGTGGAAGTCTAGGGGGGTTGAGTAGTGTAATGTCCCTTCTGATAGTGTCAATTTTGTTTTTGAAGTGCTCAGCAATATCTTGAGCAGAGACAGATGTGCATGGAGGGGGTGGAGAAGGGGAAAGGAGAGTGTTAAAGGTGGAGAAAAGTTGTGCTGGTTTTTTAGAAAGGGAGTTAATGAGTGAAGTAAAGTATGTTTGTTTGGCTTGGAAGAGGCTGGTGTTAAAGGAGCGCAGGGCCGATTTGTAGCTCCAAAAGTCTGATTCTGAACGGGATTTGCGCCAGCGACGCTCAAGTGCACGTGAATGTCTTTGGAGCGCTTTTGTATGAGCAGTATGCCAAGGTTGAAGTGGTTTGGGTCTAGAACGTTTAGTTTTTATAGGAGCAAGCTCATTTAGGGCAGTGGTGAGAGTACTATAGTAGACAGAGGTAGCCACATTAGGACATGAGATGGCTGAGATATTAGAGTGAAGAGAGTCAAAGGAAGAAGAGAGATGTGACACGTCTACAGCTTGCAAGTCACGGTAAGTACGTGTTTGGGGAATAGCAGGGGGTGAGGAGGGAGTTAGTGAGAGTTGAAATGTGACCATATTGTGATCAGAGAGGGGAAATGGTGAGTTAGTAAAATTGGAGGTTGAACAGAGTCTGGTAAATATGAGATCCAGAGCATTACCATTGGAGTGAGAGGGGGAGTCTGAGCACAAAGATAAGCCTAGGGAGGAGTTAGTGAAAGAAGTTTAGAGACAGAAGAGTTGTTAATGTTGTTAACGGGTATATTAAAGTCTCCTAATATGATGGATGGGATGTTAGATGAAAGAAAGTAAGGAAGCCAAGCAGCAAAGTTGTCCAGAAATTGTGCAGTTGGTCCTGGTGGTCGATATATAACAGCAATGCAGAGGGAAACAGGAGAAAAGAGCCTAATGCAGTGAGCCTCAAATTAGGAGAATGATAAAGAGGGAACAGGTGGAAGAACTTTAAAAGTATCATTTCTATATAAAGTATCATTTTTATAATCATGAGCTTCTTACAGGGCCCCGCAAACTCATGTATTTATGAATGGGCCTACTGGAATTATTGGATTATATTACAGTGTAGGCTAGCTTGTTTTGCTTTAGCTACCAAAGGCGTTACACCAACGGTGACAGAAACTATTGATGTTCATATAAACTGAAGATGGAGCAATTTATTTCTAGATAGTGTCTGACAACTAACAAGGCCACTCAGGGTTGGAAGGGCCTGCCAGAATACCACATGATCTGATTTTCTTCAGCCCTATCTTATTTGCACCATAAGTCTAATTAATACCTATTACATTTAGCACTAATTGTTTTGAGGGGGCATCGATGTAAGTTCTCTGGTGGGCCCTAGGAGGCCTGGTTTGACATTTGAGGTCGAAAGCTACATAAACGTATGGGATGTGGAATACTTGGGACATGGAATCTCCTATAAAAGGGATCTTTTTATTCTGTTTATCAACTTTGGCCAACTGGGTCTTTGACCAGGGTTATCAAACAACCCTGATGGTGTAGGCCAGGGGGTCCTCAATCTTTTTTTGACCTGTGAGCAACATTTAGATGTAAAAAGAGCTGGAAAGCAACACAAGCATGAATAAAGTTCCGGGGTGGTGCAAATTAAGTGATGTAATTGGCAATTTGGTAGCCCCTATGTGGACTGACAGCCTACAAGCAGCAGTACACTTGGTTTTTATACAACCAAAACAGGAATTCAAAAATAAGCACCTACTTTGAGGCCACTGGGAGCAACATCCAAGGGGTTGGTGAGCAACATGTTGCTCACGAGCCACTGGTTGGGGATCACTGGTGTAGGCTATATAAGAACAGAAACTATTTCTTTAGGGGCAGAACACAGCTGATCGAGGCCTCTCCCAAGGTCCTCAATAGGTTTGAAAGGATAAATGCAGACCTTGAAAGTTGTGTGTTGACAGCCATGGTCTATGATTTTATGTCTGTCTGGATTTCCCAACCATTCATTGATGTTGATCAAGGCCAGTGATGTCTGCCTGAAGGGCGCCTGTCTCAATTTCTAATGTAAACCAACAATAACTCAACTGGACCACATGGAAGTGCCTCAATATCCCTTTGGTGGCCTCAGCAATTAAAGATGAATACAAAGTACTCTTTTTCTAAGCAAAACTCATTGGCCCACAGTGAGGTACGTGGTCATGAAACCGCTCGCGTGAAGGTATTAACAGCCAACCGATCCCCCGATACCTTGGTGGGTGTGCTGAGCACCTAATCTGGGTGGCAGCTCCCCCTTTCCCAAACATCCCCAAGAACGTGTTATCTTTATAAACGTGCCTTTCTAAACTGTAAGTGGCAAGTTTCATCTGGCCGATGCACTTTTACTAGCTAGTAAAATCTAGTGATATCAATCACATTTGGGGCCTTTTCCCCTCCTTCTTAAGTTGGTGGAGACTGAGCAACGGAAGTGGAAGGTTAAACAAAAATGTTAAAGAAAGCATAATTGCATTCACAGTAATTAGAATGTAATGTAAGTGTTACTGTTGTTACTAAAAAAGACAATTAATCTAAATTCGGCTACGGCTTTGAGAATTCCTTTGCCTCGGCACAAGAACAACACAATGACAAACAGAATATTAGCTCATTAATGGGCACAAAATCAAGAACAATAAGCTGAAATTATACAGACAGTTCTCAGACTTACTTTAGGCTCTAGCAGAGGCCGCAGGTCATTCATTTCTCTTGCCAAGTTATAGATACATGTTTACTGTATATATCTTGAATTGGGGGGGCTGGAGGGCACCCACTTGGGCACAGGGAATTCAACTTACAAGGCAACCATGTTCATGAGCTTCAAGGCAACCATGTTTGGCACCCCCATTCTGCCCCATATATATTATAAAGAGGTATGGGACCTGTTATCCAGAGTGCTCAGAACCTGGGGCTTTCCGGAAAAAAGATATTTCCGTAATTTAGATCTTCATACCTTAAGTCTACTAAAAAATCATATAAACATTTAATAACTCCAGTAGGCTTGGTTCTGCTTCCAATAAGGATTAATCACATCTTAGTTTGGATCATGTACAAGGTACAGATATGGGATCCGTTATCCAGAAAGCTTTGAATTACAGAAAGGGCGTCACCCATACACTCCATTATAATCAAATAATCCTAATTTTCTAAAATTATTTCCTTTTACTCTGTCTGTAATAATAAAACAGTAGCTTGTACTTGACGTCAACTAAGATATAATTAATCCTTATTGGAAGCAAAACCAGTCTATTGGCTTTATTTAATGTTTATATGATTTTCTGGTAGACTTAAGGTATGAAGATTCAAATTACAGAAAGATCCGTTATTCGGAAAACCCCAGGTCCCGAGCATTCTGCATAACAGGTCCCATACCTAATACTATTACTATTTTATGATTACAGAGAAAAAGGAAATATTTTTTAAAAATCTGGATTGTTTGGATAAAATTTAGGCGCAAATTCACTAAGCGCCGAATCGCCGAACGCTAGCGTTAATTCGCTAGCGTTTGGCATTTTCGGTACTTCGCAAATTCACTAACGAACGCTGGCGTAAATTCGCTAGTGTTACTTCGCACACTTACGCCAGGCGAATTTTCGCTAGCGATGTAACTACGCAAATTCACTAACTTGCGCAGTGTACTGAACGCTACCTTTTACGCTAGACTTCCTTCGCCACCTCAGACCTGGCGAAGCGCAATCGAGTAGATAGGGATTGTTTCCAAAAAAGTCAAATTTTTTTCTAAGTCCCAAAAAACGCTGGCGTGTTTTCTACATGATGGGTGATAGGCTGAAAAAGATCGAAAAAAAATTTTGGGGCTCCCCTACTTCCCCCCTACATTTCCTGACTCATGGCAACTTACCTAGACAGTGGGCACATGTGTAGGGCAAAATAAAATTTATATTTGCTGATTTGAAGGTTTTCTAGGCATTTGTAGTGCAGATACGTGTTCCTCCATTGAAATTTGAATTTCGCGCCGTATGCAAATTAACCATCGCTAGCGAAACTTCGCTTCGCTTGGCGAATTAACGCTAGCACTACTTCGCAAACTAACGCTACCCCTGTGTGCAACTTCGGATTTTAGTGAATTTGCGGAGCGCTGGCGAAAATACGCCTGGCGAAGTGTGGCGAACTTCGCATCTTAGTGAATTTGCCCCTTAGTCTATAGGTGATAGTGTTTCTGTCATTCGGATTTCCGGATAACGGTTCCCATACCTGTATCTTTATTTAATATCCCATAACCCAGGGTATATACTCGTGTATAAGCCGACCCGTGTATAAGCCGAGGTACCTAATTTTACCTACAAAAACTGGGAAAACGTATTGACTTGCGTATAAGCCTAGACACAACTACAGCCCTGTCTCCCAGCAGCGCACATTCTGCCAAAGCGACCCCCCCAGCGATCAACTGGACTTCTTTGCAAAGCTGATGGTGACAGAGAATTGCCAAACGGATTACTGTGTGCATTGTCCCACTGTCTTGTAAATTCGAAAAACGGTCCGCACACACCAATATTGCAGTCGGGGATTGTGCCCCTTTTATTAATGCCACCAACAATAAAAATTCAACGTTTCGGGGGGACGCAGCCTCCCTTCTTCAGGATCCTGAAGAAGGGAGGCTGCGTCCCCCCGAAACGTTGAATTTTTATTGTTGGTGGCATTAATAAAAGGGGCACAATCCCCGACTGCAATATTGGTGTGTGCGGACCGTTTTTCGAATTTACAAGGCAATAAGGTGACCTGGCAAGGTCAACGGAGGACCTGCACCACTACGCAGAAAAAGTGGAAGGAGGTGTGCGGTAATAGAAAATTTCATTGTCCCACTGTCCCACTACCATCTGCAGAGGGTGCTGTTTGATATTGCCATCACTGTTAATCTTTTGTATAACCAACAGAGGGCGCTGTGTGATATTGCAGTCACTGTTATTCTTTCATATAACCAACAGAGGGCACTGTTTGATATTGCCATCACTGTTAATCTTTTGTATAACCAACAGAGGGCGCTGTGTGATATTGCAGTCACTGTTAATCTTTCATATAACCAACAGAGGGCGCTGTGTGATATTGCAGTCCCGGTTATTCTTTTATACAACCAACGGATGGCACTGTGTGATATTGCAGTCCCTGTTATTCTTTCATACAACCAACAGATGGTGCTGTGTGATATTGCAGTCTCTGTTATTCTTTCATACAACCAACAGATGGCACTGTGTGATATTGCAGTCTCTGTTATTCTTTCATACAACCAACAGATGGTGCTGTGTGATATTGCAGTCCCTGTTATTCTTTCATACAACCAACAGATGGCGCTGTGTGATATTGCAGTCACTGTTAATCTTTCATATAACCAACAGAGGGCGCACTGTTATTCTTTCATATAACCAACAGAGGGCATTGTGGGATATTGCAGTCTCTCCCCAAGTCAACTGTTGGTATAGGAATGATTAAAAGTGACTGCAATCTCAGCTACTCGGGTCGGGTACCGCTGACCCGCGTATAAGCCGAGGTAGACTTTTTCAGCACATTTTGGATGCTGAAAAACTCGGCTTATACGCGGGTATATACGGTAATCTGGAAGGCAGCTGAACATGGCAGGGCAGAGGAAAACAATGTTATAAGGTTAATAAGAGCAGACAACTTTGATCAGACAAGGGCAAGTCTCTATTCTTGCCATCTGGCACGGTATCATGTTAAGATTTAAACGGACAACAGAAGCAGCTAACTCACAGCATTGCAAGCTAATAAAAAACACTGGAAATGCAAGAAATGGGATCAAGCCAGAACTGCACTGTGGGAATCCCGAGGAGCGTCCTCAGTTTCCCGCTTGCACAAGTACCCAAACCCAAGTACAGGCAGTCTATGCTTAGGGACACTATGTATGTGTAGAAGGTTTATCTTCCCTTTATTTTTAATATATATTTTTATCTTTTTGAATTCCTCTATACGAAAGGGGCTTCTGCTTCAGACAAGATGTTCTCTGTTGACTTAAGAGGTCTCCCCTGGTGGCCATAAGAATTCAATATCCACTAATGCAAACAGTATGGCAGCTCCATCTCAATGGGATATATATGGAGGTAGCTATGGAATGTCCTGTTCACATGTAAGCCTTAAACTTTTTTTATGTTATTGAGTATTTAAAGCGTGGTTTTTACAGTTTTATTTGGTTGCTGAGTGGCTTTTGAGGATCAGATGCCTTTTTATATGACAGCCCTTATTTTACTGTTTATTGCACACTAAGGGGCACATTTATCAAGGGTCAATGTGAAAATTCGAATTTTCTAATTCGAATTTTCAAGTTCTTTTGGCCAAAGCTGTGAAATTCGACTAGGGAATTGTTAAAATTCAATTTGAGTTTTTTTTAAAAAATCAAATTCAATTTTTTTCTAAATGTATCATGTGAGAATTCACTTGATGAAAGGGCTTGACCCCGAAACGTTTGCTGGGATCTCACCAAGATAAAAATGAAAACAGAAGCATTGAAGTGAATGTGCCATTGGTTTCTATTTTTGTGAGAATTCAAATTCGACTTTGAGACTTTAAGAATTCAAATTTGACTATTCACCACCTTAAACCTGCCAAAAGGCTGTTTTAGCCCATGGGGGACGTCCTGGGATCAATTTAGGAGTTGTTTGCAGCCTTCCTGAAAATCGAGGGTTTTTTTCAGAGAAGAAACTCAAACTGAATTCGAATCGAGGTTGGGGGTCGATCCCATTCACCCGAGTTTGAAAAATTCTAATTTTTCACAAATTGCAGTTGGTCGAATTTTGGTATCATTTTGAGTTCATGGGAGTTTAAAAAAACTCCCATGAACTCTAAATTCGACCCTTGACAAATCTGCCCCCCTGGGTCACACATGTGTTATGCTTCGGAGGAATAGGCTGGGCCAAAGACCGAGTCCGCAGCTTGTTGGCCCGTGTGTGGGGCCATCCGATGGGCTTCCCTGATGGATATCTGGCCGAAAGTCGGCCATATCTCAATCGGGCAGGTTAAAAAATCCCGTCGGATTTGCGTTTCTGGGTGGTACCGTGATCTGACCGCCCGTATCGGATGCATTATAATATGATCGTTGGGCCCTAGGGCCCACGGTCGGATCAGCCCAGTATTGCTCACCTTAATGTGGGCATATCAGGGAGAAATCCGCTCGTTTGGTGACATCGCCAAATGAGCGGATGTCTATGGCCACCATAAAGCTAAGTCGGGGTGATTAAATGGGTCAGCTGTCATTGAAGATAAATACAGATAAATAAATACTATGTTCATCCTTGGTTTGACTTGGCCTTTAATATTGCTACAGTTTTCCAAATTTGATACTGATCAGTATAACAATCTTTGAGATACTAAGGAAGATGCAGCATTTTTCATGGTACATATCCCCCTGCGACTTTTATCCTCTGTGACCTCCCTTGCCCCCAAACACTAAGTGGAATTGGCACCAAAAGTTAAAGACTTGACTTCTGCTAAGCTCTGCGGGTCACAGGTCAGGCAAAATGAGAGCCATGTAAAATCAACAAAGCGCCTCACTTCTCTTTAATGCCTAAAACATGGGCCTGGCAGATGGCAATGCTACAGATGTTACTGAACTACAACTGACAGTTTTAGTCGCACATCCTAAAGAGGGCCCCCATTTCCAGCTGGACTGTTGCTGGGTTGACTGCCCCCTTTGCCTGTTGAATATATGATCTTTTTCCGATGAGGGCGACCACTAGGAATGCCTGTAGGCTGCTGCAGAGGTGGCACATTCTCGGATCCCTGAGGAAGTAAGTCCCCACTTGCTATGGGAATGTGGTGCTGTGGGGCGACAGAGTCCCGTTTCAGAGTAATGGGAAAACATGTCCGCGTGCAATAGGATAGGGGGGCCGTTACTCTTGAGCATGACTGGTACAGCTAAAAATGATATCAGGAGAAGGATGGATGCTGTCTGCACTTATACATATCAGAATTCCACGGATTAGTGCGAAATGCGCAGTAGCTGAGGAAGACCAAAAAGCCTCCTGGGGTCATGCCCTTTAAACCACGGTTACACTCTATCAAGGCATCACCTAATTTCGCTCCAGCAACAGATATTTTACATTTAGCCCATCAGAGCGATCCAATTGGGTGTCTGTGTATGGAACACAACAGGGAGGGAGAGACGGCAGCCATTGTATATTGTATTGCTTTTATTCATCTAGTCCACGGCTGTTCAATTGGAGGATAGTGGCCCTCAAAGATATTTTTATGGCCTCCAGCATGCCTGAAGGTGGCCATACAAGGTCAGATAAAAGCTGCAGAAAGAGTCGGCAGTTTATTGGCCCTCTGACGGGCTTCCCTAATAGATATCTGGCCAAAAGTCGGCCAGATGTCATCGGGCAGGGCTAAAAATCCCGTCAGATCACAGACCACATCTGCTCGTTCATGTGGTCTCACGATCCGAACACCTGTACTCCTTGCATTATCGTTGGACCCTATGTGAGCATATTGGGGGAGAGATTGGCCAAACGAGCAGATCTCTCTGTGGGTGGCCACCATATAATATCTGTATGACATCATTGTTTTTTAATAATCCACCATATAGACCCATATTAGCGGATAATTGGCCCATGGCCAGTCAAAAGGTCATATCTAATTTACCCAAAAACAGGTTGTTTTTTTTTGCATAAAGAATGTAATTCTAAGTAACTTTCTAACATACATTCATGTTTAAATGTTATTGCAACGGAAAGCAGCAATCGTTGCTTTCTCTTTTCTGGTTCGGACTCTTGCAACGGTGTAGGGGAAGACAATTTTTTCCAAGTCTATTAATCAGCTGATTCTGCAACAGTGTTTGGGAGTCAGAATCAGCAGTGCGGAGAAGATAGACACAGCTTTTAGCAGCTCTGTACAACAGAAGGACACATCAAATCTTATTTGCAGTGAAGATCTTCTAACTATTTCACCAAGGAGGTTCTGAGTAATTTCATATATCATAGTACTGGAGCTGATAATGCAGCCCTGCACAGGCATTCCAGAAATGGAGAGTTATCAAGGGTAGCAGGGCACGAGGCTTGGGAACTCACAGCAAATATGCAAAGGAAATGATATGCAAAGTGAAGGGAGAGATTGCACAGGGCATGGTGTTGTGTACAGGAATCCCAGCAATTTGCTGAATATTAAAGCACTAGGTTTGTTACATTCACAGCTAGTGATGGGCAAATTTGGCAGTTGGGAAAATCTAACATTTTACCCTTTAGCCAAGACTTGAATATTCATTTAAAGAGATGCAGTGCTCCCTATTCTGTTAGAAGGTTGGATATCTTGAGCAGTGCTCCATATTCTGCTTGGGTGCAGAGATGACACCTACACCCACAATTGGTGGACCAATTAGCAACAAAGGAGGACCAATCACCATCAACCAATCAATCAAAGCTCCCTTTTACTGGGTCTTTTGTACAGTCTGAAAAGCAGTATAGAGAGTGGCCAGAATTAGCACAATGCACCGTGATACTATTGGCCAGCTAACATGTGCCTGTCTCTTACTCTCTTACTCTCTTCCAAACTAATGTGAGCACATTCCAGAGATATTTCTGTCCTTGTACAGAGCTTTTTTCACCCCTGAAGTCAACGATTCTACATTTGCTCCTTGATACTGGATACTCTGGAGCCTTATCAGTACAATACAATGTAAATAATAAGAACACAATACATTTCTGAGTCAGACATAACTGGACTCCTCAAGGTGGAAAACTATGCATTGCAAAAATTTCCATTAAATAGCTAATAAAGAATAAATCTTATCATTGGAAGAGTTAGGGGGTGGAAAAACTGCATAAAGCCAGAGATGGACATCTTTGCTGAAAGTCTACCTACTCTATGTAACCACCCATTACCTGCCTATTCCGTACCACTCTCCACCCACCTTGGCACACCTTCTTGAGCAAGTGTGGGGGACCATCAGAGAAGCTGATTTAAGGTGGCCATACATAGGCAGTTTTAAGATGCCAATTCGAGTCCTTTAGACCGACACAACAGCTTGTGTGCCCATGTACTGTATGGGGCCTTCAGACGGACCTTCTTAACCAATATCAACCAGTATGGCCTCCTATACTCTAACAGAATCTCTGAACCAAGTTAGAAATAAGGAATAAAGTATCTCTAATGTAATATAACATCATTACAAATCACTGCAAAGCCTCATGAGAAATAATAACCATATACCTCTCAGATGAATTATAATACCCTCAATAGTTTAAATTAGTAGGTGCATAAAAGATTCACAATACACAAGGTTTGATTAAACATGTCGCACAATTGTCATCACTAAGCACAAATTAGAACTGATGACATCACTCACACCATTAACAAGTTTTACAAGACATTCAGGGTTTGTGTATTTATTTACACAGTATATATATATATATATATATATATAGTATACATTTATTTTGGGGGGCATATTGTATACAGTCCTGTGTACGCCCAGAAAACATACTATAAAGTGAACACTGTGTTGCAAATGCAGGTATCGATGGCTCATTCGTTTTTCTTCATCAAAAATGAAGCAAAATAGGCTATTTCAGGAATTCAACACGTGTAAAATGAAGTTCCATGTATCAACACCGCTACCCTCCCTTGTAATATGGAACTGTTGAATGAGTTTAGATTTCGGCCTCCTTCACAAGCCATTTTTGTTGCTGAAATGAGGGGATGGGGGCAGCTGAACATGCACAGAGCAGGTGTGAAGAGACAGCTAGATGTTTAACATTGGTGACCCTTCCCTGATCAGTATGAGGGTGGCCTATGCATCAGCTGTGAAAACACAGCATGAATAAGAAAAATACTTCTACCTTATTTATGCTCTGAGAATGTATTAATATGGGAGAAATTCACAGGATCTGTATTAAATAAACCCAAAAGCCATGCTAGCGATGACAGAATTTTGCAACAATCTCGCTTGCATGTCTAGAAAGGTGACCACAAGATTAAAATAAAAAATATTAAAAAGTAATGATAAGTAATTAAGAATAACACATCAGATGGCTGGCAAAATACCTCCATATAAAACAAAAAAGACTTTTCTCTGTTTTTAGAAAGATGGGGGTAAATATGGGCCATACCAAAATTCTCCATTTAAAGGAAAACTATACCCCCCAAACAATGTAGCTCTCTATTAAAAGATACTGAGTAAAACAGCTCATATGTAAAACCCTGCTTCATGTAAATAAACCATTATCATAAAAATATACTTTTTTAGTAGTATGTGCCATTGGGTAATCATAAATAGAAAATTGCCATTTTAAAAAATAAGGGCCGCCCCCTGAGATCGTAAGATTCACTGTGCACACATACAAACCACATGTAAGGTCACATGAGCCAATTAACAGACAGAGTTCTGCCTTTTGCTTCCTCACTTCTTCCTGTTACAGTTAGAGTTGTAGTATTTCTGGTCAGGTGATCTCTGAGGCAGCACAGATAGAGTCACGAAATGGTGGTTCAAGGCAAGAGATGTAAAAGGGCAATATTTATGTAAATATATATTCCAGTTTGGTAAGATTCTTTAATATGTCATTCAATTTGATATAAACTATCTGTTGCTTAAGTATTCATTTTGGGGGTATAGTTTTCCTTTAATTACACACCAAAAGGAACACAGGTGGCTTCCGACCCTTGACTGCATTATAATGTTATCATTTACATTGCCTTAAATATCTGGTAAATAAAGTCCATCATGGTCAACACTGTAGAAAAGCCTCATTCTTTCATCACCCACCCCATCCTGTAAACCAGCTGCCAAGCGTTACAGGGCCAAAAAAATGTCCTTCTTGAGACCAAACTGACAGATGTATAACACCTTGAATCATCAGTCAAGATTATTTGATTGTTGCATAGGGCATCAATATGCTATTAGTTAACAAAATGCATACTCATAAAGCCATGCTAAGGATGAGTAAGTAGGAGTCTCAAGGATTTAATGGACAAAGACTATCCATGAATTCCATTTGGTTATACTGGTGGAACTTCTGTCACATCATTAGAAAGGTGGTTGTCAGAGAATGAGTGTGATATGACATTGAGTTCTAAATTAGGTGTGCTGTTTTGGAAACATTCAAGTATAGTATGGCCCTTACAGCTAGGCTTTTGAGAAACCATTGAGGACAACATTATTGGACAGAATTGAAGGGTTCCTCTATGCAAAAAAGAAAAATAGACAACAAATGACACAAATGTTTTGCCTGCAGGTATGAGCTTGAGGACAACCGCACCTGGGAGTGGCAACAATTAAAAATGTTTAAAATGTTAATTGTACATATTGACTTATGACCTGCCATCAACACTATTAGGTATCAGGAGAAGAAGTTAAGGTTGCAAAAAGACAAGTCCATCAAGTCCAATGCCTCACTCCTGCAAGTTTTATTTAGAATATACAATCTCTATTAAAAAACAAATTAACAGAAGATAAAGCCATGAAAACATCGGAAAGAACTTAAAGTCAGGTGCAAATTCTCCCTATGTCAGGCTTCTTTAGGTATGATGTTTATCAAATGGGAGGAGGGAGATAAATCATGTCATCTCTTTAACTTCAAAGAGCATCTTGATCTACAAGAAGTAGATGAAAGAACAACTTTGATTTGTCTCTTTCCATCCTTCAGAATGACAGAAGCCTAACCTCTCTACTCATCTCCACTCCAAGGTACTATATATCAATGAGATGTGGTCTCATTAGCAGTTCCAGCTATTGATTCAATTAATTCTAAAGCAGGGACTGGGAAAAAAACATGGCCCTGGCTTTTCTTCTCTTGAAAGAATTACCCTCATTAACAGAATTATTCGTATTTCACTTTGTTTGTATTACATTTGCTAGGTATACATATTAGCTATGCATGATAATAAATGTAATAATTAGCTAGCCTTCCTAACTTTTACTTTATATTTTTTTATATTCCACTTCCCCCAATCCAAATTACTAACATACAAAAATTGAGAGTTCTGCAGGAAAGATTGTATGAGACCAGTCAAACGCTGAAAGTGTTAAATCCCTCACCAACAGAAAAGCACAAAGTCTTGGCTTTGACTCTGCAGCCATCTGTCCTTCTGTCAGCCAATCGATCCTGTTGTCTTACATCTTTCAAAGTACGTTATGGTTTAAATCCTGTTGATTGGCATCTGCATAAGGTGCTGAGGGTTCCATCCTTCAAGGAGTAATGCACATACCTCCAATAAGGGCAATATTCAAAGAGTTCTAATTGTGCCCAACTGGATTTGCCATCATTGTTGTATGTTTATGCATTAAGCAAATTATGGAAAATAATACAAGTGGTAAACAGGCTAAAACAACATTTATTCCTTCAGGGCTGTCCATAGTGTTGACCAGTCATGGAGCAAATAATCCAGTTGTGGGGGGCTGTTGGGAGTGGGTGAAACAGCAGCTGAAGGGTGCATGTTATGTAGCCCCATTGTTACAAATTGATGCCACCTTGCTTTCCTATATACATTATTCCACAGTTACAACCCCACCAATGAGTACTGCTTTTATGGGAACTAAAATGTAGTGGGGCCCAAGGCAGTTGCTTGGACAACCATGTGTACTATTGAGTTGTGGTTGCATCTCATACATAAATCTGCCTAATACAAAAAGTGTTGTTATGTCGGGAGAAAAAAAATGAGTATCCAGAGATTAGGGCGGTCTGGCGGAATTTGCTGTTTCTACAGCTGGCGTTTCCCTTAGCCTCCTCCACAGGGAGACCGGCCTCATAGCTTAGATCTGTAACCTCAATGGTCCTCCTCAATCATTCCTCTTGATTGCTTTGCTGTAATGTGAAGGAGCTTGCAACCCCCATGTTCACATTTTTCCCTCATTAGTTTAGTGACCTTTCTGATGTTTTCACTTTTTTTTTCCTGGTAACCAAGGGGATGTTACTATACATTATTCCTTAGAAGCCTGTCAGATGCCTCAGTTAGTACGGCGCAACTTAAAGAACAAATGAAGCGTGAAATGCATGTTAATGGATTGATCAGCTATGTGCAATATATCTAATAGAATGAAATAAGCTGTAAGAACCCAGTCAACAGTCATTAACCAAACATCAGCTGCCATGCACAGGAATATTACAAATTACATTTTTATGAACAACCTACTTTATGTTGTGTGTATGTGCAACCAACTTTTTGGTTGGCAGGGATGTTTGGTTGGCAGGCAGGGATGTTTGGTTGGCAGGCAGGGATACAGCTAATCTTGTAGCCGGAAACATCAAATGGCTAGACCAACCTGAAGCCAGAGAGAGAAAATCAATCAAGCCACTATAATTCTCCCATCACAGATGGTTAAAGGGCAACTCCACAAAAACATAACTTAAGCTTTTTGAAAAGTAAACATAGTTTCAAGTAACTTTGCAATATACAGCAATTCAAAAATATGCAGAATTTTCATGATTGAAAAGTTCCCTAAGCCTAGCCTCCTGTTCTTCTGCTGATCTGTCTGACTACTTTGCTGAGCTGGCTGACTACTGTTACTTTGTATCAGCATCCATTTGTCCTTAGCCTGCACCCTCCAAACCCCACAATTCCCTGCACACGTTTCAATAAGGAATGGAACATCATAGTGCAATGCATTGTGGGTTATGTAGTTCCTGCATGCTGTCTGTAAGCTGTGGGGAAGTTTGTAACATCAGTGTCTAGTCCCTCCTTCCCTACCAGGATTTCAAATAATGCAGAAAGAGAAGAACTGTTATAAACAGCTGGATTTCAGCATAAAAAACAGCATTTATTCATGCTTTTTGAAGAAACAGGTAACTCTGATGGGTATATTAGGGGTTTCTGAGTTATGTGGGCCTCTTTATCAAATTTTGGTTTGGAAGCCAGAGTTCCCCGACCAATGACACACGAGGAAATTAGTCACCCCACAATTAATCTCCTCTAGTATGGGTGACTAATCTTTTCCAAATGCTTTTCCGCTGGTAATATTGTAAATCGCCGGTGGGAGAACATATACAAGTTGCTAAGGCTTCCCAAAGTTGCTGGAAGTTGCCTCACAAGGAAACTTTGGGCAACTTGGGAAAGATGAAACTATTTGTATGTTTAGGGTAAGACCACACAGGGCGTTTTGGGGAGATTTGTTCGCCTGGCGACTAATCGCCTCGTTTTTGCGGCGACCAATCTCCCCAAACGCCTTCCCTGAATATGCGCTGGCTAAAATGAAAAAACGCTGGCGCTAATCACACGTGGCAGTTCGTTTTCCGAGTCGCCCGAAGTTGCCTCACGAGGAAACTTCCGGGCGACTTCGAAAAACGAATCGCCGCGTGTGATTAGTGCCGACGTTTTTTTTTTTTTTTCATTTTAGCGGTCACCAGCAATTTACATTAATGCCAGTGGGAGTTGGAGGAAATTAGTCTCCCGTGCTAGAGGAGTGGCAGGTCCCTAAAGGACTGAGACAACTGACAAGTACAATAGAAATATCAACAAAATGTACTTTTGTTTCTGTTCAACTTTTAGGGACAGGTCAAACAGGCAGATTCGGGGAGATTAGTCGCCCGGCGACAAATCTCTTCTTCGGGTCGACTAATCTCCCTGAACTGGCTCCTCTGCCTTCCCGCCGCCTAAAATGTGAATTGCCGGCTGGATGGCACTCGGAGCGATTCATTTTCCGTAGCCGCCCTGAAGTTGCCAGTGGAAGGCAGTTCGGGGAGATTAGTCGCCCTGAAGAAGAGGAGATTTGTCGCCGGGCGACTAATCTTCCCGAATCTGCCTGTGTGCCCTGACCCTTAAGAGGCAACACTGCTGTGCCTGCACAATGCTGCAGTATTTTGGTCTAATTCATCTCAATGCCAGTCTGCAGCACTGCAAGCTAATCAGACAATATTGGGTGCATATAAAATTCTTCCGTAGGGTTCTTGGCTATCAGCATACAATTGTATGTGAATTTTACTAACACAAATACAGAATTAGCACACAAATAGCTACCAATCACCTAATCTCTTTGATTAGTCTAGGGCAATTACAATAATTAAAATTATTTAATTGGTAACAGAGGGACATATTTATAAAGATGTTTAAAACAAAGTGTTGATTTATCCAAATATTACCACTTTAACACCATGGTTGCATAAAAACAAACAGTAATACCCTGAATAAATATTTCATGCAAATGTGTAGCGGATTATAAAATTCCGAAATAAAATGTTATTATCCTGAAAAAAAAATCATGTACCAGCGCTGAATGACACTTTTTCTTGCTACATTTTTCCAGATTGAGTTATGCTATGTCTCAGGTGCTGTTACATAACGGCGTAATTTGGCGCCATTTGGCATGGATTATAATACACATCTATATAAATAAGACAATAAACTCTTTTTGTAATGGATTATTTCTGCGATCGCATTGCATGGCGTCATTTCATGTATGAACAATAACTGAGCTTGAGAAACACGCCATCTTTATTACACAATTTTAACACCTTTTTTAATATATGTAAAAGATTTTACACCGCTTTGTACATTTGATGTGCACCAATTTCATCAAATGAGCCCATTTCAGAGTGTTTTTCCTCCACGGTAACATCATTACATATCGGAGCTACAAAAGTTTCTTTTATGATGACATTTTTAAGCACAAAGGTCTTTTTGAAAATATTATTAACCAACCGAGTATTTTTACATAAATAGTGTGTGCTGTTCTTGAAATCTGTGCTTCTGGCCGTGTCCTAAACAAATATCCATAAAATATTAAGGGGGAAAAATTATGTTTTCTGTTAAAAAGTGAACATCAAACTCATAAGTGATCTTTCAGAAATAATTAGTCCATATGGTCTGTGCTTTCGGGCTCTTACACACCGGCGTTTTTTCCTACGCTCCCCTGTGTTGCGCTTTCCTCCATTCAGCCACAGGGGAACGCAGGAGTAGACGCACTCAATTATTGTGAATGGGGCTTTACTCACACAGACGCATGTATGGGCCGAACGCATGTGAAATGCAACATGCTGAGTCCTACCTGCGTTTGGCACTTACATGCGTACAGCCCCCTTCACAATAATTGAGCGCATTGCGTCTACTCCTGCGCTCCCCTGCGGCTGAATGGAAGAAAGTGCAGCGCTGTGGAGCGCAAGAAAAAACGCCCGTGTGTAAAAGCCCTTAACCAGGGTGCAGAGCTGCCTTTGATGGGGTGGGGGGGGAGCAAGGGCATCACAGAGGAACAGCTGTTTTTAGGAAGGCTATAACGGCAGCCAAAGTGGCCGTAATAATAAAACAATTCCTTGTATGTTCTATGAGAAGTGTGCTTGGTATTATGGGAAATGGAGCACTAGCTGAAGAAGAGAGCAGAATACTTACAGGTATGGGATCCGTTATCCGGAAACCCGTTATCCAGAAAGCTCCAAATTACAGAAAGGCCTTCTCCCATTCTCCATTTTATCCAAATTTTTAAAAATGATTTCCTTTTTCTGTGTAATAATAAAACAGTAGCTTGTACTTGATCCCAACTAAGATGTAATTAATCCTTATTGGAAGCAAAACCAGCCTATTGGGTTTATTTCATGTTTACATGATTTTCTAGTAGACTTAAGGTATGAAGATCCAAATTACGAAAATACATGTTATCCGGAAAGCCCTGGGTCCCAGGCATTCTGGATAATAAGTCCCATACCTGTACTTGATCCCAACTAAGATGTAATTAATCCTTATTGGAAGCAAAACCAGCCTATTGGGGTTATTTAATGTTTACATGATTTTCTAGTAGACTTAAAGCGTGAAGATCCAAATAACAGAAAGATCCATTTTCCGGAAAACTACAGGTCCCGAGCATTCTGGATAACAGGTCCCATTCCTGTACAAAATAACTTCAGTGGTGCACGGAGTCATAACCAACAGTGCAAAAGGCAGACAAATACCCATAATTCTCCAAAAACCTAAAAATGTGTAATTAACGTGTAGTGTAAAGTTATCATCTGAAATCACATTTTCTTCTGTTATGCAGAAGTGTATTTTCTGCTTACAGTCAGTTTTTTTTAATAATTAAGTTGAATTGCGTTTGTGGCGGAAAGAAAATACATAACCACATAATCCTTTGTAAAAAAAATACAGATTAATAAATCAAGGTAGGGTTGAATTATGTATACAGGTATGCTGTTCTATAAAGGACTCTGCAAATAACCATTCTTCCTTGGGGCACCATCTGACGCAAAATGCGCTATTTAATTGAAGTCCCATTACTGCAGTGTTGAACAATGGCAGCCCACTCTCTATCCCCTGTAGGCACTGGGACCTGCCAAATGTTTACTGACAGACTAAGGGCCACGTTCAGCCACAGAATATTGTTTGAATGAATCTGTCATCGCAGCCCTGTTGTACCTGTCATTACAGTCTGATTCCCACCTCATCGAGGAGCGAGCCGCCGGTGTCAGCCAGTTCAATCTTTTTAACCAGCTACTTTTACAGACGATCACGGAAGGTCACAATCATTGGCTCGGCGATTATTATCCGAACAAGGACCTTCTCTGTCTGAACTGTCAGATTTTAGTCCCCCCTTCCCTCCATTAAGTATGCATTTATGTGCTTGCCATTTTTTATAAAGCCAATAATCCTGGGATCATACAATAGCATGAAACCTGAATAAACTTTAGAAAACATTTCAGTTGGGAAAGCAAACTGCTGAAGAACAACATGGCTGGCTCCCTTGGCAGAGAATGGAAAAATACTAAACCTTCATTACAACCTGGATATGGCATGACAGGGGCAGCGTCCATCTAACAGGCCCCTCCCAACAAAACCAAGCTTCGCTCCCCTTTCCTAAAATAACAAACTAACCACATCTTTACCATTAAATCACATAAATAACGACCAAAATAAACCAAAAGCGTTAAGTGTAACATAGTAAGTTAGGTTGAAAAAAAAACAACATCCCTCAAGTTTAACCTTTTAATTCTATTATAACCTGCCTAACTGCCAGTTGATCCAGAGGAAGGTGAAAAAAACCCTTTGATTGAAGCCTCTCCAATTTGCCTCAGAGGGGGAAAAAAATTCCTTCCTGACTCAATGCAGATGCAATGGGACCAGTCCCTGGATCAACTTGTACTATGAACAATCTCCCATATCCCTGTATTCTCTGAGTGTAGGCAGGGATGGGCGAATTTGACCCGTTTCGTTTCGCCAAAAATTCACCGCCGGCGAAATGTCGCAGACGCCCATTAAAGTCTATGGGCGTCAAAAAAAAATTTGTCAACGAAATTATTTTGTTGTGTGTCTTTTTTGTTGCTGCATGTCTCCATACAAGTCTATGGGCGTCATTTTTTCGGCGAAACAAGGCAAAAAAATTCGCCCATCCCTAAGTGTAGAGCAATGTACCATCGCATTTATCAAATATTAACTTACTTAACATCTAATAGACACTGAAGGCTGCAAATGATTGTACCCAATAGAAGGGGCCCGCCTGCTGTCCTTCCTAGGTGTGGCTTTCCTCCGTAACTCATGCCCCTTCCATCGGTCCCCTTCCATCACTTTGGCCCCAGGTCTAACCCCTGTTACGCCCTACACTTTCACGACTCCTCCCTTAGGGGAGTCCCTCCTGCTGTGACATTATGCTAACTCTCACCCCTTACCCAACTACTCCTTTATTCTGGGGAGGGCGGGAGCTGTTGAAGGTAAAAGAGCATGCTCCCTTCACTTCCTTCCCTTTTTTTAACCCCTCGTTTCTCCACCCATCCCAATAGCAGCCCAGGAACTAGGGATGCAACGAATCCAGGATTCATTTTGGGATTCAGCCAGGATTAGGCCTTTTTCAGTGGGATACAGATTCGAGCAATCCTTCTGCCCGGCCGAATCAAACCCTAATTTGCCTACGTAAATTAGGGGTAGGGAGGGAAATGGTTTTTTTGTCACAAAACAAGGAAGTAAAAAATATTTCCCTTTCCCACCCCTCATTTGCATATGTAAATTAGGATTCGGATTTGGTTTGGTATTCAGCTGAATCTTTTGTGAAGGATTCAGGGGTTCAGCCGAATCCAATATAGTGTATTCAGTGCATCCCTAATAGGAACTACAACGCCCATAATCCCTAACCTCCTCTTCCGGTTCCCTCATTCCTAGCCCTGTCATGGCCGTAGTTCCCAGTTCCTGGCTCACTCCCCCGGGCATTCTGGACAAGGGGAGATTTTTAACTCTGAATCTGGCCCCAGTCAGCAAATAGATTTTAGTGTAGTGCTGTGAAATTCCAGTAAAAAAAACTCGAGCCCTAAGAGGCTGGAGGGTCTCATAACTACTACAGCAAGTTTGGCCTCTCCTCTTGCAACAAACATGGTGGCTTCTCTGTTGTTTTATTGTAAGAAAGGGCTGTGGCATTTGCAGATTAACAGGTATTATCATGCGTGTGGGTGTTCTGCCTCAGCTTTTATAGACTCTCAGGCTTAGTTTTATTTACCAGGAAGCTAATTGCGTGAATGTGAGGACAAATCTTTCTCGAGACCGGCATTCAATCATTCTAACCCAGTCACTAATCCACTATATAAATAAAAGGGGGGAATATCCCAGTTAATCATTAAAAAAAAAAAAACAACACCGTCTAAGTTTCCTAAATCATTTTACCACACATGGCGTTCCTTGCATCTAGGCCTGTCTGGTTCATTGACAAATTCATTTATACCATGTGACTCATGCAAACTGAAGGAAGGCTAAATGGGGTGTTTTATGTGAGGAGTTGCTCATATCTAGCCATGTTTTGGCTTTGCTTATTCAGTTGCACCATGTGACACGTTGAAACGGACTGATGGGTAAGTAGGTGGAGCCTAAAACAAGCAGGATATGTGAGGAGTTCCTCATTTCTAGCCATGTTTTGGCTTTGCTCATTTGGTTGCACCACGTGACACATTAACATGACATTTATCATTTTGCCATAAAAGCATTTGCCCAATGCTTTTACATTACCTAACTGATCCCACGTGTTCCTCTATGAGGGGGCTGCCATATATGTGCAGCAGTTGAAATGACCTAATACATTGCACCTTCCTATTCCCCCTAGTCCAGAAACTCATGTGTTTATGCACGGCATGTGTTAAAACATAACTTTTAATAAATACCATTAAAATAGGTGGAGGTCCATACCTCCCAACTGTCCCTCTTTTGACAGCTCAACCCGCAGTCCCTCATTTGTACTGGAAAGTCCCTCTTTTCTCTGCACTGAACAGCCAGAAAAAAAAACAAAGTTTCTCACTTAATTGGCTTTTAGCAGAGAGCCCAGAACAGCTAACAGGTGCAAATAAGATACTTTGTAACAATTTTGAGACAAAAAAAAAAACAGTTTAGATAAGGAGAAATATTTTCAAACTTTCATAACCTGCCAAATTTTGTAAAATGAGCATGGTAATTAGGGGGTGTGGCCACAGAAAGGGGTGTGGCCCAAAAAAATTGCTGTTCTACGTGCGAAAAAAATTTTTGTCCCTCTTTTTACTTCCAAAATGTTGGGAGGTATGGCTCAGGTCCAGTATTTCACCATTAAAAATACATCATATACAGGGAGGCGGATACAGGGAGCAATCTGCTATAATTCAAACGCATAAAACGCTATACGCTGCAGCAATTACAATCTATGCATTTAAGACGCTATGTACATTCGATTACTATAATTTATGTGCATAAGACGCTGACACTAGTACCAAATAACACGCCACATTATTTCACCGTGGCATTGCCTGGCATACACATTGCCGCATATATTTAATATAAACCCACTACCTCTTGCTATTCTGCCTCCCTGTATCTAACATATTTTTAATGGTGAAATACTGGACCTCCACCTATTTTAATGGTATTTATTAAAAGTTATGTTTTAACACATGCCGTGTATATACACATGACTGCGTTTCTGGTAGGGATGCACCGAATCCACTATTTTGCATTGGGCCGAACCCCCGAATCCTTCGTGAAAGATTTGGCCAAATACCGAAATGAATCCGAATCCTAATTTGCATAGGGTTGGAAGGGGAAAACATTATTACTTCCTTGTTTTGTGACAAAAAGTCACGCGATTTCCCTCCCCACATATGCATATAACAATTTGCTTATGCAAATTAGGATTCAGATTCGGTTTGGCAGAAGGATTCGTCCGAATCCGAATCTTGCTGAAAAAGGCAGAATCCTGGCCGAATCCCGAACCGAATCCTGGATTCGGTGCATCCCTAGTTTCTGGGCGAGGGGGCGATTTGGGCTGTTAGGGGGCTGTTTGGGCCTCTGTGTACTTGGAATGGCAGGGCCTATTTTGACTCCCAGTCCAGGCCTGCTGACAGGTGATGAAGAAACAGGTTGGCAAAACAGTCAGGTTTATGAACTTCAAGTAACAATAACTTACAATGTAGCCCTACAGTATGTGAAAAAAAGCAATCAACAGGACCTATAGGCAAATTTGAAGGGGTTATTTATAAAAACGTTTCTAAAAACTACTCCGACCAAATCCACACAGATTTTTTTTCCCCTTTTTTATCAACACTTTTCCCAATTGTTCAGGAAAAAAACTTGATATAATTGTGAAGAAATCAGAATACCGAAACTTTTTCCAATTTGATGCCGGAATACCAAGATTTTTCCCGGATTTCGACGCCTGAATACCACAACTTTTTCAGAAAACCCATCGCAAATCAGTTTCTCTTTGGGGCATCTGCCATTGACTTCTACATGAACTTGGCAGGTCTGCGCTAGAGTACTTTTTTATGAAGACTTTTAACACCTTCGGGGGTTTAATAAATCATAAAAAATTCAAGTGTTTTTTTTTTGAAGATAAAATTTTATTTTTACCCTTTAAAAGGACAATGAGAAAAAAAATTGGACTTTAATAAATAACCCCCTTAAAGAGATACTGGCATCGGAAATAACCGTTTTTTATTATCTATCATAACATTGTCTTTGAATGCTATTTATAATTTTGCCATATAAGTATTTCCCTGATGCTTTAATATTACCTTTCTTACTACCCTGTTCCTCTATGAGGGGGCTGCCATATTTGTGCAGCAGGAGTCCGTTAGCATTAGAAACTCTAACTGACAGTTTAATAAGGGACAGTCAGGGTGACAAAACAGTCAAGTTTAGGAACTTCAAGTGACAATTACTTAAAGAGTTAGTTCACACAAGGAGATTCGGGGAGATTTTGTCGCCTGGCGACTAATCGCCTCGACTTGTGGGCGACAATCTCCCCGAACTGCCTCCTCGTGTTTTCCCATCGGCTATAATGAAAAGTCGCACTAAAGCGTTTTCAGAAGTCGCCCAAAGTTTCCTCGTGAGGCAACTTCAGGCAAAACAACTTCTGGGCACCCATAAATTGGTAAATAAATATTCTTTTTTTACCCCAACTTTCAATCTCTTTGGATGTAGCAGTTATAGCATAAAAGGTGGAACTATCAGCTGATGCAGACTCCATAGACACTGTCCTTTTCTGTAGCCTGCAAGTCTGACATGTCTAGTGACCTTGCTGTTATAAGGGAAAACATTCGCATGAAACACTCGGGGAAATGAAGTAAAGGGAAAATTGTACAGAAATATGTCTGCTGCAAAGAAAGAAAATGATATCAAGTAAGTCAGCCAGCCATTTGCATGAAATATCATGAGCCTGTCACCTCAGAAGCTGCTGAACTACAATTCCCAGCATCCTCAGTCGTAGTTAAACATCAGCTGAAAGACTGTGAATTGGATGCACATCTTGTGGTTGGCCAATGGAGTTGATAAATGGTCATTATATGCTGAATTTAAATAGTAAAATCGTACACCTTTTACAAAGGGAGGAGCTTACTGGAAAGTGGGTGTAGCTGCAGTCACATTACTAGTGTACGAGCTATGAGTAAATTCAGTTCCCAAAGTTTAGTGGCCCTTTAGAGCATAAACTGTGTCTCACAGAAAGTGCTTACCGCCTGTTTCTGAAGAGTCACTGTGGGAGGACAAGAAATAAGTTTTCTTCGCAGTTCATTGCCCTTTGGCTAATTACTTATTATTTATGAGCGCATGGGATACACAAAGGAATATGGCATTACTGTTAGCCTTTATTTATGTTTCTGAACTGGGAGAGCAAGTGGGACTAAATGACTCCACTAAGCCCTGACTTCTACTCTTTTACGTAAGCTCAAGATGTTCTGAGCCACAAATTAAAAGCATAGCCGAGCCTCATTCCCTGTCCCTGCTCCATTTGACTCCTTGGCCACTCTATGGCTCTAGTCATCCAGTTTCTCCCTCAATATTATCATTAAGCCAACAGTGCTTTGCACAGTCTGTCACCGACCCCTTATCTCAATCAATGGAGGGAGGTGAGGGCACATGGGGGGGAAGAAAAGCACAAGGACGAAGCTGAGCAACGTTATGTTATATTCTGACATCTCAAGGGATTTTCATGGGAAAGGAAAGAGCGGAAGGTGATGTAGAACGCACTCCCAGTAAAGGCCTGTATAGACAAGCACTGCGCCTGGCTTTGTACCAGAGCTACAAAGGATTAGATTCCTTTCATTGTTTTTTCTTTTATATACAGAAGAAAAACACATGTTGTCAAATCCTTCCTAGAGTCAGCCCTAACCAGCCTTCAGCTGTTCTGCGACTCTGAACAGGAGAGCATGATGGGAGTAGTAGTGCTTAAACAGTCACTTACCACTGTCCTGCCTAAGGCAAAGGCCACACAGGGGGGCAGATTTACTAAAGCGGGAATTGTCACCAGCGACCGATTTGCACACATCGCCAGGCGCAAATTCGCTACCACTACGCTAATTCACTAATATGCAAAGTTGCGCCCCGGGCGCCGAACGCTGGTGACTTTTCGCTGACGTTACTTCGGCAGTGCGAGCATTTCATATCGAATCCCGAACCGAATCCTGGATTTGGTGCATCCTTATTGACAACCACCGTCTTTTATACCCGCAGGTAACCCCACGTGTTTCCAGACCACCAATCAGCCCACGCTATAACGAATCCCTGTAACTGACAACTGACATTAAAGGAAAAGGAAAGCTACCGATTTTTGCCAATAGATTAGTCACAATAGTGCAAGCAATAGCACTATATTTATTCTGCAGAATGCTTTACCATACCTGAGTAACAGCTCTAGAAGCTCTCTGTTTGTTTAGGATAGCAGCTGCCATATTAGCTTGGTGTGACATCATTTCTTGCCCGAGCCTCTCCCTGCTCACTCATAGCTCTGGGCTCAGATTACAACAGGGAGGGGAGGGAGAGAGGAGCAAACTGAGCATGCTCAAGCCCTAGCCCTGGAGGTTTAAGCTGAAAACAGGAAGTCTGATACAGAAGCCCATGAGTACACAATAGAAGAAAAGAAATGCTGTGTTTCTTTTGACAGAGGACTCAGAGCAGCATTACTTTGAGGGTTTACTGGTTTATTTATATAGACCTTTCTGATAAAGCTTACTTAATAGCTTACTTTGATAATAGCAAGCCACCAATCACATTTGCATGGTTCAACCAACCTGTAACTAGACCACTGTAGCACTGGAATATTTATAGCGCAAGACTAGTCTATCATGATCTATAGCCAACTGTAACCAATTAAGTAAACCTATCACATGGCTAGGCCAAGCTGTAACAAATAAGAACACTAATACGATTAAATGGGTGTAGGCAGGAACTGTCGTTGAACAATAACAGTTTGGGCATCTCAGATCTATGTATATTTTCTCAGGGGCATCAATTGTCCTGCATAGCCAGGAGTCCTGTCCCACTCTGGGCCAATTAGATCTTTGGGAAGGCAACCAGAAAAGCGTTTAGGGAACAATGAGAGTGTTAAAATTATAGAGCAAATAGGACTACAGAGAAAAGCGACACAAAACGAGCATCAACGGTGCTTTGCCCTAACCCAATTAAATGTAAATCTTTATATTGGCTTTTGTGAATATTAAAATACAGATCCCCCTCTGCGATAATACAGGCCTTTCAAGCGGCGTGAATTTGAATAATTTGCTTGGTAAGTGCGCTCTCTATGCCGCAGCCTTTACCTGATGCCAGCTCTCAACTAAGATGGTCTCCTATCTATCATGAGCCTGACAGATATTATACTTAGATAAGATTGATACCCTTAATTAACAATTGCTAATTTATCCCCTCAATAGATTAGAGGTCTGATATAATAAATATAATTATTAAGGATGCACCGAATCCAATATTTTTTAGGCCAAACCCCCAATTTCTTACCGAACTGAGCCCCTTGCATATGCAAATTAGGGATGGGAAGGGGAAAACATTTTTTACATCCTTGTTTTGTAACAAAAAGTCATCCCGCCCATCCCTCCCGCCCCTAATTTGTATATGCAAATTAGTATTCAGATTTGGTACGGCCAGGCAGAAAGATTTGGCCAAATCCAAATCCTGCTGAAAAAGGCAGAATCCTGGCCGAATCCCTAACCGAATCCTGGATTCGGTGCATCCCTAATAATTGTAATTGAAATCAATGTAGAGAGATAAAGAACCCCTCTTCTGTCAATTACGAAACGGTCTCACAATGTCAGTTCTTTAAAAGTTCCTAAATCACCAACCACCAGTATTGAATTCGATTTATTTGCCAACTCCAAAGTTTACCCGTCAATTTAGCCAACACTCCTACTAAAGTGCTAGTGCTAATAAGTTAAGTATTAAACAATTAATCAAAATATAGTTGATGGTGCATTAACGTTGTATAATCACAATTTGATAAGTTAGACTACAGACTGATCCAGTAACTTTCCCAATACATTAATATAAAGTGCAGTGCCAATAAATAAATTCCTTA
Source organism: Xenopus petersii (assembly GCA_038501925.1). Taxonomy (NCBI): domain Eukaryota; kingdom Metazoa; phylum Chordata; class Amphibia; order Anura; family Pipidae; genus Xenopus; species Xenopus petersii. Next base: position 10,561,020 of record CM076673.1, on the reverse strand, counting down.
ATTTCTCAATAGAAATTACTTGATTAATACTAATATTGTTAATTTCCAATTAATCCAACGACTTCTTGGTAACTAGGGTTGCCACCTTTTTCAATTTTTTTTACCGGCTGCTGGGGGGCGGGGACACAAAGGGGCGGGCCGTGACATAAAAAGTGCGGGCTGTGCCGTCAAAGGGGGAGGGCCACACCACAGACGCTTGAATAAGTAAAGAAAAGGTAAGTTCCAGGGGATTTCCAGGGGATTGGGGGCAGACCGAGGGCTCCTTTTATTTGTATTACAAATTTACCAGCAGCTACATTGCCGGTAAATTTGTAATACCGGCCCCGGCCTTGGCAGGTATTTTACCAGCTAGGCCGGTAAAAAATACCGGCCGGGTGGCAACCCTATTGGTATCTAAAGGGATCCTGTCATCGGAAAACATGTTTTTTTCAAAACGCATCAGTTAATTGTTCTACTCCAGCAGAATTCTGCACTGAAATCCATTTCTCAAAAGAGCAAACAGATTTTTTTTATATTCAATCTTGAAATCTGACATGGGGCTAGACATATTGTCAATTTCCCAGCTGCCCCTGGTCATGTGACTTGTGTCTGCACTTTAGGAGGGAAATGCTTTCTGGCAGGCTGCTGTTTTTCCTTCTCAATGTAACTGGATGTGTCTCAGTGGGACATGGGTTTTTACTATTGAGTGTTGTTTTTAGATCTACCAGGCAGCTGTTATCTTGTGTTAGGGAGCTGCTATCTGGTTACCTTCCCATTGTTCTTTTGTTTGGCTGCTGGGGGGGGAAGGGAGGGGGGTGATATCACTAGAACTTGCAGTACAGCAGTAAAGAGTGATTGAAGTTTAGCAGAGCACAAGTCACATGACTGGGGGAGCTGGGAAATTGACAATATGTCTAGCCCCATGTCAGATTTCAAAATTGAATATAAAAAAAAATCTGTTTGCTCTTTTGAGAAATGGATTTCAGTGCAGAATTCTGCTGGAGCAGCACTATTAACTGATTCATTTTGGGGGGGAAAAAAAAAATTCCCATGACAGTATCCCTTTAAATAACCATTAATAAAGTGCAGTGCCATAAATAAATTAATTTAATTCTCCAAATTGATTGTGATTAATAGATAGTAACATTTATTATTAAAAAATTATTTATTATAAAGAGGATAAATAAATTCCAGATCAACTCAGTCCAAGTAATGATAGTTGGAAAATGAACTAAGAGAGGTGGAGTTGTCCCAAAACTTCTACCTCTGATTTTTCTATCCCTGGGACAGACAGGGTAACCAAGACTGTGGTCTTAATGATTAACTAGCCCTAGGTTGTGAGAGAGCTGTCTTTGCCTCAAAAACCACAGATCATTGGTCCCCTTAGATTAGAGTCCCAGTGGGGGATTGCAATAAGAGAAGGAGTGATAGAGAGGACTGAGCGCCCCTACTTGACCGATTCCAAAATAATTCGACTAAAAGGCTTGAAGCTACAGTTTCATTAAAAACGAAATGCACAGCAGAATTCCGCCAACGCACATTTCGCAATCTTGGCTTTATCAAAGCGAATGATGGTGGTTGGTGATTTAGGAATTTTAATAGAACTGACATTGTGAACCATTTAGTAATTGATAGAAAAGGGGTTCTTTTCTTTCTACATTGATTTCCTGACAGATATTAAAAGCCGACCACATGGAAAGGTACATAGGGCCACAACAGAGACTGTAGTCACAGACAGCAAAAGCAGCCTGCAGGGATCTCACCACCGTCTGAATGGGCTCAGGGATTAAATCAACCCTCCCCACAGCTGGAGAGCTCGCTGCCAAGGAAAGACTGAAGGTGGCATAAGATCTCCAGCTGCAGGGAAAATAAATGGGCCAAGTCCGTGCTGCTATAAATACGCAGCGGAGCGGCCGTTTATGCATAAATAAAATGTTTTCAAGATTAAATGCCAGATAAAGTGATTTCATGGTCAGGCTGCTCATTCTAAGGGCATGCTAGTTATGGTGCTGAAAAGTCCTAATCCAACCAACATTTTTCTCTAAATACTTCCTCGAGTGCGGCACGCACACACACACGCTACAATTAGGCCTTCCTATATATTTATCTTTTTTCCCTATTAACAACATTGGGATCAACCCTCATTTTTACCGACCAGGCCAATAATATACCGGCCAGGTGGCAACCCTAGCTACAATGCATGCACACACGTACCACAGCCTGGAAGGACGGACACATTAACAAGAATACATACACAAATAACTGTATGTACACATGCACACGTACCCAAGAATTTATATACTGTATATATATATATCCAGAATGTTCAGGACCTGGGATGTTCTGGATAAGTCTACTAGAAAATCATGTAAACATTAAATAAACCCAATAGGCTGGATTTGCTTCCAATAAGGATTTATTATATCTTACTTGGGATCAAGTACATGTTTTATTATTACAGAAAAAAAGGAAATCATTTTTATAAACTTGGATTATTTGGATAAAATTGAGTCTATGGGAGATGGGTATTCCATAATTCAGAGCTTTATGGATGAGTTACGGGAAAAGGATCCCATACCTGTACATACAAACAAATGCATGCATTCTTGTGAAGCTCCACAGCCTGAAGCATCAGTTATTACAAAGTGCTTCATATTATTACAATCTATATTTGGGGGCCAAGGGCCTTTTCTGTGCTGCCCTACATAAAATACAACCCTGTTGGGAACCCCTGAGGACAGAAAACAGCTGGTTACACAAAGAACAACCCCACACCCCTGGTAGCAGATAATGGGTGCCTCTTTCAACTCCAATATCTAAATGAGCTCTAGACTTGTTTTCTCCAAAGCCAGCCAGGCATCGCCGCTGCCACAGTGACTTTCAATCAAGCCTGCAGAGCATAACAAAACAAAGGAAGAAGGTAAAAGCATGGGGGATTTGCAGTGAATGCTGAAAAGCCAGGGAATGCAGATGGATTGGGGAACTGTGCAATCATGTTATTCTTAGTAAGGCAGTCCTTTCATTTGTAGGCTGGCTCCGCTATACAACTGATGGGGGCCAGTCATAGGGGATTAATACGGCTTGTTGACTATATCCTTTTAGGGCGAGGAAATCACTAACAAAGCCGCGCGGGATGAAAGACATTTGGGAGAGAGAAGAGACGAACGCGGAGGTGTGGAAACTTGTTGGGCCTTTTAGATGCGCCAGGTGTTCAGGTATATCAAATAAACAGCACAAAGCCACTGGGAACACAGGAGTGCAGGAAGAAAACGGGAAATCCTCACATCACGGGAAAGTTAAAATGCCCCAAAAACAGATGTTAAAGGTGTTTTGTCCATAGCAGACACAACTATATGCCGAGGAAACCCCTAAAATGACGTCTCATAAGTAATTACTTCCTTATAAGAAGGCTAGTGCCATTTGGACTTAGGGTTGCCACCTAGCCAGTATTTTACCGGCCCAGCCAGTAAAAATGATGGTTGACCCCAATGTTATTAATAGGAAAAAAAGATAAATATATAGGAAGGTAGGTATTTTTTTCTAGAAAAGGTGTCAACCCTAGTTGGAATTGAGTGTTCTCTATGGGGACTGTACCCCCAAAAGTGCAAGTAAATGGTAAAATTGGGCACCCAACAACACTCTCCACCATAAGAGGAACACATTTAAAGATTTATTTATTTTTATTAACATTTATTTATATATCACCAGCATATTTCACAGCGTGTGAAGTAAATGTGTTTGTACAACTAAATCACATGAATTACATACGTAGAACATATGGAGTTACATACATCACAACCAATACCGGTACAAAAGGTGAGGAAGGCCCTGTACAAAAGAGCTTACAGCCGAAAGGGAAAGGGAACAAGACACAAGGTGTGGGAGTGGGCAAAATCAAGATTTAAGTGGGTGAGAGATGTAGTACTGTGTATGGTATTACATTTGGTAGTTAAGCAGAGTGAGGGTAGGCTTCTCCAAAGAAGTGCGTTTTAAGAGATCTTTTGAAAGCAGAAATGTTGGTAAAAAGTCGGACAGACCGTGAATTCTAGAGGAGGGGCGCAGCCCTTGCAAAGTCTTGAATGTGAGCATGTGAGGAGGTAATGGGAGAAGAGTTGAGGAGCAGGTCAGTAGAGGAGCGTAGTAAGCGATTTGGTGAGTATATAGAGATGAGTTCAGAGATGCAGGGTGGAGCAGAGTTATGAAGTGCTTTGAATGTCAGGGTCATTAATTTGAATTTTATTCTGAAAGGTAGCGGAAGCCAGTGCAGGGATTGACAGAATGGCATGGCAGAGGAGGAGCGGTTGCTGAGGTGTATGAGCCTCGCAGCAGTGTTCATTATGGACTGGAGAGGTGACAGTCTCTGAAGGGGAAGGCCAATTAAAAAAGAGTTACGTTTCTTAACTTGCTTCATGGCTGAAAGGGAAATGATTGAACAGTGGACTGGGGTATCCGAAGCCCATTGGGTTTGTCGCCTCACAGGCCCATACACCTCTATGGGTCCCAGCTGCAACTTCTATCTTCCCCCTGCCCCCACTGCATCTCCTCTCTGCCCCCTGGGCCACCTGCCCCAGCTGCAACCCTCTATGCATACTTTATTTTCCTTCTTGCAGTTATGAATAGGGGCAGGGGGAGGTCAGGGTGCAGTGATCAGGTGCAGGGAGCAAGTCTTGGTTGGCAGGGCCCACTAGTTTTTTTTCTCTGTGGCCCTCCAGCCTGGATCGACCTTGAACTGACTGGATAACAATAGGAGCTCATGAGAAGAAGACTAGTTCACACTATTTGAGCTGAGTCTAATGGTGGAACACACCAAACGGTAACTGCAGTGTAGAATGCCCGCGCATAAGGTCATGAACATTTTTATCACAGTAAATCCGATGAGACAGAAGTGGAATAAACTGCACAAATCCCTGACCTTTATCCAACTGAACCCCTGTGGGGTGAAGCAGAACGCCAACTGAAAGCCATGGTTTGATCAGTGTCCGAATGGAAGCAAATCCTACCAATATTATTCCAACACCGAGTGGAAACCTTCCCTGAAGATTAGAGACTGTTACAGTAGCAAAGGGATCAACCCTTGGTTTGGATATCAGAGATTGGGGAAGAAATGTCCCATTAGTGTATATTCTAATGACACCCGGCCAACCTCTTCCCTTGCCATAACAATAACAAGCCGATCTGATATCGAGCTGCCGTGTGTTTCAACTGCTTCACCAAATGAAAATATTTAGAGTTTGGAGATAACTTCAGCCAAACAAACGGCTCCTCTGTTCCCCTAACGGATATTTCCAGAGCGTTAGCAACATCTCGACACCCCAAGCTCATTAACTTCCACTTCAAAAACAAAAGGCAAGTCGTGTTATCAGCAGAATGTGCTTCATCATCCCAAACACTGTTTTTCCAATAACACATTGGTGTAGCCTTTAAACCCGCAAGGGATGGGAGGATCTCTCTGCCATTGTATCTCATTAAAAAGTTTGAATTTCTCAGACTCCTACATAGTTACCGAGACAAATGTGATATGCACACTATTATCTAACACACGGGAACATTCCATTCACTATTTTCACATTAAAGGCCAGGTTATAATAATTATTCACAGGCAGCCTATGGGATCTCCTTTCCTACAGCTCCCAGAATCCTCTGTACCTTGTAAATGACCCCCAGTGACTTCTGTATTCATGAGTTGTGGTCAAATGATTTACCATCTTACCTACAAGATCAGGGTCGGACTGGGGGGCCCGGGGCCCACCGGGACTGCTGGTCCAGGGCCCCCCGCCCCCCTACTGTGCCGCTCGAACTCCGCCATGACCATGTGTGAGCGGCGCTTTTTGGTGCGCAAGTGCCGATGCGATGCGCATCGCCAGAAACTTTTTAAAAATTTCTATACTATTAGAGGGGGTCTGGCCCGGCGGGGGCCCACGAGGGTCGGGGCCCATGAGGGTCAGGGCCCACTGGGTTTTTTCCCGGTGTCCCGCCGGGCCAGTCCAACACTGTACAAGATTACCCAGCACCCGCCCTAAACCCAGACCCCAAATCCAAGGAAATGCAATTAAAGGCATGTAATCTGCACACTAATTGTTCCCACCTGTAACATCTGCCGGCGCACTAAAGGGATCCATCTCATATTCTGAAAATACATTGCACATAGCACACAATTCTGTAACATTTCAATCATTCAAAAATGTCTCTTTTATGAATATCTACATGCCATTTAAATACAATTATCATCATTTAAAATAACCAATGAATGGTTTTCCTTTCCCTTACCTATCTCAGTTCCTCTGCTAGTTAAAGGAGAAGGAAAGGCTACAATTAAGTAAGCTTTATCAGAAAGGTCTATATAAATACACCAGTAAACTCTCAAAGTAATGCTGCTCTGATTCCTCTGTCAAGAGAAACACAGTATTTCTTTTCCTCTTAAATCTTCAAGGCTTGGGCTTGAGCATGCTCAGTTTGCTTCTCTCTCCTCCTCCCTCCCCCCCCCCGCTGTTATCTGAGCCCAGAGCTATGAGTGAGCAGGGTGAGACTCAGGCAGGAAGTGAAAGCTAATATGGCAGCTGCTATCCTAAACTCAGGTATGGTAAAGCATTCTGTAAAAAAAATATAAAAATATAGTGTTATGGCTTGTACTATTGTGGCTAATCTATTGGCAATAAAATGCTTCGGTAGCTTTTCTTCTCCTTTAACCCTCTTAGGCGACTGGCTCACAGGCATTTTGACCACCTCTGTCTTCCAGCAATAAACATGGCAGCCGCACCTCAGCCAGGATGAATGCCAGATGGCAAGTGATGACCAAAATGCTCCGTGTGCCTTTACTGTAAAGTCTCAGAATCCTGCAGTGATAGAAACAATAGTTTTCGGGTAGGATCTCTGACCACTAGGATTGGAGTTTCCTGTTATAATGATAAGCTAGAATCTAAGGCAGGAAGTGATGTCACATCAAGCTAATACAGCAGCTGCTATCCTAAACAATCATCTTTTCCAGGAAAGATCTCTATACCAGGGTAACTAGTAGAAAGCAGAGTCCACTGGGGCCCTACTTAAAAAGCATGTTTACTATACATAGGTCAACTTGTAGATATACTGGTGGCCCTATAATGAAATCCCTGTCTGGCCCATTAACATCTAATTACACCACTGCCACACTCCTTCAAGCTGAAACAACACAGGCCTTGCTTCACATACACTACCTTTGTGTCCCGCCTGCATCTGAAATTAATTTCAAGCAGCTTTCCAATTAACATTCGTTGCCCAAGAAATCACTTATAAAGTCGGGCTTTCTCGGCCCAGGAAAAGCATTTTTTTGCGTACTCTGAACGTGACATGAAAAAACACAAAATCCAGCTGCGCAATTAACATTTGCAGCTAATCTGTAGGGCATCTACAGCGCAGATGGAGCGAGGGAATAGAATAGGCTCTTTGTTTGAGATCCATCAGATTTCTCACCTGTACCCCCAGTATCTTGTAGTTCTGCGCCCCAACTGTACCACAGGGAGCATTTGAATTATTCAACATGGAACGCCAGATTCTGTTATATGTCTGCCCTAGCAGAACAAGTGTGCTTTTCTGTTAGTGTAGGGTCACTAAACAGCAGAGTAACTTTTTCCCACAATTTGTGTGTTTTTGAGACAATGTAAGAATAGTGTGAATGTGTAACACACGCACCTGTGTAAGGAAACTGCTTTGATGGTGAGAAGCGGAGGAGCGCGGAACTAGTGACAGATTAACCGCTATTAACAGGATTGGGAAACTCTCTATTGTGTGTTTCTCACCACACAGGTCCCATACACAATATACAGCATACCTCCCAACATTTTGGAAATAAAAAGAGGGACAACATTAACATGTTCATTTTATAAAATTTGGCAGGTTATAAAAGTTTGAACATTTCTGTGTTTTTTTTTTCCAGTTATTACAGTTTTGCTAATGAAGGTGAATTGCCCTTTAAGCTGTGAGTCTAACTTTTCCCAAGGGACTTGTTATCTTATATTGTTACAATTACTTATTTGCTTATCTTGAAATTGTTACAAAAGTATCTTATCTGCAGCTGTGGATGTTCTGGGCTCTCTGCCAAAAGCCAATTAAGTTAGAAACTTTGTTTTTCTGGCTGTTCAGTGCAGAGAAAAACTGGACTTTCCAGTACAAACGAGGGACTGTGGGTTGAGCTGTCAAAAAAGGGACTGTCCCTCTAAAAATGGGACAGTTGGAAGGTATGTACACAGGTATGGGACCTGTTATCCAGAACGCTTGGGGCCTGGGGTTTTCTGGATAACCAGTCTTTCCGTAATTAAGATCTTCATGCTTTAAGTCTGCTAGAAAATCATGTAAACATTAAGGGGCAGGGTCGAATCAAGGGTCGAATAGTAAAGTCGAATTTTCAAGTATCAAAATTCACTCAAAAAACTCAATTCATACGAATCGAATAGAATAGAATTTAGAATCTTCGGAAACAAATCGATTATTAGACATTCAGATTTTTTCCTAAATAACCTCTCAGTCGAATTGTGAGTATATTCGCATTAAAAAAAAAAGTCACATGAATTTGAAATTTGACCTTTGATAAATGGGCCTCTAAATAACCCCAATAGGCTGGTTCTGCTACCAATAAGGATTAATTATATTTTAGTTGGGATCAAGTACAAGTTACTGTTTTATTATTACAGAGAGAAAGGAAATCATTTTTCAAAATCTGGATTATTTGATTATAATGGAGTCTATGGGAGACGGGATTCCCATAATTCTGATCTTTCTGGTTATCCAGAAACTCGTTATCCAGAACACTCCGAATTACAGAAAGGCCGTCCCCCCATAAAATAATCCAGATTTTTTTAAGTTATTTCCTCTTTCTTTCTAATAATAAAACACTAACTTGTACTTGATCCCAACTAAGATATAATTAATCCTTATTGGAAACAGAAACAACTTACCGAGTTTATTTAATGTTTACATGATTTTCTAGTAGACGTAAGGTATGAAGATCCAAATTATTGAAAGATCTGATATCCAGAAAACCCCAGGTCCTGAGCAATCTTGATAATCAGTCCCATACCTGTATACTAGAATGAAAATGGCAGTGATATTAAATTACATTCATGAATAACTTTAAAGGGGTTTAAGTTAACTTTTAGAATAGCTAATTCTAAGCAACTATTCAATTGGCCTTCATTTGCTATTATTATAGCTTTTTGAGTTATCTCATAGCTTTTGAATTATTTGCCTTTTTTCTTTGGAGCTTTCAAATGGGGGTCACTGACCCCATCTAAAAAGCCAGAAAAAGAAACAAAGTTTCTAACTAAATTGGCTTTTGGCAGAGAGCCCAGAACATCCACAGTGGCAGATAAGATACTTTTATAACAATTTCAAGATAAGCAAATAAGTAATTGTAACAATATAAGATAACAGGTCCCTTGGAAAAAGTTAAAGTCACAGTTTAAATGGCAATTCACCTTCATTAGCAAAACTGTAATAACTGGAAAAAAAAAACACAGAAATATGTTCAAACTTTCATAATCTGCTAAATTTTGTAAAATGAACATGGTAATAAGGGGGTGTGGCCACAAAAATGGGCATGCTCAAAAATTACCACTCTAGGCGCTGCAATTTTTTTGTCCCTCTTTTTATTTCGAAAATGTTGGGAGGTATGGCTCTGTAAGGCTACAAATATATTGTTATTGCTTCTTTTTATTACTCATCTTTCTATTCAGTTCCTCTCCTATTCATATTCCAGTCTATTATTGAAATCAATGCATGGTTGCTAGGGGAATTTAGACCCTTGTAGTAACCAGATTGCTGAAACTGCAAACAGGAGAGCTGCTGATTAAAAAGCGAAATAACTCAAAACCCACAAATAATGAAAAATGAAAAACAATTGCAAATTGTCTGAGAATATCTCTCTCTACATCATAATAACAGTTAACTCAAACCCCTTTAAACCAAAGAAATGTTCCCCTTAAATGAATGTAAAACTGGTATTGTTTTCTATTGAGAAAAAAAAGGCTTCTTAAATTATATGGGGTAATCGTGAACGCCAGGCAGCCTAATAAATAATGTCACTTGCCAGACTAGGTCCCTTCCTATAAGAACATCTCTCGCCGTCAAGTCACCGATCACTTAGTAAGCGGCACCAAACAGCAGCACCCGACACCTTGTATAGTGAATCTCCAGACACATTTAACCAGCGACCGTGCTGAATAATGGTTGGCTCTGTATCCTCGAAGCTCAGCAGACCTTAAAAACTTGCAGTAGCGACACTGTGCATTAAAATTCCCGGCAGTTTCCTTTGGAGAGCGAGAAAGAGAGAGTCTATGCCTCATAATCGGGTTATTGTTCCCTTTAAATGGACCCAGACTCTGTAAACAGCGTTAAAGGGGGGGGGGGAGTTTTAGAATTTGTCTTGTTTTAAAAACAGTAAATTATGTTAATTCATTTCCTCTGGCCAAACAGGGGTAATAAAGTTTGGAGTAGAAAAGAGGGCGGTCAGGATAAACAAGAGTCAATTACTGAGGCATTGAAAAGAGGCTTAACAAATACCTCCATTTTTTAAAAGGGCTTTAATATGATATGATGGTCTAGATGGGTCTCACACTACTTTCTTTTCAGAGAGGTAATTAAGTGGCGCTTTTGTGGAACGAGGGGCATGTTTGCAGAACCTGATCATTGACCTTAAAGACATACAAATATGGGCTAGGTGTGACTTGTATAGGCCAGGCAGCCTCACTATTGCTCTCATCCTCTCATCCAGAGGCCATAAAGTTGGAAAGCTGAAAGGAAAACGATACTGTCTTTATATGTAGTGTTTGTCTGCCATTTATTTTCCTTACATTTTCAGTCTGGAATGTGAGGAGGCCTTGATCAAGTCCTTTATTAGAGGCATTTATTTTATGCCGTCACTGATTCAATTATACCACAGCGCATTTCAACAAAGAGAATGTAAAATGACTATTGCAAAATGGAAAAAATTCGAGGAGCTTTATTTCGTGGAAATAAGGAACCTTGTATACATAAACGTTGTACCGTTTCTGAACGAATTAAGTTATTCTTCACTATCCCACTTTCAGCAGTCTGTCTGTCTCCCTTCTCTTCTCATGCAGGAGTCGGAGTCAGATTTTGATTGACCGCAAAGACCCCCATACACGGGCCGATAAAAGCTGCCGACAGCCTGAGTCAGCAGTTTATTGGCCCGTGTGCGGGGCCATCCGACGGGCTTCCCCGATCGATATCTGTCTCGATCAGGCAGGTTAAAAAATCCTGTGGGATCTGTGCGTCTATGTCCCGCGATCTGAGCGCCCGTATCAGATCCATTATGATCCGATTGTTGGGCACTAGGTAAAGAGCCCCGAGTAAAGAGTTAGGGGCCCAGTGGGGGGAAGGAGAGAGGGGGGTCTATGTAGAGTAGGGGGTAGGGGTTTTTTTTTATTAAGGGTTGGTTTCTCCTTTAAGGTGGCCATACATGAGCAGATCAGCTTATTTGGAGATCTTACTAAATGGGTGGATCTTGCCCCAAAGTGCCACCTTGAATGGGTGATATCAGGCTGATCTAATCGTGGGCCCTAGGACCCAATGATCGGAGGAGGGCAGTGCGAGGGCCGAATCAACAAACCAATGTGGTCCTCAATTCAACAGGATCTTTAAATCTGCCAAATCGACTAGATATCAGTTGAGGAAGCCCGGCGGAGGAACCCATACATTGGCCAATAAGCTGTGTATGGCCCCACATTGGCGTTAGCTTCCTCTGCTTACATAAGATAGACACTGTTTTCATTGTCCTCCGACAGAGGGCGCTGAGGAGAGGGGTGATTACCTCAGGGTGTGGGGGGATGATATTTAGGTTTGGAATTAATACAATGATATGACAGATGAGGATTGGGTTTACATGAGGTGGGTGCCCGAGGAGGTTTTGGAATCTCTTACTTAAACTGCCCATACACAGGGGCGTAACTATAGAGGAAGCAGACCATGCAGCTGCAGGGGGGCACAGGAGGTATAGGGGGGCCTAATTCATACACAGTTGCAATAAATATAATAAGTCAACCTCTAAACATTTTGGGAGCATGAAACATAATTTGTTGTGGGGCCCAGTAAAAACTAGTTACTCTACTGGCCATACACTGCTCATTTGCAGAGGTTCCCAAATAGGCAGCTCTTTCCTCCGATATGACAAAGAAATCAGGCTTAATCTGATTGGTGGCCCTAGAGCCAACAATATGATTACAATGGGGGAATACGAACTGTCGGAGTAAGGACTGCATCAACTAGCCGACGCAGTCCACTTTCCGAAAAATCAAACCTGCCCTATCAAATGGTAATTGAAACAGACCTGTAACGTATAGAAAGGGGTTTGCTGCACCAATTAAATTATGGGCAGGTGATTAGTTGTAATGGAAACCGAAAATCCTCCCCAAGATGGCGGCCAAGATGGCGGCCAAGATGGCGGCCTCCTGGATCCTGCTGGTCGCAGCAGTATGACATCAGCGTCTTTACACCCTCGGATTGGTCGCCGGCGTCGGAACAGACGCTGGCGTCAGAATGTGCGCCGGCGTCAGGACGCTGGCGTCAGTGCGTCGGCGTCCGCGTCATGACGCCAGTGCGTCCAAATTGGCGCCAAACCCAGGCCTATTTAAAGCAACTTCGGAGTCTCCTCAGTGCCCAATTATACGTTTTCGCTTGCTGATTCCTGGGTGTGTTTCTTGTTGACTATCTTCTGTACCGACCTTGCCTGAACTCTCGTATTTGAACCTCGTCTGCCTGAACTGATTCTACTGCCTGTTTACGACTATTCTATTGCCTACTCCTTTTGTACTGCGAACTTGGACTTTGTTACCTCCTCCTTGGTCCTTACTACCTCGGGGCCCTCGGGTCTTACATTAGTGAAGGGCAAATAAATTCCCAGGCATGGATTTGCAGTAAATTTCCGCACTTTGCCACCCGCAAATAAATTCATGAAACTGCGGCAAAAATTTGCAGGCGTAAAATCCCTCCATGACAAAAAAATTTGCCGCGAGTCAGAATTTTCATGCACATAAAAATTTCCGAGCGTCAAAATTATTCGGACGCCAATCGACTTTAATGCATTTGGACAAAATAGTTGCACGCGTCAAAATTGATGCACATCACAATTATTTTGTGGCCATTGACTTCAATGTGTTTCGCAAATTTTTCACAATTTCACAAATTTTTCATAATTTCACAAATTTTACGCAGTTTCACAAATTTTTCCGCATTTTGCAAATTATCCGGCAAATCGAAACAGGACAGATTTGTGCATTACTACAGATGATTACTGGTTTAACAACTCAATCTATGCCAAGACTTTTTACATATTAGGAACATTTGTAAAGCACTGCGTATCTTGACAGCGCTATATAAATAAATGATGATGATGATTTGTAAAGGAATCCGTGAGTGTAATAAGTGTCCCATTGATCTAACAAAATGTATATTTCAGCAAAGGCTGTAATTTTTCTTCTGGAAAGGAAGGTTCACGCTTGCCTTAAAAACTGAATTACTAGCACAAAGAAAAATCAGTGTTATTAGTCATAATAATAATATATTATCTGGAAACCGAGAAAAAAAAATGGAGTGTTGTTTTATAGAGTGTCAGCCCCATAAATCCATCAGCTGGGTGTAAAGTGGAGAGAGTGTCAGCACAATGGAGCTCTGTGGCTTCCAGCACCGAATCCATTCAGCCATTTCCAATCCGGAGAGAGAGAGAAAAGGCGTAGCCAGAGGAGGCTGGCAAGAAATGAATACACACAGTAGGATCCTACATGAGCAAGATAAGACTCACTCATTCACAGATTTGTGCCTTTTCATTCACAATTGCTTTATTGCTTTCAAGTCATCAGAAGTGTTTAGGAAAACAAACAGCCTTCAGCTGCATGCTGGGCCATCAAACGGCAAAACCCATTTATCCCAGGCGGGGGTGCGATCATTTGAGGTGGCTAATTACTGTCCTGTGGGGTTTGTTTACTGTACAGAATGCGCAAACTTGCTGGTCATTGTTAAACTACAAATCCCAGCAGCTCCCCCTTCCCCTTCGAGCAAACACACCCTGTTGAGACTAGGGTTTAGCACAATTTCTAGGGGGCAAAAATACCATCTTTCCTGTCTTTAATCTCTTTCTTCCATGAGTATAACCTGGGCAGCAAGCAAACGCTTTAAAGGGATACTGTCACGGGAAAATACATCAGTTAATTGTGCTTCTCCATTTCTCAAAAGAGCAAACAGATTTTTTTATATTTCATTTTGAAATCAGACATGGGGCTAGACATATTGTCAGTTTCCCACCTGCCCCCTGTCATGTGACTTGTGCTCTGATAAACTTCAATCACTCTTTACTGTACTGCAAGTTGGAGATATCACCCCCTCCCTTCCCTACCCCCCCCCAGCAACCTAACAACAGAACAATGGGAAGGTAACCAGATAGCAGCTCCCTAACACAAGATAACAGCTGCCTGGTAAATCTAAGAACAGCAGTAAAATCCAGGTCCCACTGAGACACATTCAGTTACATTGAGTAGGAGAAACAACAGCCTGCCAGAAAGCAGTTCCATCCTAAAGTGCTGGCTCTTTCTGAAAGCACATGACCAGGCAAAATGACCTGAGATGCACCTACACACCAATATTACAACTAAATACACTTGCTGGTTCAGGAATGACATTTTATATTGTAGAGTGAATTATTTTTGTCTGCCAGTTCCCTATAGAGAGGAGACAAAATACATCCCACAGTTATAATGAAACTGTTTCTAATACAGAATCTTACAGAACAATAACTGCTCCATATCCAGCAGCAGAACTATAATTATGATTGACACAAATCACTACACAGGAAACAGATGGGAACCCAGGGGTCAAGGTAATTGGCCCAGGCTGGTCGAAAAGGTTAAAATAATTGTGAATACAAACTTTCTATATCTCCAGTGCTGCTATTCGTGCTGGTGTGGCCCCATTGTTATTTGGAATTGGCAATGGGGCCACATCATCTTTTCCATCTGTTTGTCTGAGAAATCCGCAGACCACACTGCACATAGGCAGCCCTATAATGCCATACTCATAGTAACCAATCAGCTACTAACTCTCATTGCTCAACTGCACGGAGTATAATGAAAGCAAATTGCTGATTGGCTGCAATGGGTAAAGACCTGCACTGCGGACAAGGTTAGCAGAGGATGCTGGGAATTGTAGGACAGCTGTAGGTAAAATAGTATTTTCTGTTACATTCTGCTCCGCTCTCCTTGCCTGGATGCATTGAAATCTATAAAGTGGCCAAATCATAGGGGGAGGGGGAAAATAAGAAAATAACAGAGTTTCCTGCCAATACAGAAACCGCTTTGACTTCTACAGTTACGCACAGAGGGAAAAAAATATTAGGAGAAACAGAACAAGCCTTTTTTCCTACAGTTCTCTGTTTTTAATTTAAATAAAACCCCCACCCCTTCCCTTCAGCAAATTCAGTCCAGCGGAAAGGTAAACGGCCAGATGTTGGCAGACTACGATTGCCAGCTGGCATTCTGGGAAATGTAGTTCAGTAGGTAAAACCTGTAGCTTCCCCAATTCCCTTTAACTGACATTCTTGCAGAGTTATTGTCATATAACTGACGTCTGCCCAACTTGCACGTGGTTTACTAAATCATGCGCTAAGTGACTCACTAGTGATGAGCGAATTTATTTGCCAGCCATGGTTTTGCAGCAAAATTCCAAATTTCATCATGTGCGAATTTTTTTGCGAAACTCCGGCGAAAATTTGCCACGGAAAAATTCACAGAAACAAAATGCCCATAAGCAAAGAACAACTATTGACTATGTATGCACTAGGACAAAAAAGTCGCCATGAGAAGAAACGCCCATTGACTTTTTTTTTTGACATAAAAGTCTCCATGAAAAAAAAGCCAACTGACTTTCAGGGTCAAACCACGCAAGCAGATTCGGGGAGATTAGTCGCCCCAGCGACTATCTCCCCGAACTGCCTTCCCCCTGCCCTCCGTCGGCTAAAATGAAAATAGCCTGGGGGAAGGAACACGCGGCGCTTCGTTTTCCAAAATCGCCCGAAGTTTCCTCATGAGGCAACTTCGGGAGACTCCGGAAAACGAAGCGCCGCACGTGCCTCCCCCCTGGCGATTTTCATTGGCCTAACCCAAATGCATTTTGACAAAAAAGTCTCCATAAGAAAAAATGTCCGTTGACTTTAATGCATTAGGGGGAAAAAAGTCACCATAAGAAAAAACGCCCATTGACTTTAATGCATTTTAAGTAAGAAAAATTGTCACTCGCGTAAAAAAAAGTTAATCGAAAAAATGGCCATTGCGTTTTGCAAATTTTTCAGTTTTGCTAATTTTGACGCCGCTTCGCGAGTTTTTCAGCGAAGCGAACTGGGACAGATTCGCTCATCACTATTGCTCACAATAATGCTGGAATTCTGCGCCAAAAACATGGCAATTTTGCTCCCCATTTTGCACTTAGCAAGTAAATGAGCCCTACTGTATTTATGAACATTGGCAGCTTGACTTCTGCACCGGGACACAATGCCGGGACTGTGCAATCAGAGCAATCAGCCAGTCCATGTTTTTTTGGAAAGGGGGTGGGTAAGGAAAATAAATAGAGCCGTGAATGGAGGGCAGCAGCAGACGGCATCGATTAACTTGTTACTTGCCCCTTCTGATCTGCAGCCAGAGCCCTACACTGTGCTACGAAGCAAAGAAATCCAGCCGGGCTAAACTAAAAGCATACTGGTTCAACACTAACGGCAAAAGGCCTTTAGCCGCACACATGGGCAAGCCAAATCAGGTTAGCCATGGGCATCGGATAAAGACACAATAAAAAGTGTCGGTAGTCCTTTCTCCCCTCCCCCTTAATATATACCATCTGTCTCATTCATTTCAGGTCAAATATACTCAAGTGTAGCCAAGAAGTGCGGGTGTGTGTTAGCCATGCTGCCTCATCTGTGAATGTGACATTAAAGGGATACTGTCATGGGAAAACGTGTTTTTTTCAAAACGCATCAGTTAATAGTGCTGCTCCAGCAGAATTCTGCACTGAAATCCATTTCTCAAAAGAGCAAACAGATTTTTTTATATTTAATTTTGAAATCTGACATGGGGCTAGACATATTATCAGTTTCCCAGCTGCCCCCAGTCAAGTGACTTGTGCTCTGATAAACTTCAGACACTCTTTACTGCTGTACTGCAAGTTGGAGTGATATCACCCCCTCCTTTCCCCTCCCCGGCAGCCCAAAAACAGAACAATGGGAAGGTAACCAGATAGCAGCTCCCTAACACAAGATAGCAGCTGCCTGGTAGATAGAATAGTAAAATCCAGGTCCCACTGAGACACATTCAGTTACATTGAGTAGGAGAAACAACAGCCTGGCAGAAAGCAGTTCCATCCTAAAGTGCTGGCTCTTTCTGAAAGCACATGACCAGGCAAAATGACCTGAGATGCACCTACACATCAATACCAATTTTTTACTGTTTTCCCAAAATTTTAGTTTAAAATGTAATGTTCCTGCCTCTGGAGTTTGAGTTTGACAGCTCAGTGGTCCAGGAGCAGATTCTAGAGCTACATTTAGTTGATACAGTTATCAGCAGGATCTGTGGAATATGAGCAACTATTTTATCAAGTCTAACAGCTGCCTGTAATGAAACTCAAGGATTCTGCTCAGCAGGGACAAAGATAACAAATAATATCAACCAGATGTATCAATTTACAACAGTTTACAGGGTCGGCGACCCCCCCCCTCCCAGAGCTGCTTTAGAAGGGGAAAAATTAAACTTTATTCTTCAACATTAGAAAAACGGTCAGATGTAGAAAACAGAAAGTCATTGGGGTGCAGTGCAGGTCATAGCATTATATTTGTATTACTTTAAAGCATTTTTATAATTTTAATTATTATTGATGTTATAGAAATTACTTAACGATTCTCTGCTTGAGCTCCTCTTCAGAAACGGCGACAGGGAGATGATCCATCGTGTGGCGCTCAATTTCGCCTCCCTGCCTTCTATAGTAGATAGCCAGGGAGGAGAAAACAAGCGCCGAACGATGGATCGTCGCCCTGTCGTCATTTCTGAAGAGGAGCGCAAGCAGAGAAGCGCTAAGTAATTTCTTAATAAAAGCTTTGCGAATTAAAAGTGAAAACTGTCTTGGTGTTATTTTTTTCATTAAAAATAATATTTTTTTTTTTGAAAAAAAATTGGTGTTATTTTTTCTAATTTTTTTAAAAAACATTTTTATGTTACTGGTCCTTTAAGTGGTGCAATTATCTACAAACCCAAACTCCCAGCCTCCTTAAATACCTACACATATCATCATCTGGATGTTTTATTTTAGACCTGGGGAGTGTTGGCTCGCTGCTTTTGTGGCACTTGGATGAAGTCATTTGGTTGAAAGGAGTTTTTTTTTTTGTACCCCAGACACTTCGACATGCCTTGTACCCCGCAACACCCACCCCCCACACCCACACACACCATGAGATGGGTCCATGGCCATTGGGCTTTATCCTATTTCTGCAGCGGGCTATGTCTCTAATAGTAAGTTTATCCTAATAATAAGTTTGCCCAGGAGCAGTAACCCATAGCAACCAATCAGCAGGTAGCATTTACTAGTCACCTGTTGAAATGCAAGAATCTTATTGGTTGTCATAGTTTACTGCTCCTGGGCAAACTTAGTGCATTTTATTACATATGGGGGTAAAACTCAGCATGTGGCTCCTGTTTGAATGAGCCTTTGGCAAAGTAGAGCGGCACGAAGGAGCAGAGTCTATGATCCAGCTCCTGAGCCGGGGGCACAATACGTAAAATAACCGAGCAGAGAGATCTTTGTGCATCTAATACTGAGCTTCGCATGTGCTCCAGGAACCTATTAGATGCTCGTCTCTCCTGTAATAAACAAGCGAGGTCCCAATGCTGGGGGTGGAAGAGTAAATGGACATTAATGCTTGTTCCTTTTGATGTATACGGCTGTCAGAGCTATTGAAGCAACATTAAAACTTAAAAGGGCTGAACAAAACCAGACTTTGTGCTCCCCCCCTCCGTCGCCTTAACTTGTTTCCAACATGTTCTGCGCTCCTCCTGCCGTTCCATCTCGCCTTTTAAAATAAATTTATAGCGCACATCAAACGTGCGTGACGTCCCGTGTCGGCGCAGCCCCTTTCATAGCCGCACTTCATAAACAAACGCTAAAGATGTCGGCCTCTTTGCACAAGAAGGGAAAACAGGGGCATTTTTATCCCTACGCGCTGTGGCCTCTTTCTTAAAGGGGTTGTTCACCTTGTTTTCAGATAGATCACCAGAAATAACGACTTTTTCCTATGACTTTCTATTTTCTACGTCTGACCGTTTTTTTAATGTTGAAGTTAAATTTTCCCGTTCTAAAGCAGCTCTGGGAGGGGGGTCGCTGACCCTGTAAACTGTTCTAAATTGATACATTTAGTTGATACATTTGTTATTGTTGTCCCTGCTGAGCAGACTCCCTGAGTTTCATTAGTTAGAATTGATACAATAGTTGCACTTATATTCCCTATAGATCCTACTGAGAAATGGATCAACTCAATGTTGCAAAATTGTAACAGTTTAGAATCTGCACCTGAATTACTGAGCTGTCAGACTCGAACACCAGAGACAGGGACATTTAACTTTAAAACTTTGATTTTGGAAAAACAGTAAAAAAAATAAGTAATGGAAAGTAATTGAAATAAGTGTTTATTTCTGGGGAAAAATCTAAAAACAACTGAATTGAAAAAAGGTGTTTGGAAGGTGAATGTACCCTTTAAGGGGAAATAAAGCCAAACTCATCAGGCGTAAACGAGAAATAATTAGGGAATCGATGGTGAGTTGATGGGCCAAGTTTGATAACGTATAGGCCCAATGCCTCAGCAGATAAAGGAGTAAAGAGGAGTCACACTGGTTCTGCTCTTCATTTTGGTTTGCGAAGACCACAGGTCCTAACAACCAGTCAGCAGTCTGAAGGTCAGAATGAACGACAGAGACCATGTCCAGGCAGATTTAAACTGCCGATTTGGGCCCTTTAGATCGATTGTCAGCTTTTTTGCCCATGTATGGGGCCCTCCAATGGGTCCACTCAACTGACATCTGGATAAAAATCAGTCGGGCAGGTTTGATTGTTCCCATCGGACCAATCAGTGATCAAAGACCCATCAAGGCTTGTATTCCCACTATTGTAATCTGATCAATCATTTGGCTCATATTAAAGGAACAGTAACAGCAAAAAATAAAAAGTGTTTTAAAGTAATAAAAATATAATGTAGTGTTGCCCTGCATTGGTAAAACTGCTGTGTTTGCTTCAGAAACTCTACTATTGTTTAAATAATAATCTGTTGTGTAGCCATGGAGGCAGCCATTTAAGCACAGGATACACAGTAGAGAACAGATAAGTACTACTATAGTTTATATAAACAAGCTGCTGTGTAGCCATGGGGGCAGCCATTCAAGCACAGGATACACAGTAGATAGCAGATAAGTACTACTATAGTTTATATAAACAAGCTGATGTGTAGCCATGGGGGCAGCCATTCAAGCACAGGATACACAGTAGATAACAGATAAGTACTACTATAGTTTATATAAACAAGCTGCTGTGTAGCCATGGAGGCAGCCATTCAAGCACAGGATACACAGTATATAACAGATAAGTATTGCTATAGTTTATATAAACAAGCAGTTGTGTGGCAATGAGGGCAGCGATTCAAATGAGAAATGGCTTAGGTTAGACAGCAGATAGCAGATAAGCTCTGTAGAACATAATGTTATCTGTTACCCACTATGTAACCTGTGCCACATAGCCTTTTTTCAATTTCCACCATTGCTACACAGCAGCTTGTTTATATAAACTATAGTAGTGTTGCTGAAGCAAACACAGTTTTACCAGTGCAGGGCAACTGTACATGATATTGTCATTACTTTAAAACACCTTCATTTTTGGTGTTACTGTTCCTTTAAGCCCAATATGGCCCTCCTTAGGTGGTCATATAGGGGGAAGATCCGCTGTTTGCAGACCTCACCACACAAGGGGATCTAATAGTATATGGTCACCTTTAGGGAAGATGACACTATTAGATATATAGAACTATATGTTTTCTGGACTAAAAAGGAAAATAATGAAAATTAAGAGTCAGAACATACACAGCAGAACGAGCAGTTACCAGAATGGTGCCTTTTTTATAGACTTGTGCTCAATGTCAGCTCTTCTATGGAACTTTCTGGAGACAAAACAAGTGGATCTAATTAAATCCATCATAACCTGTTCTACTTCCACACGACAACTTCTGGTTTCCCAGTGATTCGGCTCCTTCCACTGACGCCAGATGACTGTACGCTGGAGGTATGTCCTGGCAGTTACTAATTATGCCATCAGCCTCATGGAAAATCAGGCATTTAAAGAAAAAACAAAAAGTTACCTTTCCCTTACAGAGGCAGCTTTATATATCAGTGAGTCAGGGGGCTGAGATTGTGGATCCGTTATTCGAAAATCTATTATCCAGAAAGCTCCAAATTACAGAAAGACCATCTCCCACAGACTCCATTTTATCCAAATAATCTAAATTTTAAAAAAATATTCCCCTTTTCTCTATAATAATAAAACAGTAGCTTGTACTTGATCCCAACTAAGATATAATTAATCCCTATTGGAAGCAAAACCAGCCTATTGGGTTTATTTAATGTTTAAAGGATTTCCTAGTAGACTTAAGGTATGAAGATCCAAATTACAGAAAGATCCGTTATCCGGACAGCCCCAGGTCCCCAGCTTTCTGGATAACAGGTCTCATACCATATAGAAAATAACTGATCTCGAATTTTAATAAACTGGCCTTTCATTTCAGACTTTGTACAAATCATTAATCCCACTACTACACTGAATTGAAGCAGTGTTCAAGCTCAGCATTACCACTAGGGATGCACCGAATCCCCTTTTTTGGATTCGGCCGAATCCCCGAATCCTTGGTGAAAGATTTGGCCTAATACCGAACCGAATCCTACTTTGCATATGCAAATTAGGGACGGAAGGGGAAAACATTTTTTACTTCCTTGTTTTCTGACAAAAAGTCCCTCCCCGCCCCTAATTTGCATATGCAAATTAGGATTCGGATTCGGTTAGAAGGATTCGGCCGGGTAGAAGGATTCGGCAGAATCTGAATCCTGCTGAAAAAGGCCGAATCCTGACCGAATCCCGAACCGAATCCTGGATTCGGTGCATGACTAATTACCACTGAGCTCTAACACCCTACACAACACAAAGGTGCACTCAAAGCAGTCAAACAGATTCCACTGAACTGACACAACTGTTTATTTCGAAAAATCAGCCAAATCGCTGAACACTGTCAACGACAACCCCAAAAAACATTTTAACTGCTGGGAATCCTTTAGTTCTATTTAGTATGTCTGCCCTATTGGGTTTATTTTATGTTTCCATGATTTTCTAGTAGACTTAAGGTACGAAGATCCAAATTACAGAAAGATCCATTATCCAGAAAACCCCGGGTCCCGAGCATTCTGGTCCCATACCTGTACCTTGTAGATCCCAATTAAGATAAAATTAATCCTTGTTGGAAGCAAAAGCAAACTACTGGGTTTATTTAATGTTTATATGATATTCTAGTTGACTTTTCGCATGAAGATCCAAATTACAGAAAGATCTGTTATCTGGAAAAAACCCAGGTCCCGAGCATTCTGTAACAGGAATGGTAGGGGATATCCATGAAAAGAGCCTCTATATGACTACAAATATATACATCAGCCATGTAATATGAAGTTGTGATATTAAAGGGGATATAAAATAGAGCTGGCTAGAAGGAATGCCTCTGTGAAGACACTACCCACAGCAACTGGATACAGAACCCACATTTCTTAACTGGAAACCACACTGAGCAGTAACTGGGCTGAACACCTATAATTATAACAGCACAAAATACAGATCTGAAACATCCGTGGTAATAACTTTCAGAGGAGAACGGCCGAACGCCTCTGATTTATTTCTAGGAAAACACAAAACGTTTTTTAACCAACTTTTTTTTTTCTGTCTTGAGTGCTGAGCGGGCAACAGAGGTCATTTGGATTTACCCCAAAAATGTACTAGGAGTGTTGTAACCAGGGCCGCCATTAGAAATCACGGGGCCCCGTACAACAAAATCTTCGGGGGGCCCATTGGCCCCGCCAACACCAGATCCAGCCCACAACACAGTTAAAAGACCAAAAAGACATGAGCACTAAAAATGGTAAACCTCCCCCACACACAAGTTATAAAAAGCCATTGATGGGCAGGGCCCCTATAAGTTAAAAAAATCGGTGGAGCCAGGGTCCCCCATAAAATTTTTTTTTTTTTTAAGAAAATTGGTGGTCAAGGCCCCCCGACAAGTTAAAAAAAATATTTGGTGACCAGGGCCCCCTATAAATTAAAAATAACATTGGGGCCCCAGAGAATATTTAAAAAAAAACATTGGTTGCAGGGGCCTATAGAGTATTAAAATAATACATTGGTGGCTAGGGGGTTGAAAAAATAAAAACACACACATTGGTGTTTATTAAAACTGAACGCGTGGCTGCAGGACTTTAACTTTGGCTCCTTTTATTACTCCGGGTATTTTCGAGGCTTCAGGACTTCGGCCGCTGTCAAGGGGGGCCCAGTTATTTAGAAAAATTTTAGAAAAGTGCAGCACAGCCGGGCCCCCTGTTAGGCCTGGAGTACCCCCTATGCCCCCCTGCCCCTACCAGAACTGTCTCTCCTGAGGAACCTTTATAAGCAGACGTGATTCTTTTGGGCACAAGTAGCTTAGAACCATTAAAGGGGTTGTTCACCTTTGAATTACATTTAGTATGATGTAGAGAGGGATATTCTGATACAATTTGCAATTGGTTTTTATTATTTGTGGATTTTTAGTTATTTAGCTTTTTATTCAGCAGCTCTCCAGTTAGAAATGTCAGCAAGTTGGTTGCTAGGGTACAAATTCCCCTAGCAACCACACACTTGAACTAAGAGACTGGAATATGAATAGGAGAGGACCTACATATAGTGATAAAAAGTAGCAATAACAATCCATTTGTAGCCTTACAGAGCATTTATTTTTTACATGGGGTCAGTGACCCCCATTTGAAAGATCAAAAGAGCCAGAAGAAGGCAAATAATTAAAAACCTATAAAAACAAATAATGAAGGCCAACTGAAAAGTTGCTTAAGTGTCTGTTGACTTCCCCTCCATTCCTATTAATATATGTCCAGGGCCAAAATATAAAAAGTACTTGCATTAGTGTGTTTCAAGGTGGCTGTACTCACACTGTGGCAGGGCCCCAGAGCTGCAGAATGGGGTGAGGAGGAGGGACCTGTAGTGGTTGCACATTTCTTTCCCTTCCCCTGATTCTATTCTGTTCCTTTTCTCAGCCTGACTCAGCCTGGCTTTCTCCTGCTGCCTGTCCGAATGTGAGTCCGATGATGTCACAGAGGGGGCGGAGCTTCTCGTTTCTTTCCCTTGCGGCTTCTTCTTGTAGCAGGGGAGGGGAAACCCTTGAGCTAAGGGGTTAAATCTCTTTATAGCTAGTGCTTCTGTTGCTCCTTAAAGGACAAGGAAAGTTAAACTAAAGAAGTAGGTAGAAATGTTGTACATGATGTTTTGTGCTTCTGTACCAGCCCAAGGCAACCACAGCCCTTTAGCAGTAAAGATCTGTGTCTCCAAAGATGCCCCAGTAGCTCACCATCTTCTTTTCTGCTGATTCACTGCACATGCTCTGTGCTGCTGTCACTTACTGAGCTTAGGGACCCACTCACAATATACAGTACACATAGAATAGAAATGTCACAATATAAGGCTGATTAGTAATTAATACACATAATTACTACATGGCAGCACAGAAACCAGTGCAATTAGCATCAGAATTTAATAATCAGCAAACCTGTAGCATCAGCTTATATTACAGGGGAAGCTCATTTTCTGCTGGATAATTAGTGACGAGCCCTAAGCTTAGCTTCTCAACAGCCAATCAGAGCCCACTGAGCATGTGAGTGTCACAGACACTTTCCAAGATGGTGACCCCCTGTGACAAGTTTGAAGTCCTGGATCATTGCTGCTATTGACAAGCTGAAACTTTAGGCTGGTGCAATATATAAAATATATATATATAACTATATAAAATATGTCATTTTAGCCCTATTCATTTTTAGGATTTAGTTCACCTTTAAATATACTTGTATGCCTTGCTATTACATTTAAAGGGGAACTTAAACCTTTAAGTTAACTTTTATTATGCTATAGAATGGCTAATTCTAAGCCATGTTTCAATTGGTCTTCATTATTGATATTTTACATTATTTGCATTTTTCTGCTAACACTTTGCAGCGTTCAAATTGGGGGTCACTGGGCCCATCTAAAAACAAATGCTCTGTAAGGCTACAAATGTATTGTTTATTGCAAAAAACACAAATAATAAAAAATGAAAACCAATTGCAAATTGACTCCGAATATCATTTTCTACATTATACTAACAGTTAATTTAAAGGTGAACAACCCCTTTAACCATATTTGCCTTTATTGAGGTTTATAAACCAGCACTTCTTTGGGACATCATATGAAAGGACAGCTTGAGTGAATCAATGAGGTCCTCTCCCAATGGATCTCCCTTGGGGTCCATTATGATCTGATCATTGGCAATGGGGATTCCACCCAGCACATTGGTGACCAAATTGGGAAAGTTCAGCTTGTTTGGTAACCTCTCCAAATGTACAGTAAATGGTGATTCTGCCACTCGCTAGTGGGTATTTATGTTATCCGCTTGTTAAGGTCATGCTCAATCTTGCAACTAGGGATGCACCGAATCCAGGATTCGGTTCGGGATTCGGCCTTTTTCAGCAGGGTTCGGATTCGGCCGAATCCTTCTGTCCGGCCGAACCGAATCCTAATTTGCATATGCAAATTAGGGGCGGAGAGGGAAATCACATGACTTTTTGTCACAAAACAAGGAAGTAAAAAATTTTTCCCCTTCTCATTCCTAATTTGCATATGCAAATTAGGATTCGGATTCGGTTCGGTATTCAGCCGAATCCTTCGTGAAGGATTCGGGGGTTCGGCGGAATCCAAAATAGTGGATTCGGTGCATCCCTACTAGCAACCAGTCGGGAGGTTGAAAATATAAGTAATAAAAATATCTTTTGTAATCAACCTGCACTCTCGTTGCCAAGGTCACAGGCCGTAGAAACTGAAAAATAAATTTAAGTTTGAGTTTATAAAAAAGGAAGACCTCCAATAACACCGATCTGCATAGTCGCTCTGACAGTTAAGTCCCCATAGACGCAACGATTCTTCTTGCAGAACGACCGATTTTAGGAAAGTCCGACCAATCCTTCGAAATTATCGTGCGGTTAGTGGGATTCAAACGTACATCTTCGGTTTTTCGGCCGACATCTGTCAGGAAATTGATCGGCCAGGTCAAAAAATCTTTGTCGGTCCCAGTGCAATGTATCTTGTTTGCAGGGCCAAGCAGGCAGCTCCCCTTTATTTTCCTGGCAAATTGGTCTTTTTAGTTGATGGTCAATTCGTACGATCGTTCCGAGATAATCATGGTCTCACGATGAGGATCGTATCTTTTAAAAATCTCAACATCTATGGCCAGCTTAACATTTCATTTTGTTTTTTTTTTTCCATTATTTAAATCAGCCGACACAGGACAGCGGCCGTGGTTTAGAAGGTGCTAGAAGGGAGGGTGGAGCCCACGGATAAGTGTAATTCGCACGTGTAGCACAACATTCCGGACAGAAATAATGTGTCAGGGAAAGTTTAAAACAAGAACAGGCGGCTGAGAAATAAACTCTCAAGGGAACGTCTTCAGATAAAGAAACAATAGATCTTTCAGTGCACCGCAGGTTAATTCACTTCGCTCTACCAGGTCCAGGAATGGGATCTGTTATCCGGAAACCCATTATCCAGAAAGCTCTGAATTATAGACAAGCTGTCTCTCATAGACTCTATTTTATCTAAATACTTTCAAAATGATTTCCTTTTTCCGTGCAATTATAAAACAGTACCTTGTATTGTATCCAAACTAAGTTTTTATTAATCCTTATTGGAAGCTTCTGCTACATTATTTCAACAGTCACAGCCACCCGGGCAGAAGTGAATTTGTAAACAATGTATATTTGAACTTGGCTTGGAATGAAACTTTCTTTCATTTGGCAAAATGAGATTTTTGGGTGTACATCCCCTTTAATGCTCAGACAAGTTCAAGCCACAATGCAGTAGAGCGACTTTCACTTGCCCAATAATCCTGCTCACACCACGGGCCACGTCTAGGGCACACACTACGCCACATTCCTCACGAGTTCATCGATAGTTTAGGAGACAAATTAGAAATTACGCACTGCACTTTCACAATTTTCGGCACCAAAATGTAACCTGAAAGCTCTGCCAGATGTGCAGTGTTTCTTTTTTCGGATGTTTATTTTCTTTCCCCCTGTTCTTTAACAATCTGAGCAATTTCACACTTCTAAAGCGAAGGCTCCAGTTAATGTGACCGACGAGGCAAAAACATCATGTGCAAAGCCAGTGGGCGAAGGGGTGGAGGGGGGTGGGATACTGGAGGGGGGGTTGGGATACTGGAGGGGGGGTGGGATACTGGAGGGGGGGGTGGGATACTGGAGGGGATTAAGCAACCAGCAAAGTAAAAGAATAAGTGCGCAGAACACAGAGATTGGGCTTTAGCAGGTAGGATTACGCAGAAAACACAAGTCATTAGCCATTGTATGCTGAATCACAACAAAGGAGGAGCCGTTCTATAGAGATCCAGTTGTTTTAATGCTTCATTAAACACTAAGAACAATCAGCGTGACAGCTGCAAAGACACCGACTAATCCCATGTCCCAGGGTTAATAACGTTCCAAGCCTGTTTTTTTTTTTTTAACTTACTCCCTCTTCACTTTAAAGGGCAGATGTATCAAGGGTCAAATCGAAAATTCAAATTTTCTAATTTTTTTTATGGCCAAAACTATCAAATTTGACCAAGGAGCTATTCAAATTCGATTCGAGTTTTTTTTAAAAAAATTCTAGGAATGCAGGGAATCCACTACATGGGATTCGGCCGAATCCCCGCATCCTTGATGAAAGATTCAGCCGAATACTGAATCCTAATTTGCATAAGGAAAAAGTGGAAAGAATTCCTCTTTTGTGATGAAAAGTCACGTGATTTCCCTAACCGCCCTATTTTTAATTTTTTTCATGGCCAAAACTATCAAATTTGACCAATCCTTGATGAAAGATTCGGCCAAATACCGAATCCTAATTTGCATGCGCATAAGGAAAAAGTGGAAAGAATTCCTCTTCTGTGATGAAAAGTCATGTGATTTCCCTACCCGCCCCTAATTTACAAATGCAAATTAGGATTCCGTTCGGCGAGGCACAAGGATTCAGCCGAATCCCGAACCAAATCCTGGATTCAGTGCATCCCTAAAAAATTTGATTTTCAAGATTTATCATACTCTGGCCCTTTAAAGGACCAGTGACATCAAAAATTCTTTTTAAAAAAATTGTTAGTATACATAGAAAAAAAACCCACCAAGACAAATTAAACTTTAAAATCGCAAATGCTTTGTTAAGAAATAACTGACCAAAAATCCACTTCAGAAAAGGCGATAGGGCGACGATCCATTGTGCGGCACTCAATTTCTCCTCCCTGGCTATCTCCTATAAGGAAGGAGAAATCGAGCGCCGAAAGATAGATTGATCGCTCAATCACTTTCTGAAGAGGAGCACAAGTGGAATTTTGGTGAGTTATTTCTTAATAAAGACTTTGCGATTTTAACGTTTAATTTGTCTCTGTGTTGGGCATTTTTCGATGTATACGAATTTTAAAAAAATGTTTTTGGTGTTATTGTTCCTTTAAGAACTATTCAACTATTCTCCACCTAAAACCTGCCGAATTGCTGTTGAAGTCAATGGCAGACATCCAGGGATCAATTTGGAGTTGTTTGCAGCCTTCCTGACATTCAAGGTTTTTTCAGAGAAAAAACTCGAACCGAGTTCTTTAAATTCAAATCAAATTCGATTTGAATTCGATTCTTTGGGTCGATTTAATTCACCCGTGTCAGAAAAATTTGATTTTTTTTTTAAATAAATTTCAATTGAGTTTAGGAGAGTTTTTAAAAACTCACATGAATTCGAAATTCGACCTTTGATAATAGTGCCTCCCCATGGTAAGAAGTAATTGGGTCTCAATATTGCCTGTGGGTCATCATCACCCCTAGTTACACCAGATCAGATGCAACTCCTGGTTACCAGATCATTAAAACCAACAGGGATATCTCTAATAAATGGAAACCATTGGCCTTGATTAATTGCAAACGTATTACTACCAAGATCAGCGAGGTGGTGCCTGCGGAGCACAATGGAGAAGGTGGAGCAAGATGGCAGATGCAAAGGTGAAAGATGGGTGCTGTTTTGCAACAGCTGAAGAGCCATTGATAAGGCCTTAGGACCCTTACAATCCAAATTTTACCATTATTGCGTTCCACCACACAGTGTCCTGCATTTGTGTCAATGTACAGATCCATAGGGCAGACTGCTGTGTTACTATATTGGGAGAAGGCCAAAAACTGATGGCACATCAATACTGCCTATACCTAGTGATGGGCGAATTTATTCGCCAGGCGCGAATTCGTGGCGAATTTGCGCGATTCGCGCCCAGCGAATAAATTCGCGAAACGCCCGTGAAAATTTGCGGTAAAAATTCGCCGGCATCAAAAACGGGCGCCAGCGCAAAAAACGGGCGCCGGCGGCGAAAAAACGGGCGCCGGCGTCAAAAACGGCGAAGCAAAACGGCGCAAATTCGCCCATCACTACCTATACCCTACTGCACAGCCTGGTATTTAAGTAGTTTTTTATTAGGGATGCTCCCAACCCAGGATTCAGTTAAGGATTCAGCCTTTTACAGTAAGATTCATATATGACCGAATCCAAGTGCCTGGCCGTACCGAATCCGAAACCTTAAAATCACGTGTCTTTCCATCACAAATTTTAGGTTTCTCTTTAACCCTTCCTAATCCCAATTTTCTTGTGCTAATGAGGGTTCAGATTCAGTTTCGGGATTGGGCAGAATTTTTCAGGAAGGATCCAGGATCTGGCTAAATCCCTCATTTTTATTAGAGAAAAGTCGGGTTCACGTTCTTCTCTACTGGCTGAAAATGCCAACTGAGAAAACACTACGTGGTTCATGAGCTTTAGCTAGAAATATACTGATATATAAGACAATAACACACTACATGTCTATAGGAAACAGTAGACGAGAGTGTAGCCTGCTGTACAGCACTAGCTCGTGCAAGGAAAGACATACGTGTATATATATATATATATATATATATATATATATACATACATACACACACACAATGAAGGTGATCTGTACTCCAAATATCTATTTCTCAGTGCTTTATTCCATATGTATAGTCTCCTGCTTGGTGTAACTTATAGAATAAAGCACTTTGAGAAATACTGGTTTTTGGAGCACAGACCACCTTCATTGTATGTATTAAATCTTTTTGGTTCTAGGCACCGAGCTCTAAGGGAATGCAGCTTTCACACTATTTTTTTATTATATATATATATATAGTGTATATATATATATATATATATAGTGTATATATATATATATATATATATATATATAATACACAAAAGCCATGAATATCCTGTAAATTATATCCTTATAAACGGTGAGTTCTGATGTCATGTGTCACATGACTCGCTGAAATTTGTGTATTATAATAAATAAAGTACCCCCAGTTGCAAAATATGAGGATATTAGAAGTTACCTTGGAGTTCCCAGCGCCGGATTTCCTCTCCGGCCGC
This sequence comes from Xenopus petersii, assembly GCA_038501925.1. Lineage (NCBI taxonomy): Eukaryota > Metazoa > Chordata > Amphibia > Anura > Pipidae > Xenopus > Xenopus petersii. Next base: position 10,530,213 of record CM076673.1, on the reverse strand, counting down.
CCCTAGGCCTCGCGGTCTGACCAGGCGGCTGCGCGGTCCTAGCACCCGCCTTCCCAGCGCCCCGGCGAAAAAACGCCGGCGCAGCTGATGTAGTTGAATGGGGACGTGATCGTCCCCATAGTGGGGCTGGGCGGCATGCCGCCCATATTTTTTGCCGCCCTAGGCCCGGGCCTATGCGGCCTTGCCGCAAATCCGGGCCTGGGAGTTCCATGACTTCGGCCTCATACTTTTATATGGTCATGAAACTCCTCGGTAACTTATAATATCCTTATATTTAACAAGAGGGGCTACTTTATTCACTATATATAGTTACACAGGACTTGGGTAGGCCGAAATGTCAGTCCTGTGTAACTAATAAATTATTTATTTATGAGTGCGGATCTTTCTCCAGTTGTATTTTGTTGTTTCTGCACCCAGGCAAATTGATTCCTTTTTTCGAGAGTGCTGGCAACCTTTGGAGCTATATATATATATATATATAATATATATATATATATATATATATTTAAATGCTCCGTTTAATCTCATGGTCATGAAGCAACAAAAAGTCAATGACTCTGCTGAGAGCCGCATATCCGATCATTAGAATATTCAACGCTAGTCACTGGGCAGGATTTGGTTCTGAGTATCTCTTAAATAGACATTTACTGTTTCAGACTGAGGCCTCAGAAGTTAAAGACAAGCCAGCAGTCAGTATATTTGTTCTGTAATGAGATACTGACAGACTCCACACAGTTTCCAATTTTCTCATCATTTCAACCAAATTCCAGACAACCAACTGCAACAGCGGTGACACACAACAAACTTAACAGGTTTTAGCAAAATCTGGCAAATCACATTCGGATCCAAACAAATACAGAATCCTTTCAAAAAATCCAAGAAATGGGCACATACCAAACAGATTCCAAAACCCTAATTTGCATATTCATTTGTGCACAAAAATAATTTTTTAAAAAAAGGGCTTGCTTCAAAAATGACACAAATTAAGGGTTGTGGATTTGGTCTGAATTTGATAGTGTTAAGGAGTCGCCCAAGGCTACAAATATGTAAGCAATTCAGTCTGATTTGGGATTGGGTATAGTTTTTGGCATATTGCCATAATTCACATAATTCAGGTTTAGTATGCGTTATCTGGAAAACCTGTTATCCAGAAAGCTCTGAAATACAGGAAGGCCATCTCCAATAGGCTCCATGTTATCAAAATAATTAACATTTTTAAAAACTAATTTCTCTATACAGGTGTGGGATCTGTTATCCAGAAACCCATTATCCAGAATGCTCTGAAATACAGGAAGGCCATCACCCATAGGCTACATTTTATCAAAACAATTAACATTTTTAAGACTGATTTCTCTGTACAGGTGTGGGATCTGTTATCCAGAAACCCATTATCCGGAAAGCTCTGAAATACAGGAAGGCCATCACCCATCGACTCCATTTTATCAAAATAATTAAAAATTTTAAGACTGATTTCCCATTATCCAGAAAGCCTGTCTCCATTTTATCTAGGGATGCACCGAATCCGCTATTTCGGATTCGGCCGAACCACCCAATCCTTTGCGAAAGATTTGGTCAAATACCGAACCGAATCAGAATCCTAATTTGCATATGCAAATTAGGGGTGGGTAGGGGAAAGCATTTTTTACTTCCTTGTTTTGTGACAAAAAGTCAAGAGATTTCCCTCTCCACCTCTAATTTGCATATGCAAATTAGGATTCAGATTCTGTTCCCCAGGCAGAAGGATTCGGTCGAATCCTGCTAATAAAGGCCGAATCCCGGATTTGGTGCATACCTAATTTTATCCAAATAATCCAAGTTTTAAAAAACTATTTCCTTTTTCTGTGTAATAATAAAACAGTAGCCTGTACTTACAGTGCTACGCAATATGTTGGCGCTATATAAATACATGTTAATAATAATAAATACTTGATCCCACCTAAGATATAATTAATCCTTATTGAAAGCAAAACCAGCTTATTGGGTTTATTTAACGTTTACATGATTTTCTAGTAGACTTAAGGTAGGAAGATCCAAATTATGGAAAGATCCATTATCCAAGTCCCGAGCATTCTGGATAATAGGTCCCATACATGTAATAATAAAACAGTAGCTTGTACTTGATCCCAACTAAGATATAATTAATCCTTGTTGATGGAAAAAAAACCCTATCAATCTAAAATCTAAACCCTACTGTGTTTATTAAATGTTTCGATGTTTTTTTAGTAGACTGAAGGTATGAAGATCCAAAGTACACAAAGATCCATTATCAGGAAAACCCCAAGTCCGAATTCTGGATATATTAATCCATAAACTATTATAACTACACAAGCAGGAGAGCAAGAGAGCAAAATAGATTTTATTCCAGTACATTTTAGAAACACTGCCCTTCGAGCTGCTCATTAGAAACCACATAACATTGTGTTTCATTAGATAAACCAATCACCTCCCTGACACCCAGGGGCTTCTAGTGAAGTGGTTTTGTTTATGGGGAGATTATCTCCCAATGGCAAGTGTAGGTGATGGCCGACGGGTCATTGCTGTGTAGGGATACACCGAATCCACTATTTTGGATTCGGCCGAACCCCCGAATCCTTTGTGAAAGATTCGGCCAAATACCGAACCGAATCCGAACCCTAATTTGCATATGCAAATTAGGGGTGGGAAGTGAAAAATAATTTAACTTCCTTGTTTTGTGACGAAAAGTCACGCAATTTCGCTCCCCATCCCTAATTTGCATATGCAAATTCGGATTCGGTTTGGCTGGGCACAAGGATTCGGCCGAATCCGAATCCTGCTGAAAAAGGCCGAATCCTGGCCGAATCCCGAACCGAATCCTGGATTCGGTGCATCCCTATTGCTGTGCCTTTTGGAAAAGCACAAGGCTGTTTGATTTAGTAAAGAAAAAAAAAACAGACAGCAAAGTTTGATGGATTGCACATGAAGACAGGCTGGTATTCCATTAATGTCCTTCTCTTATCTTGGACTCCCCTCCTCAGCCTAGAATAGTGGCCAGTGATGCAGTAACCAGTTAAATGGAAGATAAGGAATATAAACTGCATCTGTCCCGGGTGAGCACATATTACGTTAAGGAAAAGGCAACAATATTCTCTATAACTCTATGATGTTGCCCTAAAGACTGGTTACTGTGGGCAGTTATTTATTTAAGGGACAAAACAGTCTTATAGCCCCTATGTTGTTGCTAAATTACAATTCACAGAGGTTAGAATGATACTGTCACGGGAAAACATGTTTTTTTTTTCAAAACACTTGCAGACTTCTGCACTTTCTTTAAAGAACAAACAGGTTTTTTTATATTTAATTTTGAAATCTGACATGGGGCTAGACATCTTGTCAGTTTCCCAGTTGCCCCCAGTCATGTCACTTGTGCTCTGATTAACTTCAGTCACTCTTTACTGCTGTACTGCAAGTTGGAGTGATATCACCCCTCCCTTTCCCCCCCAGCAGCCAAACAACAGAACAATGAGAAGGTAACCAGATAACAGCTCCCTAACACAAGATAACAGCTGCCTGGTAGATCTAAGAACAACACTCAATAGTAAAATCCAGGTCCAACTGAGACACATTCAGTTACATTGAGTAGGAGAAACAACAGCCTGCCAGAAAGCAGTTCCATCCTAAAGTGCTGGCTCTTTCTGAAAGCACATGACCAGGCAAAATGACCTGAGATGCACCTTCACACCAATATTACAACTAAATACACTTGCTGGTTCAGGAATGAAATCTTATATTGTAGAGTGAATTATTTGTAGTGTAAACAGTGTCATTTAGAAATAAAAACTACACCATAGAAATCATGACAGAATCCCTTCAAGAAAGCAACTCTTTATCCACCTTAACCAAATAAACCCTGGTTGGCACTTCCACAGGAGCCACAAATTTCCATGCTTGCTGATATTTATCACCCTTACCTCTTGCTGAGTCTGAGAAGGCGATTATCCCCACAATCAGGAGAGCCAATTGCAATTCCATTTTGACAGATAGATGCACAGAAATAATTCACCTATGATGAAGAAACACAAGGATAAATGAATAGGGGGTCAAAAGGGGACTAGTGTAGATATCTGTGCTTTATGGGGAACATAGTCACGCTTTACATTATCTTCTGCACCAGAGGAGCTTGCAATCTAATTTCCCCTTTTTAACATGTACATAAATCCTCTAGGATCAATCCCCCACCCCCGGTTTTGCTCTAATTTTTTAAGGGCCTGTGCACAAAATGTATATTTTACAAGGGATTTTTTAAAGTATGTGTGCACAAAGGTGTGTGTGAGTCTCAGCAAGCACCTTACAAATCAGCACCCTGTTTGTACTTCACCCCAGCACCCCAACGATACACTGCAAAATGTATGGCACATGTACTTAATTAAAGGGGTTGAGTTAACTGTTAGTATGATGTAGAGAGTGAAATTCTGAGCCAATTTGCAATTGGTTTTCATTATTTCTGGTTTTTGACTTTAGCTTTTTATTCAGTAGCTCACCAGTTTGCAAGCTCAGCAATCTGGTTGCTAGGGTCCAAATTCCCCTAGCAACCATGCACTGATTTGAATAAAAGACTGGAATATGAATAAGAGAGGCCTGAATAGAAAGATGAGTAATAAAAAGTAGCAGTAACAATAACGTTTGTAGTCTTGCAGAGCATTTGTGTGTAGATGGGGTCAGTGACCCCCATTTGAAAGCTGGGAAGAGTCAGAAGAAAAACTATTAAAAAACTTTTAAAAAGAAATAATGAAGAATTAGCCATGCTAAAACATACTAAAAATTGACGGTGAAACTTGAAGGTGAAGCACCCCTTTAATATTATCCTTTATTCACCAATGGGGAAGGTTATGAATTATGCAGCATGGAGGAACTGTGAGTTAGTATTACTGACTTGGAGGGTCAGTCACCCTCATTATGGGGTTTCTTGATTATTGCTGCATTTCTGTGGCACAATAGTTCCATAGACATTCTGTCTTCAACTACTGGGTTCTTTGGTTTGGTTCCAACCACAGTCTACCAGTACCTGCCTAGAATTTGTTTGTTCCTCCCAGTCCAAAAACATAGTAAAAGGTGCGACAACTTCCAACGAATTGCCCCCTAGAACAGGTGCCTGCGGCAGGGAGATTAGATTGTAAGCTCCACCGGTGTTGGGACTGATTTTGTCATTTATTTGCTAGTGAAAGTGATGCTCCCTAGAAGTGAGGCTGATTCTGCTAACCACGGATGTGATGGGACAAGTGTATTTAATGAGAACTATTGCGAAAATGAAAATTTAATATAAGTTTCATCATATTAAAATAAGAAACTTTGTAAATACAATGAATTAAATAATAATAATATAATAATATAAGCATCAGCACACCGAAATAACAAACTTTCTAAATATAAACAATTAAATATTCTGTATCATTAGTAAAATAATAAAGTTCATCTTCACTATCCCTCTCTCAACATCTGTTTCTCTTCATTCTGTCTTCATGCAGCAGTTGGGTGTCAGATATTCATTGACAGTTAGATCCAATATATCTTATAGGAGGGCTCCTTTCCTAGCAGATGTATTAGAGCTCACTCAAATAACTGATTCCAGTACAAACTAACAAATTCTGCATGTAGAGAGACATGATGTCTGGTGAGTTTAATAGAGTGATCTCTAATACATCTTCTAGGCAAAAGGAGCCCCCCTATAAGATATATTGGATCTAACTGTCAATGAATATCTGACACCCAACTCCTGCATGTAGAGAGACATGATGTCTGGTGAGTTTAATAGAGTGAACTCTAATACATCTTCTAGGCAAAAGGAGCCCCCCTATAAGATATATTGGATCTAACTGTCAGTGAATATCTGACACCCAACTGCTGAATGAAGACAGAATGAAGAGAAACAGATGTTGAAAGAGGGATAGTGAAGATAAACTTGATTATTTCAAAAACAATGCAGAATATTTAATTGATTATATTTAGAAAGTGCGTAACTTCAGTATGATGAAGCTTATAGTAAATTTTCATTTTCGCGATAGTTCTCCTTAAGGATCGCGCAGAAGAGTATATTAATTACCCTTTAACTCTCACTCTCTAAACAGTGTCTGAATTCCAGGCACTTGTAAAAGGGCTTGATCTAAACGCTCCGTACCCCGGGGACACAAAACAACAATCCAAGTACTGAATCCAACAAGTTAAATAATTACACCTTGTATTTGGCTTACAAATTCTCAGTAGGAGCTCTTAACCACTTTGGCACCGGAGGGTACAACCTTTTTTTTTTTTTTTCCTGATGTTGTTTTGGCGCAGCAAAGGGGTTAAGATGCTTTTTATAGGAAAAAAAACATGTGCTGTGTGTGCGTTACACACTATACAGTAAAGTCACTGCTGTGAAAAGCTTTATTCAGAGAGCACAGAGGGGCTTTAGTTCTAGGGGATGAACACAGTGCTTCATCTGTATGGGGTCGTGCGGATGTCCGCAGGGGTCAGACCCCAAATTAGCTAATGAAAGCAGGGACATTTTTATTCCTGAGTAAACAACATTAAGTTCTGATTTTTTTTTTTTTTTTTTTACTATACTGAATGACAACATTAATAACATAGCATTTTCGTTTGATTTAGTCTGACCGACTGATGAGGAACAGGGGCTGCTGAAAGGGGTCCTCAAAATGCTGTTGTACAGCAGACGGCTTTGGGGGAATTCTGGGAAATGCAGTGTAACAACGCTAAAAATAACTATATATATATATATATAACGATCTATATCTGAATACTAGATTCATATATGAATAAAATATTAATTAAAATGAAACAATAATTAGCAATATTGTAGAATGGGAAATTGCAGGAATGAGAGGCCCTAATAGCAGACTTATACAGGGGGTTTCTGTTAAATTCCAAAAAAGTGGGGGTACAGGGCAGTGTGATGAGGACGTCAATCAGTACAGGAGGGCTGTAATGAAAAGGGAAAGCAGAAGGCTGGGAGAGCAGTACTTTGGGAATATTGGGCATTAATCCCTGCAATGACAGTGATATATGGAGCTAACACATGTCTGCAGCTGTGGGGTTACTAGGGGTGCAATGAAACGCCACCTCCCCCAAAAAGTTCTTTACAACTTCATCAATGCGCATAAAGCAGATCGGCCGAGCTCACTGTTGAGCTGCAGGAGACAGAGCAAAAATGATCCTGCCCGAGACACATGGCAGCTCTGAGCCCCGCTAGGTCTCTCTACGGAACAACTAGCGCTTATTTAGCAGAGGGGTTGGGGGGAACCTGCTACTTTACATCCCAATATTTGGATCATTGTATCATAAGGGCTATTCACTTTCGCTTTCTGTACCATAAAGCATTCACTCTATCCACAATCCCACTTCTGTCCGGGGAACTCATTGCTGAACTGTCACACGGGCACATTTTCATACACATACACATGATAGAAAAGATAGATGGTATAACAACATGTAGATAATAAAGCTACTGATTTAGAGAGAGAAAGATGATAGATAGACAGATAGATAGACAGATAGACAGACAGACAGACAGACAGACAGACAGACAGACAGACAGACAGACAGATAGATAGATAGATAGATAGATAGATAGATAGATAGATAGATAGATAGATAGATAGATAAGATAGATCAATAGTTAGATTGATAGATAATAGATAGATAGATAGATGATAGATAGATAGATAGATAGATAGATAGATAGATAGATAGATAGATAGATAGATAGATAGATAGATAGATAGATAGATAGATCGATCGATAGATAGATAGATAGATCAATAGTTAGATCAATAGATGATAGATAGATGATAGATAGATAGATAGATAGATAGATAGATAGATAGATAGATAGATAGATAGATAGATGATTGATAGATAAATGATAGATGATATAAAGAGAGTGAGAGAGATAGATGACAGATACAGGGACAGACAAAGATAGATGATAGAAGATAAACATTTAAATTACCAATAAACGCACAGAATAGTCTGAAGAGAAGGAAAAGTACAAGTGAGTAGGAAGGGGACAGACGGATTTGGGACATATGTAGTAAATAAGCCCTAGGAATACTTTGTTTCAGCTGTTGTTGGAGCCGTTTTGTAGCAATGAAGTGTGAGTGTGTGAGTGCAGGGGATCCAATGTGAGCAGCAGTTATTGGGGGAGTCATAGAGTGAGTGTGAGGAGGATGGAGGTGACCCAGTAATACTGTACAGTACATCATGTATAGTTGGATAACAAGCCCATTGGATAACCTGCCTCCCCCATGCAAGGGTCGCAGGGAGTTGTTTGGGATCAGCACAATGATGTGACTCACCTCCAGCAGGTCCCAGGTGGGCTCTTCTCTTATAGACACACAATTATATTCCCCAGTAGCAGCAGTAGGTCAGTGTAAATCCCTTGTCTCCCCCATGTGCGGCTCCTCCCAATGATCCCAACGATCCCGGCTGAGCTGCAGCGAGTCCGGTACAACAAGGCGCTTCCCGAGGGTGACAGGAGGAGGAGGCTGAGGCGCTGGGTGTCCCTCACTCTATACACACACATATATATATATATACAGGTCTGTATGTCACTCCCACTCCCTGTCCCGTGTCGGTGCGGCCCGAGGTGCCGGTGTGACTGGGAACCAAACCAAGTGGATTCGGAGCTGTAGAAAGAAGCTCCGTGTTGTCCGTGCGCCTCCCCGCAGGCTTTGTGATTCAGGGGACCGCAGGCTGCAGCTCAAGCCACGCCCACTGAAAACTTCTGGCCGCTCAGCAGCCTCTCTCCTCCCCGCAGCCAATCAGCGCCTGACCTGAGCTTAACCCCCAGCGCGCCGCAGCTGTTCTTCTAGGAGTCCCCTTGTGTGCAGGCGATGGGCAGGAGTCCGTGGGCGAGATGTTTGCTACACACACAACTACATACATACAGCTCAGTGACTACAGACAGCTCAGTCACTAAACTACTACACACTGCAGCTCAGTCACTACACTACTACACACAGCTCAGTGAGCAATCTGGTTGCTAAGGTCCAAGTTACCCTAGTTACAGGGAATTGATGTGACTAAGAGACAGGAGTATGAATAGGAGAGGTCTGAATAGAAAGATGAGAAATAAGAAGTAGCAATAACAATACACAAGTAGTCTTACAATGCATTAGTATTCGTTTTTTTAGATTTTTAGACCCCCCCTCCTCAAAGCTGGGAGCACACACAGCAATACATTGTGACACATGTTAAGCTACACACACACACACACACACACCTGGCACAGATATTCACACACTACAGACAGCTCTCCATACTACACTAGAACTAAAGACACAGTCACAGACATTACACACACACACACCAACAGAACAGCTCAATCCTACACACAGACATTACACAAGGAGACACATACAAACACGCAGGGCAATACATATACTTTGTCACGCTACACACACACACACACATACAATTAAATATAAATTATAGACACAAAACCTCACCCAGGCTTTATAAATATACTGTGCTCACAGAACAATACCATCACTGATAAATGCAACATACACTCTTTATACACAGCCTCCAATGCAGGCCCGGACTGGCAATCTGTGGGTTCTGGCAAATGCCAGAGGGGCTGCTATAAGGTCCCATTGAAAGTCAGTATTTAGTGGGCTGGTGGGGGCTGATTGGGCCTCTGTGTACCTGAAATGCCAGGGCCTATCTTAATTCTCAATCCGGACCTGCTCCAATGCTCACAAACAAACAGTTAAACACAGATGTGTGTATGTAGGTTTATATATTTATACACACACTCATACTAGGAAAACACAAACAGCTGTGCACAGTCATGTACACACACAGACACACACATATCACTAAATGCTGCATGGCTACTACACATGTGCGGGTGTGGAAAGGACAAGCACACACATTGTTATGGACTGGATACACACATATACTTATTGAAGGCACACACGGCTGTGGAATGGATACACACAGAACCACCATCAGGGGGACACTGGGGGTACAATGGCTTCTATATTTTAGGGGGGGCAGCCTTGCTGTGTTTCCATGATTACCTGTGCCCCCCTTGTACTGCCAAAGTAGAAGCAGAGTTGCACAGAAGTTGAAACCAAGTTGCGCTGAAGTAGGAGCCGAGTTGTGCCAAAGTAGTAGCCAAGTTACACTGAAGTTGGAGCCGAGTTACACTGCAGCAGGAACCAAGTTGATTCAAAGAAGAAGCCAAGTTGCGCTGAAGTAGGAGCCGAGTTGTGCCGAAGTAGGAGCCGAGTTGCGATGAAGTAGGAGCCGAGTTGTGCCAAAGTAGGAGCAGAGTTGTGCCACAGCAGGAGCCGAATTGCGATGAAGTAGGAGCCGAGTTGTGCCGAAGTAGGAGCCGAGTTGCGATGAAATAGGAGCCGAGTTGCGATGAAATAGGAGCCGAGTTGCGATGAAGTAGGAGTCGAGTTGTGCCGAAGTAGGAGCCGAGTTGCGATGAAATAGGAGCCGAGTTGCACTGAAGTAGGAGCCGAGTTGCACCGCAGCAGGAGTCAAGTTGCTTCAAAGAAGGAGCCAAGTTGCACCGAAGTAGGAGCCGAGTTGTGCCACAGCAGGAGCCGAGTTGTGCCAATGTAGGAGCCGAGTTGTGCCAATGTAGGAGCCAAGTTGCAATGAAGTAGGAGCCGAGTGGCGCCGAAGTAGGAGCTGAGTTGTGATGAAGTAGAAGCCAAACTGCACTGAAGTAGGAGCCAAGTTGCGCAGCAGTAGGAGCCGAATTGCTTCAAAGTAGGAGTCAAGTTGCGCCGAAGAAGGAGCCGAGTTGTGCTGAACACCAATTTTTTTTTTCTTTTTAAATCTTTGGATTTTTTTTTTAACTTGGGTGGGCCCTAGCAGCTGATGTTTTTTTTAACTTGGGGGGGGGAGGCTGGCCACAATGGATTTTATTTTACTTGTACTAGTCTCTTGCCACCAAATTTTGTTTTTTACTTGTAGGCGGGCCCAGAAAATGTTGTTGTATGGGGCCCCGCAAATTCTGATGGTGGCCCTGGATACACATGCACAAAGCTGGAATGGATGTGCACACACTATTGGCTGGGATGGATATAAATACACACATTGCTGCAGAGAAGACAGACACACAACTATGACAAACATACACATTATGGAACACACAGACACACAATGCTGTGAGGAGGAGACACACAGACACATTGCCATGGGATAGGTAGAAATACACATATTGCAATGGAGACAGGCCGTATGGAACACACGCACTGCTGCAGAACACATACACACACTGCATGCCATCACACTTAGGGGATTATTTATCAAAATCCGAATGCTAAACACAAGAAAAATTCAATTTATTTTTTACTATAAAATCTGAATTTTTAGTGGGAAAAAATCCAGAATTTTTCAAGATTTATTATACCCCCGAAGCTGCAAAAAGTCAGAATCCGAAAATTCTGCATCTTCAACCGGTCGAGTTCCTGTAGAAGTCAACGGCAGAGGCCCTATTTGCAATTCTAAACATTCGCTTTTCCGCTGATTTCATAAAAAAGTTTGACTTTTTGGGCGTCCGTTTTTTTTCCGTGGTTTTTTATTGATAAATGAGGGAAATCGTGGATTCTAGTTTGGTTGGACTATGTTTATTTACAAAAACAGAAAAATTTGGGTTTTGATAAATAGCCCCTATAATGAAGCCACAAGTAGCAATAGTTTCCGTGGCTTTGATGTGCTGTTTATTCTATAGTAGTGACAGCCGCACACAGGCTTCTCCTTCATCTTCTCTTTCATCCTAATGGAAACCAGTGTGACTGCACCTTCCATGCACAGTTGTATGAATGTACCTGGGAGTGAGCGGAGCCGTGTGAAGCAACACTATGGCACTAGTGAGGGGCAGATGATACAAACACCAGATTTACCCAAATACAGTTATTCTCTTATTATAGAGAGAAATAGCACATGTGTAGCAGTCGCTAACAGGGACCCCTATTTGGAAGCTAGAAAGAGTCAGAAGATGAAGAAGGTACATAATTCAAAAACTATAAAAAATAAATAATGAAGACCAATGTAAAAGTTGCTTAGATCTGACCTTTCTATAACATAGTAAAAGTTAACTTAAAGGGATACCGTCATGGGAAAAAATTTATTTTTCAAAATGAATCAGTTAATAGTGTTGCTCCAGCAGAATTCTGCACTGAAATCCATTTCTCAAAGAGCAAACTGATTTTTTTTTAATATTCAATTTTGAAATCTGACATGGGGCTCGACATATTGTCAATTTCCCAGCTGCCCCAGTCATGTGACTTTTGCTCTAATAAACTTCAATCACTCTTTACTGCTGTACTGCAAGTTGGACTGATATCATCCCCCTCCCTTTTCCCCCCCAGCAGCCAAACAAAAGAACAATGGGAAGGTAACCAGATAGCAGCTCCCTAACACAAGATAACAGCTGCCTGGTAGATCTAAGAACATCACTCAATAGTAAAAACCCATGTCCCACTGAGACACATTCAGTTACATTGAGAAGGAAAAACAGCAGCCTGCCAGAAAGCATTTCTCTCCCAAAGTGCAGGCACAAGTTACATGACCAGGGGCAGCTGGGAAATTGACACTATGTCTAGCCCCATGTCAGATTTCAAAATTGAATGTAAAAAAATCTGTTTGCTCTTCCGAGAAATGGATTCAGTGCAGAATTCTGCTGGAGCAGCACTATTAACTGATTCATTTTTTTCCCCCATGACAGTATCACTTTAAAGGTGAACCACCCCTTTAAAGGAGTATAACAAAATGCTCAATGCCCAATACTTGGTATTTTGGTATTTGGCCAAATCCTAATAAAGATTCAGCCGAATACCAAACTGAAGCTGAATCCTAATTTGCATATGCAAAATTAGGGGTAGGAAGGGCACAAGAAAACTGCGCTCTGAGCGTGTGGTTGAAGCATTTGTTTACTTCCTCGTTTGCGTGATAAATAGCCACGGGATTTTAAGCACACGCAGCGATTCGTTTTCCAAAGTCGCCCGAAGTTTCCTTTTGAGAAAGCTTAGTGCCGCCAATTTTTCATTTTAGCCAGCGCAAGAGTGAGGGAAGGCCTTCGGGAAGATTGGTCGCAGCAAAGGGAGGTGATTAGTCACCAGGCGACTAAATCTCCCCAAAACGCCCAGGGTGACCTTACCCTAAAGTCAATGGGCGTTTTTTTTCTGGCGACTTTTTTGTTCTGATGGATAAAGTCAATGGGCGTTTTTTTTCTGGCTACTTTTTTGTTCTGATGGATAAAGTCAATGGGCGTTTTTTCTTATGGCGACTTTTTTGTTCTAATGCATTAAAGTCAATGGGCGTTTTTTCTTAAGGAGACTTTTTTTGTCCTAATGCATTAAAGTCAATGGGCGTTTTTTCATATGGTGACTTTTTTCTCCAAATGCATTAAAGTCAATGGGTGTTTTTTCTCATGGGGGTTTTTTTTCTGCCAATTTGCACGCGAAATTCGGAATTTCGCCGCAGATCTATGGTTTGCAAATAAATTTGCTCATTACTACCCATCGGCGCCCATTTCCTTTGCTATAATCTGATTGTTCGCCCTAGGACCGGGCATATCGGGTTAAGATCCGCTCATTTGGCAACGTCGCCAAACGAGCGGATCTTATGGACACCTTTAGGCACTGTGCTGGTCTGATTGGCCTACTCTCATTTTTACAAGGAGCAGGTAAAATGTCCAGAAGTGATATATATGCTATAGGTATAAGAAGGATATTATACTCTTGTTTAAGAAGGGTAATTAAAATACATTTACAAAAGGGAGGATCATTCAGGGAGTAAGGGGAGATTTTGTTGGACATGAAAGGTTTTCTTTTTGCTTTGAGTTTGTGATTTTAAACAGATCTGACTTCTTGTTTTTGTGCCTTTGAGCCAGCTAAGTGCCTAATCTAACAAACGCTGATGTTGATAAATTGAGGCTTTAGCAGTTTTGCGGCATTGCAGTGTGTGTGTGTGTGTATAAATGTAAGCGTCTGTACAGCACAAGCATCTGCTTCATTTCATGGCCATCAGGCTGAAGACTGTCACAAGTAAAACACCGTACCACTCCCAGGATTGTTTGTAAATGTAATTTCATTTTGTGTGATCTATGGAAGCCAAACCTGGGGTCTGTAATTGCTGTTGCGCCAACAAATATGAATTCAGTTTCATTAAGTAGAAGAAATAACAGCCTGCCAGAAAGTAGTTCCATCCTAAAGTGCAGGCACAAGTCACATGACTGGGGGCAGCTGGGAAAATGACAATATGTCTAGCCCCATGTCAGATTTCAAAATTGAATATAAAAAAATCTGTTTGCTCTTTTGAGAAATGGATTTCAGTGCAGAATTCTGCTGGAGCAGCACTATTAACTGATGTGTTTTGGGAAAAAACATGTTTTTTCCATGACAGTATCCCTTTAAGTTTTGGCAAAGCGTTACTGTTGCTATGATGTCAGATATTTTTTGTAAGTATATATTACCATATTTATTATAGTACAAGAATTATTTATAATCTTTGGCTCAGGACCCATAAGTATGTCCCCATTCTGCTAATAGGATCCCCCTTGATACAGTAAAACTTCCTTCTACAATAACCAATTGTAATTTCGGGAAAACTCAAAATGAATACAGGTATGGGACCTGTTATCCAGAATGCTCGGGACCAGGGGTTTTCCGGATAATGGATCTTTCTGTAATTTGGATCATCATGCTTTAAGTCTACTAGAAAATCATGTAAATATTAAAATAAACCAAATAGGCTGGTTTTGCTTCCAATAAGGATTAATTATATCTTAGTTGGGATCAGGTATAAGCTACTGTTTTATTATTACACAGAAAAAGGAAATAATTATTTGGATTATTTTGATAAAATGGAGTCAATAGGAGACAGCCTTTCCTTAATTCAGAGCATTCGGATAACAAGTTTCCAGATAACGGTTCCCATACCTGTACAACTAAAAAAAAATGTATATTATTATGAAAATGGTTTTATTTACATGAAGCAGGGTTTTACATATGAGCTGTTTTATGACATATATCAGGTATAGTCTTCTTTTATAGGTAAAGAATTTTATTCTCAGTTGTGGATCTGGTAACGGTATGGCACAGTTAATCTGGGTCCAATTAGAAAGTGGTTCAGAAATCCTGCTGTAACTGCATCAGATGTATCAAATGTAGTGATGAGTGAATCTGGCCCAGTTTTGAAAAATTTGCAAAACACATTGAAGTCAATTTTTTTACCCACGGGGCAATTTTTCTCGCTCCAAATGCATTAAAGTCAATGGCCGTTTTTTCTTATGGCGACTTTTTTGTCCAAATGCATTAAAGTCAATGAGCATTTTTTCTTATGGTCGTTTTTTCATGGCAAATTTTCCCGGAGTTTCGTGAAAAAATTTGCAGATGGCGAGTTGCGGAATTGTGCCAGGAATCCATGGCTGGAGGAAAAATTTGCCCATTACTAATAAAATGTCATTGTCACCAACACGCTGCAGCCGCTGATGAGAAATATACAGTCGATGGAGCAGAGACTCACTACACTGAATATTTATCAGAGAAACTTGATCTTTTTGGAGCTTTACTGTCAATGGTTTGAGCAGAGTCTGCGCTGGCACCAGTGGAATCTGTGCACTTTCTCACTCGGAGGATTTGTTACAGGCGGGACCCGGAGACAAAAGTCTGTGGGGCTTATTTATCAACACTGGGCAAATTTGCCCATGGGCAGTTACCCATAGCAACCAATCAGTGATTAGCTTTTTAAAGCCACCTGCAAGTAGAACAATGAATGCAACAATCTAATTGGTTGTTATTGGATATTGCTCATGGGCAAATTTGCCCAGTGTTGATAAATGACCCCCTGTGTTTGGATTCACGTAGTTTATGTTTGAATTTGATGTGGCTCTTGCTTCTCTAGACATTATTACATGTCTGATGTTTACTGCCTTTGTGTATTTTCTCTTTCTTTCTTTCTTTCTTTCTTTCTTTCTTTCTTTCTTTCTTTCTTTCTTTCTTTCTTTCTTTCTTTCTTTCTTTCTTCTTTCTTTGGTCTGCATTTAGGAACAATCATTTATTTGTATTTGTTACAATGGAAGGTCTGAAGCACCAATTTATATCTTCATATTTTATGATGTCATAGTATAGCTCTACATAGGCTTTGGGCAACCTCAAAGGGATTCCTACATGATTTTTATGATGTAGTTTTTATTTCTAAATTCCACTGTTTACACTGTAAATAATTCACTCTACAATATAACATTTAATTCCTGAACCAGCAAGTGTATTTAGTTGTAATATTGGTGTGTAGGTGCATCTCAGGTCATTTTGCCTGGTCATGTGATTTCAGAAAGAGCCAGCACTTTAGGATGGAACTGCTTTCTGGCAGGCTGTTGTTTCTCCTACTCAATGTAACTGAATGTGTCTCAGTGGGACCTGGATTTTACTATTGAATGTTGTTCTTAGATCTACCAGACAGTATGACTATGAAGATTTTCATTCATCCAGGTCATAGTATATCTAGTATAGGTCAATCTAAAAACAACTGGACTTTTTTTTAGATTGACCTATACTAGATATCTACCAGACAGCTGTTATCTTGTGTTAGGGAGCTGCTATCATGTTACCTTCCCATTGTTCTGTTGTAAGGCTGCTGGGAGGGGGGGGGAAGGGAGAGGATGATATCACTCCAACTTGCAGTACAGCAGTAAAGAGTGACTGAAGTTTATCAGAGCACAAGTCACATGACTGGGGCAGCTGGGAAACTGACAATATGTCTAGCCCCATTTCAGATTTCAAAATTAAATAGAAAAAAATCTATTTGCTCTTTTGAGAAATGGATTTAAGTGCAGAATTCTATTATCTGATGCGTTTTGAATTTTTTTTCCCATGACAATATCCCTTTAATGACCTGAAAGTTATGTGGGCAAAGTGCACTTTTGGACGTGATCGTTATATTTTCCCACTACAACGCAGCTTTTTTTCCCCATAATTTCAGGGTAATTCCAGTTACAAGAGGGAGATGTACCTCATGCGACTGCATACCATGCATCAAAATTTGCGCTTTTGTGCTTGTGTTTTGAGGCAAATCAGATTCAAGTGCACTGAAAATATCAGTTGGCTAATTTCTAGTGTTAAAAACAATGATGTGTGCATCTGATGCACCCTGGAGCTACCTATACCTTTTGAGTGCCTTGCGCAAAATTTACAGCTGAAGGCAGTGACGCACAACTATAAGGAAGTGCAAGGAATACCATTTAATACAAGTACATTTAGTAATTGGGATTGTGTCCAATTTAGCACAACTACATTTTTTGAAAGCCACGGTCGTGCTTTCATCGCCCTAAAACTGTGCAGTGCTAAAGTGCAGGGTACCCGAGACCTATGCAAAGGCACGTGCTCCATACTCGTCAGTCCCAGGACAAAAGGCGATAAGAGAGGTGCCGAAGTAAGGTTGAGTCCCATCATCCTCCGGCCAAAAGGCACAGGCGGTGGGCAATGGTCTTCAGACCTCACGGCTAGGGAGAGTCCCTTTTCCCCGGGTTCTGCCGAAGCTTCCTCCGGGTTACCAAAAGCCTGAGGCAGAGCCTAAAAGAGTACGCTGCACTCCTGCCAAGATCCTATTTACAGTGATAAAAAAGTGCTTAAAAATAAGTGCAATAAATAAATGCAATAAAATGAGTGCTAAAAGGTGCCAACTGCATTTGAGGCTGTAAATGAGCCCTAGAATCTATTTGGAGAGCATTTATGGAGAAGCAATTGGGCAGGTCCCACACACTGTAAGAACAGCGAGAGGAAGAAGGCAAATTCAAATAATTCACTAGAATACAGTTGCAAAGCTGCTGCAAGAAATTTCCATCTGCAGCACCCTAAGAGTTACTCATAAAATGAACTTTCCCTTTAAAAAAAACAGCATGCACCCTGGAAGCTTTTTAGTAGTTTTCCTTTGAAACCGGGAAACCATCATGGCAAATTCTGTGGGATCTTTTTTAAGCGACATTTCAGTTCCCCCCAACGCAGACGGCGCAGTTGAATCGCAGCCAAGAGACTGGGCAGGGGCCCGCTGGGAAGTGATAAAACTGGAGATGGCATCTTTCCCTTTAAATGGCAGTTATTTAAGCAGTGAGTATTTTATTGATCAATTAGCAGCCCCATCATGGGGAAAGCAGATACTGCGGAGCAGTGGGGTGCCGGGGGCCTTACACACTTGTCTAAATATTTCCTCAGACAATGTTTTTTTTTAATTCAGACTCTCTCCTCTTTGGTTATCTGTGGACTCTCTGCCGGAGCAAATCAACTGTTTGTTTTAACGCTCAAAAGCCTTTCCTTGGGCCTAATAAAAATACAAACTTTCCGTGATTTAAACCTCTAGGACAGGGATCCCCAACCTTTTGAACCTGTGAGCAACATTCAGAAGTAAAAGGAATTGGGGAGCAACACGAGCATGAAAAATGTTCTTGGGGTGCCAAATAAGTACTATGATTGGCCATTTGGTAGCCCCTATGTGGATTGTGTTTTTTATACAACCAAAACTTGCCTCCAAGCCTGGAATTCAAAAATAAGCACCTGCTTTGAGGCCACTGGGAACAACATCCAAGTGGTTGGAGAGCAACATGTTACTCACGAGCTACTGCTTGGGGATCACTGGTCTAGGATGTTTTCGCCCTCAGTGGAATGGCTCAGCTTTACAGCAACTTCACAGCTCCCCCTTATACTGATTATATATAGCAAAACAAGCACAGTTACTGTAGCCAATAAATGTCTTTGTCGTGTGAATCAGGTGGGTGTCTGCAAATATTTACTATATATTTATCTATATATTATCCTTTTATTATAATGTGAGAGCAGAACTTTATACAGTAAATGGCACTGGATACTGGCACCCCATGCCCTTATATACACTGAGAGGCACTGGATACTGGCACCCCAATCCCAAATATACACTGAGAGGCACTGGATACTGGCACCCCAATCCCATATATACACAGAGAGGCACTGGATACTGGCACGCCAATCCCATATATACACTGAGAGGCACTGGATACTGGCACCCCAATCCCATATATACACTGAGAGGCACTGGATACTGGCACCCCAATCCCATATATACACTGAGAGGCACTGGATACTGGCACCCCAATCCCATATATATACTGAGAGGCACTGGATACTGGCACCCCAATCCTATATATATACTGAGAGGCACTGGATACTGGCACCCCAATCCCATATATATACTGAGAGGCACTGGATACTGGCACCCCAATCCTATATATATACTGAGAGGCACTGGATACTGGCACCCCAATCCCATATATATACTGAGAGGCACTGGATACTGGCACCCCAATCCCATATATATACTGAGAGGCACTGGATACTGGCACCCCAATCCTATATATATACTGAGAGGCACTGGATACTGGCACCCCAATCCCATATATATACTGAGAGGCACTGGATACTGGCACCCCAATCCTATATATATACTGAGAGGCACTGGATACTGGCACCCCAATCCCATATATATACTGAGAGGCACTGGATACTGGCACCCCAATCCCATATATACACTGAGAGGCACTGGATACTGGCACCCCAATCCTATATATATACTGAGAGGCACTGGATACTGGCCCCCCAATCCCATATATACACTGAGAGGCACTGGATACTGGCACCCCAATCCTATATATATACTGAGAGGCACTGGATACTGGCCCCCCAATCCCATATATACACTGAGAGGCACTGGATACTGGCACCCCAATCCTATATATATACTGAGAGGCACTGGATACTGGCACCCCAATCCCATATATACACTGAGAGGCACTGGATACTGGCACCCCATAGCAGACAGAAGAAAGAAATGAAAACTTCATGGGGTGATTTGTTGGCCATGGGACATCTGAGCTGCCTTTTAATAACATGTAAGCACTTAAAGTGATCCGGCTCTATCTCTGGAAAATGGAAAATCTTCAGCATTTTTCTCATATATATCCCAGATCGCCACATGTAAAATGTTTTATATGCTGTGATCCACATGCCGGTAAAGAGACCAGCATTTTTGGTTACAAATCCCTTGTTTAACTTTACCCTGACATGGAAACTTTTACATGGTACATTATACAGCCCTCTGCTTACACACCTTCAAAAGAGGAAAACTGGTCCAACGATCTCTCATTCCAAAGGAAAATTTTAATTTACAGTATGTCTGACTTGTTTTCTCATTTCTCCACTTTTTGTCACATTTCTGTTATACTTTTTGGCAAAAACATTGACGGCCAGGCAAAAATATTCCCTTTGGAAAGCAGTGGCAAAATAGGAGAACAAAATACTTTTAAAATTGTCCTACATCTCAATTATTATTTTGAAGTTATTGAAACCATATTAACCCCTTGCCTGCCCTGATCTTTGACATTCTGCTGCTGTGTGCTGCCTGGTTAGTTCAAAGCACAACCCTTAAAGATAAAATCTACACAGTGTTAGTAGTAGTCAGTATTTTTTTACAGAGAGATCCCATAAAGTTATTCCAGTATTCCAGGTAACTCCTCAGTACTAAGAACAGCATTGTAGGCAAATGTGTAGAAAAGAAGGTTGTTGCTCCCAAGTTGGAGTCCCAGCTTTTATTCCCCAGGACCTCCACTTCCCTTCCTCCAGTTCTGTTTACAGTATCTAAGATTTCATTGTGTTTATACAGGAGACTGTCAGAGATAAAGGAACCATACACAAGCCAAAAACCAAGTTCATAGGATGATCATCTCAAACCTGTACCTCCATAAATCTAAAAATTACTGTATAGCCTTTAATCCTGAGTGCAAGGGTTGTTCTTTCAGCTTTATCGTGGATTTATTGAGGATTATTGGAGAGTGTTGCATAACACACAGCAGAATGGTGCAGAGGAACTGGCAACAATTCAGTAAATACTCCCATAAATCTCAGCAATGTTATTTGGAGAATTTACCATTTAATTCCAGCAACACTGCCATTAGCCTTACCTGCTGAGTTTTGGTTTTCACTTCCTATTTGCCCCATATAAGTGACACCCCATCTTGCCTACCAACTTGTTCATACTGTTGTGCAATCCCCAAATAATTTACTATACATAACAGAAAAAGTGCTGCAGAAATGCAGGCAATTACATGCCATTTGTAAGGTGGCTGTGCCTAGAACCTAGCCTAAAGTTGGCCATAGATGTTGAGATTTTTAAAAGATCAGATCCTGATCGCGAGACCACGATCTTCTCAGAACGATCGTACGAATTTACCATCAACTAAAAAGACCAATTTGCCAGAAAAACAAAGGGGAGCTGCCTGCTTGGCCCTGCAAACATAGATAGATTGCACTGGGACCGACAAAGATTTTTTGACCTTGAGGTGGGCAATATCGGGCTGATCCGATCGTGGGCCCTAGGGCCCAACGATCGGATCCTAACGAATGGGAACAGGCAGTCAGATTGTGGGGCCGCATCAACGAACAGATGCGGCCGCGATCCGACGGGATTTTTAGTCCCATCCCATCGAGATCTGGCCAACTTTCGGCCAGATCTCGATCGGGGAAGCCCGTCGGGGGGCCCCATACATTGGTCTGTCGGCCCGTGTATGGCCACCTTAAAACAGCAAACAGATTACATATCTTCCCATAATTGACTTCCAAGCTAGGTGTGTCTAGGAGATTGACTAGAGTTGACTAGAAACTAGACCTTTAAGTTGGCCATAGACGCAAAGATCCTATCGTACAAATCGAGGATTCGTACGATTTTCACACCGTGTGTGGAGAGTCCCGACATTTTTAGTCCGGTGGAGATCGGTCGTTTGGTCGATCGGACAGGTTTAATTTTGTCCCGACCATCCCGCCGGAGCCCATTGCGCTCTCATCGTAATGTGATAGTTCGGGCCATAGGGCCGAACGTTCCGATTACCCCCGATATAGCCATGCCCATTAGTGGCATATCGGGGTAAGATGAGCTCGTTTGGCGATGCCTACAGCTTGGGATACTCTGCCATGTAACTCGAATTGTTTTTCTCAGTGATCCACCAGTAGCTTTCAGGTTATCAGACTCTTCCACAGACCAATGGAGTGGCCATCTCCACCTCAGTAACATAAGAGAATAAGAAAGTCTGGAGAGTCTTTGCAAAGTGTGTAGTTTTATTATCGCACTACATGTTTCGGACCCATCTGGTCCTTCCTCTGTTGCATCTGCCATGTACTTACACCCCAGCTCTTTTTGCACATTGTACCCCAATGGAATTGCAAGTAAATATAAGGCCTTGACGTGACTGTGCAGGGTCAGAATAAGAGGTTGGTTAATGAGGACGTGCCATGCAATAATGGGGGGTGCTGGGCATGTACCTCTTCTTCCTGTTTTAACCTAGTTTGGGGCTTTCTGTAAGTATGGCGCACTTAAACTCCCCACTCCCTAATGCTGTCTTGCTATGAGAGGATCTGGTTCGCAAGGGGGGTGTGGGTAGATACCAAGACAAAAAGTTGGGGTGATTTGAGGCAATTGGGACAGGTTATTGGCTTGGGTGCCCTCACTTTTAGGCCTGGCACTGTGCCAGTTCAATGACCAGAATGTCCCAAGTGCAACTTGCAAGTCATTTTTGCATAACACCAATTTTGGACAGACACAATTATATTTGGGGAAAATTCTGCATTGTAACACACTACAAATTGCCATGGGGCCCACCAAGTGTCTATCCAGCCAAGCAGTGGATTTTAGAGAGGGCTCTTCTAACTAAACTCGTATTTTTTCATTTTTCAAAGTAGTACCTTGTAATTATATAATGTTATTTGGGATACACACAGTACATAATTGATACCAAATTATTATTTTGTATATTGATACAATTTCCATGAGTTCCACGAGAAGAGCCGTTGCTGTCAAGGCAATAAAGCAGAGAGTGTTTATTATCTTTTGTATACAGACGTCAGCGTTGTGTACCAGTGTAAATGCTTCGCTTTACAAATCAACATAAACGTTGTGATGTGGGCCCCTCTGGCCGCCCTGCTCCAGGCTCCGTGGCTTGTGTCGGCAGGTTTCCCGGCTCAGCCCATGGCATCACACACAAGAGGATAACCTTTCATATATTGACTTAAGATCTCAAGGACTTTTTTTTATAATAAAAACAATTTTTTTTTACTATTTGCTTTTCTAGTTGATTCTTCATTTCTTTGATCAAAGTTTGTTGGTTCTGGTTTGTTTGGAAATGGATACATGCTTGGATGTGCATTAAAAGATCTCAATGGCTGTCCCTATAACCCCACCCAGGGGTGCATCCGAATCCCTTAAGTACGGCCTGTCATGTCGTATTGCCGTCTGATAAATTTACATCATGTAGACATGTGAAGTGGAAAATCCACTGGAAGACGTTGCTAGGCGGACTCCTACAGCAGGTGATTAGTGGTACAACTTAATCCCCGCTTTGCAGCAAACCTTTTAGCTTGTCAGTAGGTAATTGAACATGGAAGAGACTTTCAGGGGAATGTAATAAAAGTCGCAAAGAGCAAAACAATTCGCACCAATAAGACTAAAAATCCAAGTCTCGCAATGTAATATTGTTCGTTAAACTGTTATTGCATTGCGAATTTTAATTGCGCATTGCGAATTTTAATTGCGCACTCATAAGAAGTGCTTGAAAGTGTCGTAATCTTTTGGAGCAAACATAACGAATTTTTCAGTAAGAAGTTTTATTACATTGACTGCGCATTGGCGCAAACTATAAAATTCGCAAGTGGTCGCTAAACAGTTTCCGGGCTCACAAAAGCTATATTAAATTCGCACAAAGCAAAATTTGATTGCGCAAAGGCATAACTTTTCGCGTTGCGAATAGTTTTTCCGTTAGCGATTTTTATTACATTCCCCCGTTTGGCTCTTGTCATTTTCAATAAGTTGAACCAAGGCTGGTCTTTCATTTATAAATATGTCAGTGTTATTATAACAGCTATAGCAACAGCATGTATGACCCCTAGGGATGCTCTTGCTCTCTCTAACTGGGAATGTTTTAATACAGGTATTTATTACGGCTGCTATGATTTGTATTTGACTCCAAATAATCAAAATCAAAATAAAAAGAATCTCCAACTGTTCCTAAAGCTGGCCATACACAAAGAGATCTGCTTATCTGGTGACATTGCCAAACAAACGAATCTTACCCCGATATGCCCACCAACGGCAGGGCTATATCAGGGTAATCCGAACATTCGGCCCTAGGGCGGAACGATCAGTTTACAACGAGGAGCAATAAACTTCGACAGGTTGGTCGCTGGAAAAATGAAACCTTCCCGATCAATATCATGGCTAGATATCAATCGGGAAGACCCGTCAGAAGACCCCATACACGGGCAGATAAGCTGCCGAAATGGTCTAAAATGGTCTAAAGGACCAATATTAGCAGTTTTATCTGCCGTGTATGGCCACCGAAAGTGATGTTTTATACGTGTCCATTGTACTGGAGAAACCTTATCTGACAAACACAGAACATTGTCCCTCCTTGTAAAGCAGTGGAAAATAAAGTGAAGGTAAATCCTACTTTATCTTTCCCTTGAAATATATCCTATTGTAAGTAAAGCTTAGAGCACTAGGGATTGAGGCTTTGTACCAAGCACACTTGTCCTTAATTAGTTCTGTTGGGGGGGTTGGACATCCCTGGTGTAAGAATTTGGAACAACTGTATATTGCAGTGGTCCCCAACCAGTAGCTCGTGAGTAACATGTTGCTCTCCAACCCCTTAGATGTTGCTCCTCAAAGCCTCAAAGCAGGTGCTTATTTTTCAATTCCTGGCTTGGAGGCAAGTTTTAATTGCATAAAAAACAGGTTTATGGCCAAACAGAGCCACTTTTAGGCTGCCAATCCACTTTGGGAAACTGAATAGCCAATCACATCTTTTATTTGGCACACCCCAGGATGTTTTATAATGCTTGTGTTGCTCCTCAACTCCTTTTACATGTGAATGTGGCTCACGGGTTAAAAAAGGTTGGGAAACCCTGGTATATTGGTTAAAGGAACACTTAAAGCTTAAAGGTTCTCTACACTGGGTTGGCTTCAGCGCATCCTCATCTGTATGCATCTGGGCACACGCATGTGCCTTCCCCCTGTATTCTTCTCCCACCAGGTGAGCCCGACCCAGTAGCGCAAATAAAAAGAAATAATGAAAGAAAGAAAATAGAAATAATTAGGGATGTACTGAATCCACTACTTTAGGATTCGGCTGAATCCTTTGTGGAAATGTTTTGCCATATACCAAACCGGACCCTAATTTGCATATAGAAATTTGGGAAATGTTGGGAAGAACTGCACAAACTGTGAACTTTGATTCGTCTAGGTGCTTGGATTCGGTCAAATCCGAATCCTGCTAATACAGGCCGAATCTTGGATGAATCTCAAACCAAATCCTGCATTGGGTGGGTCCATAGAAATAAAAATTGAAAAAAAACTACATGGCCCCCTGATCATACTGGGCCCCTAGTATATAACCTAGAGTAGCCTGTGCATTAATTAACCCCTGCTCACATATCATTAATCTGCCACTGAGAGAGAGGTCAGGAGTAGGGTACCAAAATAGCATTAGGTGTACATTACAATTGGCCTGGATATCCAAGTCTTCTGCAGAAAATTTGTTTTATACAATAGTATCGGTGCGTCTATGCCTTGGAGAGAAGACACAGATTGTTACCTGAAAAGATACAGAAGAAGGAAATAGAAACATCAAAGCAGACGTTTACATCCTCAGTTACTGGTGAGTTGAGTTCACTAATAACAAGTCATTATGGACACACTGTAATGTCTGGTGACTAATCATTTTTAAAGCTTTCAGTAGCTCTTGTTAAAGAAAAATATATATATATATCTTGCCAAATAGGTAGGGCAGAAAAGGTGGTTAACCCCAACCAAGGCCTGCCACATGGTTACCTGTAAATAAACATTAAATGGATGAAACAGATACTTTTTTTAAAAAGGTTTGGGAAATGGAGACCCAAAATTTTCTAGCTTCAAAGTGCACTTAGATATTGTTGGGATTACAGACTTGAATAGCAAGCAAAGCCAATCACAAATGAACTGCTGGATATATACATTATCCTCCCAAGTTATAAAGGTTGGTTCTCCAGCTGTTGAAATCAAAGCTCCAGCCTTGTAAAGCTGAATAGCAATAAAATAAATAGAAGCTTTGATAGACTTGGATCCAAGATCACCTTGTCTCCATTAACTTCCCTGTACTTAAAGGGGAACTATGGCAAAAAAAATAATAATTATATAAGCTTTATCATACTGAAATAAGAAACTTTCTAAATGCAACCAATTAAAAAAATTCTGTACTGTTTTTGAAATAATCAAGTTCATCTTCACTATTCTTCTTGCAGCATCTGTTTCTCTTCATTCTGTCTTCATGCAGCAGCAGCAGCAGCAGATATTCATTGACAGTTAGATCCAATATATCTTATAGGGGGGCTCCTTTGGCCTAGAAGATGTATTAGAGCTCATTCTATTAAACTCACCAGACATCATGTCTCTCTACATGCAGAATTTGTGCAAAAGGCAGTTATTTTGTTACATTTTGTTTGTACTGGAATCAGTTATTTGAGTGAGCTCTAATTCATCTGCTAGGAAAGGAAACCACCCTATATTGGATGTAACTGTCAATGAATATCTGACACCCAAATGCTGCATGAAGACAGAATGAAGAGAAACAGATGCTGAGAGAGAATAGTGAAGATAAACTTGATTATTTCAGACATGATGCAGAATATTAAATTGATTGTATTTACAAAGTTTCTTATTCCGTATGATGAAGCTTATATTAAATTTTCATTTTCGCGATAGTTCCCCTTTAACGACTGTCAGTCCACATGAAACCAGGAAGGGAAACATCCTGACGTGTGTCAAACAGAGCTCTGATATTTCCTCCCAGGAAAGATGGAGTCACTATGTTGTTTAATTGTTACCGACCTGCTAAACACAATTCCCTAAATCCTGACAATCCTTCGTTGGAGGGCGAAAGGCACACGCAGCTCTGAAAGGAAAGTGTAATTGGCAGAAAGTTGTTTGTAAAGAGATCTAAACACTAAACATGTGTTTATGGAAATGGACGGAAAAAATGTGTTTATTTTAACGTCTCGTATAAACAAATTACTGTAACCAAATTGTAAGAACATTTTAATTGCTGCAAGAACACGGCAATGCATTTTCCCTTCATCCCATTTCCTCATATTGTTTCATTGGGTTTTCTTGCTGGTGGTGACATGGGGCTTTTATATTGTCACCTGAGCTGCGCTTTGGTTCTGCCTTTGTATCCAAATTTGGTGATTAAAGGGCTTGAATTATACGGAAAGTAAATTTTGTACTCCTGTGGGGCAGGGGTGTAATTAAAGCCCAATTCAAGTCACCCCTATGAAAGGAAAAGCAGACAGAGGAAATGGTGTAATTAAGGGCTTCCTAGATGATAAAGAGATGATGGAGATCAAACTAACCAGTCCTGTAAAATTCAGCATTATTGGTCCACTCCTTGGTAAAAGGGTTGCACCAGTATAGACACACATTATTGTGCCCCCTTTGTTAATTACATGCAAATTTGTATTCACATCAATATAGACATCAGACTCGGAATGGCTAGGGCATTCTCTCCTCCAATTTGTCCTCATCATTGCTCCTTACAAAGAAGGGGAAAATAAAGTAAAGGCAAATCCAATAATTTCTTCCCTTTGAATAGATCTTAGTTAAAGTAAAGCTGAAGATCACTGGGGATTAAGCCATATACCTGGCACACTTGTACTTAATTACTTTAATGAGTGGGGGTTGGACAACCCTGGTAGGAGTTTGGTACTCTCTCAGTTATGAAGGTGGGAGTATGCTTTCCAAAGATTGGGGTAGGAGGCAATAATCAGGGCCGGATTTACATAGTGGGCGCCCCTAGGCCCACTGCCGTTCGTCTCCCCTGTCCCCTCCCCTTAATTCATGCAAATTTTCATCATCTGGACCGGAGCAATGGGGATTGGTGCATGGGAAATTTAAAAAATGATTGTACCCCCAGTGTTTTTGAACCAATGTGGGTGTGGTTGGGCAGCATGCTGCCCCCTAAAATCCTGCCACCCTAGGCCCTGGCCTAGTGCAGCAGGATTTTAGAGGGGCGGCATGCTGCCCAACCACACCCACATTGGTTTGGAAGCTTTAGTGCGGCTCATGAGATACAGTAGTTTTTTTTAACTACTTTTTTAACTTAACTCCTTAAGTTTAAATACTCTTTCCACAGGACAGCTTTCCTGTGAAAAGTGAGCTCCAATCTCCAGACTGGACCTGGGGAATGGAGTGTCTGGCTACTGTTTATTGAGCCCTTTCCTGGCACTCATCTCAATCACTGGAGAGAAATTAAAGACTACGGTGACATTTTTCCACCTTTTCTTGGTCACGCTACCACATAATATATATATATTGCATTTGACACATTTTCAACAAATACAAAAACTAGCAATGTGGCTGAATCTTGAATCTTCTTGAATTGTCATTTATTTCTGTTACCATTAAAGCATATTGTAACTCTTTCTTTGTTCCGATAACAGTGAACAGTTAATTAAAAAAAAAGTCTGCTGTGCCACGGAATTAGTTAACGTGTGGTGCAATGAAAGGGTAACAAAAATTCACCAGCCCACAGGTAATGCACGCAGGTTATACCTTATTGCGGCAATAAACCTTAAGCAAGGTATAACCTGCTTGCATTACCTGTGTGCCGGTGAATTATTGTTGCCATTGAATAGAGAGGTTGCCGTTCCCTCCATTTTGCTGTGCACCAGGGGATTGTTTTCGGTGAAGGCCAGGGTGTGCGAGTGCTTTTAGACAAATTTTCCACTTGGTGCAATGAAAGGGTGGGTGTACGGGAGTAACAGACTGCTGATTTGTGCCCCCTCCACTCCTTATCAAACATCAGGTTGGACTTTAATATTTGACTTTCAAGCGCACTGTTTACTTCTTGGTTACAATTTTAAGAACTGACCTTCAATATAAATCACCTGACCTGAAAAAAACAAATAAAAGCAGGTTGACACTCTTAAATAGGGGAAAAAAACAGTGTTCTCAGATGTTGCCCAAGTGCCGTAGAACATAGTTTAGCTTTATCTGTTATAGCTTTTATCTATAGCTTCCTGAACAGAGGGGCTGCTAAGAGCTGGAGAGGAAGGTCTGGTAGAAACATTTTCTCACCTCTTGAGTAGTATACAGTATATACAATATCCACTTTATGACTTTGAGGGATCAGTCACAAGCCAAGGCACAAATATTGACTATTCCATATAATGACATCCCTGTAATCCCCATTTCCCATGAAAGGTAATATGTCCAACTACTGATCTACCAAGACTTTGCTTTTTTCCTTTTATCATATGCCAAGAAAAAATTGTAAATATGCATAAAATAAGAAAACATATTACAATATTTATTGCATTTATAATACTGTAATAGACCTTCCATGTGACTATCTTCCCATGAATGGCAGTAGTGCAGGGCCACAGAGACACTATTAGCTTGTTTGTGTTGCCACAAAAATGCAGGGAATCCTGAGCATTAGCAATAGGTGGTTCCTCAGAAGAAAAGCAGCTGGATGGTTCACACTCCTGTTAGTTTTACAGTCTTTTGGGGGTATATTGCCCTTTAGTAATAGTAATTACCCATATTTTCAAATGAAAGTAAGTAATGATGGCTCTTTGTCATTCCCCTTTGACCTGACTGTAACTTGACACAGGTGCCCACTATCCTCCTCCTTATGTCAATAGCATTGTCAGCGCTTAGACTTAACCTGAAGTTACTCCTTATTCCACTGCTCCTCATTCCTCTTTATTCAATGCTGTATATGCTTGTCAAATAGATACATCTGTGCTTGGGAGCTTAGAGCTTTCAATACATGTGTGAGATCTGTTATCTGGAAACGCAGTATCCAGAAAGTTCTGAATTACAAGAAGGCCACCTTCAGTACCTTTTACCTGATCCCAACTGATATATAATTAACCCTTACTGGATGCAAAATCCTATTGGGTTTAATTAATGTTTAAATGGTTTTTAAAGTAAACTTAAGGTATGGAGATCCAAATTATGGAAAGACACCTTATCTGGAAACCCCCAGGTCCCAAGCATTCTGGATAACAGGTCCCCTACCTGTACATATTTGGGGGTGAGGTCCCTGGCCCAATGAGCAGGTAACTTGAAAATGAGTTTTATGTCGTGGGTTGTTTATTAAGCACTTACAACTGGAGTCTTGTTGCACTCTGCACCTATTGTCTCCACAGGGTGGAGAGCTGAACCCCAGTTGGCACAGGACACATTCGCAGTCCAAGTTAGGGGGCAGAAGGGGAATACCTATGTGTCTCCAACAAACCGACTTAGCACTGCTGAATTTAGGAAGCTCTGTATTCATGGGGCAAATAAATGTTCTTGCGCTTCAATTTGGAACACAGAGACCTGCAGCAATTCTTCTACCTGCCAAGAGAAAACAACATGGTGGATTGTGTTGATTGTTTGCACTGAGCACCCTCCCATGCATTTAGTATATAATAATGATAATGTTTATATTGGTCAAATCACCCCTTTTTTAACTCTGAATTAAAGGTAACTGAACAGCAAACTTTCACAGTCTTTCAGCATATTTCTGCCAACACAGAGCCTATACATCATTCACATCAGTCCCTGCCCCAGTGGAGCTTACAGTCGAAGGTCCCTAACATTTTATTCACACACAGGAGGGCCCAGACGCCAAAAAAACCAGCAAACTCCTTCAAATAGTGAGTGCTATGGCTAAAAAGGAACTCAGGACCTAAGCCAGTTGATGATAGAGGCTAAATTTGGACCACTGCCCCTGGAGCTACAAAACTTCCATTGGTCTATGGGCAGAATGGACACTAACATATTTATATAGTTTGATTTTGCCCCCATAACCAACCTTGCTAAAAGTCAACAATTAGGTTATGATGGACCAGAATATAATGTCAACCTATTTTGGTTTAAGGCCATGGAAACAAAAGGCATTTGTTAGCCTGGATTCAACAAATGTCCAGAAAAAGTTCATCAGTTTGACATTGATGTAAATGATTGGGCTCAATGCACGTCTGCAATTGCCATTGTGAGGGCTGGAAGGTGTGAATATTTTGGTTTGTGTGAAGGAATCAGCTGAGCTAACGAATTCCTCCCAAGCTGAGGATTCAAGAATACAATACCCGCTGATCCGCATGGAGATAAGAACGTGACAACATCTGGGGACATTAGATGCAGCCCCCAAGCTAATTACATGGGCCAGTTTGTGCGACGTCCCCTGAGAGCTGTCTTAGTTCCTTCTTATTCTAAAAGGGAAAATAAACACTAAACAGTTGCTACATATAAAAGAAGCTGTCAACAGCATTTTCTAAAATTTCAGCAACAATTTGGTTACAAAGGATCTGGAAATTGTTGTGCTCTTTTACCTATTGGTTGAAAAAATTGTTTTACAGATACAGTTGTTGGGTTTATTTAATGTTTTCTAGAAAACTTAAAGGAGAACTAAACCCCTTTCTAATAAAAACCTCTACCCCCTACACTCCATAGTCTCCCCTCCCTGCTCCCCCCACACGAGTTAACACAAGTAAATACCCCTAAGATGTTAATTACCCTTGTTGCAGAGCCAGTGCAGCGGAGCTCACAGCCGCTTTGGTAATCTTCAGGTCTTCTTCCGGCGCTTCTGTAATTTTCGTCACTTTCATCACATCCGCAGTTGTAGCGAACCGGTAAAATGCTCCAACTGCGCATGCACTGATACGTCGCTTCCTTATTGACATGACAGAATCGCCTAAAGATTGCCCCCGTGAGCTCCGCTTCGCTGACTCTGCAACAAGGGGTAATTACCGGCTTAGGGGTATTTACTTGTGTTAACTCCTGTGCAGGCGGAGCAGGGGGGGCGGGACTATTATTATTATTATTATATTTTGCAGCGCTGTAAATTAAATGTTTTTGTACAACTAAATCACATTAATTACATACATAGAACAACTGGAGTAACAGACATCACAACCAAAACCAGGTACAAAAGGTGAGGAAGGCCCTGTGCAAAATAGCTTACAATCTTACAAGCTTACTATGGAGGGTAGGGGTATGGGTTTTTATTAGAAAGGGGGTTTAGTTCTCCTTTAAGGTATTAAGACCCAAATTATGGAAAGATCCGTTATCCAGAAAACCCCAGGTCCCAAGCATTCTGGATAACAGGTCCCATAACTGTACTTCAACCCAAAAGCTTAGTCAACCAACTTGTCGACAATAATATAATACCATATTGGATGCATTTCTGAGCAACAGTCCCTACTGAGCATGCTCCCAGGTCTTTACTAATGTCTGTAACAGAGTAACAGAGTAACAGTAGTTGCTAGAACGTCTCTGATGCTCATGTAACGGTTTAGGAAGTTAGAAATTGTCTGGCTTACAGGGCTGCCACTGCAGAGAGTGAACTTCCTCTTTAATTTCTGAAAAATGAAAGTTACTTTAAGGGGCAAATTCACCAAGGGTCGAATATGGAGGGTTAATTAACCCTCGAAATTCGACTGGGAATTAAAATCCTTCGACTTCGAATATCGAAGTCGAAGGATTTTAGCGCAAAAACTGCGATCGAACGATTGAAGGAATAATCGTTCGATCAAACGATTAAATCCTTCGAATCGAACGATTCGAAGGATTTTAATCCAACGATCGAAGGATTATCCTTCTATCAAAAGAACTTAGGCAAGGCTATGGGGACCTTCCACATCGGCTAACATTGGGTTCGGTAGCTTTTAGATGGCGAACTAGGGGGTCGAAGTTTTTTCTTAAAAAGACAGTACTTTGACTTTCGAATGGTCGAATAGTCGAACGATTTTTAGTTTGAATCCTTTAATTCGAAGTCGAAGTCGTAGTCGAAGGTCGAAGTAGCCCATTCGATGGTCGAAGTAGCCCAAAAAACACTTCGAAATTCGAAGTTTTTTTACTTCGAATCCTTCACTCGAACTTGGTGAATTGGCCCCTAAATCTTGTGCAGGGGAGTGTAATCACCTTCTATGTTCTTTCTCTCCCAAAGCAGCAGTTCTTTCCTGCTTTATGGCTAAGATGCCAGCCAGCTATTCCACAGAGCTTACATTCCACAGCGGTCACAGATCTTACACACTGCTATACATTTAATAAACTGAGTAATAATTTGATTTGATAAGGAGGCTGAAAAATGATCATAGTTGCAGTGCCCCATGTACAGTATATGGACTATGGCAAGCCAGGGTATGGTAGTTGTACAGAAACTTGATCTCCAACGTTGTGGTGTGGCCAAAAAATGGGGACGTGAGACAAAGATTGTAAGATTCTAATTCACTCTCGCCTTAATCTGGTAATCCTCTGAAATACATGGGCTATTGTGCTGGAGTTGCAAAGTGCCTCCTTTGAACATTAATGCTTCAACAACGAGGGCTATCATGAGTAATGGGTATGTTTCCGTAGTATGTGTAGGTTTTGGACTGATTGTGATCTATAATGAAGTTCTACTGTCTGTATACTGTATGTCACTAACAAGAGGGAAACATAGTCTTCTGACCATTTCCCCAAATTGGGTCTCATTCTGAGGCCAAATATCATCAGAATAGCCTTTTAGTATCCCTCCCTCATGTCATGGCAATAAAGCTGCTGTTCATTGTGACTTACCATCAAGTCTTTAGTACTTTTAGGCATCTGTCACTGTGTATTTAGTTTATTTAATGTATTTAGAAATTTGGGTCCTCCGTTTGATCCACCAGTCACTGGGCCAAATAATCAGATCAGCCCAGTTCCGCACGTTGTAGAAACCACATCAAACAAGCAAATGTTCTTGTGTATACCAAGCTTTAGACCAGGACTAAAACGGATACTATCATGGGAAAAATGTTTTTTTTTTCCAAACTGCATCAGTTAATAGCGCTGCTCCAGCAGAATTCTGCACTGAAATCCTTTTCTCAAAAGAGCAAACAGATTTTTTTATATTTAATTTTGAAATCTGACATGGGGCTAGACATATTGTTAGTTTCCCAGGTGCCCCCAGTCAAGTGACTTGTGCTCTGATAAACTTCAGTCACTCTTTACTGCTGTACTGCAAGTTGGAGTGATATCTTCCACCTCCCTCCCCAGCAGCCTAACAACAGATAACAGCTGCCTGGTAGATGAAAGAACAGCACTCAATAGTAAAATATAGTCTTGTGTATGGTATTGCCTGGTTAATCCTGGATGCAGGAGTCTTTCCAGAAATTCAGCAATACTCACATGGCAGTGGATCAGTGTTGATGTGGCCCTTTAAGTATGCAGCTTTATGGTCATTGTATGAGGCCTTGTCAAAGGCCTGCCTAACCAATATCTGGTGAAAAACGGATATAATTCTACAGTACTTGGCAGGTTAGAAAATGCTATTGGATAAGGAGGTACAAATATTTTTAGAGATGCTATGAAAAGCATACAATGACAAGACATTCCCCTTGTTCTTCTGTGACCTGTGTGGGGGACAGATCAAAGCTTTGCTCACCCGATTATTTTTCAATGGAAATAGCCAGAGAAGGGAAAGAAATAGGGTGCTGAATGCAGTAACTTTCTGTAGAGAATGTCATGTGGGATATGAATGGAGGAAGCATTAGGAGCAATATACAGTCACAGGAAGACTTTACTTAGCAGTATATAGCGCATGACAATACCTTCAACTGGTACTGCTTTCTACATACTAACAGGGTATTTGGGAGGAACAGTTGTGAAAAGGAGCTGTTATTTTTACAAGTATTGGGGTGATGGATCAGTTTCTGTGATCATTTTTATTTCCCAGTGGGACCAGAAGAAGTATATGCCTTAGATTCCAGCCGAGGACTTTGCAAAGGCTACAACGAACCTGAATGATCACCCTGTTAAAAGTAATAATACAACTTCCATTGAACCATTTTATTATTTGGTTTAAGCTATTATTACAGAAGTTGGGGGTAATTAATGCTCTGTACTTCACAGTGATACCAGGAGAAAGGGCAGTATAAATGTTAAGCCTATAGCAGTGATCCCCAACCAGTAGCTCGTGAGTAACATGTTGCTCCCCAATCCCTTGGATGTTGCTCCCAGTGGCCTCAAAGCAGGTGCTTATTTTTGAATTCCAGGCTTGGAGGCAAGTTTTGGTTGCATAATAATGAGATGTATTGCCAAACAGAGACATCTGTAGGCTGCCAATCCATATAGGGGTTACCAATAGCCAATCACAGCCCTTATTTGGCAGTGTACCCACATGAATGTATGCTTGTGTTGCTCCCAAATCTTTTTACATCTAAATGTTGCTCACAGGTAAAAAAAAGGTTGGGGACCCCTGGCCTAGACCAACCAAAATCTTCATGTACCAGGTTTCCCAATATCTCCCTCTACTACAGGACTCCCATGGTTTTTTCTGACCATCAGAAGGTAAGTGACCTAAATTACTTGGAGTGTAATGCCACCTTAGACGATATATCCTGAGAAATATGCCTTGTCTCAGATCCAACCCAATACCTCATAGCTGTGAAGACATAATGCCAACCCCAACTTCTGCCCCAGGGTGCCACCCTTCTCTTTAAAGGGATCCTGTCATCGGAAAACATGTTTTTTTTCAAAATGCATCAGTTAATAGTGCTACACCAGCAGACTTCTGCACTGAAATCCATTTCTTAAAAGAGAAAACAGAAATTTTTATATTCAATTTTGAAATCTGATATGGGGCTAGACATTTTGTCAATTTCCCAGCTGCCCCTGGTCATGTGACTTGTGCCTGCACTTTAGGAGAGAAATGCTTTCTGGCAGGCTGCCGTTTTTCCTTCTCAATGTAACTGAATGTGTCTCAGTGGGACATGGGTTTTTACTATTGAGTGTTGTTCTTAGATCTACCAGGCAGCTGTTATCTTGTGTTAGGGAGCTGTTATCTGGTTACCTTCCCATTGTTCTTTTATTTGGCTGCTGGGGGGGAAAGGAAGGAGACGATATCACTCCAACTTGCAGTACAGCAGTAAAGGCTGATTGAAGTTTATCAGAGCACAAGTCACATGACTTGGGGCAGCTGGGAAATTGAAAATATGTCTAGCCCCATGTCAGATTTCAAAATTGAAAATAAAAAAATCTGTTTGCTCTTTTGAGAAATGGATTTCAGTGCAGAATTATGCTGGAGCAGCACTATTAACTGATTCATTTTGAAAAAAAAATTTTTTCCCATGACAGTATCCCTTTAAGAACACCCACTGACTGGAGAATGTGTCCCCTTTACTAGTTGTGTCCCAGGGGTGTTTGTGGTGGGAAACAACTGTACATCAGCATGCTGTCTAGCAATACTCTGAGCAGGAAAGAAAATCTGCTCTACTTGTTTCAGCTGCCACCGGCAATCCCTGTCCCCAGCCCAAAATACCAGAGGGAGAGATGGGGCCCCTTGGTGTGGCAGCTGTGAGAACCTTGTACTTTGAGCTTACTTATCTCCTGCGTTCTACACTGGGGGAAAGGGATTTGTTAGCAGAACTGCAGGTATTTATCTTCAGTCAAGCAGAATTTGCCATTAGTCAGAATACAAATCACAGGCATCCTTTGCATCTGGAATTGTTAAGGGGGGAGATTAAGGACTTGTAGCTCTTTGGGTTTAGGATATTAAGAAAAAAGCAAGCGAAGTGATATAAGATGATTTCAGCTCTTTTTAACTCAAATTTCTATTTCTGAACAACAAAAATAGAGGGGGCAATGATAAAAACACTGGCTTTCAAAGAAATTCCTAGGCCAAAACATTTCAGAGCATCACTTCCAGAGACCTTGAAATTGCACCTTCTTCAGGTACCCACTGGGCCCACCTGTCTGGTGACTGTTGTTAAAAGTGGTGGATGGGGCGCCTGGAAAAGATCATCAAGCCCTATGAGATGTATATTCATATGGGATCACTGGAGAAGGTAGGGACCCAAAAATAAGTTACCCTATGTCTTTGGACCTCCACAAAACTCTCCAGAAATTCATGGGTTTTCTCAGGATTCCCCATTCTCCTCCCACACTCCAGAAACAAACAGGCAGGTCAATTGGTTCCTGATAAAAAATGATCTTGGTACATTTTCTTTAATTATGCAAAATGTCATTATTTTCATTATCTGGATGCACTTTTAATTCAATATTTGCTATATGGCAAAAAAAGGTATTTTTAGGGTTCCATCTTCCTTTAAAAAGAATTGTATCAACGTTGGTTTCCTTAAAATTCTCACCACGATTAACACCATTTTTTCAGTGTTCGCGACGGAACCGCATAACAGGTGCTTGTTCTTCTTTGTCGACTGATTCCAAACGACTAATTCCCCAGTGCGAGGCCTGGACATATTGACTCAGTGAAAGATGTTGGACACACAAAGCCGTGGCCATTACATATGTTTCACTTAGCACATGCTAACACACCAAAAAAACTCATCTCAGGTTACCCAATCTGTTGTGTCGCCTTGAGAAAAGAGATCGCCATTTGTCTACCCCGAGCCAGCAAATCCCCAGATATATTGTTACACAAGTGTTTTGTTTAGGAACCCAGCGTGAATGGGGAAACTTAAATACATCAGACCGGAGATGTCAAACTTGCAGGCTTCCAGCTGTTGTAGAATTCAACTCCCAGAACCTTCCCTAACTGAATGATTGGGGGTACTGTAATTACAGGAGCAAAATGTCCCACTATTGCTTAGGGCTTTTCTTCTGGAAGCCTTGGGCCAATGGCCCTCAAAGAGATTTTTATGGGCCCCAAAATCTCCATATGCCTGGGCATCGGTTCCATTGTAAGTGTACTCAAGTAATGATACCCAATCAGATCCCAAGGGGTATGCACAGTTTGCATTTCATTTATATTTTTAGAAGTGTCCCAATGTTTGGATGATGAGGAGCCCTAAAAAGATTTTTTTGTGGGGCCAGTAACTAACACTGGTATTAACACCAGCAAGGGTCACTTTCTAAACACCTGATCATCTATTTAAAAGCTGAGGTCTCTTTCTGAACCCCAGACAAATTGTATGAGTGACTGAGTGCAGCAGTCCCTTTCTGACCCCATGAATGTCTAAGCATAGGGGTTACTTTCTGAACCAAAGATCATATGTTTAATTGCAGGACTTGGGAACCCCCTCATATCTGTTTTAGTGCAGGGGTCACTTTCTGAGTTCCTGAACATTTGAGTGCAAGGTTATTTTCTTAACCCCTGATGTTTTCTAACTGCCTGCAGGGGGTCATTTTCTGAACTCCTCATGGTTCATTTGTATACAAGGTTACTTCCTTCACCCCATATTTTTTGATACATTTTCTGAACTTTTTTCTAATCAAGGTCACTTTCTGAACCCCTGATCATCTATA
Organism: Xenopus petersii; assembly: GCA_038501925.1. Taxonomy (NCBI): domain Eukaryota; kingdom Metazoa; phylum Chordata; class Amphibia; order Anura; family Pipidae; genus Xenopus; species Xenopus petersii. The sequence goes on along the minus strand of CM076673.1, from coordinate 10,491,915 downwards.
TGAGCACAGCAGTCTCTATATGACCTCTGACTGCTTTGAGTGCAAGTGCCACTTTCTGAAAAATGACTGAAATGGAATTGTGGAGGAGCGGATCCTCAGCCTGACTTTCTCCACAGTATCTCTGAGATCCTATATACCCCTCCCTAGTAGCCTTAGGGTGGTCATAGATGCACCAATACTATATATGAAAGATCTATCGTATGATAATCACGTGTATGGTGGGAGACAAGACAAATATCAATAAAAAGCCTTGGATATCGGTCGTCTTGTCGATCAGGCAGGAATGAAAATTTTGATTGGGCACATTTGAAGGTTTCCCAACATTGTACATTAATGCTGAATTATCAGATAGATCTACAGAATTATTTTTGTGTTTACCTGCATATCTGACGATTAAGCTCTAAACATTAGTAGAGTGGACGAAAGATCTTTTGTAGATCCAATGATCGTGGGAAAGATCATAATTGTAGCGTGTAAGGCCAACTTTAGCCATGGGCAAAAAGATCATTTGTCCTGCAATATCCAATCAAAGGAGCACCAAGAACTGAAAATGTACATAAAAGTACAAGTGATTTAGTATATTTTATTATTTAAGTTGTTGGATAACATAAACTGAAGTGGCACCCAGACTTATTGCCCCTTTGCCCCCCAGTGGTTACATAATGCAGCCCCAGGCTGACAGCTATAGCAATAGGAGTTATATACACCTTATAGGGCAGAGACAGACGAGAAGATTCGGGGAGACTTAGTTGCCCGGCTACAAATCGCCTCTTCTTCAGGTGACTAATCTCCCCAAACTGCCTCCCCACTAGAATCTAAATTGCCAGCGGGATGGCGCTTGGATCGATTCGTTTTCTGAAGACGCCCAAAGTTTCCTTGTCCAGCAAATTCGGCCGACTCCAGAAAACAAATAGCTCTGAGTGCCATCCCGTCGGCTTTTTAGATTCTAGCCAGGTCGCCAGGCAACTCGAATCTTATCATCTGCCCTTAAATCCCGATGCTACTGATGAACAGATATATGCAAGATTATACATTTAGTAAATAGATTTCTTCAGTTGTTTTTGAAGCCTCCATTCCACTGTATCAGTTACACCAGACCACAATGCCCCTTATTACTCATTTGATTATTGTCACTTGTGCCTATAATGGTACACCTTAGCAACACACACAAGACAAGGTTTGTGACAGCCCCAAAGACTTAAAGCAGCTGTTCCTCTCCTAGTCAGACCCCTGAAGGTCAGAGAAAACATTCAAGAGGTCTATTCAAAAAGTCATTTACAATGAAAATACACTGAGAACAGACTGACATTTAAGGAATGGGCTGACTGTATTGTCCTTTTTCAGATAAGAAAAGCCGGTGGGAAGACATAGAAAAGTAAGATTAAAATTATGACCCCACTGGCTGTAAGTTATTCATTTTAATACACTATATAAATTTTTGATGCACATGTTGTTTCATGATAATCGTATTATTATGATTATGGATTATATTTGTTTATATTGTAATATAACACAACAGCCCGTCTTCTAAAAGGATTTTATCACGGACCTAACACCAGATAAAGAGACTTTCTTTGCAAAATGGACACAAAATGGAAAATGGACACTAAAGGGTTAAATACATAACAGTCTGTGGTGTTATGGGTAAACAAGGAGGGGCGTTGTATTTATAAGGTGGTTTTTTGCACAGTTTGATTATCCTGATGAAGGGTGGTTAAACCCCCCCGAAACGTTGATCTTTGTGGTTGCACAATAAACTGGGGTCAATCCCCATCTGCTTGAAGATATAGTGTGTGCGGATCCGTAATTCACTTCATCTGACTGTATAGAAAGCCTGTCAGCAAACAGAATGATTTAAATTCAATTATTATTATTATCCTTTATTTATACAGCGCCGACACTTTTAAGCATGTTACACAGAGCGTTCATCATTCACATCAGCAAATAAAATATACTTGTGTTTTTCCTCAATTAAAGGGAAATTAGCCTTAAGCCTTACAGAGTTAGGATGTCACGGCCTGGAGAAGAAAAAGGACTCATTGATATATATTGACTCATAGTGGTGCCAGGGAACCCGAGAAAGAACCGGATATTATATCATATGCGCTTAAGCTGCTCCTCGCTGCTTGTTTATAGGAGCCTCATTCACTGGGCTGGGCTCATATTAGAAAACTGTCCCAAGGGAATTCAAATGCTCTGGCAAATGTATTTCTACTGAATATGTTAGCACTTTATAAATACATGTTATTAATAATTCTGCATCGCTCCTTCCTCACATCCAAACTGTTCTCTGGTTGTTGGGGGGGGGTTAATTAAAGTATTAAACCTTCCCCAAGTACCACATAAACTCCCAAATTGTGCTGTTCCCCTGTACTTGCCAGCCAAAGGCAGGGCTTTAGGATAGGCTGGTGGTTACCATGTTTAGTCATGTCACTTTTGGCCCAAAGCTACAAAGACCCTGGTCCTGTCTTTAAGGGATCATGTAATCACTGCTGTGGAGCCTGGGACTGGAAGAGAAACATAGTTACATAGTTAAATCGAGTTGAAAAAAGACAAAGTCCATCAAGTTCAACTCCATACACACAGGTGCGCTCCGCCAATGAGGCGAGCTGAGGCGCTCGCCTCAGGCGGCAGCGCCAGATACGTTTCCAGGGGCGGCAAAAAGCCGCTCCTGTCACTTTAAAGAGCAGAATTTCCGGTTTTGAAACCGGAAATTCGGCTTTACTAGTGCGAGAGAGCGCAGTTGCGCTCTCTGCACTAGTGTTTCTGCGAGGGGAGGGGCGGCATCTAAGGAGCCGCCTCAGGCGGCGTTTTCATTAGAATCGGCGCTGCATACACACACCCCTCCCTACTTTCACATCAATTATATATACCCATACCTATACTAACTATAGAGTTTAGCCTTTGATATTATGTCTGTCCAAGAAATCATCCAAGTCCCTCTTATAGTCATTAACTGAATCAGCATCACAACATCAACCGGCAGTGCATTCCCCAACCTCACTGTCCTGACTGTGAAGAACCCCCTACGTTGCTTCAAATGAAAGTTCTTTTCTTCTAGTCTAAAGGGGAGGCCTCTGGTACGGTGATTCTCTTTATGGGTAAAAAGGTCCCCTGCTATTTGTCTATAATGTCCTCTAATGTACTTGTAAAGTGTAATCATGTCCCCTCACAAGGGGAAAACAACCCCAACCTTGTCAGTCTCCCCTCATAATTTAACTCTTCCCTCCCTCTAACCAGTTTAGTTGCACTTAGTCTCTGCACTCTCTCCAGCTCATTTATATCCCTCTTAAGGACTGGAGTCCAAAACTGCCCCCATACTCCAGATGAGGCCTCACCAGGGACCTATAAAGAGACATAATTATGTTTTCATCCCTTGAGTTAATGCCCTTTTTTATGCAAGACAGAACTTTATTTGCTTTAGTAGCCACAGAATGACACTGCCCAGAATTAGACAACTTGTTATCTACAAAGACCCCTAGATCCTTCTCATTAAAGGAAACTCCCAACACACTGCCATTTAGTGTATAACTTGCATTTATATTATTTTTGCCAAAGTGCATAACCTGCATTTATCAACATTGAACCTCATTTTCCAGTTTGCTGCCCAGTTTTCCAGTTTAGACAAATCACTGTGCAAAGTGGCAGCATCCTGCATGGAACCTATAGTTCTGCACAATTTAGTATCATCTGCAAAAATAGAAACAGTCCTTTCAATGGCCACCTCCAGGTCATTAATAAACAAGTTGAAAAGCAAGGGACCTAGTACAGAGCCCTGCGGTACTCCACTAACAACACTGGTCCAATTAGAAAATGTTCCATTTACCACCACTCTTTGTAGTCTATCTTTTAGCCAGTTCTCTATCCAGGTACAAATACTATGTTCCAGGCCAACATTCCTTAATTTAAGCAGTAACCTTTTGTGTGGCACTGTATCAAATGCTTTAGCAAAGTCTAAGTAAATCACATCCACTGCCATCCCAGAATTGAGGTCTCTACTATGAAGTTCAGTATCGTATCCTTTAATAACCCTTCAAAAAGCTTTCCTACGTCAGACTAACTGGCCTATAGTTTTGAGGCAGAGAACGGGATCCTTTTTTGAATAGAGGCACCACATTAGCAATTCGCCAGTCTCTCTGCACTATGACAGACATCAATGAATCCTGAAAAATTAAGTAAAGAGGTTTGGCAATCACAGAGCTAAGCTCGCTAATTACCCTGGGATGAATACCATCTGGCCCTGGACCTTTGTTAATCTTAACATGTTCTTGTCTATTTTGAATTTCCTCATGTGTGAACCATGCATCATTAGTTGTATTACTAGAATTGGGACTATTAAGAAGGAAACATTCATTAACTGGTTCCTCATTTGTGTAGACAGACGAAAAATATGAATTCAGAATCTGCGCTTTTAATTAGTTATCATCAACCAGCTGACCCCCCTCTGATACTAAAGGTCCCATCCCTTCCCGCTTCATTTTTTTACTATTAAGATATTTAAAAAATAATTTTGGAATCTTTTTACTGCTTCCTGCAATATCCTTTTCCATATCAATTTTAGCTTGCCTTGTAGCTTCTTTGCATGATTTATTGGCCTCCTTGTACCTTATAAATGATTTGACTGTCCCAGCTAACTTGAAAGCCTTAAAAGCACGTCTTTTCTTACCCACCTCAATACCAACGCTTCTATTGAACCATTTTTGTTCCTTGTTTAACCCTGTGAAAAGCATTTCCCTCTTAATATGTTGCAGAGATGCCCTTATACTGTCAGACTTTGCACGTCTGAAATTTAGTGTTTTAGTTGCTCCCTTATAGAATTGCTTCTGCATCAGAATCTCAAAGGAGACCATGTTATGATCACTATTCCCTAAATGCTCACCCACACAAATGTTAGAGATGAGTTCAGTATTGTTAGTTATTACAGGTACAAAAGAGAGTTATTCCTAGTAGGTTCTTGAACGAGCTGAAATAAAAAGTTGTCATTCAGCATATTTACAAACCAACTAGCTTTTTCTGTCTTAGCAACCCCATTACCCCAGTCAATGTCTGGATAATTGAAGTCACCCATAGCAACAACTTGACCCAGCTGTGAAGCCGCTTGTATCTGCAAGAGTAGCTCGGCTTCATACTCGACACTTATACCAGGTGGTTTATAGCATACACCAATGATAATTCTCTTTTGTAACCTTTTGCCCAGTCAAAATCTCTGCCCAGAGGGATTCTACACCCTCACCAGTGTCAGCTATTGTTATTTCTTTAGCGCATGGCTTTAATTCAGGCTATACATACAAACACACTCCTCCACCCTTCCAACCCCATTGTGCAACTCTATCTATAGCTGGTCACTATGGGGGGAAGAAGGCACTTTTGTAAATGTATGGGGATGCTATGGGGTGCAGGGGCCCTAGTGGTTCAAAACCTATGGGTTGCCTTTAAAGGGGTTCACCTTTAGGTTAAATTCTAAAATGATGTAGCAGGGTCGGACTGGGCCGGAGGGACACTGGGAAAAAATTTGTTTGGGCCCCGGCCCAGACCTGCTCCCCCAGTTGTCCCATAAAGACGAGTTGTAAAATAGTTATTCAGAATTTTATAACATACTAAAAGTTAACTTTAAGGAATTGTTCAGTGTAAAAATAAAAACTGGGTAAATAGATGTGTAACGCTTTTCTGGCCTATCCCGCCAATTAGGGGTTAAAGGTGTCCAGCTAGTGTATGAGCATGGGTTACACTGTGAAACTACACTCAGGGCGGAGCCTTCGCTAAATGGAAGCTTCCCCTTTAAGATGGTGTATAACTACAACCCACAGGCATATAAGTGTAAAAGATAGAATAATGGACGCCAGGAGGTTCTTTAAAAAGTGAAAACAGTGTGATGCTTTATTAGCACAAAATATGCAAAGCAATTGACCACAGGTTTACTCACGCAGGAGCTGTAGTAGGAGTTAGCATATCACAGAGGAGACAGGATAGCATTGATGATGATGCAGCATGTACAGATGTCACCCCTCAAGTCAAACACACAGGAAGAATATCTCACTCCCAAAGACCAGCGACCAAAGTGAAACAGGATCGATCAAGTAGGGGTCAGGCAGTGCTCTGCGAACTGAGTTCCCTATCACTGAGTTCCCTACACTAAAGGCACCTTAAAAGCCTTTGGGAGGCTACTCCCTGCTATTCTCCTTGTTGGAGCGCAGAACTGCTCATGCTACTAAAATCTAGCTATCTCTCTCTCCTAGAGAGACTATAACAGGATCTGCCCTAATGATAGCTAATCCTCATTCACGGGATTGCCTGGTTCCCGACTTAAGCACCAAAGGTACAGGTCCCTTTGGGGTAAATGGCTTACTGGGGCCTTGGTGATCCCAGGCTCAATGGGAAACACCTAGCAGCATAGACACCAGGAGCCAAAGAGGAAGAGGCCACTCCCTACACAGCACTATATAGCAGTGTGGCAGGGGAGTGTCATTACACTCTTTGTCCAATAGGTGTGGATGTTACACTTTACCATGTTTACAAGGGCTTAACCCAATAACAAAGGAAAAGAGAACTTAAGCAAAGGTAGGGGATTAACTCTATAGGAGCCTAATAGATCCTATAGGTCCCTACATACACCCGGGGGAAAAATCCATTTCGTCCCGACAATGGTGAAATGATATAGACACAATAGTAACAAGTGAATATATAAGTGCAAACCAACAATACCATTGAACATCACTCTTCTGGTATCCTCTCCTGAGGAATACCTGGTAACAATGGGTACTGTGGAGAAAAGAACAGTAAAGAGCAGAAAAGCAATACTGTCAGAATAAGTAAGTGCAAAAAAACTGTTTCAGTTACATTAAACTTTAATACAATTTCTTGAGAACCCTTAAGGACACTCAGGCACTTGACTTATGATACTTGAACCATACCTACACATCAGGAGGTCCAGGCACAGACTTGGCTGAAAAGAAAAATTAACATAGATTTCTTTTCACATAGCAACACTCATTTTCATTGCAGTTGAGTTACATGACCCCACCATAACCAAAAGCTTTATTCCATATCACACCCCCCCTACCCAAGTGTACAAAGTCCCTGAGAGCCACTTGGGGAGTAGTAAGGCAAGGAAATAAAGGTGCTACTCAGCGAGTAGTTAGAGGTAGAAGAGTTTTGGTGGGGGCTCAGCAGTCTTTGTCTCATGAACCCAACATATATACAAAGGTCCTGGACAATGTCCATAAGTCCAGCAACTGAAAATGGTGGAAAAAACAAATTGAAGAAGGCCCAAACAGGGGCATCAATCTAGAAGACTTCTTTGAAGAAGGCCCAAATAAACAGGCATCAATCTAGATGAACTGAAGAACAAGGGGCCCACATACAAATTAACTTCATTTGCAGCAGGACCAGGCACTTACATCAGGCTCTCAGCAGGAGTCCCTTGACAACCTTGAATCCCTTGTAAACATGAACACACAAGTCCGGTACACCTGGGGAAAACTGGAAATCACGCCTTCCCTTTTAGGACGCTGGATGGATCTCCTTCCCTAAACAGGACTTGGACTTGGTGTCCTCATAGGACAAATAATAATTTGGGTGCGGCTTGTCCACGCGGCCCCCATTGGAGATCAATTCACTCAAGCTGAAGTGTTTCTCCTCCTGGAATTTTCCGCAGCTCTTCACTGAGTGCTTCAGGACGGTACGGCCGTACCACCATTCGTGGACAACATTGCTCAGGAAGGAAAGGTCACGCTCCCTCTTAACAGCATCGCTGTGGAACAACCCTCCACCTCCTATCCCTTCTTTGCGAATCAGCTCCCCATAGATCCACTCATCTAGATGCTTCTCCATCTCATCGTAGATCCATTCGGGGGCATAGGGCATAAAGTAACCCCACTGGTCGTAGACCTTGATATTTATGATGCGCTGGATCCTAGACACAGTGCGCAACTTCTTGGGATCCGCACGACCAGGGGACACCCAGAAGGAGGTATCAGCAGAGGGGCCCATGGATGGAGGTGGTGACGTGGAGAAATACCTACTCGCCTCCAGGGAAGATCTGTCTGAAGAAGGCAAAGGACCGAAGTCCATCTCTGCCCAATCCGGCTCAGGATGTGGTAGCAATTCCAAACTACCCCCCTCAGAGGAACAGGAAGCAGAGGCAACAGCACCTTGAATGTGTGTAGGCGTGTTGGCTGGAAAGATGGCAGCAGAGGCACGTCCGCGACCTCTACCACGTGTAGCAGATGGCTTTTTTACAGAAGGGATGACTGCTAGACCCTTCCTTGAAATAGTAGACACCTCCTGACTCATTTCAGCCTGTGTGGTTAAGGCAGGATTTAAAGAGGTGGTGTCGCAGCTGGTAACCGGTGGCTGCGTGGAGAATGGGCCAGCAATGGAGGTAGGTGTGGTTGTAGTCGCAGCCGCGACATCAGGCACTGGCAGAGGAGATGAGTGACATGGTGGAGGTGCAGTGGCCATAATAAATGGGCCTAAGGATTCCCTTGTAAGATTGAAGGGACCTGCCCAGCAGCAATGACCACACAAAGGACAACAGGTCACCAGCCTCTTGAAAGCTGATTCTAGCTCTGCCCCACACTTCCCACAGTATGGCACCATTATACAATCAGTGGGGGTTAGATACATTTCCCCAAATGTTCCCATCCAAAAATACCTGCTATATCCAGGTGTTGGTGCAGGGCTTTGGCATGGGTATGGTTCAGCAGAAGGGCCCGCTTCGGGATCCGGCCATCCATCCCAACCTTTGTTAGCCATGCTAGGTTAGGAACGGTTTCCCTTCTTTTCTCCAAAACTTGCAAATAAAACTTGTACCTGCAGCCGCAGTGTAGAGTGGCAAGGTTTTGATGCGAGTCCGCACAGGATCCGGTCCACAGCCGTGGACCAGCAGGATTGCGGGCACTGAAGAACAGGACTGCTGTTTCTTTAGACAATCCGACGTCCGCAGTGCAAACTAAATGCTGGTACTATGTACCGTTGAATAGTGGAGGACTGGCGCTGAAATCCCTTAGCAGCCGCTAAGGGTGTGGCCCAGGCAGGAAGAAGGAGCTGTGAGGATATGCGTCCGTCTCCTATAACTCTCTCCACAAAATGGCGGCGGTGACATATGGACATAGACCGCCTCCTTACTCAAGCGCGCCAAACAGTATCCACATGGACAAGATGGCGCCTGCGAAATCTCGCGAGGGCTAAAACAGCGCCAGCGAAAACTCACAGTGTTAAACAAAAACGCCAGCGAATATGCGCTGGCGGGGCTTTAGTGGCGCAGGCGAAATAAGGGGAACGGGGAGAACCACCAAGCCCGAACCCACGGCCTTACTATGCGCACACAAAAAATAGCAAGTGCGTGCAGGACTGCCCTTTGCCTAACGGGTCCGGCAGCCTGTCAGCAAAAATTTAAAGAGACAGAACACAATTTTACAAAAATTGTCAAAAAGTGCCCAAAACACAATATAGCCTGGATTGGGGGCGGGGCCCCACGTTGGGCGCCAAAATGTAACACTTTTCTGGCCTATCCCGCCAATTAGGGGTTAAAGGTGTCCAGCTAGTGTATGAGCATGGGTTACACTGTGAAACTACACTCAGGGCGGAGCCTTCGCTAAATGGAAGCTTCCCCTTTAAGATGGTGTATAACTACAACCCACAGGCATATAAGTGTAAAAGATAGAATAATGGACGCCAGGAGGTTCTTTAAAAAGTGAAAACAGTGTGATGCTTTATTAGCACAAAATATGCAAAGCAATTGACCACAGGTTTACTCACGCAGGAGCTGTAGTAGGAGTTAGCATATCACAGAGGAGACAGGATAGCATTGATGATGATGCAGCATGTACAGATGTCACCCCTCAAGTCAAACACACAGGAAGAATATCTCACTCCCAAAGACCAGCGACCAAAGTGAAACAGGATCGATCAAGTAGGGGTCAGGCAGTGCTCTGCGAACTGAGTTCCCTATCACTGAGTTCCCTACACTAAAGGCACCTTAAAAGCCTTTGGGAGGCTACTCCCTGCTATTCTCCTTGTTGGAGCGCAGAACTGCTCATGCTACTAAAATCTAGCTATCTCTCTCTCCTAGAGAGACTATAACAGGATCTGCCCTAATGATAGCTAATCCTCATTCACGGGATTGCCTGGTTCCCGACTTAAGCACCAAAGGTACAGGTCCCTTTGGGGTAAATGGCTTACTGGGGCCTTGGTGATCCCAGGCTCAATGGGAAACACCTAGCAGCACAGACACCAGGAGCCAAAGAGGAAGAGGCCACTCCCTACACAGCACTATATAGCAGTGTGGCAGGGGAGTGTCATTACACTCTTTGTCCAATAGGTGTGGATGTTACACTTTACCATGTTTACAAGGGCTTAACCCAATAACAAAGGAAAAGAGAACTTAAGCAAAGGTAGGGGATTAACTCTATAGGAGCCTAATAGATCCTATAGGTCCCTACAGATGCAAAAGAAAAAATGTTTCTAATATTGTTGCAAAAAGGTAATCTATAAAGACTGGAGTGACTGGATGTCTAACATAATAGCCAGAACACTACTTCCTGCTTTTCAGCTGGTTTCCACTGATTGGTTACCAGGCAGTAACCAATCAGTGACTTGGGGGTGGCACATGGGACATAACTGTTGCTTTTGAATCTGAGCTGAATGCTGAGGATCAATTACAAACTCACTGAACAGTTATGTCCCATGTGGCCCCCCTTATAGTCACTGACTAACTCAGAGTTAGAGAGCTGAAAAGCAGGAAGTAATGTTCTGGCTATTTAGTTACACATCCAGTCACTCCAGCCTTTATAAATTACATTTTTGCCTAACTAACTATATTAGATACATTTTTTATTTTGCACAGACTATCTATTTACCCAGTTCTTATTTGTATACTTAACTGTTCCTATAAATTGAACCACCACGTTAATGGGCAGACCATATTAGTATTATAAGAGACAACTGAGACTTTGAGCCTTGAACTCACCAATCCACTTTACCTTTAAAAGTCATTATCCACATCCGTAGGGGCATTTTTAGAACCTCTAAGGAAGGCTGCACAGTATTTTAGAGCTAGAGGGCAGATCTTTGCAGGATTCTTTTCACACAAGCCAATTTGACATCAATAAAATTTGCTGCTGTGTGGATCTGTGTTTTTCTTTTTAAAGAATATTCCCTTCCGGCTGGTGAGAGGGCATCCTCTCTATGTACAGTAGCTATGTACAGTATGTGCCTTTATTTATGTGTCTCCATAAATACACACAGCTCTTGGAATACCCTGGAGACAAGTTGGATGTGGAAATAAAATGATTTTCCTGGGACTTTCTTTTTCTTTTTAATTTGGAAGAACGATTGGTTATAATTTAAGTGAAAATAATAATATGACAATTGGTCACACTCCACCAAATGTCATGTCACCAACTTTTTTATTATTAAACTGCAATATAAGTCTCACCATGTAATCTGGAGAGCTCTCAGCTGGCCAGTCTGGTGTTACAATAATGATGTGAAGGCGACACCCACGGTACCCGCCGGTTTACAGGTTGGGTGGGTTCGGGTTAAGCTCTTCTTCCGTTCTCCCCACCCATGACCTTCCTATGTCAGCTTTCAGCTCTGACAGCCTCCATATATATGAACGTGCCTGCCCTGCCCCCTCTATAACATCGGAGATGAGCGGGTTGGGTGCGGGTCTATAAATAGAGTTGCTGGCCGGCTTTGTGTAGGGAGTAGGTGAACATCACCAGGACTTTCCCTCAGGCAGCAATGGAGGATGATTGGTTGTAATTTGCTCTGCTGTTGCTATTTTACGCTACTTTCACCATCTTGTCCAAAATCCGCCCTATGTCCTACTCTGGCCATCTTGCTCTACTATCTCCATCCTGCCCTAATGTCACCATCTTGCTCTAGTCCAGGGGTCCCCAACCTTTTTTTACCCATGAGCCATATTCAAAAGTAGAAAAAGTTGGAGAGCAACACAAGCATGAAAAACGTTCCTGGGTGCCAAAAAACTGTGATTGACTATTTGATAGCCCCTGTGTGGACTGGCAGCCTAAAGGAGGCTCTGTTTGGCAGTAAACCTGGTTTTTATGAATTTAAAACTTGCTTCCAAGCCAAGAATTCAGTAATATGCAGCTAATTTGAGGCCACTGGGAACAATATCCAAGGGTTTGGTGGGCAACATGTTGCTCCCGAGCCACTGGTTGGAGATCCCAGCTCTAGTGTTGCCATCTTGCTCTACTGTCTCCATGTTGTCCTATTGTTGACTTCTTACTTCTTCTTACTTTTGCGATCTTTCCCTACTGTCAACATCTTACTCTTACCAACTTGCCCTACTGTAGCCATCTTGCCCAACTGCCACCATTTTGCTATGTAACCATCTTGCCCTACTCTTTTTATCTTGCTCAACTGGCACCAAATTGCCGAACTGATCAAATTTTCTTGCCTTGCCCTATGATCACCATGCTGTCCTATTGTCCCACCTTGCCCTACTTTTACCATCTTCTCCTGTTATCTGCAATTCTGCACTATATCATACTGTAAACATCTTGACCTACTTATCTGAACTTACTAGAAATTTCATCCACCACCTTTCAGGACACCCTATAAAACTCGGGGACTCACTTGTAAACACTGGGCAAATTTGTCCGGGCAGAGGCATTAACCCATAGCAACCAATCTGCCAGCTGCAGGTACAGCAATGAAAGCGAAATTCTGAATGACCCCCAGTAGTATTGTTGAAGAAACCATCCATGTGACATTCACACGACAGCTACACATTTTATTGTAATTGGATGCACATGAGCAGGAGAACCTGAGTTACTGTTTTTGGAACGGCCATGGCTCCATATATATTGTTCAAAGGAATCTCTGCCAGCGATAAGGTTTCTCCTGCTCTGTTATATCTAGGAAACAGATATGTTTTCACAGCTCGCGACATTTATTTTTAATGCTCTACTTAATTAAGGGGAGAAAGTTCTTCAAGGCCCTGACACTATAGAATAACACTGTGTGAGTCCCTTTATTTATTTTTTTGTGCCTTTTGCTAGATATACAAATACAGGCCATCTGCTACACTGGGGCACATTTTTCATAAGCGGCCCCTCTATATGGCCCGTGATGGTGATGAGCAAGTGATGAGTCTGCAGGACATGGGATGCAAGAAAAAGAACCAATTAGAATCAGGGATGGTACCGGGCAATGATGCACTCATCAAAAGGGATCAAGTTCAAATTCACTGCAGGAAAAAGTCCGAATGAAATCTGAAATATTTTAGAGAAGGAAGATAGGAATATTAAGTAAATATAAGTTATGTTGCTCCCTAGTGGACAAACATGTTTTGTGCATGTTAAGCACTGCTGAATGAAGAATCTCTGATCACTGTATGTCAAGGACTCAAGACTAAGGAAGTTTAACTTCTTAACTCCTTTAACTGCCTTTACTTTGAGTTTAAATGATGTAGGTTTTGTAGCTCATCCAAATGATGTAGGTTTAGGTTTTTTGATTCTTCCAAATTTGTTATAGATATAAATATATTTTATACTAACGTTATACTAATGCTCAACCGATACATTGAGTTTCAGATCTTTGCCACAGCTAATCTTATTTTTCTCACTCTCAGTCAAAGGATTAGGAGTGACCAAGTTGTTTGACAGTTGGAACCAATGACCCAGTTGCAGGGAACTCACTGGTGCCTTAAACATCTAGCTTGGGACTGGATCCGACTATATCAAGTACTATCCACCCAAACCTGGCCCAGTCCCCCCTTTTGTGATTACTTTTGATGGTGTGTTTATAAACCATGCCAATTCAGCATATTGCTGACTGGAAGCTCAGAGGGACCTCATTTCTCACATTCATATCCTGCCCTTATCCTGTCTTGCCTAAATTACTGAAACCCACTAATAACCAGTGGAGTAAGTACAGGACTCTTATTCCCTACACAAAAAAGTTGGAGGGACCTGGTGTGAGCCTCTATACCCAACCACCCTCCCGCTGCTTGCACCCTGTACTTCCGGAGTACCCGCTGAAGAGGAGGAAGGAAGGGGAAGTATAGAGGAAGCAGACCCTGAGGTCCAGGCCAGCCTTTCCCTGGGCCTCGTCACTTCCTCTATAATTATGTCACTGCTGCTAACCACCTCCCACTTGTTTCCTTTCATTCAGTCCTCACCTGAGAGATAACCTGCTCTTCATTATTATAGGAATGCTCTTCATTTCTCTGCCTTCTCTAGCTCTCACTCCTGCACACCCTACTTGCCTTCACATGGTCTCTTCTTCTCACCCAGTGTCGGACTGGGGTGCCAGGGGAACACCAGAAAACCTTAGGCTGAGGGCCCACTTTTCAAACTATTATGCCTCCTCTCCTCACTCAACCTCTTTATTCTCCAAGTCTTTTTTCTTCTATATACTATACTCTATTCTTCCATTATTAAGCCACTTTGTTCCCAAAACGAAATATGGAATGACAATGAAATAGGCTAAATGGTTAGAAGCAAGAGGTCCTCTGACACCTTGGCCAACCGGGAGTTTTCCTGGTATCCCAATGGGCCAGTCCGACACTGTTCTCACCCCACTAATATCCACTGCCATCTCCTGTCTTAAAGAAGAAGGAAATGTTAAAATTAAGTGAGCCTTATCAGAAAGATCTATATAAATACACCAGTTAACCCTCAAAGTAATGCTGCTCTGAGTCCTCTGTCAAAAGAAACACCACATTTCTTTCCTTCTATTGTGTACATATTGTAAAAAGCACCAGGAGATTTCTCCATTCCCGTACCTCCAGACGTCACTCCCCGGCTCCTAGGGCGCAGGTACGCGCTTCCTGCATCGTCACGTGTTCCGGTCATGCGCAAGTGACGCTGGCGTCGGTTCATTCGTGTTTGTCGCCAATACGTCATTACAACATTTTTCTGCACGAGATACAAATTATTGGCACCAATTCTCCTATAAAAAGGCCTTCCTCCATTTTAACAGTGCCCAAGCTGGCTTCTATTTACAGACCCTGCTGAAGCGTTATTTACTGTTGGAATTTCCTGGTTTTTTATTTCTGCCTGTTTTGACTTCGATTCTTGCTGCCTGCCTCGACAGTTATGCCTGTTTTGTGACTACGTCTTGCCTAATCCTTGCCGTTCCTCTTTACTATCAAACACACCAATTCCTTGTTGGTTGCGAAACAGAAAGGCCGGGGGCAACAAAAGGGAGTCGGTGAACACCTTGTGTGTATGAGTGTACCAGCTGCCTTCAAGGTTCCTGATTCTCGAGTACGTTACACACATGTGCTTCTGTATCAGACTTCCTGTTTTCAGCTTAAACCTCCAGGGCTAGGGCTTGAGCATGCTCAGTTTGCTCCTCTCCCTCCTCACCTCCCTGCTATAATCTGAGCCCAGAGCAGGAGAAGGGAGAGACTCAGGCAGGAAGTGATGTCACGCCAAGCTAATATGGCAGCTGCTATCCTAAACAAACAGAGAGAGTTCTAGAGCTGGTTACTCAGGTATGGTAAAGCATTCTACAGAATAAATATATTGTTATAGCTTGCACTATTGTGGCTAATCTATTGGCAATAAATAGCTTTCGTTCTCCTTTAAACCTTTCTCTCTCTTGGCCCACATCTTCTTTGGTTTCTAGCGCCCTTTCCATACTATGTTGATTAATTAGGCTGCCCCTAAGTTAAACACACGTCTTCAGTTTGAGCATTTAGGCAGAAGCAGAGAGTTGCATAATTCCATGTAGCAAGTGCTTAGGACAGGGTTTGGCCATATGGAATAACTTAAAATGCAATCTTTATTGATCTAACACAGGCGTTTCTACAGCACAGAAAATGTCTAAATGCCTTAAGTTATACATCCTCATTTTGCTTATTTTGTGTATCCACTTAAAGCTGCTGAATCACATCTAATGAAAACATTATTTCCAGCCAAAATGGAAGTTATTACTCTGTGAATTGTAACTGCCTATAGCACATTTGTAAGACCTGCATCAGGGTGGCATTGAGGGCATTTCACATTCAGGCTGTTGCAACTTGGATTTCTTCATCTGTTTATTATGTCATGATGGACCATTTTCCATGTGCGAGTATCAGATAACGGCTGGTTTTTCTGCTCTGGCATCTTGACAAGGATTTTGATCCTGACATTGAAGTTGAAGAGGGCAACAATTGCCCATGTAATGTGTGTGCACTCAAGAACATTTGGAGTCTTGGCAAACTGTAAGACAATGCAAAGCCATCTCATGTTGTACAAGCTTGTCCTACGCCGGCTATTATTTATCAAATGCAGTTTATTGATTGCATGGAAAATACTTGTAAATGGGTCCCTGGGGTGCATTATACCAGAATTCAACACATTAGTGATCACATGGTGTGGAACAAAATTCCAAAATCAACTCAGCTTTTCTTTCATTTAATAGAACATGTCCCTTCCTGCACCCTGTTATATTAACCTTGTATATCAAAATGCTGATTGTGCCGGTTTTGCAAAACGTGGAAGAGAAGTAAAATATGCTTCCAAATATGTGCCTTCAATGGCAACTGTCTGAAAGCACTAGATCATGTTTTCTTCTCCAAGACCACCCCCTAAGGACCACTTCCTTATGAACTCCTACAGCTAGGGTTGCCACCTGGCCGGTAAAAACAATGGGCTGTTCCCAATGTTATTAGTTTAATAGGGGAAAAAGATAATATAGGAAGCCCGATATTTTTTTCCAGAAAAGGTGGCAACCCTACCTGCAGCCTATCTAGATGTGCAGGTACCTCTATGGCAGGGGCCCCGTACCTTCTCTGTTGCCTAACCCGTGTCTGGTCCCCTCTCTACCACCGACTTTGTTTTAGCTTCCTAGTGTTTCTGCACTTCTGCGTATGTGCACATCCATTCAGGCTGAGCAGCAATTTGTGCAAGCGCACGTCTCGCCAACGCCAGGACCGGTCAGGTTGCCTAGGGCGCCTGCACGCCCTGGCCCGGCTCTGGGTTGGGAATCACTGCTCTATGGTGTCATGATGCCATGGTGTCATGTAATAAACACATATAAAGTAAATACACATAGACACCAACCTTCATGGTCAGGACAGTGAGGTTGGGGAATGCACTGCCGGGTGATGTTGTGATGTTGATTCAGTTAATGGCTATAAGAGGGACTTGGATGATTTTTTGGACAGACAGAATATCAAAGGCTATTGTCATACTAAACTCTATAGTTAGTATAGATATGGGTATCTATAATTTGTGTGAAAGTAGGGAGCGGTGTGTGTATGGATGCTGGGTTTTCATTTGGAGGGGTTGGACTTGATGGACTTTGTCTTTTTTCAACCCGATTTAACTATGTAACTATGTAACAATGTAACCTGAGAATTTATTTCATGGCAATACAATTAGATATACAGTAGATATAAAGCAATCATATAAAGCAATCTTCAGAAATAGACCACAATATCTCCCACTAAAATGTACATTTATTCTTACCCTACTGTAATGTAAGTTATCTCAAACTCAGAACTAACTCCAAGGACCTGGTCACGGCGCACTCTTCTGCCTATAGCAGCCACTTTTGGCTTCGTGAGGAGCCCTCCACTCCAGACAGGACTTAATGTGAGAGGAACAGGGAGGGGGTTCTGAGCAGGCTATGGGACCCAACGTACGCAGAAAGGATGTGGGAGTTGTCAGCAAGATGTGAAGCAGGCAGGGTCAATACCAGACGTTACAAGGCACTCCAAATATAACCAAAACTACCTGAGCACTGCGGGAATCCAGAAGCGCCCATTAGACCACCAGGTAGGTGTTCTTACCCTACTATTTGTCTTAACATTTCTGAATTTTTTAAAAAAAAGCATTAACCTTCTATATAGACCCCTAAGCCTCGGGTCATGATGAGTATGAAATCTGTGAGTTCAATGGATGGCTGAGAATGAACAGGTCCACAACTGATCAAACTTACTAATGTAAACTTACTATAAAATAGAAATACACAGATCTATTATTATTATTATTATTATTATTATTATTATTAAGGATGAAACCATTTTTTTTAATGCAAGTACCAGAAATAAATAATTGTTACGACAGGGCATTTTGTTGGACATGTAATTCAAGGCATTTCCATTTGTTATATGCCAAGTGCATTGACCTTGGAGTTCAGCTGCCAGTGACTAATCTTCTTCAGCCCACAGGCCAGAAGGAAAGTCATTGTGCTTAATGGTACTTAAAATTCGAGCATTGCCTTTCTGACAGGGGAGCACAGACCTCTGGGGCATCTCCAGTTCTAAGACAGACAAACGTTGTTAGGTTGGACAATAGACACAGAACAGAGAGACCAGACACGGAGGAATCTGTATCATGCGATACGCTGACCTGCTTTCACTCTGAACCTGTTTGAATTGATGGATCTTTCATTCCAGGCGAAATCCATTCTTCCTTCACAATCGCACCATCCATTTTCCACACAATATCTAAGAAGGTTTGAATACTAATGTGGGGCATTAAACGCTAATACAATCTGCTTCATTCACTGCCCTTTTGTGGCTTTTCAAGAGCATTGTTGGTATTTTAAACACTTGCGCTATTGTTCCTTATTTGTCCTTGCCATGGTGCCCACAAGTCCTCAGTTCCCTTGGGGTAGACCAAAGGCCAAGGTGTTTGTGACCAGTGGCCACACAGGGCTTTAATGAGCCCTGGCAATTTGATTGAATTCATTCTGGAAATGTTGCTTACTTACCTCTGTTGTTGATTTTCGGCACTGGAGGCAACAATCGCTCAAAATAAGAGCATATTGAAAATATTTGGTTAAAAACAAACTTGATTTGGCTGGGGCTTGTGCAAACCCAGGGCCTGGTTTCAAGATACCTGTGCCTCTAGGCCCCCCACTGACTTGCTTATGGGCATGGTAAGGACATTCTAGTGCGGAGGTCTTCAACCTCATACTCAAGAATCACATTCAAATATAAGTTCAGGAGCAACACAAGTATCCAAAACGTTCCTGTGAGTACCAAATAAGAGCTGTGATTGCCCATTTGGTAGCCCTTATGTAGACTGGCAGCCTGCAGGAAGTTTTGTTTGGCAGTACACCTGGTTTTTATGCAACCAAGACTTGCCTCCATGCTAGGATTTAAAAAATAAATAAATAAAAAGCACCTGTTTGTGGCCACTGGGAGGAACAGCCATGAGGTTGGTGAGCAACTTGTTGCTTGTGAGCATTGTTTGGGGATCACAGTTACTGTATAGTGTATGTGCATGGTAGGGACCTTATTCACACACCAATATTATTGTACAAAACATCTTCAGTGCATGTGTGTTGGGAGACAAGGCGACTGATATCAGTAAAAAAAATTGGATATTGATTGTCTCGTTGATTGGCAAGAAGTAAAAAAATTTATGGTGACCAAACATCATAACATTAATGCTGAATTGTCAGATAGAGCTAAAGAATTATTGGTGTTTTTACTTGCATATCTGACGATTCAAAGTTAGTAGAGTGGATGAAGGATCTTTCGTACGGCCAGTGGTCATGGGAAAGATGGTGATTGTAGCATGTATGCCAGCTTAGATTGATAGTTCCTCTGGGCGAGGACTGATGTGAATGATGAATATCGTCATTAAAGGGCTGTCGTTGCTCCATGATTAGGGAATTATTGGGTATAAATTGGGCTGGTGGTCATGGTGTTTCCTCTAAGTTAATTGGCTGTTTTCTTCTGTACACCTTGAACAGACAGGAATTAAATGATCGACCATGAAAGTTCCTGAAAACTACTCAGTCCTGAAAATATGGCTTGACTATATATAATATATGGCTTATTTCTCTTGGCAACTCACTGGAGATGTTCAGCCCATCAAAGAGACCTTGAAACCTAGGAAAAATGAAGGCATGTGAGTTATGCTGACATACCCATCTATGCATTTACAGTATATGAAATCTATAGGATGGAAAAATATTTATGAATGGCAGATGGCTTGCAGCTCCATAATGCCGTAGCCCCCCTCACATTTTTGGGAAAACATATGCAGTATTGGTACCAGCGGTCCCAGTTGTCATGGTCTTCTTTATCATCAGTGTCCTAGAATGTCCACCAGTGAAATGTAATCTTTAGTGTGTTCTAATTGATATGAGGGCAGATGCAATCAGGAAATAAATGATCTAATACTATCTGGCCAACGGCAGCCGTCTCCCTGCTGCAATATATTGTCATTGTGTTGACTACAAATGTAACCTTATTGGTCTCTAGGATGGGCCTCAAGCAATATCTAGCAGAGCATATTAACATTTCCCCCAAATGTCAGTCTAAGAGGCCGTGAAGTTGCCTCTTCCATCCATTGCTTTGGGTTCCTTAGTGCAGACTATCCCAAGGAATGGGGAACTTTCCTTTATAGGAACAACCTGTTATGTTTTGGTAGCCGAGGATGAGTAGAGTATACCAGTGCTTTTTTAGCAGAGTCATGCAGGCATTACACAACAGTAACTTTCACTTTTAAGCTACCAGGAAGTATGCACAGTATAAGTCTGAGCACAGGGACATCTACAGGCCATTTGTATAAACACCACACAACCTGCTTCAATTTGTTGCATAAAGATCTAAAGTAAATCAAACATCGCCTAACAGGGTACTTTCTTCACCCAATCGGCCCATGGGCTGAATGGATAGAGAGCATACAAGGGACCACAAGCAGTATGGCCACCTTCATATTTTTAGCAATCTTCATGCAAAGGGCACAAACAATCATCACAGCAAGAAACGAAGGTGAGCTATGGCTCCTCTTCAATTTCGTATCTGTTTTATGCACAATGAATTTATCTAAGAAATTATCTAACCAGCCCAATACACAAACTGGATTGCCGTAGAACCATACACATACTAAGAGTTGTATGAAATTTTGTTTAAGCAATATTATTGCTGTGTGAATGACCAGCTTAGTTTTAGACTTGTTTGGAGTATTGGAGTTTTAGGTAGCTTTTTGCTATTATGCTGAAGGCAGCAGCAGGGGTCTAACTCAGGGATGTTAACACTGAAAGAGCAACCTATGTCACGGCTTCCAAAAAAAGCCCTTTACCTCAACTTTAACATTTTTAAAAATCCTAAATACATGGCTTTCCCAATATGTTTCGGCACTTAATATCATCATGCCTCTCCTCTCTAAGGAGCCATTGGTTACCAAGCTTGTGATTGAGCCCTTCTCTCCTGGGGGCAAATTCACTAAGATGCGAAGTTGCGCCAGGTGCAACTTCGCCGCACTTCGCCACACTTCGCCAGGCATATTTTCGCCAGCGCTCTGCAAATTCACTAAAATCCGAAGTTGCGCACAGGGGTAGCGTAAGTTTTCGAAGTTGCGCTAGCGTTAATTCGCCAAGCGAAGCGAAGTTTCGCTAGCGATGGTTCATTTGCATATGGCGCGAAATTCAAATTTCAATGGAGGAACACGTATCACCACTTCAAATGCCTAGAAAACCTTCAAATCAGCAAATATAAATGTTATTTTGCCCTACACATGT
Organism: Xenopus petersii; assembly: GCA_038501925.1. Taxonomy (NCBI): domain Eukaryota; kingdom Metazoa; phylum Chordata; class Amphibia; order Anura; family Pipidae; genus Xenopus; species Xenopus petersii. The sequence goes on along the minus strand of CM076673.1, from coordinate 10,470,468 downwards.
GCCCACTGTCTAGGTAAGTTGCCATGAGTCAGGAAATGTAGGGGGGAAGGAGGGGAGCCCCAAAAAATTTTTAGTTCTTTTTCAGCCTATCACCCATCATGTAGAAAACACGCCAGCGTTTTTTGGGACTTAGAAAAAATTTTGACTTTTTTTGAAACAATCCCTATCTACTCTATTGCGCTTCGCCAGGTCTGAGGTGGCGAAGGAAGTCTAGCGTAAAAGGTAGCGTTCAGTACACTGCGCAAGTTAGTGAATTTGCGTAGTTACGTCGCTAGCGAAAATTCGTCTGGCGTAAGGGTGCGAAGTAACACTAGCGAAATTACGCCAGCGTTCGTTTGCGCAGTAGCGAAAAATGCCAAACGCTAGCGAATTAACGCTAGCGTTCGACGCTTCGGCGCTTAGTGAATTTGCGCCCTAGGGTTTCAACTCAAGATAGTTGAGACAAGTTCTGAAATTTATAGACCCCGTAGAATGACTTTACTAAGTGACATGGAGAAGTAAGTTGTGTTTCAGTACATAATAAATAGTTGTACTTTGCCCTGGTACTGACAGGTACTGATGCGTGGTTTAGAGTTCTCTGGAGAGACATGACTTCTTTACATGAATATCTGCAGACACAAGGATATGTTTATGCCTTTCAACATCAAATGGGTTGTACTCATAAAACCCACCAAGTTGCTTAAAAGTTGACAAGAAGAGAAAGGCATATGACTCTTCCTTAGAAGCAAAGATGTTTTGACAGACCAGGCGCCTCTGAAACTGGCTAAACTTAAAAAAAAGGAGAGGGAGCAAATAGCTTATTTAAGCCAAGGAGTCGGAAGAGATTGTGTCTATAGTAGCGGTGGGATAATAGTCTCTGGGAAGGGAGTGTGACTGTGGGATAGCAGGTATAGTAGGGAGAGATGGTGTCTATAGTAACAGTGGATAATAGTCTCTGGGAAGGGAGTGTGACTGTGGGATAGCAGGTATAGTAGGGAGAGATGGTGCCTATAGTAACAGTGGATAATAGTCTCTGGGAAGGGAGTGTGACTGTGGGATAGCAGGTATAGTAGGGAGAGATGGTGCCTATAGTAACAGTGGATAATAGTCTCTGGGAAGGGAGTGTGACTGTGGGATAGCAGGTATAGTAGGGAGAGATGGTGCCTATAGTAACAGTGGATAATTGTCTCTGGGAAGGGAGTGTGACTGTGGGATAGCAGGTATAGTAGGGAGAGATGGTGTCTATAGTAACAGTGGGATAATAGTCTCTGGGAAGGGAGTGTGACTGTGGGATAGCAGGTATAGTAGGGAGAGATGGTGCCTACAGTAACAGTGGATAATAGACTCTGGGAAGGGAGTGTGACTGTGGGATAGCAGGTATAGTAGGGAGAGATAGTGTCTATAGTAACAGTGGATAATAGTCTCTGGGAAGGGAGTGTGACTGTGGGATAACAGGTATAGTAGGGAGAGATAGTGTCTATAGTAACAGTGGATAATAGTCCCTGGGAAGGGAGTGTGACTGTGGGATAGCAGGTATAGTAGGGAGAGACACCGCCTATAGTAACAGTGGATACTAGTCTCTGGGAAGGGAGTGTGACTGTGGGATAGCAGGTATAGTAGGGAGAGATGGTGTCTATAGTAACAGTGGATAATAGTCTCTGGGAAGGGAGTGTGACTGTGGGATAGCAGGTATAGTAGGGAGAGATGGTGCCTATAGTAACAGTGGATAATAGTCTCTGGGAAGGGAGTGTGACTGTGGGACAGCAGGTATAGTAGGGAGAGATGGTGCCTATAGTAACAGTGGATAATAGTCTCTGGGAAGGGAGTGTGACTGTGGGATAGCAGGTATAGTAGGGAGAGATGGTGTCTATAGTAACAGTAGATAATAGTCTCTGGGAAGGGAGTGTGACTGTGGGATAGCAGGTATAGTAGGGAGAGATGGTGTCTATAGTAACAGTGGATAATAGTCTCTGGGAAGGGAGTGTGACTGTGGGATAGCAGGTATAGTAGGGAGAGATGGTGCCTATAGTAACAGTGGATAATAGTCTCTGGGAAGGGAGTGTGACTGTGGGACAGCAGGTATAGTAGGGAGAGATGGTGCCTATAGTAACAGTGGATAATAGTCTCTGGGAAGGGAGTGTGACTGTGGGATAGCAGGTATAGTAGGGAGAGATGGTGTCTATAGTAACAGTGGGATAATAGTCTCTGGGAAGGGAGTGTGACTGTGGGATAGCAGGTATAGTAGGGAGAGATGGTGTCTATAGTAACAGTGGGATAATAGTCTCTGGGAAGGGAGTGTGACTGTGGGATAGCAGGTATAGTAGGGAGAGACACCGCCTATAGTAACAGTGGATACTAGTCTCTGGGAAGGGAGTGTGACTGTGGGATAGCAGGTATAGTAGGGAGAGATGGTGTCTATAGTAACAGTGGGATAATAGTCTCTGGGAAGGGAGTGTGACTGTGGGATAGCAGGTATAGTAGGGAGAGACACCGCCTATAGTAACAGTGGATACTAGTCTCTGGGAAGGGAGTGTGACTGTGGGATAGCAGGTATAGTAGGGAGAGATGGTGTCTATAGTAACAGTGGATAATAGTCTCTGGGAAGGGAGTGTGACTGTTGGATAGCATGTATAGTAGGGAGAGATGGTGCCTATAGTAACAGTGGGATAATAGTCTCTGGGAAGGGAGTGTGACTGTGGGATAACAGGTATAGTAGGGAGAGATGGTGCCTATAGTAACAGTGGATAATAGTCTCTGGGAAGGGAGTGTGACTGTGGGATAGCAGGTATAGTAGGGAGAGATGGTGTCTATAGTAACAGTGGATAATAGTCTCTGGGAAGGGAGTGTGACTGTGGGATAGCAGGTATAGTAGGGAGAGATGGTGTTGTTTCTGTTTTAACTGAAATGTGAATCCCAGAACGTCCTGAAAAGAGGTGCTAGGGGACTGATGTGACACATGTTAAACAGTCAAAGTTTATATATTTTCATGTTATAATTATTTTTATAAGTAATGTGCCCATCAATTTATTAGTTGCCCCAGGTCCTCTCATCTCTGCCAACAGCTTTCTCCAATGTGTTGAAACTAAAATGTTTGTGGTTATAGTTCCCCTTTAAGCATCTCAGAGGTTAATGTTTCTCAATATTTCCATATATTCACCCTCATGGGAAATTCGCTGTGTGTAAGGTGAAGAATAGTGGAAAGTGTTGGCTATCTGGAAATATGGAAAGAGTGTTGCATTTTATGACCAGTCTGAGCCAGGAGCTGACTTCTTTGGGAAATGTCAGTGTAATAAAAGCCCTTTCTGGAACTTCGCCCGCTCACCGGATATTATTTATGGCAAAGGAAAAAGATACTATTGTGTTACCGGAGCAAAAAATGTGAGCAATCATTTCAGAATAGTAATTGGCAATAATTGAAACTGCCAAATAAAACAAAGATTTCTTTTAAAACTGTCTGGGCAGCTGAGGAATTGAAAGGCAACATTCAATCTGATTCTTACTGGGAGCTTTGGACAAAATCAGTAAAATGATTAGAAATCAGTGATAGATGGGAGAAGCTTATCAGGCGCTGTCTGGTGTGTGTCTTCCCTACAACAAGCAACATCCTGGCCTGACAGGGGCCAAGGAAAAATAAATGATGTTAAAACAAACCAAAGTGATCAGGGAATATTCATCATTCATGGCAAATCATTTGGCCACATGGCAGGGTGTTTTTGCTTGGGGAGAGATGAAGGACTCTTGGTTCTAACTGGCACTTTCCTTGCACACATACTAATATTATATACTTGTATATTAATATGGAATTATATGTTCTACCTTTATCATTCATACAAGGGAAATGCCTGTTGTATGTAGAGATGTAGCTCATCTCAAAGCTGCAACACATACTCTTCCCAACTTAATAGAAACTTAGGCCCAAATTCACTAAGAATCGTAGTTGCGCCAGGCGCACTTCGCCACACTTCGCCAGGCGTATTTTCGCCAGCGCTCCGCAAATTCACTAAAATCCGAAGTTGCGCACAGGGGTAACGTAAGTTTTCAAAGTTGCGCTAGCGTTAATTCGCGAAGCGAAGTTTCGCTAGCGATGGTTCATTTGCATACGGCGCGAAATTCAAATTTCAATGGAGGAACACGTATCAGCACTACAAATGCCTAGAAAACCTTCAAATCAGCAACTAAAATTTTTATTTTGCCCTACACATGTGCCCACTGTCTAGGTAAGGTGCCATGAGTCAGGAAATGTAGGGGAGAAGGAGGGGAGCCCCAAAAATATTTTCGATCTTTTTCAGCCTATCACCCATCATGTAGAAAACACGCCAGCGTTTTTTGGGACTTAGAAAAAATTTTGACTTTTTTTGAAACAATCCCTATCTACTCTATTGCGCTTCGCCAGGTCTGAGGTGGCGAAGGAAGTCTAGCGTAAAAGGTAGCGTTCAGTACAATGCGCAAGTTAGTGAATTTGCGTAGTTACGTCGCTAGCGAAAATTCGCCTGGCGTAAGGGTGCGAAGTAACACTAGCGAAATTACGCCAGCGTTCGTTAGTGAATTTGCGCAGTAACGAAAAATGCCAAACGCTAGCAAATTAACGCTAGTGTTCGGCGCTTCGGCGCTTAGTGAATTTGCGCCTTAATATCTGGGATGCAGGTCTCACACAGGTACACCAATAGCCTCCCACACAAATGTGGCCACATACAGGCATATTCTGTACTTTGGCTTTCTGGCCCGGATTTGTGGAAAGGCCACTAGGGCGGCAGGATTTTAGGGGGCAGCATGCTGCCCAACCACATCCACATTGGTTTGGAAACTCTGGGGCTGCTCAGGAGATACAATAGTTTTTCAAATTTCCCATGATCCCCAGTGCTCCCAATCTGATGAACATTTGTGCATGAATGAAGGGGAGGGAACAGGGGTGAAGAATGGCAGTGGGTCTATGGGGTGCCCGCCATGTAAATCCGGCCCCGGTGGCTTTAAGTGTGGTCAACTTTAAGCCAAAGTGAAGGAGACCTTCCTCATCTAGTGATGCACTGGTGCTGGTTGACATGGTGTACTGGCAAACTACCCCATATCCACAGTACAGGGATATTAGTCAGTATTGTGTGAAGAGCAAAACAAAAGCAAAAAACACAATGTTTTTGTTCTTAGTCTTAAATGGGAACTATTGAAAATCAAAATTTTACTTTAGCTTCAGCATACTGAAATAAGAAACTTTCTAAATACAATCAATTAAAAATCCTGCATCATTTCTGAAATAATCAAGTTTATCTACACTATTCCTCTCTCAGCATCTGTTTCTCTTCATTCTCTCTTCATGCAGCAGTTGGGTGTCAGATATTCATTGACAGTTAGATCCAATATATCTTATAGGGGGGCTCCTTTTGCCTAGAAGATGTATTAGATCTCACTCTATTAAACTCACCAGACATCATGTCTCTCTACATGCAGAATTTGTGCAAAAATTGGAATCACTTATTTGAGATCTAATATATCTGCTAGGAAAGGAGCCTCCCTATAAGATATATTGGATCTAACTGTCAATAATTATCTGACACCCAACTGCTGCATGAAGACAGAATGAGAAGAAACAGATGCTATGAGAGGGATAGTGAGTAGAAACATGATTATTTCAGAAAAAATGCTGAATTTTTCATTGGTTGTATGCGTAAATTTCTTGCTTCAGTATGAGGAAGCGTATGTTAAATTTTCATTTTCACAATAGTTCCCCTTTAAGATTCCCTTGCCTCTCCTGACTTTTGGGACCTACTGCCCCAGGGCTCAGTCTTTATACTGACATCTGCCCCTTCTGTCCCACATATTCCTTTCTCAATACAAGAGAATACATGTGGCTCATCCCATTATTTTCATACACCTACAGGGGCAAATTCACTAAGATTCGTAGTTGCGCCAGGCGTAACTTCGCCGCACTTCGCCACACTTCGCCAGGCGTAGTTTCGTCAGCGCCTCGCAAATTCACTAAAATCCGAAGTTGCGCTCAGGGGTAGCGTAAGGTTGCGAAGTTGCGCTAGCATTGATTCGCTAAGTGAAGCGAAGTTACGCTAGCGAAGGCTAATTTGCATACGGCGCCAAATTCAAATTTCAATGGAGGAATACGTATCAGCACTACAAATGGCTAGAAAACCTTCAAAACTCAAATAAAATTTTTATTTTGCCCTACAGATGTGCCCACTGTCTAGGTAAGTTGCCATGAGTGAGGAAATGTAGAGGGGAAGGAGGGGAGCCCCAAAAATTTTTTCGATCTTTTTCAGCCTATCACCCATCATGTAGAAAACACACCAGCGTTTTTTGGGACTTAGAAAAAATTTTGACTTTTTTTGAAGCAATCCCTATCTACTCTATTGCGCTTCGCCTGGTCTGAGGTGGCGAAGGAAGTCTAGCGTAAAAGGTAGCGTTCAGTACTGCGCAAGTTAGTGAATTTGCGTAGTTGCGTCGCTAGCGAAACTTCCCCAGGCGTAAGGGTGCGAAGTAACACTAGCGAAACTACGCCAGCGTTCGTTAGTGAATTTGCACAGTAACGAAAATGCCAAACGCTAGCGAATTAACGCTAGCGTTCGGCGCTTTGGCGCTTAGTGAATTTGCCCCATAGAGTCAATTGACCTCCACAAAGCCAGTGGAGCCTTCTGAACACCTCTTTTTTACCCTAAGGAAACACAATCCTGACAGGTAGGTACCATATTATACTCTCTTTGGGGAACAAAGGCAGGCCTTGTATTTTATACACTACAGTATATGGATGGCTATGCACTACATTACTATGAGATTAACTTACACATACTGTAAGAGGCCATATATTTGTGACAAATTGCAGATGTGGCTCTTACATCTAACTGACTGACAATTCTAAAGAAATATGTACATCAGCTTTGTAAAGTCCCTCCCTATCTCTAAAGTTGTAATCTAGTAACTACATACGGGGAGATTTTACCCGTGTACGGGGCACTACAACAGGCATATCCTATATACCAGTGGTCCCCAACCAGTAGCTCGCGAGCAACATGTTGCTCACCAACCCCTTGGATGTTGCTCCCAGTGGCCTCAAAGCAGGTGCTTATTTTTGAATTCCAGGCTTAGAGGCAAGTTTTGGTTGTATAAAAACCAGGTGTACTGCCAAACAGAGTCTCATGTAGGCTACCAGTCCACATAGGGGCTACCAAACAACCAATCACAGTCCTTATTTGACATTCTCATGGACATTTTCATGCTTGTGTTGCTCTCCAACTCTTTTTTACATTTAAATGTGGCTCACAAGTAGAAAAGGTTGGGGACCCCTGCTATATACTATATCTGGCTGAAAACTGGGCAGATTTCCATGATCAGGCAATTTTAAAAAATCTTGTCAGGGCAATGACCAAGATGGCTCATTGATGCAGTCCCCTCCTTGACAGCCTGTTTCCCTGTCCCTGGATCAGCCTGATATTGCCTACCTCAAGATATTTCAGTGCATATTCAGCTTGAGAACTGACTAACTGGTCACTTGTATCCATCAGCATGAGTGAATAGAGGTACAGTGGCATATCTCAGTAAAGGGTAACCCCATAGGGTATTGACAGTAAGTGGCTGGAAGCGAGTGAGTTAGAGGCTTATAACAAGATAGACAGCCTTGGCTTGTGGCCTCTACACTAGCATTTGGGATTATGGAAAGACTTCACTAGTGGAAAAATGCCAGGTATTAAGCATTCCAGATAATTAGTCCCATACCCGAACCCAAAATTTCTTCCACAATGTCCTTTTTTGGGTACATTCTATAAAAAGAGAGAGTCTCAAGACCCAGGCTCTTCTTCTAATTTATTGAGTATTTGATCAATGTGTGCCTCCTTCTATCTTACCCATGCTGAAAGCTTTTATCCAGGAATGCTGATAGTATGTGTGTGTTTATTCTGGCCTATCTGCCATGAGGATTAACAAATGCACCAAAATCCTATTTATCTGCAAGGATAACATTTAGCTACCTTTAGCCCTGAATTCACAGTGGGAGGTGTGAGAAATAGAGCAGTGAAACAGATAAGGCCTATATATCACCCACATCAAAGAAAGAAGACAGGTCCTAGTTTTAACTACTGCCTCTGGATTAATTTGGGCTTCTTTGTTTGTTGCTTTTTGTAGTTTCCAGCATAGCGATTGTATTACTTATCTCTTGCTTCTAACGGCCCAGTGATTAGACACATTACTCATCCCCAGTAGCCCCTGTCAAGTTTCTGAGTCTTTTAATATTAATTTCAATTTCTTTGACTCTATCAAGAAAAAACTCTGTATTGCCTCAGATCATTCTATGGGAATAGCAGGTCTTACAATTAAATTGATGCATTCCTGTATTATAAATGATTTGTAACATGTGATTCGTTTATTATTTTGTTCTCAATCTGCTTCCCTCCAGCCTTCCATAAGGTAGGTTGAAGAACCTTTGTGGTACAAGCTTCTGAAATAGTTTGTTTTAAATCCCCAGCTTAATAAAGCCCCAAAATACACAGCTAACAGTGGTTCCCAGTTTCATGCCAACCACAAAAAGGTAGATCTTCCAGTTTGATGCACAGGCTAGTCTTGAGTGACATGAAACCCAAAGTAACCTTTGGCTTGATCAGTTGATGGGTTTGGGTTGAAATTTGGCCAACCATAATGAGTAAAGGGTTTACTGTCAGACTGGGTAATTACAGTGCTCCAGAAGATTCTGGCTCTAGAGAGGCACACACAGAAGTAACATACAGAGAGAGATGACGCAGGTAAGGGTTGGGTAAGGATCCTACAATGGCAACATTTTGCGGGCTAGAGTAAGTGCAGGTTAAAATTTTGTGTGTTAGGGTTAGGTATGGGTTGAGTTTTTCCTCACACATCACTTTGTGTCTCTTTACCCTTGTTCCCCTTTCCCTGTTGCTAAAGCCCTCTGGGTAGTGGTTTCCAAACCTTGGGATGCACAACATGAAGGACAGCTAATGTGACAATAGAGTGTGGCAATTTTCTTATATCTGTACCTATACCATGAGCTAACAGGAGCCTGGATCAAAATTTGGACCTTTGAGGGGGATCCTGACCATAATGGACCTTTAAGGTTGGGGGCTTGACCAAAGGTTGGGCCATCTAGAACTGGAAAAGATTGTCAGGGATCTTTAGGGTAAGGTCAGGAACCTACCCTCCTAATGAATGAGTATATTCCATAGCAACTAGCTGTATGCCGCATCTGCATTGGCAGCTATTGGCCAGCTGGATTATAGACTTATGATGCTTGCTTGCAGCCTATCAGAATTAGTCTTTCCCAACTGTCCCCACATATAATGTGAATGTAGCTTTTATTCCCATGGCACCAGAGAGGGCCATATCTGGATATAGATTTCATTGAATTGAATGCGTTGAGCAAAAGTCTCCCAAGGGAAGCCTGTGTATTGTTGCATGGACTTCGAGATTATGGATCAAGGAACAACACATATTTTTCAGCCTCAAAACCAAATATGAATCGCAGCAATATGTACATTTTAAAGCTTTGTACTGCCATGAAATAAAACCATCCGGTAGCCTCTCTACTGGGTTTCACACATGCCTTAGCCCAAGGTCCAGTGTTAGAAAATGTTTCTTTTTAACAGGTTCTGTATTTCAAAATATCAGGCCATACCAGAGGCAGTAGGAGTATCAGCTTTCAAATATCTTTCTCCCTTTCACCCCTTGTTCTATAAAATGCAAAGTAAATAAAGACTTGGAGCCCTGCGTGATATATTATTTCCCTATTCTAAGGGCAATTAAAACATCTGGGATTCTTTCGTCTGAAGTGTGAATATTTGTTTAACGCCCTGATCTCCTCACCTTTCTAACATAAGCAAGTGGGTTATTTACAAGTACATCCGATATGGATTGCAACTATTTAAACAAGAATCTCACCACAGCCCCAGACATACCCAATGATTGCTCCTCGCCCCCACCCCCCATGCCAGATCTGGAAAAAGCAGTTATACTCTTTGTGCATATTCATGGAGCATCAGGCACTAAAGTCAGTGTAATTTACAGTTCTCCCAGGTACATACAGTAAAGAAACACAAGTCTGTCTTCAGGAGTCAAGCATGGTGGCCACCAACCCTGCTGAGAGCTCTGTCTTTGGACAGCTGGCAGAGGACAGCAGAGTTGGGTTCAGTTCCTTATCTATCTCCAGGTCAGACAGGAGTTAACACTATACAAAGGCGACATTACCTACATTATCTGTAGTGAGGCGCAGGATCACCAGATGAAGAGGGATAGGTTGGGGAACTCTTTCTCTAAGAACAACAGAACCCTAAACTCTAGCCAAATTCTGCTAGCGTACTTAACCATGAGCTCATGTCCCATGTTGGCCAATTATTTGATGCACTTGCAAGCCAGAACACTTTCATAAAGAGAGTCGCTGCACACAGCAGAGCTTCGGACAAGGGAATCATGTGCGATCATCCTTAAAGGAGAGTTGGAAAGTCTGAAAGTGAAGGATCACAGGAAAGGTGACAAACAAATCAAAATCAGACATTGGCCTTCGTGTTGCCAGAAGACACCTGCTAAGTAACTTGTCCTGGAGCTGCTATTTCCAAGCAAGACAGAGAACATTGGAATGGCTGGAAACAATGTGCAGAACAAAGATTTGTGCTGAAGACATAACCTACCCAAAATAACTGAACTCCAGAAGCTGTATAAATATCAGGGGCACACAGATCTAAGCCTGCTTCAGCTGATCATCCATAGTCTCCACCTGTTGTCTAAAAGAGACCAAGGAGTGCTAATTACTGTAGATATAAATATCCAGCATGTAAGTATTTTACCAACATATTGAGCAAGCTTTGTTTCACTGACTACACAACAACGCTATCCTCTGCACCTAAACAGTATCAGACTTGGGTATGCAGGGCTCACCAGTAAGTCTGACCCCCTAGGGCCCACCACCCTGACTTTCAATCTGAATCCCCCCCGCCAATGCTGCTTCACATCACTGACCAACACCAATCCCCCAATATGCCTTGCTGCACCATACAACACTGGTTGCATCCACCTCCCCACTGCACATGCATACCACCAGCTATCTTTCACACAGGAGAGTGTGGGGCCCACTGGAATTTCTTCTGAAGGCCTGGTGGGCCAGTCTGGCCCCGCTATTAACATAATGATCTGTGAGTGACATGGTGGGGATATGGTGAGCCATCTGAGACAAAAAGTTTGCTCCATCGATAAACAAATGCAAAAGGCAACACAGCTTTGTATGATATCTTTGCTGAACTTCTGTGGCCCGAACCCAATAGCTGAGAACTTGAGACCTCATTTTGATCTAAAAAGAATGATTTTTTTATCTAAAAAAGCCAGCAGCCTACAAGCTAGACATGGCTTTCCATGGGACTGCTAGGTTAATACAGTCCACAAATGTTCAGATTATTGGACATGCGGAAAGAAACTGGACGTCATTTCTATTTCAGTTGCTATCAGAGAAGCGGCAGCTGCAAATCCACTCAGTGGCTTCACACTATTGTGCTCATATCTATACCAACAGGTTTAGCTAACAACAGTCTGAGAGCTTTGTGAGTGATGGTGGGATACCCATTGTATTCAGTCAATCTGTTTACCTAAGGTGTATTCATAGGGGTGTTTTGCAGGTTAATGGTGTGAATAGAAATGATCACAGTAATCATGACCAGTTGACCACCTAGGTAAACATTAGCCACAGAGAGTTCTGGAACGTTTTGCTTACTGGCAGTGGTACTTACCTCTCTAATGGAGCAAACGTTGGACTTCCAGTGAATACAGTAGAGAAAATAACTTGCCAATGAGCGTAATTTGAACAGCCGTGCAGAGTCAAGTTCTGGGAGCCACCTTTTAATTCTTTGCAGATGTTGATGCTTTCGAAATGTTATGATCCAAGTTATTACATGATTGGGCAGAAAGTGTTACCGGGGGTTGACAATTTTACACAATGGGAGCTCACCCCTTCATTTATGTTTATTTGTAAATTCTAAGTGCAGGGGCACACAAAGCTACTGGGGAAGATTAGTTGCCCAGCCACAAATCTCCTCTTCTTCGGGCAACTAATCTCCCCTAAATGCCTTCCCGCCAGCTAGAATGTAAGTCGCCGGTGGGATGGCACTTGGATTGCTACAGCTTTCCGAAGTCACACGAAGTTTACTCGCGAGGCAATTTTGGGGACTTCGGAAAACGAAGCTTTCGAAGTGCCATCCCGTTGTCGATTTCGATTCTAGCCAGTGGGAAGGCATTTAGGGGATATTAGCTGCCAGAAGAAGAGCCGATTTGTCTCTTTCCGACTAATCTCCCCCAGTAGCTTTGTTTCACCCTGCCCTAATGCCAGGACCAGCATCAAGTCTCAACTATTATAGACAGATACATGATAGATAGGTAAGTCCACCCTGTGGCCCTGCAGCTGCTGTTAAACAACAACTCCAGAACTTGATAACAGTCTACTGACTATGTAACAATAATTATAAAAAGTAATGCAATATACATGCAAAGAAGTCCAGTCGTGAGCTTGGTACCAGGACCGCCATCAGAAATCACAGGGCCCCATACGACAACATTTCCTGGGCCCCCTGGGCTGCGCCCACCGCAAGCCCCACCTACAGGTCCGCCCTCCCCACCCCACAGTAAAAAAAACAAAAAATATTGGTGGCTAGGGTTCCCACATGTTAATAAAAAAATAAAAAGATATCGGTGGTCAGGGCCCCCCATAAAAAAAAAAACATTTGTGGCCAGGGCCCCCCCCCATTAAAAAATATTGGTGGCTAGGACCCCACATGAGAAAAAAAATTGGTGGCCAGCCCCCCCCCACATTATAAGAAAATTGGTGGCCAGGGCCCCTTAAACATCCATGCCTTTCCGAAGTCAGCAGCTCTCAGAAAGATGGGGGGTCCAGCTAATCAAGTAAGTGTGGCATGGCCAGGGCCCCCCTTACCCTCGGGGCCCCCTACAACTCTCCCCCCTATCCCCCCCTGATGGCTGCCCTGCTTGGTACACATGGGCGCGTCTGCTACAGTCATCAGAAGGACAAAACCTAGCTGAGCATTTCTGACATTTGACCAATATCCATATACACCATGTGCAATGATATGATCAATCAGCTGGCATATGAACCCTGCCCTATAATATTATATCCAGAACATTAGGTTTTATCAGGATTCCTTCCGGTTTATAAATGTCGTGGCAAAGTGTCCAAAAGAGCCCAATGGGGTTCCTCTATGGGTATGACAAGGCTGAAGTCAATTGAACGTGCGCCGGCGTCAAAAACGAGACGCCGGCGCCGTTTCGCGAATTTTTCGCCGTTTCGCGAATTTCGCGCGAAATTCGCGGATTTTTCGGCTAAGCAAAACGGCGCAAGTTCGCCCATCACTAATTAGGTTTTATCAGGATTCCTTCCGGTTTATAAATGTCGTGGCAAAGTGTCCAAAAGAGCCCAATGGGGTTCCTCTATGGGTATGACAAGGCTGATGCCAATTGAACGAGTGACTACTGAGACATAAGGTTGCCACACACTGGCCTATAAAACCCCATTCTGGGGCCCATTTATGGAACCCACTAACGGGCCTGCAAAACCAATACAGGCCCCAAAATCAGGTAGAAATACTGTTAGGACATTTAGAACTGTAAAGCCTGAACCATCCTTTCCCTTGGTGACAGCTTTCACTTGGACAATAAGGATGGCCCACAGTTGCGGGCAAGTCCATAAGTTATACTTTTAGCCTACACACAGCTGCCCAAACCAGAAACTGCAGCCTAGTCCCAGAAACAATAATTATAACCCTTTTACCTAAAGGTGTCTGTTAGAACTTTCATAGAGCTGTATATGGCCGCCATCACAAATCAAAGGGCCCGATACGATAAAGATTTCTGGGGCCCCTGGACCCCACCCACTGCCATAGGCCCCACCCTAGACCCCAAACACCCCACACCACAGTATAAAAGCCACACAAACTTGGGCACTAAAAACCGATTGGTGGCCACGGTTCCCCCTACAAGATAAAAAAAAAAACAATTTGGGGTCAGGGTCCCTCCCACAAGGTAAAAAAAAAAAACAGATCACCCCAATATCCTCCATCTCAAAGTGTTTATATCGGGGTAAAATCTGGTCATGTGACAAGTGTGCCAAACAAGCAGATCCTCAAGTGAGTTGATCAGTGGGGAAAAAGCTGACCCCTGGTGGTACCTACTAAATGTGCCCCACAAAGAATACGGCCTGTTAATGAAATGAAGATGCAAAGTGTGCTACTGGTCTAGTAATCCATAGCAATCATATTTTAATAGCATTTACTTATCTCTTCTTTGAGAGAACTAGAGATGAATCCAATGACTTTATGGACACTCTGGAATTGTTTCCTGTGATGTTGATGATTGCTCCCAACAAAACCTTGGCCTACCAACAGGTGAACAGTAATACAGATTTAGGGAGGCTCACCTCCCTACACACACACAGAAACCAACTGACACATATATAAGTATACAATATATAAGTATTTTTATTTATAAGTGTTTTTTGTTTTGTTTTTTGCAAAAATATCACCCACATCTCCTAGCTATCAAATGAAGAGGTTGCAAATACTGTAATTCATGTATCACAAAATTGTGGCAAAAAGTAGGTTCAGTCTGAATGCATCAGCATAAAGCACAATCATTGGGACGTCTAGGGTTTCTGTGTACTCACCTGCCAAGAATGAAACAAAAAAAGTGTTTATTCTGGAGACTGGAGTTAAGATCAGACTAGAGAGGACAATGATCTATCACTGAGTGGCGGCAGGAGGAGCAGAGATAATGGAGTGCATTTACTAAAGCTGGAGCTTCCTCAGCAATGAGCAAATACTCTCTAGTAACTGCTGATTATTCATAAGGTTCCCGGAGAAAGCATCACAGTTTGCTATGTTTTCTTGATCACGGCCAGTCTGTATCAAAGCTTTCTTTGTTGTAAGATACCATGGACTGGCACTTTATGTTGGGCTTGTGTTGAGATTAGCTGGAACTTTTAATTTAATGCACCAGGGCCCAATTTGAATATCACGCTAGGAATTTCTCTTACTCTTGAGTGAGTTGCCAGAAAGGTACATAGATGGCTTAGCCCGGGGGTCCCCAAGCTTTTTTATCCATGAGGAGTAACCCAAGCATACAAAAAGTTCCTCGGGTGCTTATTTTTCAACTCCAGGTTTGATGGCAAGTTTTAGTTGCATAAAAAGCAGGTGTACTGTCAAACAGAGCCTCCTGTCGGCTGCTAGCTAATTTAGGGGCTGCCAGACAATCAATCAGAGCCCTTATTTTGAGCTCCCATGTTCTTTTTGAATGCTTGTGTTGCTCCTCAAAACTTTTTAGATTTGAATGTGGCTCATGTATACAAAGGTTATGGATCCTCATCCTTGCCTTATGCGGACTGGCAGTCTGTTGGAGACTCTATTTGGCACTACACCTGCAACCAAAACTTTGTGACCAATATGTTGCTTGCAAGCCACTGGTAGGGGATCACTGCCTTAAGGTGGCCAAACACAATAAGATCCGCTCGTTTGGCAAGGTTGCCAAATGAGCGGATCTTTCCCCGATATGCCCATCAATAGTAGGGCAATATCGACAGGTCATAGGGCCGCATCAACTAGACAATGTGGTCCTCAATCGCCAGAAAAAATCAGAGGTCCCTGATTGATATCTTGGCCAGATATAGATCGGGGAGATCTGAAGCCCCATACTCTGGCAGATAAGATGCTGAATTGGTCTAAAGGACTAATAGGGCACCTTTAATCTGTCTGTGTATGGCCACCTTTAGCGTGAAGACACTACGAAGTGTGAAGTGTGTTAGATTAAAAGCATGGAAAAGTGGGAAGGGTGATCATGGGTAAAGCTGGCCATAGATGAAAAGATCTTTAAAAGATCCGATCGTCATTGTGAGACCACGATTATCTCGAAACAATCGTACGAATTGTCCATCAACTAAAAAGACCAATTTGCCTGGAAAACAAAAGGGAACTGCCTGCTTGGCCCTGCAAACATAGATAGATTTTTAAACCTGGCCGATCAATTTTCTGACAGATGTCGAACGAAAAATCGTAAGATGTTCGATCGTTCGAGTCCCACTAACCGCACAATAATTTCGAAGGATTGGTCGGACTTCGTTCGGCAAGAGAAATATTTCTGGCAGGCTGCTGTTTCTCCTACTCAATGTAACTGAATATGTCTCAGTGGGACCTGGATTTTACTATTGAGTGTTGTTCTTAGATCTACCAGGCAGCTGTTATCTTGTGTTAGGGAGCTGCTATCTGGTTACCTTCCCATTGTTCTTTTGTTTGGCTGCTGGGGAGAAAAAGAAGGGGGGGGGGGGTGATATCACTCCAACTTGCAGTACAGCAGTAAAGAGTGATTGAAGTTTATCAGAGCACAAGTCACATGACTTGGGGCAGCTGGGAAATTGACAAAATGTCTAGCCCCATGTCAGATTTCTCTCTCCAAACTCTCCAAATACAGTCACAGCACAGTGTGATATTGCCAGTAGATCCCTCTCAGGGGTGGTACAAGGATAGTACAGGGGTAGTACAGAGGTAATACAAGAGTAATACAGGGGTAATACAAGAGTAATACAGGGGTAGTACAAGAGTAATACAGGGGTAATACAGGGGTAATACAAGAGTAATACAGGGGTAGTACAGGGGTAATACAAGAGTAATACAGGGGTAATACAGGGGTAGTACAGGGGTAATACAAGAGTAATACAGGGGTAATACAAGAGTAATACAGGGGTAATACAGGGGTAGTACAGGGGTAATACAAGAGTAATACAGGGGTAGTACAGGGGTAATACAAGTGTAATACAGGGGAATACAGGGGTAGTACAGGGGTAATACAAGAGTAATAAAGGGGTAATACAGGGGTAGTACAGGGGTAATACAGGGGTAGTACAGGGGTAGTACAGGTAGTACAGGGGTAATACAAGAGTAATACAGGGGTAATACAGGGGTAGTACAGGGGTAATACAAGAGTAATACAGGTGAATACAGGGGTAGTACAGGGGTAATACAGGGGTAGTACAGGGGTAGTACAGGGGTAGTGCAGGGGTAGTACAGGGGTAATACAGGGGTAATACAGGGGTAGTACAGGGGTAGTGCAGGGGTAGTACAGGGGTAATACAGGGGTAGTACAGGGGTAATACAGGGGTAGTACAGGGAAAATTAAGCGTTCCGTGTGCCTGCCCCCAGGCGATTTACATTTTAGCCGGTGGAAGGCAGATTGGGGAGATTAGTCACCGCGAAGAAGAGGAGATTTGTCGCCTGGCAACTATTCGCCCTGAATCTGCCTTCCACCCGCTAAAATGAAAATCACCTGGGGGCAGGCACTCGGAGCGATTCGTTTTCCAAAGTCGTCCATAATTGTCTCACGAGGAAACTTCAGGCGACTTGGGAAAACGAAGCGCTCCGAGTGCCTGCCCCCAGGAGGAAGGCAGGGGAAGACAGATCGGGGAGATTAGTCAATGCGAAGAAGAGGAGATTTGTCGCCTGGCGACTAATCTCCCCGAATCTGCCCGTGTGGCCAGACCCTTAAGAAGCTCCAACCTTCAGAACATTGTTGAAACATGTGTCTATTTACAGAGTTTAATACCACTGCTCTTTTATTTGCTGTCTTATATATATATTTCCACTGCATATACGATGAGTGCCCATATATCAAACACTTTGAGGTGAAATTGTGACAATAGTCAAACAAATGTATCCCGAGATATTAATCATCTCATCTCCTCGCCCTGGTCTCAGTTCTTTTGTCCAAGAGAACACTCAGGGTTATTTACAAAGACAACGTCGAGGGCTTGGACTACGTCTGGAATTCAACTACACAACCACTTGACCATGTAAAATGCACGCGGGTTTGTTAAGACGAAGCACAAACACGAATGAGAGATGGTGGCCGTACATTCAGCAAGTCATTTAGTTAGTTCTGACTTGTAGCCCCCTGAGCAGACAGCCAGGCTAAATAGTGTAGGTGAAATGACGAGGTACAAAACGGATTTAGTAGAGAACAAATTTAATGTGGATTAACCACAGAAGGAAATTCAAGGGCCAGGGCTTTGCGTTAACAAAATGTTTCCTTTATTTCAACAATAACAATAAAAAAAAAGTGTCAAGCGATATTAAATTCTGCTGGATTTTTTCAATTAAACACCTTCCATACAGTCATTTCTTGGGTGGATTTCTTGGCGTGAGTCCGAACAGCTTTGAAAGCAGAACTTCCACAAAGGCCCCCTTCTTTTTATCTGGGCCCAAACTGATTTATTAACAGAAATACTGTAAGTGAAACCTAAATGAGCGAGCGCAGCTGCCTCCACTCAGTGCTGAACTTCTAGAACCTGGAGGGGCTTCTCTCAGAGATCTCTCCTGCAGATAGACGAGAGCTTGTGTTAGTTACTGCACGGATGTCTCATACACAACAACAAGTGGATGGAAATTCTCAGGGCTTATTATCTAGCATTACTTTATAAACTTCACCAACAAGTGCAGGCTTTGAGTTCAGGTTCATCTTACCAGAATGTTATTGACAAAGGGAAAAAACAGAAAATGGAAAAAATATAGTGTAATATGTCAAATAATATTTACAGCCATGATGTTTAGAAATCTGTATCAGTGCATACCAACTATTACATAAATATAAATTGTGTTGAATAAGACAATATAGAATTTAGTGCACTAAGTTGATATTCGGTCCCCGATATCTGAGTAAGGATAGAAAAATATATATGGTGTAATATAGTCAATTAATTTCTATTAAAGGTTGCTGCTCAGAGCTACTCACAGATTTGGATTTCTTAACAGGCTTTCAATTAGCTCGTCCAAACTGGGATCGGTCTTTAGCGTGTACCTATAATAAACAGCTACAATAGTGTAGTACTATCAGATTTCTCGGTATGTGTAATGATTAGTTGTACTCACCGAGTATCCGTTACTAGTAAGCGTTTATGGGAGAGATCTCCGCTTTCTGCACGGAATGTCCTCCTCCACCGGATGTCCCACGGTCCCTTGTTTAAAGGTGCAGCGTTGCAGTCTCAGCAATCGAGATGTCCCTCAGCGTGTCAAAGCCCGTTCTAAGCGGTGCCCTGTGTGCTGTCTGCCTCGGTGCTCTGGTGCGGGTGCGGGCTGATGGTTCCGGGCTCAGATCTTTACCTGATTAAATACGAGGACTGGTAGCTCGAGGATCGCACACTCCGGATCGTGCTCACGTGGTTCTTAGCAACGGGAAATCCCTCAGCGTGTTACCGCCGGTTCGTTAGCGGTGTCTTGTACAGTCTCCAATATGGTATTCTGGAGTTTTTGGTTTTTGAGGGGATAGAAATCAACTTGGCTGACAAGTATATTATAAAATATTTATTTATTCACTAGTAAAAAGCCCAACGCGTTTCGTATCCGGGGCCCCTGATGAAGTATATGAGATACGAAACGCGTTGGGCTTTTTACTAGTGAATAAATAAATATTTTATAATATACTTGTCAGCCAAGTTGATTACTAGTAACGGATACTCGGTGAGTACAACTAATCGTTACACATACCGAGAAATCTGATAGTACTACACTATTGTAGCTGTTTATTATAGGTACACACTAAAGACCGATCCCAGTTTGGACGAGCTAATTGAAAGCCTGTTAAGAAATCCAAATCTGTGAGTAGCTCTGAGCAGCAACCTTTAATAGAAATTAATTGACTATATTACACCATATATAATTTTCTATCCTTACTCAGATATCGGGGACCGAATATCAACTTAGCGCACTAAATTCTATATTGTCTTATTCAACATAAATTTGCGGGTTCTGTGGACCCGCATAAAACTTTGGTGCAGAGAGCAAGACTTTTTGTGATTTGGACTGAGCGCAGCACTCACACCTACCAGTTAAATATAAATTGTGATTGGTGAAAAAGTGATACATCACGCCGGCTCTACAAAGTGGATGAGATTCAGGTAACATTGGTACCCACATTGAGAACCATGGTAAATCCGGGGGTTGATTAGACTCAGGCCCGACTGTCAATCTGTGGGTTCTGGCAAATGCCAGAGGGGCTGCTGTAGGGTTCCATAGAAAGTTACCATAGAGTGGGCTGGTAGGGGGCTGTTTAGGCCTCTGTGTACTTGGAATGGCAGGGCCTATTTTGACTCCCAGTCCAGGCCTGTGTTCAAGTATTATTGTGGATGGCGCAGCCATTTTAGCAATTTGCATGTGTGCTCACATTTGTACTTGAGGATTAGTACGTCTATATTTCACCCCCACCTCTAAAAGGAGAGAAAAAGTCAAAATCACTTGGTGGGGTGCAATAGTTAGGCACCCCCAAGTGATTATAATCCATTACCTAAAACATTGGGCTGATGTTCCTTCTTCCCTGGCCCAGGGTTCATCTCACAGTGCACCATGAAGCAATCCCAGGGCAGACGTGTGCACAGCAGAGTGAAAAAGCTGGCTTTTGGTAAAATTCATTCGCACCTGAGAGGAGATAGAAGAAGCACAAAGATGATTGCTCCATGGAGTGGCAACAAGAGCACGCCGGGCCCACCTGCCAAAAAGATCTTCAGAGGGGCCTGGTGCTCATTGCTGCCCCCAAATTTAAAGAAGAGGAGTGGCGGGAGGATTTTAAAGGAACAGTTCAGTGTAAAAATAAAAACTGGCTAAGATAGATAGATAGACTGTGCAAAATAAATAATGTTTCTAATATAGTTAGTTAGCCAAAAATGTAATGTATAAAGTCTGGAGTGACTGGATTTGTAACATAATAGCCAGAACACTACTTTCTGCTTTTCAGCTCTCTAACTCTGAGTTAGTCAGTGATTATAAGGGGGGCCACATGGGACATAACTGTTCAGTGAGTTTGTAATTGATCCTCAGCATTCAGCTCAGATTCAAAAGCAACAGTTATGACCCACGTGCCCCCCCCTGAAGTCACTGATTGGTTACGGCCTGGTAACCAATCAGTGGAAACCAAGAGAGCTGAAAAGCAGGAAGTAGTGTTCTGGCTATTATGTTAGACATCCAGTCACTCCAGCCTTTATACATTGCATTTTTGGCTAACTAACTATATTAGAAACATTTTTTATTTTGCACAGACTATCTACCCAGTTTTTATGTTCATACTGAACAATTCCTTTAATGCTATAAAGGAAGCTGACCCCTGCAGTCTGTGACACCCTGTTTTCTGGGTGGGGTTTACTTCCTCTATAGTTATGCCAATGGCTCTGTGATGCTCAGTGGAAGAACCCCTGTGCCAGGTCAGTTTTCTACTGATAGGAAAACCAGCCTGGAGAATAAGTTAAGTGCAGGGTCGGACTAGGGCCCACCAGGACCCCCCTTCGGCCTCCGTTGCTGTGTTGCCGCGCTGACATGCTCTGCCATGTGGGTGCGCATTGGCGCAATGTTTTTGCTGCGACCGCCCCGACAAAGGGAAGTCAAGGCACGAAGATCTTTCTGGGTGCGGATAAGGGCCGGCGGGGCCCACAAGATACGGGGGCCGATGGCCCACTCCGACCTCGGGTAAGTGAATACAATCACTGAGGGGGTTACATTCTCAACACCAGTGATTGTTGCTTTTCCATATTACTGTTGCACTTTGATAAAATGCAGTATGAACAGGCATGTACTGTACATAATCACAAAAATAGTTATGAGCAATATGGCGAAAATTCACAAATGTGTTGAAGTCGATGGGACTTTTTATGGGTCAACTTTTTGCATCTTTGGTTTAGCGGCAACTTTTCTGCACAAAATACGTGTCTTTTGTGCTCCTTTGAATTTTTTATTGCGACAACTTTGCCAATTGCTGCACAAATCATAACCCCTTGTCTGCCAGGTTCGGACCTTACCTCCAGTCAGATCTCAGGTGCCAATGACTAGGCATTATGGGAGATGATTAAACAATTAAGTTGAATCTCAAACCCAGTGTAACCCCAGTCCAGCAATCCAATAAGGCTCTCTTTTGCCTTCAAACAATGATTTCTAAAAAGAGTCGCTGTATATCTCAATAACAGATGTACCTAACAACTTGCAACAGCCTAAATGTGACCACACAACCTGCTCTAAACATTGATGCAAGGGGCGCCCTGGAATGTCTGCCAGTCTGGATGTGCCTAGCTTTGAGGTCAGAAGTGATGCCACCCCCACTAAGAAATTGACCCAACTTGGAGACAAATCCTTATATACTGTCTTGGATATCCTTGACTTTACACGCGTGACTGTTGCAATCATGTTTTCCCTGTGGTTAATTCCCATATTTCTATTATTTTTACAACATGCTACAACTGCATGGGGTGGCATGTGAGTAGAATATGACCTTTATTTTACCTGCCCCTTCCTAGAGCATCATTCATCACATGCAACTTAAGTTACTCCATGTTTGGCCTTTGCAAGGTAGATGATTAGATTTCCATTCTTTGTTATGACCATTTTGTAAGTAGGAGTCCATTATGCAGGGGGACTGTCTGTACACTGGTTATCTACCCTACAAGGACCAAACATGGAGTCCATTCAATTTCCCTGTTTGCCCAGTTAGCTCAATAAATAACAAAAACCATAATGTAGTTGTTTGTGATTAAAACAATGGTAGTAAGAGAGGAATTGATCCCTCGGTCAGAGAAAACTTGTGCCATTAAGAGAGAAACACTCCTGGATCCTGGTTCTCGCTGAAGCTTGTCGTCCTCATTTGTCTAGCCCATATGTCAAAA